>JAPDOI010000013.1:1317500-1917500 GCA_029168955.1 Aplectana chamaeleonis | reverse complement strand
AAGTTATTTATGATTCAGTAGCTCATAAAAAGACTATTATTAGCAAAAGTAGTCATTCCAAATGTATTGAACTTTTCTAGGACCACTTTCGGATTCAGAATCGGAATATTCCCATTCGAGCTGCCTACGATAGCTTTGAACGAAGTTATAGGTGTTTTCCGCTGAAAAGCGTACCTATTGTATCTTCCAAAACGAGCTGCAATCTTTCGCAAACCTGGAAGCTGACCTCATAATCGTGTTCAGTGCCCAAAAAAAAGTTCCCTCTGCGAAGTTTGGATGCAAGCACATTTTTTCGGACTTTGGACCTTGTAATAGCGTTTTCCGTTTGTACCGATTGTTGGTTGAGCGTTTATTTAGTTACAGTCGGCATGAATCCTAGTGATACTTTGCGTTTCCCATTGACGGTTGGCGCAAACTCGGTGCACCTATGTATGTTATAGGTAGCATATAGCACCGAGTTTGTGTCAATCTTCAATGGGGAACGCGAAGTATCACTAGAATCTATACCGACTGTATGTATATAAATTAGGGGGCTCCGGAACCGTTCAAGAAGAAGGTTCCAGATTTGGCTCAAAGTTCTCCCAGGAGATTATTTGGGAGGTCATGATCACGAATCTAAGATTTATTTGTCGATTTTCCAAAGATTTCGAGAAAATTCGCTCGAAGCTTACCATCGGGAAAAATTTGAGAGCAAACGACGACTTTGGATGTTTTCCGGAATGTTACCATGAATATGGCCAAAATTATTTCCTTAGGGGTTATCTGGAGTGCTTAACACAAATCTGAGGTCCCTTCATAGATTTTTGACGGCTTATGGTGGATTACGGTGGGTGTACGTTAATTTGGTCAAGGTATCAGATTTGACTCAAAATTTCTATGGGGGGGGGGACCAGCAACAGCGACAGTGCACATCCGACATATCGATTTTCGGTCGATACGGATGTACTGTGCTTCTCTGGGCCAAATTCCGGTCCGCAATTGCGTCTCGACACGCTTTGCGGCCGCACGCGCTCGAGTCAGTCGAGTTTCCAGCGCCAAAGCTGAGTCGAAATGGCTTTTTTTATGAAGTTTTCTCCAATTTCGTTCAGTTTCCAGCTTCTGAAATCCGCCTAGAGTCAACAAATCGGCGGCTGCGGAGCGGGAAACTCTTTCGAGCCGAAAGCGCGCGGCCGCAAAGCGTGTCGAGACGCAAATGCGAACCGGACTTTGGCCTAGATAAGCACAGTAGACATTGCGCCGCGTTGCTCATCGCTGGAAGTGTGAGCCCGGTTTTATTCAGAGTGCTGAAAACGAGTTTGATGTTCATTTGTCGATTCTCGGGATATTAGAGTCACTTTTGTCTCCTATGTGGCTTGGTACCAAGAGTAAAGCTCAGAATTGCGACGAGCGGACTTCAGATTCGTATTCAGCACACTAGATTACTCCTAGTGATCAGTTTCGAGCAGAATCGGGTACACTTGTTTTTTTTTGCGAAGCTTGAAAAATATTCATAATCTCTTTCAGAGTGACTTGAAGCAGCTGCAAAGGGCATAATCGGACTCTGCATCTAAAAGTGGTTCTAGGAAAGTACCTTTCATTTTTTATAGCCACTTTGACCTGCTTAGTACGCAAAAGCCGCAAGTGTCTTCATTTCCCTATTGTGCCATGCTTCTGAGACAATTTCCCAAAAACCAGTCTTCCGCGGAAACCATGCGCAAATTATGCGATATCCGTGTTTTGAGCTATGTGCTTTTGTATCAAAAGACGTCATCTCTTCTATTCATTATTAGGCGTCAATAGTGTAAAATTAGCCCCATGATATCACTGTAGATTAAGCGATAAATTGACCGAGTAACTCAAGTAAATGTCAACAGTGTGATGCATTCGAGCATAAGAAGTACACAAAAAAGCTCAGTTACTAAATAATTGATAAATGAGTCAGCAGTAGTCACTTTCACAGCATACAACCAAAGCCTCTTCTTGCGTGTTCGCACTGCTGACGCAGTAAATGTCTCCTCTTCAAGTTTATGTGAACGGTGAGGTTGCCAAATATAGTCCTTTTCGAAGCGAAGTTGACATGGTGCAAGTGCAGGGGCGGCATGCACGAACGCGAATGTTACAAGGAGTTGGGGCAGGGTTTGGGGCGTCGGCGCGTTTGATGATGGCAGTGCGAGGGCTGAAGAGGGGATGGGGTACCTCGGAAAAACCGTTACCCCGCCAACCATACCTAGGAGAGTGGGGCAGCCGAGACACCAATTATTGATTATCTCCAGCACTCGCAGGGCAACCATGAAAGGCGCCGACGCCCCAACCTCTGCCCCAACCACTTCGTAACACTCGCGTTCGCTCATGCCACCCATGAAGGGGTTGGGGCAGGAGCTAGGGCGTCGGCGCCTTTCATGATTGCTATGCGAGTGCTGGAGATAATCAATAATTAGTGTGTCAGAGGGGTTCCGTTTGCCCCAACCCTCCTAGGCAGGGTTGGCGAGAGAACGATTTTTCAGAGCTACCCCAACCCTTTTACAGCCCTCGCGCTGCTATTGTTGCGAATCGATGGTTTTCTCCCCCGGGTCCGACACCAGTCCCAACTGAAATGTCAGTCCCGAGAAATCCAACCTACAGACTCCCAACAGATAACATAACCAACTGTACTAATTACCCCGGCAAGCTGTGTGCTGTAATAAGGGCTTAACCACGATAATACCACATAGACGCCGTTGACAACCAGGTGCCACCACAGTAGACTTCCCTGGACTAATCGACACATATCCCGACTGCATTGCATACACGCATAGAAGACAGAACACGAGATGAATTGAATTATTTTATGCTACATGAGGACTGTGAAGAGAGAGGAATAAAACAACGAACAAGTAGTATAAGAAAGGAAGCACCACTGAAGTAGTTATTACTATCAATAACACGGGTCAGGGCCCTCGACCTATATTCATTGCCGATGCTCTTCGCGAGCCACCTGCATTACGGGTTGTATAGGCCCCGGAACGAAGCACAGCAACGGTGAGCAGAAAAGAGCAGAAAAGAGCAGCACCGAGCTGCAGCAAGGAAGACCACGCTTGGTCGCGGCTGGGGCGAAGACTGATCACTCAGACCGCGCCGCCCGAACCAGCCCTACGGCCTCTCTACCGTGCTTGCGGCTTAAGTTGCGGGACCGACCGCCCCCAGACCTCCTTTCAGGAGCGATAGCATCGCGCTTTCGCGACAGCTACCATCAAATGCGCCCCAAACCCTGCCCCAACCTCTTCGTAACACTCGCGTTCGTGTATGCCGTCCAGAAGTAGTGCATTGAACGATTCCAAGACCCAAGCCGATGTCGCGGCTTCGATCCCCTCCTGTCAGTTTTTTTTTGAGAGCCCTGTGAGATTCTATAATACCAGTGTGCACAATAATCGGTGTTTAGCGGGTCGCGGAAGCCCCATGTGATCGCAATTAAAGGGAGTCTACTGCGTGGTCGGTCCCACAACGATATGCGTGCCACGCATGCATGTGGTCGGCTTAAGACGATGAGCTGCTTTAGGCTCTATTCAGTAACGACCGACTGCGGTCGCTTTCCTTTTTGCGTCTTTTTTTTCAATTTCTTTGTCCGTCCTTCCTTTGCATATTGTCGAAGTGACTACTCATGACTCATTTTATCAATTATTTATTAAATAAGCTTTGTTGCGTACTTCTTATGCTCGAATGCATCACACTGTTGACATTTATATGAGTTATTCGCTAATTATCGTTTAACCTACTATGATATCATGGTACTAAATTTAAACTAATGACGCCTAACAAGGAAAAGAGGAGATGACGTCTTTTGATATATCCGTAGCTCAAAATACGGATATCGCATAATTTGCGCATGGTTTCCGCAGAAGATCACATCCTGGTTATGGAGAGGAGTCGCCTCAAAAACATGGCGCAATGGAGAGATGGATGTACTTAGACATTGGCGTACTGAGCGGTCATGAGCTACTGAATTTCGAATATGTTCAAAAATTCCTTTTTTCCAATCTACAAGCTCTGGTAAGATTTCGATGACGCGAGTTTCCGTGAAATCACGTGAAGGATCTCCGATTCGCTTGAATCGAATATTTTTCGTGGAATAGGCATAGCATCAACAGAGCATGTATGTAAGGCAAATCTGTGTGTATAGGATTCATAATATCTTTTCAAACGGGTTTCATGAGAAGTGCACATCTACAATCAGTACCCAAAGGCACATTAATGAATATATGTATTCATTTTCTGTACACGAATGATATATTCTTGGTAGAAGTTGAATGCGAGGCGCATTCCGAGAAGGATTGATTGACGTCAACAAATTCATCGGTTGTTCTTTTCATTATATCATTTTTAACATTTCTTTTTTACATTTGTTCTCCCATAGGCAAGTCGCAAAGACCTTGTTCTAACCAGTACTTGCTCTCGCGTCTATAGAGTACATTTTATATATAGTAAGAAAGTTTCAAACTTCATCCCGTCGGCATATATGCGTGCCCAATCGCCTACTGTGGTCTGTTCTTTTCTACGAACCTCTCTCACTCTCGACACGTACCGAAGTTCGTGGCGTAAAATTCTTTTTGAAATAAGTGACGGACAGAAGCCTGAGGCGTCCTCAAGTTTAGTGGAATAAGTGGCCACATAGTCACCCTCGGCGATTCTTCCTACTTCCCTCGATTCGCCCCTCATGTTCGGGGGACTGCTCAAATGGGGTTATTTTGAAGCACAGGGTGTCTACCTAAAAACGCGTCCTAGCTGAACTTCTTCAATCCTCTACTAAAAGAACGCAAGAACCAGTCGTTGCATTCCACACGTGGCTCTTTCAAATTCAGGGCACTCACTATACCGGTATTTTTTGCGTTCCCTGAATAAATCCCGGTGGCAAACTTCGTGGTCAAGTGCGGTTGAAGATTTCTCATCGAATCATGAACTTTTCAATAATTTTCAAAAAATCGGGAATTGATCGATTTCATAGGCTTATGTAAAGGGTTGGTAAAAAGTGTACAAATCGATAGGAAATCTTCAGGGGCTCATCTGCTTCGAGTTTGACCTCAGGCGATGTCTGGGAAACGGAAAAAGGGGCGAAAATCCAATTTTGGCATGTTGCTCTTGCTCTCCTTTCATAGCGGGTCCAAGGACTTCAGCTGTGATAGGTCTTAGAGTAGACACGCTCTGCTTCAAAATGACCCTATCGGATCAGTTCTTCACGGTCACATGCGGGAAGGAGGGACAATTTCCGAAGCCGACTAAGCGAAAATGAAATTTGAGACCCTTTGAGGTTTCGCTCACCAATCGTTTCAAAAACCATTTTGAGCCACGAAAAGTTGTGCATTTTGAGAGGGAGGTTTGATGAGGAAAACAGACTATAAAAAGTGATTATCGACGCGCTTATGTAAGTGAGGTAAGATCAGAATATTTCTCACCATATATAAAAAGCGGTACAGGGGCTCTCTACACACCGTGGGAGGAGTTGTCCCGTTTTTGCATTTCGAAAAGTCGCGCTTCTCAATGCGATCGAAAAGGTCCCGAGTGGATTTGGAGCCACAAAAGGCGGGACAACGCCTCCCTCGGTGTGTAGAGAGCCCCAGTCCTTAAAAAGCGGTACAGGGGCTCTCTACACACCGTGGGAGGAGTTGTCCCGTTTTTGCATTTCGAAAAGTCGCGCTTCTCAATGCGATCGAAAAGGTCCCGAGTGGATTTGGAGCCACAAAAGGCGGGACAACGCCTCCCTCGGTGTGTAGAGAGCCCCAGTCCTTAAAAAGCACCCTTTAGAGTAACGACATTAGGTTTTCTTGTTGAACAAGAATAGTATCTCAAAGTTCTCGGCATTAATCAGTCCCTCTGAGGATGCGGCACACATTGAGGTCCCATTCGAATCGTAGAGGCCTACGAACGTGTGTAGAAGCTATACCAGCTTGGACTTGCGAGGGCCAACCGATGTTCAAGTCCTGTCAGACAATCCCCGGAAATATAGCAGGCTTAGTCAGCCTTGGGCGATGACCGATCGTGCAAGCGGTGACAGCGGCGCCTCTTGCCACTGCGCCACGCGCTGCAAGAGTTAGAGAATTATGTTAATTTTTATCTAATTCATCTGTTTTCAGTACATGAGGAACGTCGGCCCACTGTCAATACTGAAGCGAAACATTGCTATTGGACGAGGAGACGGGTTGAGGCCGGGCAAGTAGCTGATGTACCAATACAACGCCAGTGTGTCTTCAACGTTCATAGTAGTGTTGTTCGGATTGATAAATTAGCCCTGGTGCATTTATTGTATTGGAAAACATTTCTGTTGTCATACGTTGTCCAAACAACGACATTGCTTTAGTGTTATCTATGAAGGATATATCCAATATTCACTAACGAATATTTAGCAGTTGTGCATAAAGTTAATCTAATACTAACTCTGTGTCACGGGAGCTTGGATTCAGGAATTTGAGGCAAAGGCTTGCCGCGTGATTCCAACCCATGCTTAGATTTGCGTATAGCTCTACATGAAACATTGCAGACCGGAAATTCTCTCCGCCCTCGAAACATATTCGCCCGAGGTTCTGTTTTATTCCCAGTGATCTGTGCAAAAGCCAAATATTTAAAGGCAGTGTTTACGATAAAAAAAATGTGTTTCAGTTTCCACTAGGAATGGGTAGTGGAGGAGCACACTGTAACGTTTACGTCGAAAGAACGTATGAAAACGAGCCAGGAAAAGCCCCACAAGAGCCCGAAGTTGCCACTTCGAGCGCATTGCAAACCTCAAAAGCGCAACACACGCCCACCGACGTGAACAAATGAATGCTCGAGATCGAGAGATGAGCGATGGTTTCCGATGAAAAGCCCCGTTCTTTCCTTCATTCTCAACTTCTCTCTTTATTCAGGTTAGCTCGCATACATCGGCTGCAAAAGACGGGAGTTACAAGCCTCGGACAACTCGTCCACCATGTTTCCTTAGCTCAATCTTTGAGCGACGGTAACTCCGTTCCCAGAAGGTCTTGTACGATTTCAGAGTTATCATTGGAATCAGCATGGGGCCGTTTTCAAGATAGGCGGGTAAACAGAAAAACGATTTCTATCGTGAACACTGCCTTTAAAGGCACAGTTCAAGCTCAGGGGCGAAATATGAGATTAAAACATAATTGTGAAGCAGACCCACCCCATATAACACCTGCCCAGTGCGAGCTCTCAATTCCTTCGAATAAGTGAGATATAGGAGGAAGCCACCCTGGGGCTCCCACATCCGGAAGCCACTTTGGCACACCCCTTTTACGATCTTTCGAGCTCAACAGTGGCGAGATGAGCGATGATTTCCGATCGATAGCCCCGTTCTTCCCTTCATTCCCAGCCTCTCTATCCATTCAGGTCGGCTCGCATACATCGGTTGCAAATGACGGAAGTTACAAGCCACGGACAACTCGTCCACCTTGCTTCCGTAGCTCAATTTTTGAAGGGCCATAACTTCGTTCCCAGAGGCTTGTACGATTTCAGAGACATTATTGGAATCAGCGTGGGGCCGTTTTGAATATAGACAGAAAAAAAAGAAAAACGATTTCGAGGTTGGACTGTGCCTTTAAGTCTCGAGTCTTGACCGGCCTCACTGAAGGCAGCATACACGTTTGTAAACGTTGTTGAGTTAGCGACGTGAACCGAGCCGTACAGTTTCCACCATGGCGCTCACGTGTTTCAAAGTGTTAAAAACGAGCCCCAGCGTGAAGGCAGCATTCACGATTATTATCCTCGATGACTTTCCACATTTAAATGGTAGGCGAGAAGGATTCTAGGCACCCAGCGCCGAAAGAACTATAGAAAACGAGCCAGCAGTGGCAAAATAACGGCTGCATACAAGCGTTTAGGAGTCCCTAAACCGCCCCGTGCCCCATTTTCGCCCCTCGATGTGAACAAATGAACAGTCAGATAACAGGAATGATCAAGTCGAGGAAGTGTTGAAAAATGTGCTGATAGACATCATCCTTCATAGCGGTCAACTCCTCCACGCTCAAAAATCCGCGTAAACAAAGGAGGGCCTATTTTGGCTCGAAAACGCTGCTTTCGCGTCCTTTCTGAGCATACCTTGCTATATTGTGCACCAGGTCTTCCGTAAACAGTGGATATGTTGGAAGTGAAATTTATCGTGAACCCTGCCTTTAACAGGAATAAAAACTGAATTCTGGCCCTTTAAGCGTCCGCCGGGAGAGGGGCTTTTTACACACAGAGGGAGGAGTTGTCTCTCCTTTGCGACTCTAAATCTACTCGGGACCACTACGCTTTCATTGAGTACCGTGAGGTCTCGAACTGCAAAAACGGGACAACTTCTCCCTTTGTGTGTAGAGAGCTCCTATCTCGCGTCCGCCCATCCTGGGGTCGCATTTATGAATGAAACCGGGAGTATTATTCAACCGTGTGGGTATGACGTACCATGGTCTTACTCTACTCTTTGCTCACAACCGCGATTGAAACGAGTTCGTTTGGGGCTGGTGTGTGCATAGAGTAGCGTAGAGCGTGTGCAAACTCACCACACCATACTCATTGGACATCTTTGCTAGCGTTGATTAGGCGCTATTCATACTACTCAACGCCAGCGCGGCACCCGCGTGCCGCGCTGGCGTGGCGTTTGTGTACGAATACTTCCTACGCGCGTGCCGCGCTGGCGTGGCGTTTGTGTATGAATACTTTCTACGCGCGTGCCGCGCTTGCGGAGACTATGAATACTCCAGCGCCGACGCCATGGCGGAGCGGTGAGGCTGGAATGAATGAGACGATCGATAAATAATATCAGTGGATGAAAACGCCAAGGCGTTCCGGGTGGGAGTATGAGTACTGCAGCGGCGATGCCATGGCGGAGCGGGCGGAGCGTGACGCGCACGCCGCGCTGGCGGGGCGTCAAGCCATGCATACACAAACGCCACGCCAGCGCTGCTGCGCTGGCGTTGAATAGTATGAATAGCTCCTCAGATTGGCAATTTGCCAACATAAGCTGGAGCGCAATACCGCACTGGAGCGCGATATTTTCCGAGTGACTAACGCGAAACCGGAGTTTCTCCTAGGGTATCTCGTGACATGGGTCTCTGCGCGTACGATGCACTGATCTCTAAGCTAGGGTCCAGCAGCCCGCTGGCAAGAGTCTTGACGAAGTTACGACCCTCTCATTGAAAACATTTTTTCGATTTATTCTAAAAGAGTTGAATGGTTGGAGCGAGTGCCGGCGGACCTAATCAATATCGAATAAAATATCACGGCCTGGAAACGATTGAGCTTTTCAGACTCAAACACCACGAAAGAAAATTCCCAGAAAACGTTTTTTAAGAGATCTACGCTATGTTGTGGTAGCTAAAATACCATATTGATACAGTAGTCTACAATAAGCCATTTGATTATTCAACAAAAACCCCATATTCATGTTCAGCTACAAAAATACCACCCCCCCCCCTTCGGACGACGTATGGGCGAAAAGCAATCTCCGACCTTGGCAGCCCCAGTAGGTTCTATCCCAATTTCGTGTTCCGCAGCCCGACAATTTTTTTTTGCTCGGATTTTGGCCCGGGGGTATTTGGACACGTTCTGTGACCTCCTATCGTTTTGGGCTTGCAGCTTTCCTAGATCTAGCTTTGAGTACAGGAATCCTGCAGTTTTTAATACTGGTAGCATGGTAATCCTCGAAAGGTACTATCGTTCTAGGAGCCAAATTCCGGTCCGCAATAGCGGACCAGGGCTGTTGCGTCATGGCCCCAGCACGATTATCACATGTATATTCTGTTTATCTTGAATTGCACAAAATACGGTCCGCCAATAGTCCTCTAATTGGCCCGCTAGTACCGTAGTGTACGTCCACGACGCGTTCTCGGCAGACCCGGGTGGCAAGGTGGGTGGCCGAGTGACGGCATTGAATCGATTGCTCTGCACACCAGGTGCAAACCCGGGTCTGCCGAGAACGCGTCGTGGACGTACACTACGGTACTAGCGGGCCAATTAGAGGACTATTGGCGGACCGCGTTTTCTGCAATTTAAGATAAACAGAGTATAGCATGATGCCATAGCCGTAGTCCGCAAATGCGGGCCGAAATCAGGCCCTGAGAACTACAGCGCTTGAATTGGCTCAACTTGGACCGCGCTAAACTGGTC
This sequence comes from Aplectana chamaeleonis, assembly GCA_029168955.1. Lineage (NCBI taxonomy): Eukaryota > Metazoa > Nematoda > Chromadorea > Rhabditida > Cosmocercidae > Aplectana > Aplectana chamaeleonis. Next base: position 1,907,411 of record JAPDOI010000013.1, on the reverse strand, counting down.
CTAAAAACGACAGCGCTTGATTTTGCTCAACTCGGACCGCGCTAAACTAGTCTACCCTGTAAGCTAAAGTCCGAGCCAATCGAGAAAAAAAATCAAAGAAACATTGTACAGTCCGCAATCCTAGTGATACTTTGCGTTCTTTATTAAAGGTTGGCGCAAATTCGGCGCCGTATGCTATCCATAGGTGCACCGAGTTTGCGCCAGCTGTCAATTGGGAGAGAGTATTACTAGAATATATACCGACTGTATACTGACTAACCAGGGCGGGTATGAACCCTCATATATCGGACAAAAAATTTGAAAGATTGTCATCTTATCTGAAAAGACCATGAATAAGTGTTGGTTAGGGAACTTTACTAGGTTAGGATACCACAATCAAAGTCCTGAGTTGGTGCGCAGAAAGATTTTCTCACACAATTAGGAAAAGACCTTGGGTACAAATAGGACGCTTCATTCTAAAAGAAAAAAATTGTGTCTGTAGTCGATAGTCCACCACCAGAGCGTGGTTACCTTCTATGTTGTGCTGCACACTAAAACAGAATCTTAGGTGGTTTTTTGGCGGGCAGAAAATGTGAAATGATGTCTGTGATTCTCTTGCACAATTCATCTAATAATTAGTTCCCTGTAGTTAAATTTGGCTGCACACAGCTTCATAAGGTTATAATGTTGATCACCTTAGAGGCACTGTTCACGATAAAATTTATCCTTGAATTTATCATGACAAACGCTTATCGTTGCTCTCAGATGCGAAACAGCGTCGAAGAAACGGGACGAAAAGCTACCCAGAAGCCGCAAAACGGCTTAGAAATGTAGGCAAACCCCCCCCCCCCCCTCCTCCGCTTTGGGTAAGCCTGGCCCCTTTTAGCCCCTCGACGTGAACAAAGGGACACTCGAGATCGTGAGATGAGCGACGATTTCCGATCAAAAGTGCCGTTCTTCCCTTCATCCTCAACTCCTCTCTTTACTCAAGTCAGCATGCATACATTGGCTGCAAAAGACGGAAGTTACAAGCCTCGGACAACTCGTCCACCATGCTTCCCTATCCCTAGCTCAATTTTTGAGGGATCATAACTCCGTTCCTAGAAGGTCTTGTTAGATTTCAGAGACATCATTGGAATCAGAATGGGACCGTTTTCAAGATAGGCAAAAAACAGAGAAGGGAATTCGGTCGCGAACACTGCCTTTAACTGTTTACATTGCCCACTGTGAGAGCCCACAAATTTGAGCTGCAACCCTCAAAGGCATAAGCAGTGCTTCACACAAAGTATTCGAATAAAGACATTTATTCGGAGAATTCAGAAGATTACGCGCTGGTCATGGCGTTTGCACTGGCATCTCCACTGATAGGTCCTCCTTTAGCCATGAGGTTTGCAGCCGCATTTCCGACAATCGGAAGACCACCGGCAGCTTGCGACACTGTTCCAGAGAGGTCTCCAGCAATGTTGCCAACTACGGGCAGTTGAGCAGCCGCACCGGCTCCAGCCTGAAGGTCGAGGCCACCGAGAAGTCTGAGGACCTGAAATGGAAATCGAATGATACTGGATTCGAGAAATTGAGGTGATTGATTCATACCGCTTTTAGCAGGTCACCGATGATTCCGTCGAGATTTCCAATGTTGGCTGCGGCTCCTGCGTTGGCGTCCGCCTTAATGGAAGCTCCATTGCCCAACACTTGTTTAGTAAGTCCACCAACGACTGGAAGTCCATTGGCAGTCTTAACAACCGTTCCAGTGAGGCCTCCAAGAAGTGGCCCAACTATTGGCAAGCCGTTCACTGTCGCATCGACTTGATGGATTATTGGATTTCCAAGTGTTTGCTGAACGATGAGCAAAGCAAGAAGGGAGGCACAACGGAACATTCTGAAAAAATGTCTTATTTGGTCAGTTGAACTTGAAAGAAGAGAAAAACTGAAGTGTTGTGGCCTGAGCTTCCGCATCGCCTTTTATGCCGAGTTTCTAGACACTGTTTTCGACCGGAATCCTATTCATGCCTTGCAACAACTGGATCCGTCTAGACCACATTGACAATACTCCACCACCCAGAAACATTTTTTCACCGGGCTATGGAAACGTATCAAAAATCACGCTTGTGAAACTACATTTGGAAGTTTATTTTAGCGTGAAAGATAAATTCAGTTGTTAGTGCTATGTTGACATTTCACATGCCTGACAAGGGAAGTGTTTGGAGTGTCAAACGCATCTGCGAAACGACTAGTACCGTTAGTGTCTCTTGTGGCTCAATAGAAAAACTGCGCAGTATCCAGCCTCGAGCTGCACGTTCCAAGAAGTTACATACAAGCTGAAAAAGGTCGTTTTTTGTGCTTTTTGGACCTTTTAAAAAGCGCATTAGTCGAATTTGGGTGAAGGCACCTTTTCCATTCTTTGTCCAGACTGACAGCGTTTTGGACTTGTACGGGTTTTCGGTTGGTGTATTTATACCGATTAGAGGGCTCTGGAAGCGTCTCAAAAAATGTTCCAAATTTGATTAAAGTGCTCCCAGAAGGGTTTTTTGGAGCGCTGATCACGAATCTGTGGTTTATTAGTCCTTTTTCCAAAGTTTTCGTCTAATTTCGTTCGAAACTTCCAACCCGGGAAATATCTAGAGGGGAAAACGTCGCTTTCGAGAATTCCGGATTTCTTCGATAGATGTGTCTTAAAATCATTCTCTGAGGGTTATTTGGAGTGCAAAACACGAATCTGGAGTCCGTTGGTCGATTTTCTGCAGATTACTGTAGATAACGGTGGGTATACAGAAATTTGGTCGAAATCTCAGATTTTACTCAAAATTTGTCTACGGGGGGTTATTCTGCGGTGGAGAGTTCGAATTTAACGTACGTTTGTCGATTTTCAAAATACTAGTTTTGTCCCCTAAATGACATGTTACCTACCGTAACCTAAAGTCAACCTCAAATTTTCAACAAATTGACTTTAGATTCGTCTTCACCACCCTAGATTACCCCTGTATACAAATTTTGAGCTAAATCCGAGAAAATTTTTTGAAACTCCTAAAAAATGCCTGATGGGGTACCCTTAGCTTTTCGCGAGGCTTAAAAAATGCTCATAACTTGTTCGAACCTGCAGCTCGGGCCGGGATACTGCGCATTTTTACTATTGAGCAGGGAGAGACTTCAACGGTACTATTCGTTTTCGCAGTTGCGTTTGACACTCTAGACACTTCCCTTGTAAGTATTTTTTGTGTGTTAACAAATCTCAGAGACCTTACGCGTCTGCTGTGATTATAGAAACGTAATTTCGAAAAATACCACAAAACCTCACTTCTCAGGGATTGCCTAAGTACGCTGTGTTATTGGCCTATGATCAAATGCAAACCATCTCGGTTGAATCTAACTTTTGTTCGTAGTGTCTGCCCGAATGGTACTGTCCGCCCACGCGGTCGGCTTGCGTGTGTAGCCACCGTCGCAGGCATAATGTTGGACAAGCCTTCCCTTTGCCACAAGCAGCTGGTTGGGATAATATCCAGCTTCCGTCAAATATTCCTGCTAATTGATTGTCAAGTCCGAAAAATGCCTTGACGACAGCCGCTTAACGCGCACGCCGACCGCGTAAGCGTCACACTGGGAAGTTGATGACGATTTTGATGATCTTTGAATCATACAGGTGGGTTCAGCTGAGAAGCCTGAGGGGCTTAAAGGTCGCACTAAAAAGCTAATAACTCGTTTATCAGTCTTAGTTTTCTTTCGGGCTCAAATGCCAGGAGAGCCTTTTTGGAGGTTGCTTGTACTCTACTAATTCTTGGCCGCGAGCCACCTAAACGTTCGGCTCGGTTTACAAATCTGCGATCGACTTCTGTTGCTGTTCTGGCCACTGCTGTTGCTTTTAGTCGTTTCCGATTCCATTCTGTCCGAGCTCCTTCAGTTCAGTTTAGTTTCCCGAACACCAGCAGACGTGGCCCCCAAAACTGCCAGGTGGCTCAGATTCTTGCTCAGTGCGGACCGGTGTCGAGTTTCGCCTGAGTGAATTTGGAGGCTAGATGCGATCGAGCAGCCTGTTATTCACTTTTCTGCTTCGTTTTCTCTAAAACTTGGAAGGTTGATAGAGCTGAGAGAAAAGCAACTTCAAGGTATACAATCTATATGCTTCACAGCATTTGACCCGTGAGCAAGGTATGGTTTCCATTTTCAGTTTAGTCTGAGGAATGGACTAGGTGGCTGGCCGTGCGGGGTTAGCGGCCTCACTGGAGAATGGGGTTTCGATTTGCGCTGGGTGATCTACCGTCGCAGTCCCGTTCAATCGTCAGACTAAAAATATTACGCGAACTTTATGTAGGACAAGTGGTAGTCCTTAACGACGAAACGATGACCACCTTCCAAGAATGTCTAACCCCCGATTCCCACAGATGCTTCAGCGACAGCTTGCAAGCAATGTGGAGGTGTGATATGCGTTAGTCGGTGCGCAACAGACAGGACGATAACATTCCAGAAAATCGACTGTCGGAAATATTTTTCTCTGAAGAACGTAAAGAACCCAAGGTTAAAAACGCACACTGTTCCTTACTGAGTATTTAGCAGTTGAAGCATAGAATAAGTCACTATGCTCGAGGCATGAACAACATGGAAATCGTTGAGCAGCTCCGCTGTCTTCTGAGGATAGGCGTCAGTTGCTAGCACTATTCTGACTCCTGAGGAAGTGAAGCAATGTTTCTAAATTTGGACCTAGTTAGGTTCAAATCCACCGCGACGACGCACTTCTTGAGCTCCAGGATTATTTGTTTAGCCGGATTTCACTTTGCTCGCTTTTGGACAAAAATAGTGTTGGCACCTGTCAGCCATCTTCGATGCTAGGCAGAATCCTTCCACGATTTTTGGGTTGGCCACGCCAAGGATATAGATTTGTGACCAATGACGCAAGAGCTGGAAAGAGCCCAATGAGGGGAAAATTCCTGAAATTGTTTCGCTCCTCAAGAAGCTAATTGTGGATATCATTTTTTTGTGGGAAGTCATGCGCGAGAATTTTAAGGCATCGTTCGCGCTGAAAATCAATTTTGATTTTTCAAGCTCAATTCCATGATTGAGTCCGGTAGACCACACTGGTAAACCTTGGCGCGTCAAAACCGTTGCGCAATGAGGTTGGAAGGCGTCAAAGATGAAGATCCGCCACCAATTCTCACCAGTCATCTAGCACTTTTCCCTAGAATATTGGTGCGACCGTAAGGCAACATGAAAAATAGTTACGGCACGAACTCCACATGCAGAAAAACTCCGAAAATGACAGTGACGAGGCCTCCAGAAGCAGAAAAACCTCAAAAATTATTTTGGCGCGAAAGTCAAATTCGTATTTACAGTGTGTTCCTATTGACTTTTCTTTACAAATGAAGGTTTTTCATGGGTCCAATCGAAATTTTCGTTCATTAGAGGGGCCAAGCTACACAAAAACATGGGAAAATAATATACGGTTTTCTGCGCGTACGATGCCTTTAACGTCTAAATCCGTTTTACTGCGTGAAATATAGAGTAAGTTTCGTTGAGTCGGATCTGGACCTGGGTAAACATTGTGTTTGTGAATACGACTGTGTCTTCAGAATTATGGCAGGTCTTCTGGTATTAGAGTCTCCTCGAACTTACTCAGTTTTTCTTTCTCTCAAAGTCATAGCGCAAGGATCTGGGACATTTCGATTCTAATATGAAAAGATGGCCAGCCGTTCTGGTCTACTGTACAGATTTTTGATGCGTTTTGGTTTCTCCGTTTGAAAATATTTATGGATTGCTGAGTATTGTTGGCAGTCTAGACTGACATAGTTGCAAGGCATGAATAGGATTCTAGTCAAAAACAGAGTTTGAAAACTTCGACATAAAAGGCGATGCAGAAGCTCAGGCTACATCACTTTCGTTTTTCTCTTCTTTCAACTTCAACTATACAAATGAAAAAAGTCTTTTTTTTTCAGAATGTTCCGTTGCGCCTCCCTTTTCGCTTTGCTCATCGTTCAGCAGACACTTGGAAATCCAATAATCCATCAAGTCGATGCAACAGTGAACGGCTTGCCAATAGTCGGGCCACTTCTTGGGGGCCTCACTGGAACGGTTGTTAAAACTGTCAATGGACTTCCAGTCGTTGGTGGACTTACTAAGCAAGTATTGGGCAATGGGGCTTCCATCAAGGCGAATGCCAACGCAGGAGCCGAGGCGAACATTGGAAATCTCGACGAAATCATCGGTGACCTCCTGAAAGCGGTATGAGTCTACTTCTTTCAATTTCCAGGAACCCAGCAGCATTCAATTTCCATTTCAGGTCCTCAGACTTCTCGGCGGCCTCGACCTCCAGGCTCGAGCCGGTGCGGCTGCTCAACTGCCCGTAGTTGGCAACATTGCTGGAGACCTCTCTGGAACTGTGTCCCAAGCTGCCGGTGGTCTTCCGATTGTCGGAAACGCGGCTGCGAACCTCATGGCTAAAGGAGGACCCATCAGTGGAGATGCCAATGCGAACGCCATGGCCAGCGCATAATCTCCCAGATTCTCCGAATAAATGTCTTCATTCAAAAATGTTCTGTGAAGCACCGTTTATGTTTTGGAGGGTTGCAGCTCAAGCTTGTGGACTCCCACATGAGAGAATGTAGGCAATTTCCTAATCAGTAATTTTTGTGGAACGGAACCTACCGCACCTTGAATCTATAAAACGGCTATTACTTTACGCTTTTGTAAATCAGAAGGAAATGAATTGAAGGTTAAAGACTCAGTCCGACCCTAGAATTGCTTTCCGAATCTGCTTATTTAGTAAAGAATTTTGGGCTGATCACAATGTTGTCTCCAGAATCGCTCGGAACCCACTAAAAACGGTGTTATGGCCCTCAAAGGTTTTGAAATCGGACGATGAGAAATTCGTGGACGAGTTGTCTCGTTCCTGTTTTTCCTCGTCGCTCGCAGCCATCGCACCGGAGCAGTCCACACTTATAAAGCCAGACCGATATCATGTGAAACAACGGAGGTTTTTATCAAAATCCATGGCGCGACCCTCCCTGTTGAGACTGAAATTCCTGAAGTGGCCGGCAGGAATGGGTGCTCGATTTTCTCGCTTATTCTGAAGAGTTCAGATTCCACGTTTGGCAGTGTTACTACACACAGCGGCCGGATCATAACATTAAATTTTGACCACGGCCTCTCTCTTCACTCAAGTCCGCTCGTATAAATCATTGGCGAACAGGGTCAGGCGGGTGTTGTCTGGCCGAAAAACGGGAAGGAGACGGAAAGTTTTTCGAAAATTTTAAAATTTTAGGGATAGGCATAACTTTGGCAAAACTAAAAACTAGAGGGAGGGTGTCTTCAATGAAAAAAAAAGCTGTTCACAAAGTTAAATAACGAAAAATATCACAAAAAGGAAGGCATTCATATTGTAACGGGAAAAAAGGTTGAAGGCAGAGTTCACGATAAATTTCAGAGTTCACGACTTCCGATATATCCACGGTTTACAGAAGGTCTGGTGCCCTATATAGCAAGGCATGCTTAAAAAGGACACGAAAGACGTGATTTTGATCAAAAATATGCCCACTCTTGTTAACATTGATTTTTGAGCGTGGAGGAATTGACCGCTAGAAGGATGATACCTGACAGTGCTATGAAGCAAACAGCTCACTTATCAACGCTTCCTTGACTTGATCATTCCTGTAATCTGAGTCTTCATTTGTTCCTTTCAAGGGGAGGATCTGGGGCACGGGGCGTGTCTGGGGCACCAAAACGCATGCTTGCAGCCGTAATTTTGCCGCTCCTGGCTCATTTTCTACCCGTCTTTCGGCACTGGGAGCCTGGGATCCTTCTCGGCTCATTTCTCCGTGGAAAGTCAACGAGGATGGTCATCGCGAAGGCTGCGTTCAAGGGAATAATGCCAGCTCTATGGCAATAGTAATGAAAAATTTTGATATTTTTGAGAAATTTATTTTCGAATTTTACTTAACTCTCTGCACTCAATGATTTCTGCTACTCTCCCGCCTCTACGGTCATTCTTAAATCATGGTTTCATCGTTAAGGAATCTGGCCCCAGACTGTCCTAGTGTAATGGTAACACTCTCGCACGGAAAGCGATGCGATTCGGGTTCGATTCCTTTCTGACACCTATGTTTTGTATTCAACTCAGCAACCTTGTGATATCTAGTGAAAAAATTCTTTACACATAACGATTTAATAGTAGCTTTTCAGAATATAGTCACAGTTTTAGCTCATAAAATATACTTTGAGACGATTTAATAGAGGCAAAATAGTAACGCCTCAATCTTTGTCATCGTACACGAAACAACGTACGTGCTCCCACTCCCAAAATATTTCAGATTTTCACAATCTGAGAGAGATTTGGACTTTGCGTGAAATTCTCTACAAACTGATACCTAGCACCCCTCCCATAACCTCAAAGTTACGGAAAATTGTCTGAAACGCGTTTTCTTGTTGTACAATACCGTTGTCCGGCACATCGCCTTCGGACGAAACGGTACAACGCAGAATACCTTTGCAAAATATAATTCCGGAAAGTTTAGGTTCCTTGCAAAAGTAAAGATTTGGCATGGCCATAGAAATATTCTCAGTTAAAGAGGGAAAATAAAGAAAAATGAAAAAAGGTTTTGAAATATTCCTGAGAACGATTTGGCGTAGAATATATTGTTTTTCGGGAAATGAAGTGAAATAGTTGAAAGTATGATTTGGCAGTCGAGTTTGAACCAACTTTGATAAGAGTTGTGCAAAATGAGAGATCGCATTGTATAAGCTTATCCGTAGAACATATCGAAGCAAAATCACGCGTGAAATGGGAAGCATCAAAAGTTTTTCAGGAGCTGTATTGCGGCGGTCTTCACGTATTAGGTGATGTAAAATCAACACGCGTGATTTCGCTTTGATATGTTCTAAGGATAAGCACAGACAAGGCAATCTCTCGTTTTGCACAACTCTTATCAATAGCTGGTTCAAACTCGACTGCCAAATCATACTTTCAACTATTTCACTTCATTTCCCGAAAAACAATATATTCTACGCCAAGTCGTTCTCAGGAATATTTCAAAACCTTTTTTCATTTTTCTTTATTTTCCCTCTTTAACTGAGTATATTTCTATGGCCATGCCAAATCTTTACTTTTGCCAGGAACCTAAACTTTCAGGAATTACATTTATTTTTCCGAAAGGTTTCCTTTCTAACATGATTTATGCCTGATGGTGTTAGGTGAAAGTAAACCCACTGATGTCCTGCCCCCCCCCCCTCTTCTATGACGTCCTGCGCACTCCAGCTGATGGCCTGCACACTTTCTTTGACATCCTTCACACGCCCACTGATGTCCTGCACATCCTTCTGATGTCCTGCACACTTTCTATGATGTCCTGCACACTCCCACTAATGTCCTGCACACTCCCACGAATGTCCTGCAATCTTCCACTGATGTCATACACACTTTCTATGAGGTGCTGCACACTCCCACTAATGTACACCGCACATTCTGTTACATCTTGCACACTCCCACTGATGTCCTGCACACTTTCTACGGCGTCCGGCGCACTCCCATTTGGGTCCCGCACACTTTCTACGGCGTCCGGCGCACTCTCATTGGGTCCCGCACACTTTCTACGGCGTCCGGAGCACTCTCATTTGGGTTCCACACACTTTCTAGAGCGTTTTGTGCACACCCATTTGGGTCCCGCACACTTTCTACGGCGTCCGGCGCGCTCTCATTTGGGTCCCACACACTTTCTAGGGCGTTCTGCGCACATCCATTTGGGTCCCGCACACTTTCTACAACGTCCGGCGCACTCCCACTTGCGTCCCCCACACTTTCTACGGCTTTCGGCCCGCTCTCGTTTGGGTTCCACACACTTTCTAGAGCGTTTTGTGCACACCCATTTGGGTCCCTCACACTTTCTACGGCGTCCGGCGCACTCTTATTTGGGTCCCACACACTTTCTAGGGCGTTCTGCGCACATCCATTTGGGTCCCGCACACTTTCTACAACGTCCGGCGCACTCCCACTTGGGTCCCGCACACTTTTTACGGCGTTCTGCGCACACCCATTTGGGTCCCGTACACTTTCTACGGCGTCCGGCGCACTCCCACTAGGGTCGCGCACACTTTCTGCGGCGTCCGGCGCACTCCCACTAGGGTCGCGCACACTTTCTACGGCGTTCGGCGCACTCTCGTTTGGGTTCCACACACTTTCTAGAGCGTTTTGTGCACACCCATTTGGGTCCCGCACACTTTCTACGGCGTCCGGCGCACTCTCATTTGGGTCCCACATACTTTTTACGGCGTTCTGCGCACACCGATTTGGGTCCCGCACACTTTCTACGGCGTCTGGCGCACTCCCACTTGGGTCCCTCACACTTTCTACGGCGTTCTGCGCCCACCCATTAGGGTCCCGTACACTTTCTACGGCGTCCGGCGCACTCTCATTTGGATCACGCACACTTTATACGGCGGCCGGAGCACTCTCATTTGGGTTTCACACACTTTCTAGAGCGTTTTGTGCACACCCATTTGGGTCCCGCACACTTTCTACGGCGTCCGGCGCACTCTCAATTGGGTCCCACACACTTTCTAGGGCGTTCTCCCGCACATCCATTTGGGTCCCGCACACTTTCTACAACGTCCGGCGCACTCCCACTTGGGTCCCGCACACTTTCTACGGCGTTCTGCGCACACCCATTTGGGTCCCGTACACTTTCTACGGCGTCCGGCGCACTCCCACTAGGGTCGCGCACACTTTCTGCGGCGTCCGGCGCACTCCCACTAGGGTCGCGCACACTTTCTACGGCGTTCGGCGCACTCTCGTTTGGGTTCCACACACTTTCTAGAGCGTTTTGTGCACACCCATTTGGGTCCCGCACACTTTCTACGGCGTCCGGCGCACTCTCATTTGGGTCCCACACACTTTCTAGGGCGTTCTGCGCACATCCATTTGGGTCCCGCACACTTTCTACAACGTCCGGCGCACTCCCACTTGGGTCCCGCACACTTTTTACGGCGTTCTGCGCACACCCATTTGGGTCCCGTACACTTTCTACGGCGTCCGGCGCACTCCCACTAGGGTCGCGCACACTTTCTGCGGCGTCCGGCGCACTCCCACTAGGGTCGCGCACACTTTCTACGGCGTTCGGCGCACTCTCGTTTGGGTTCCACACACTTTCTAGAGCGTTTTGTGCACACCCATTTGGGTCCCGCACACTTTCTACGGCGTCCGGCGCACTCTCATTTGGGTCCCACATACTTTCTAGGGCGTTCTGCGCACACCGATTTGGGTCCCGCACACTTTCTACGGCGTCCGGCGCACTCCCACTTGGGTCCCGCACACTTTCTACGGCGTTCTGCGCACACCCATTTGGGTCCCGTACACTTTCTACGGCGTCCGGCGCCCTCCCACTAGGGTCGCGCACGCTTTCTGCGGCGTCCGGCGCACTCCCACTAGGGTCGCGCACACTTTCTACGGCGTTCGGCGCACTCTCGTTTGGGTTCCACACACTTTCTAGAGCGTTTTGTGCACACCCATTTGGGTCCCGCACACTTTCTACGGCGTCCGGCGCACTCTCATTTGGGTCCCACATACTTTCTAGGGCGTTCTGCGCACACCAATTTGGGTCCCGCACACTTTCTACGGCGTCCGGCGCACTCCTACTTGGGTCCCGCACACTTTCTACGGCGTTCCTCGCACACCCATTTGGGTCCCACACACTTTCTACGGCGTCCGACGCTCTCTCATTTGGGTCCCGCACACTTTCTACGACGTCCGGCGCACCCTCACTTGGGTCCCGCACTTTTTATATTGCGTTCTGCGCACACCCATTTGGATCCCACACACTTTCTACGGCGTTCTGCGCACACCCATTTGGGTCCCGCACACTTTCTACGGCGTCCGGCGCACTCCCACTTGGGTCCCGCACACTTTCTACGTCGTCTTTCGCACTTCTACTGGGGTCCCGCACACTATCTACGGCGTTCTGTGGCGCACTTCTGAGTCACACGGTGCGGCGTTCCAAAAAGTACTTCCGAGATCCCGCCGTATTGATTGAAGGGTTGCCCCGTCAAATCCTGAGCAAAAGCCTATCAGTAACGGTGTTTATTTCACTGGTTCATTTTTATGAATGAGTAAACGTCGGATGGTTTATAATAACATGTTTACGTGTTTTTGTCTTTCTTGACCCTCAATTTTGAGGTTCCGCAAAAATTGAGCTACCAACTCCAAAATTTGACAGGAGCTAGGTGCATACAAAACCAGCTTCCTGGCCAAAAATGAGCTCTCTAGCTCAACGATAAGTGTTCCAACAAGATCATGTACGCCAGCTGAAAAAAGAAAAGGAGATTTCGACCAAAATGACGTGGTTTTGACACTTTTTCTCGAATCTCAGGTTACCATTCCGGACCATTTTTTGAACAGTTATTCAACTTTTTAAAGTATATCAAATGCAAGAAGAACGTTCTTCCTACGTTTACTCTGGACCCTGATACTGAGATCAGGGGGTTGCGCGATGGCCAATCAAAGCCGAATCTGGTGAGCGCTTCGCGCTCACCACAATTCTGAGGTCTCTAAGGTTCCACTTCCATCCTGAGCCTATCCTCTACAAATTGCGGTAAGATCGTCCGGGAACTCCGCAAGTTCAAGGCAGTGCTCACGATAAATATGTGTTTCAATTTCCACTAGGCATGGGTAGTGGAGGGGCACATTGCAACGTTAACGTCGAAGGAACGACTAAAAAAGAGCCAGGAAGCCCCAAAAGAGCCCGAATTTGCCACTCTGAGCGCAAGGCAAACCCCAAAAGCGCATTTCCCGCCCACCAACGCGAACGAATGAAAGCTTGAAATCGTGAGATGAGAGATGGTTTCCGATCGAAAGCCCCGTTCTTCCCTTCATTCTCAACTTCTCTCTTTACTCAGGTCGGCTCGCATACATTGACTGCAAATGACAGAAGTTACAAGCCTAGGGAAACTCGTCGACCATGCTTCCCAGCTCAATATTCGAGGGACCATAACTCCGTTTCCAGAAGGCCTTGTACGATTTCAGAGCCATTCTCGGAATCAGCATGGGACCTTTTTCAATATAGGTAAGAAGAACAGAAAAGCGATTCTTATCGTGAACACTGCCTTTAAAGGAGTCTGCAGAGTTGCAGAGACCGGCGAGTGCTCGCCGAGCGTCAGCCTCGACGCGGCGACAAAAATGATTCGAAACATTATCGTCGCGGCGTCGGCTGCCGCTCGCTGGCAGTGACGTAGGGCCGTCGTGGCGTGAGTACACTCTGCAGTGCCCCCTGGTCGCCCTTCATGCCGCGTCGGTCGCCCTCGTCGCCACATGTAATCGATATTGCATCATCCAGTGCTTTTCGTCGCTGCGAGCAGCGCAGCGACTTCAACTCTGCGGACCCCTTAAGGTTTTTAAGAGCAATGTTCCAAATTGAGCGGCTGTGAGCCGTCAAAAAATACCGCGCTCTGAAGTCAACACGGCTAAGGCGCTATTCATACTACCCAACGCCAGCGCGGCACGCGCGTGCCGCGCTGGCGGGGCGTTTGCGTGTGAATGGCTTTCCGCCCCCCCGCGCGGCACGCGCTTCATGCTCTGCCCGCTCCGCCATGGCGTCGCCGCTGCAGAATTAATACTGCCACCAAAAACGCCTTGGCGTTCTCATCCACTGATATTATTTATCTATCGTCTCATTCATTGCAGCTTCACCGCTCCACCATGGCGTCGCTGCTGGAGTATTCATAGTCTCCGCAAGCGCGGCACGCGCGTCACGCGCGTAGAAAGTATTCTTGCACAAACACCACACCAGCGTGAAACGCGCGTGCCGCGCTGGCGTTGAGTAGTATGAATAGCGCCTAAATCCGCTGCAGAAACCGACGAACCAACGACGGTGATACCCTCTCTTACCCGCGCACGCACCCTTTCTTTTCTATGTCTATTTTGCTTTGCCCTCATCTTCCGCCCTCGTTATGCCATAATGAGATTGTGAGGCGATCTAAGTCAGAATTTGAATTACTTATTTCTCAACACTGATATTGTTACTGTATAGCGAAGAACAAGTCAAAACTTAACTTCCTTACTTATGAGCCCTCGAAAATTGCCTGTAATTGAGTGGCGGAAGAGTGTTGGACGAGTTGCTAAGGGCTTGTAATTTCCGTCATTCGCAACCATGGTCAAGCAGACAGTTGTAATATTCCCTTTAACATTTTTTCATTTCTTGTTACAATATGCGTGCCTTCATTTTTGTGATGATTTTCGTTATTTACTTTGTGAAAGATTTTTCATCATTGAAAACACCCCCCCCCTCTATTTTTTTATTTCTGCCAAGGTTATTATGCCGGATCAATCAAAAATTTTTCTTCGCCCCCCCCCACGTTTTTCGGCTAGACAACACCCGCCTGATCCGGTTCGCCACAGATTTATACGAGCGGACTTGAGTGAAGAGAGAGGCTGTGGGAAAAATTTAATGTTATGATCCGGCCGCTGTGTGTAGTAACGCTGCCAAACGTGGAACCTGAACTCTTCAGGATAAGCGACAAAATCGAGCACCCGTTCCCGCTGCCCATTTCAGGATTTTCGGTCTCAACAGGGAGGACGCGCCATGGATTTTGATCAAAACCTTTGTTGTTCCACATGATATCGGTCTGGCTTTATAAGTGCGGACTGCTCCGGTGCAATGGCTGCGAGCGACGAGGAAAAACAGGAAAGAGACAACTCGACTACGAATTTCTCATCGTCCGATTTCAAAAGCTTTAAGGGCCATAACTCCGTTCGTAGTGGGTTTTGAGCGATTCTGGAGACAACATTGTGATCAGCCCAAAATTCTTCACTCGATAAGCAGATTCGGAAAGCAATTCTAGGGTTGTACCGTGTCTTTAACCTTCATTTGATTTCCTTCTGATTCACAAAAGCGTAAAGTAATAGCCGTTTTATAGATTTAAGGTGCGGTAGGTTCCGTTCCACAAAAATTACTGATTAGGAAATTGCCTACACTCTCTTATGTGGGAGTCCACAAGCTTGAGCTGCAACCCTCCAAAACATAAACGGAGCTTCACAGAACATATTTGAATGGAGACATTTATTCGGAGAATCTGGGAGATTACGCGCTGGCCATGGCGTTCGCATTGGCATCTCCACTGATGGGTCCTCCTTTAGCCATGAGGTTTGCAGCCGCATTTCCGACAATCGGAAGACCACCGGCAGCTTGGGACACAGTTCCAGAGAGGTCTCCAGCAATGTTACCAACTACGGGGAGTTGAGCAGCTGCACCGGCGCCAGCCTGGAGGTCAAGGCCACCGAGAAGTCTGAGGACCTGAAATATAGAAATCGAATGATGCTGGATGCAAGAAATTCAAGTAATTGACTCATACCGCTTTTAGGAGGTCACCGATGATTTCGTCGAGATTTCCAGTGTTGGCTGCGGCTCCTGCGTTGGCATCCGCCTTGATGGAAACTCCATTACGCAACACTTGCTTAGTAAGTCCACCAACGACTGGAAGTCCATTGACAGTTTTAACAACCGTTCCAGTGAGGCTTCCAAGAAGTGGCCCAACTATTGGCAAGCCGTTCACTGTCGCATCGACTTGATGGATGATTGGATTTCCAAGTGTCTGATGAACGACGAGCAAAGCGAAAAGGGAGGCGCAACGGAACATTCTGAAAAAAAAACAGACTTTTTTCATTTGTATAGTTGAAGTTGAAAGAGGAAAGAAACTGATGTGATGTAGCCCGAGCTTTCGCATCGCCTTTTATGTCAAAGTTTTCAGACTCTGTTTTTGACTAGAATCCTATTCATGCCCTGCAACTATGTCAGTCTAGACCGCCAACAATGCTCAACAATCCATAAATATTTTCAAGCGGACAAATCACAACGCATCAAAAATCTGTACAGTAGACCAGAACGGCTGGCCATCTTTTCATATTAGAATCGAAATGTCCCAGATCCTTGCGCTATGACTTTGAGAGAAAGAAAAAGTGGCGAAGTTCGGGAAGAATCTAATACCAGGAGGCCTGCCATAATTCTGAAGACACAGTCGTTTTCACAGTCGCAATATCTACCCAGTTTCATGTCCGACTCAACGAAATTTACTCTATTTTTGCGCGGTAAAACGGAGTTAGACGTAAAATTCTCGCGCGTGACTTCCCACAAATAATGGTCTCCGCACTTACAGGCCATAAAACGGCCAATGTCTCATCCATCGACTGCGTACCACGCGCTGCGCGACCGCACGCGCGTCGGAAGCGAGCGAGTTTTGGCCGCTGCGCGACGAGTTTTGGGCGCCGCGCGACGTTTCGGCCGCCGCGCGGCGGCCAAAACTCGTTCGCTTCCGACGCGCGTGCGGTCGCGCAGCGCGTGGTACGCAGTCGACGGTGAGACATTGGCCGTTTTATGACCTGTAGCTTCTTGAAGAGCCAAACACTTTCAGGAATGTTCGCCTCATTGGGCTCTCGCCAGCTTTTGAGTCACTGAACACAAATCTATATCCTTGGCGTGGCCGACCCAAAAATCGTGGAAGGGTTCTGCTTATCCTCGAAGATGCCGACAGGTGCTAACACTATTTTGGTCCAGAGGGGAGAAAAACAAAATCCGGGTGACGAAATAAGTCTATTGCTCAAGGAGTTTGTATTCGTGGTCGATTTGTACCTAACTAGGTCGAATGTGTACCTCTGCTGATCGAAAACGTCCATCCGAGCACCAAGCAGTCATTTAAAAAGCTCCTCCGCGATCAAAGCAAACACATTGAGATGCTCAACATTGTGACCAGCTCCATAAATGCTTAGTTTGGGTTGGTATGGTGTGCGGCAGGTCCACATCTAGCTGGACCCATAGCTTTCTTCTGTCGACTGCCTCCCCAGGTTGTGATACCGGTGTTAGAAGTCGAAAGATCAGCTCTAGCTCCTCTGCTAGTCACTGACGGAACAACCTAAAGCTGACTATAGAGTTTCTGAACAACAGGCTGCTCTAAACTTCGGAACGTCGCTTCACTTCCTCAGCAGTCAGAATAGTGCTAGCATCTGACGCCTATCCTCAGAAGACAGTGGAGCTGCTCAACGACTTTCATGTTGTTCCTTCGCCTTGAGCATGGTGGTATAATCAGTGCTCCAACTGCTACATGGTCAGTAGAGAGCATTGTGCGGTTGAAGCCTTGAATTCCTTCTTTTGTTCAGAAAAATGAATTCTGACATTCAATTTTCTGGAAAGTCATCGTCCTGTCTGCTGCCTAGTAACGCGTGCCGCACTTCTGCACTGCTTACATAATGTCGCTGTGAAGCCCCTGTAGGAGTCTGGGGTTCGGCCTCCTCGAAACATAGTCACCATTTGGTGCACAGGCATCCATGTCATAAAGGACTACCACTTGTCCTGCATATCTTGCTCACGAGTCAAATGATGTGAAGGGCATATCCCGTATGCCGCAAGATTGCTCTTCTCTTCACACGGTCAACATTCGAAGGTTCAGAGAATTCCAAGCAGCAGAATGAAAAACAGGCCGGCCGACATAATCATGAATCTAGTATCTAAAGGTTACTCAGGCAATTTCCGGCCCCGAGCCGCACCAAACAGGAATCAGAGCCTCCTGACAGTTCGGCTTCCTCTCCCGATCACCGGTCTACTTTTATTAATGTCCAGACGGACTGTAGGAGCCCGTATAGAACGAAAACGACGGAAAGCGACAGCAGTGGCTCAAACAGCAACAGGAGCCGACTCGTAGATTGGAAGAAAAAGCGGAGCTGTCAGGCAGCTCGCGCCCAAGGATGACCTGAGTACACACAACCTCCAGTGACGCTCACATAGCCTTTGAGTTAGGAAGGACACCTAGACTTTGATAAATGATTTGGCTGCTACTCAGTGCAATCTTGAAGTTTGTCAGACATTTCTCCTGAACCCGCCTGTATGATTAATAGATCATCAAAATTGTCAACCGGTCAACTTCCCAGCGTAAATTTGAAGTTTATAGAGTCCGTCTGAAAGAGACTGTCCACCTACGCGGTCGGCGCGCGTGTCGAGCGGCTGTTGCTAGGCGATTTTCGGGCTTAAAGGCATCGTACGCGCAGACTATTTTTTGATGTTTTTGCGTAGCTTGGCCTCTCTTGTGAGCGAAAATGTCGAAAGGGTCCATGAAAAACCTTTATCTGTAAAGAAAAGTGAGTCTGGGCACACTGTAAATTTAAATTCAAATTTCGCGCCAAAATCGTTTTTGTACTTTTCTGCATTTGGAGACCTCGCAGCTTTAATTTTTGAAGTTTTTCTGCTTGTGGAGTTCTACCGTAACTGTTTTTCATGTTGTTTGACGGTTGCATCAACATTCTATGGAAAAAGTGCTAGGTGACTGGTGAGAACTGCTGGCGGATCGTCACCTTTAACCCCCTCCAACCTCATTACCCAACGTTTCTGACGCGCCAAAGTTTGCCGGTGTAGTCTACCGGGCACGTTCATGAATTGAGCCGGAAAAAATGAAAAGTGGTTTCTATCGCGAATGATGCCTTTACAATCAAGTAGCAGGAATATTTAACGAATAATGACAAATAATGATCCCGATCAGCTGTTTACACTCACGGGAAGGCTTGTCCTTAATAATGCCTTCGCGACCGGTCACTACACACTCATGCCGACCGCGTGGGCGGACGATCTCCTTCGGACGGTCTCCAAACAGTAGATTTGATTGAGGTGTTTTTACACTAGATCATGGGCTAGTAACACAGGCTAAGCATGCAAATCCCGAGAAGTAAGGTTTGTGTGGTATTTTCCAAAATCAAGCCTCCATATTCAAAGCAAACGTGGAAGATCTGTTAGATCTATTATCAGAGTGAATACTACCGCATATGAAATGTTAACATAGCACTAACAACTGAATATCTCCTTCGAGCTTAAAAAATAATATTACAGATGTAGATTCACAAGCGTGATTTTTGATACGTTCTGATATCCCGGCTTGAAAAATATTTTTGGATAGCGGAGCATTGTCAATGTGGTCTAGACTGTTGCAGTTGTTGCAAGGCATGAATAGGATTCCGGTCGAAAACACTGCCTAGAAATTTGGCATAAAAGGCGGTGTGGGAGTTTAGACTACATCACTTCAGTTTTTCTCTCCTTTCAAGCTCAACTACACAGATGAGAAAGTTTTTTTTTCAGAATGTTCCGTTGTGCCTCCCTTCTCGCTCTCATCGTCGTTCAGCAGACACTTGGAAATCCAATAATCCATCAAGTCGATGCAACAGTGAACGGCTTGCCAATTGTTGGACCACTTCTTGGAGGCCTCACTGGAACGGTTGTCAAAACTGTCAATGGACTTCCAGTCGTTGGTGGACTTACTAAGCAAGTGTTGGGCAATGGAGCTTCCATCAAGGCAGATGCTAACGCAGGAGCAGAGGCCAACATTGGAAGTCTCGACGAAATCATCGGTGACCTCCTAAAAGCGGTATGAGTCAATTACCTTGAATTTCCCGGATCCAGAATCATTCTATTTCTATTTCAGGTTCTCAGACTTCTCGGTGGCCTCGACCTCCAGGCTGGAGCCGGTGCAGCTGCTCAACTCCCCGTAGTTGGTAACATTGCTGGAGATCTCTCTGGAACTGTGTCGCAAGGTGCCGGTGGTCTTCCGATTGTCGGAAATGCGGCTGCGAACCTCATGGCTAAAGGAGGACCCATCAGTGGAGATGCCAATGCGAATGCCATGGCCAGCGCGTAATCTCCCAGATTCTCCGAATAAATCTCTTCATTCGAAAATGTTCTGTGAAGCACCCCTTACATATGCCTTGGAAGGATGCAGCTCAAGCTTGTGGACTTCCACATCGGGAAATATAGACAAATTAACGTGATAAGCATTATAATAATCACCCATTGAACCTGTGTGCAGCTGAATTTCACAACAGGAAACGTTTTCCCTGCCAAGCTCATTCGATGAATTCAGCCGGGAGAATCGCAAGAATAAAGGGGCTCAAGTGTACCCCGTCAATGAATTGTCTCCTACAGACCACCAGTGGAGTTCAGACCCATCCAACTCTCCCAAGACTTGATTTCGTGAGGAGCGCAAGCAAATTTTGGTATTCCCCAACCTTTTTACACTAGTTGGTCTGCTTAGAACCAGCTATGAGTTGAAACCTCTGAAGCCCACTGGTTATTAGAGACCACTTAAGAATCCGTAGGTCCAAGAAACTGCCCATGGAGTTGGATTTTCTGCAGGTCTTCCGAAAGTGTCACGTCAAAGAAACGGAAGGAAATTGTCGTTGTGCCCGGTGAAAGAGCAGGGGATAGGAGCTCTCTGCACACCGAGGGAGAATTTGCCTTGCCTTTTGAGGCCCCAATTCCACACTGGACCACTCCGCTTCAATTGGGTAGCGTGGAGTGTCGAATTGCAAAACGGAGCCTCTCCTCTCTAACAACTCACGACCCCATAGGAGAAGAGACGTCCTGAAAAAGTTTTTCTGAGAGTTGTGGGGGGTGGATAGAGTAACAATACGTCGTGAGAAGAGAAATTGAATCGTGGCAGCGGTATTTGAAGCCATTACAGCTTGCTTTTTCGGACTTTGGAGCCGCGTTCGACTCTCCTCATCGTGATCGATTGCTCAATGCTCTGCGAGAAGATGGAGTCCCGGAAAAGTATGTTCGGTTAATCGAGGACATGAAAAGAGGAACAACCGCAGCAGTTTGTACACCTGTCGTATTTACGTCAGCTTTTGCGGTGAAAACAGGAGTAAGGCAAGGAGCCTTAGCAGGACCTTTTCTTTTCAACTTCGCCGTTGATGACATCATGCGTAGAGTTGCAGAACAGTTTTCTGAGGACGTGATCCTAACACCATCAGTACGCTCCCTTGTCGACCTGGAGTACGCCGACGACATTGTGTTATTCGCTGAAAACAACGCAAAACTGCAAAGGATTGTGAACCTCGTTTCGAAGTATGCCTATGGACTTCGTCTTCGTCCCGACAAATGCAAGCAGATGTGGGTCTCTCAGAGGCCTTCAACGGGAGTTTGTGTGGACGGACAACGTATCGAACTGGTGGATGATTTCTGTTATTTGGGCTGTTTGCTGAAGAACGATGTTAGTTATGCAGCGGATATTCGACAACGATGTGCGAAAGCTACGTCTGCATTCAATTCTCTAACCAAGTGTTTGTGGCCTACCACCATCCCGAAGGAAGTCAAGTTGCGCGTCCACTTATCCGCTATTCGCCTTCTCAGATAAAAACAGCTCACTTTCCGAGTCGGGCTAGTCGACTTCGCGCGGCTCCAAATTTGCGGGCGTGGCACAGCGCCCCACTTCCCGCAGAGAGAGAGGCTTTACCGTCTTTCCGCGGAGCGTCGGCCGGCAGTCGGCTACTCTGTGGGTCATCGAACACTCACTCATCGATTCTCACTTTGATATCATCATTGCACCAGCCACTAGAGTGGAGCCAATGAACGATTGCTGAGCAGAGAACGCTGTGTTGATACTCTTTCCAGAACCCGTGCTGTGTGCGGCGCAGGTCTTGGGCAGGTGAGCCACTGTCCGTTAATAGCATCTGCGAATGGGAAGACTGCAAAAAGCAGTGAGTGAAGGGAGCTTTCCCGTAGAAGCTCACTCCTTACTCGTCAAGAGCAGTTCAAGATGAAATCCCCAGAAGCGGATTTTTGAATTTGGGTTTCAACGGACCTTTACCTAAATGGTGATTTTTAAATGTGCCGCAAATTGCTTTAGGATTGTCTTCTGTCAGTCATCAGATTAGCCGTAAGGCGGCGGCAGAAGGGCAGCAGAGTGCTTGTTCACCGTATACGGGCATTCAACGAAACGGCGCTACCGACTGCCCGCGACCAATCTATTGACTTTCCGCGGGAAGGGTTACGGGACGTCGGCTAGTGGTACCGCGGGAAGTGTGGTGTCTCTATCCGAGTTATCATGATGTACGGATCGGAGACGTGGGCAGCACAGAAGACGCAGATGGAAAGGTTGGATTGCACGGAGCGGAAGCTTTTTAGGCGTTTGCTTGGACATTTCTGGCCGCGCGTATGCCACAACAAAGATCTTTACAAGGAAATCGACGCAGTATATCAACGTTTGACACCTGTTCAATTGACTACTGCGCACCTGTTCAATTGCCCGAAGAGAACGACTACATTGACGACAATGGATCCGTGGACGTACCCTCCGCTAGTGGCCGAGTTTCTGAACCTGTGACAGAACCCCTCTATGTGGGTGCAAAGAAAAAGAAGATACGATTGAGGTGCCAGCATCCCCTAACGCCATCTCAAGCCGCAATGGAAAGTCGATTTCGACTGCTCGGGCAGAACGCCGGATCGTCTCGTACAACACGCTTTAAGAATGCTTCAAAATCCTGTCTGGAAACGGCCACCTGCGCGTAGGCTAAAGTTCAGGACGGATATGGCTAAAGAGGATTTGAAGTCACTTGGCATCGAAAGACAGTTCAGGCGCGATGTTTCGTTTCGCAGGAAATGGAATAGTGACAGCTGGATGGAATGTGTTCAAATTGTGGCTGAAGACCGTGAAAAAAGGACACGGCTGACTACTAGGACGGCACACCTCGGTGAAGATGCAGAACGACCGCTTCAGGCGAAATACAATCGATTAGGTCAAGTATGTATGTCAAACAATAATCTATGTTAGGTTTTTCCGGCGGGCCTTCCGATATTCCAGAAAAAAGAAAAAACTATTTGAAACTACAGGCCATAAAACGGCCAATGTCTCACCGTCGACTGCGTACCACGCGCTGCGCGACCGCACGTGCGTCGGCAGAGACGAGTTTTGGCCGCCGCGCGACGAGTTTCGGCCGCCGCGCGGCGGCCGAAACGTCGCGCGGCTGTAAAAACTCGTCGCGCGGCGGCCAAAACCCGTCTGCTTCCGACGCGCGTGCGGTCGCGCAGCGCGTGGTACGCAGTCGACGGTGAGACATTGGCCGTTTTATGGCCTGTACCTGTAACTTCCTAATCGGAGCAGCTGGGGCGCGTTCATATGCTTAGCAAACATTAAGTTACAATTAAATTGCTCTAAATAAGGTTTGGCGGTTTCAATCTGGCCCATTCGTGAGATATAGGCCGTTTCCGAGGTCGCTGTGCATTTCGTTCCTCGTATCACTTGTTTGAAGTTGCCATAGCCAGAGAGCAGGGATGGTCGAGAGGATAACGATGGGAATGCTAAACTACGAAGGGATGCTCGGTTGCGGGTTCGATTTCCGCGATGCGTCTTCTAGAAAATTTTTGCATTTATTCGAATGTTCATCCAAGAGTTATCACAAGATAGCTGAGTTGAACGCAAAACTCAGATGTCAGGCAGGACTCGAACCTGCATTGCACGCTTTCCGGGCGAGAGTGTTACCATCACACCACCGACACCCCGTTCTGCAGTTCATCCAAGAGGTTTATCATTCACATTTTAACTTTCTTCTTCCCATCTTAGTGGATTTACAATTTCTACAGCGTGAATCCCGGTAGTAGATGAGCTTTTCCTCACCTTAGTCAAAATTTATTCTTCTCACCTTCTTGTGCTAGCATTTCGGGTTCATTGAGAAATATTGAGATGTGAGTATCTTCTAACTTTGTATCACATTGCTTGAGTAAGAGAGAACACCTTCTTGAACACATAAAAGTCGTTTGCGAATCATGGTAGAAAAAGCGTTGCCATTGCAAGAAGCAAAGCTATGAACCCTTTCTTAAAAAATATCACCATGGCCGCAGTTTTCATTTTCAGAAGGCGACAATCGGTTGCCAAATACAACTCCTGACCCTTCATCGAAAACTACTATGCTTGGCTCGATCACGCAGAAAGTTTTTTTTTTGATTATCTAGAGTTCGAGGGTGAGTGAATGAGCGAGCATATAAAGAAAAAAAGTCGAAAAAAAATTCTCCATATTGATCCAAATAAAGCAGACTGAGGTAGATGGGCGTTAGATATAGTAGCCAGCCAATTTTGACCACTAAAAAACCGAAAGCACAGCCATGGTGATCGGTTGAAGAGATGCGCCCGCTAATTTTTCATGTGTTTCCAATTTTTTGCTCTACCGAATGGTCCATAGATAAAACCCAACATACAGTAATGTTACTCTATCCATCCCCCACAACTTTAAGAAGAACTTTTTTCATGAAGTCTCCTCCCCCGGGGGATCGTCCCTGTCAGTGTAGAGAGCCCTATCCCAATGAGCGGTAGCAGGGACGTGCGGAAATATTCATTTCCCGGTTCCTGTTTCTCTCTCTCGCGACTTTTTCTACATATCCTTTGACGTTTTCCAGCACTTTAGTGAAATACGGGTAGCATTTTGAGAAAAACAAACTGGTGACAAATCGCCAGATTTCCGCCCTTTTTTAATTTCCGTTTTCTTGCTGAAATTTCTTTTCCTCCTCCGTTTTCCACCTCCGCGCAAATTTTGCTGTCACATGCCAGAGCAGCATCACTGTCTGAGTGTATCCTCTGGTTCGAAGTTAAATCTAGTGTGTGCCATTGCGGACTCGCGCTACGGACACGCAACGCATCGTGTTCGTGCGAGTTTTATCATCCGCCCCTCATCAGCTAATCAGTTGGGTTTTTCTTGATTTCTTTTGGTTTTCCTGATTTATTGGAACATTTCCAAACTGTTATCAATCTTTATACGTACATATGCTGGGTTATTCACCTAAGCTTCGTTTGCTAGCGTTTATAACGTAAGCATGGATCCTGAACAGGCTTTGCGTTTAATATTGAAGGTTGGCGCAAACTCGGTGCCATATGCTGCAACATAGGTGCGCCGAGTTTGCGCCAACCCTCAATGGGGAACGCAAACTCAGAAAAATCAAAACAAGTAACTTGTAATATAAATGTAACTTACTTGAATGTCTCGAGTAACTTACATTTATATTGCATGTAACATACATTTATATTACATGTAACACATTTTTATTACATGTAACTTAAATTTATATCACATGTAAGTTATCTACATTTGAATTTTCGCTATGGGTGGCCATCACGTGACGTAGAGAGCGCGTTCCGACCACACACTACGTAAAAAAATGCTGTGCGGGGCCTTCCCTGCTGGTGCGGGGTCAAGTACCTCAAACTTGGGTGACTGAACCAACAGCAACAGCGGTCGTAAGGCTGACCCCGCCAGTGCGTCGTACAGCAGCCTTGGAAATATCTTCTTGGCCGATTTAAGTTACTTGTGACTTATATTGTGCCATTTAAGTTATATGTAACATATCGGAGGCGCACCGCATGCGGTATCCTCTCAGAAATTGAAAACAAGTTACTTGTAACATATCTAAGCAGGTGTAAGATACTCGCTACTTATCTCAAGTCATTTAAGTTACATGTAACGTATCGGAGGTGCAGCGCACGCAGTATCCCGCTGATACGTTACATGTAAGTTAAATGACCTGCGATAAGTCGAAAGTAACTTACATCGGCTCAGATATGTTAAAAGTAACATGTTCTCGGTCTTTTATGTTATAAGTAACTTGTTTTCGTTTCTCTGAGAAGTCTCTACAGGATCCAAGCCGACGTTATGTATTTCAGCAACAGCGGAAAACATCGGTGACGGATAGGCTTCCCCAATTTTTAATTTTTTTAGATTTCGTGCTGTAAAACCCCAACTAAATAAAGAAAATTTTATATTGTCTGCTATTGACTTTGCATCCTCAGCGACACCATAAAACAGTTGGAAACGAAAACAACTCGGGGAGTTCCTTAGTTTTCCTTGTTTCTCAATTCTTTCACGTTTTTTTTTCAACAGTTTTTTTACATTTGTTCTTGCTCAGATATATCATTCAAATATCAGAAACTGTTTCAAAAAAAGACGAGAGAAGCAAGCGAAACTAAGAAAATGTAGAAAAACCCCACCTGATCCGCTGATAAGGTACGGGCAAGGAAGCTCGTACGAACCCGTCGCGTCACGTGTCCGCAGCGCGAGTCCGCAATGGCACAAGTTAAATTCAATACCGAACCAGAGGATTTCTCACCGCGAGGAACTTCTAACATGAGATTCGGAGTGCAAATGCGGTAGAACTACACCAACTTTAATCTTTGAAATCGCTGAAGAAAAACAGAAAAAAACAGTTATTGTAAAATGAAAACGTGACAAATCAAGGTAAATCAATTATAAATTCAAAATGGTTTGAGTGTCTTTTGCAGATATGTCTTGTAATCCACGACTGCCTCGTCCTCCAATGGATTCACCACGGTACTGCCCTCCAAGAGCCGTTCCATCGTTACGATACTGAACAGCTTCTTCTCGGTTCGCATGAGGTCTCTCTCCTTTGGTGACTGATGAGCCGATAGTATCCTGAACAAATTAGAAGATGACTCTGTCCCGCTTCTACAAAATCTGGAGGTCAACTATGAGTAGGATACCTTCCTACAGCTACACAATGATCTTCTCCTATGAAACTCTCTTCAAATAGCCAGTTATCTTGCTTCACGCCGTTTTCGACCCATGTAGTTGATGTGATGAAACAACCTTGAATGTCTTTACGACTTCCATATCAGTAACTTATACAAATTTCGTGAATACAAAAGATGAAACAAACCAGGCACGTGCTTCTCGTCAGTTGTGTGGAAGTCAAAAACTTTCAAGTCATTGACCAGACCCGTTCCAGTGGCTTTCAGCACAGCCTCCTTCAGACACCAGATTCGGTAGAAAGCCGTCCACCTCAACTTGCGAAATTGGGCATTGTAACACATTTGTCGTGACAATCGCCCTTTCTATTGATGACGTAGTCCTTACTAAAGGGCGGCAGAGCGCATATGCGCTGGGAACTGCGATAGAGACGCAGAGGACGCCAGACAACCAAGGCCACGCTCGTCAATCATCGACAGTCTCTCCGTCGTGTGGTTCATCGCGCGGCTGCCATCTGAGAAAACCACCGCATTAAACGCGTCTCGAATAGGCATTCAACTCGAGTGACCACACCCATCGAAAGGCTTTTTCGAAGGCGCACGTGCTCCAGACAGCAGCACGTGCAGCGAAAATTCACGCAGGAGCACGTGCTGCGAAAGTTTCTAGCTGGAAGGCATTCTGCAGGATAGCCCAGCGTTATCGCAGCAGCACATCATCACGCGACGCGGTCGGAACACCCACATGCGAAGCGGCCAAGTTGCTGAGCACCTTCTGGGGCTGCCAGCAGTTGGACGAGGTTTCCAGCGATTGGGAGTGCCAAGTACCGCAAACTTCGGTAATTAGACCGGTGACGCTATCGGCATCCCAGTACCGCCTCAAGAGTGCGTCGTATGATTCCCTTTTTCTTTTGGAAAATCGCTTTGTCATCGAGTTGAATGTGTGTCATGCACGCATTTAACGTCTTATTTGATGGAGCACGTGCTGTAATTTGACACACAATTGGAGCACGTGCTCTCCTAGCAGCACGTCCTCTTACTGTGCTCGAAACCGCTTTGTCTTCGCGTTGAATGCATAATAAACACGCACTGAATGCGGCGATTGTGTGAGATCGGCATCAGCGCAGTCGAGTTCGAGATCTCCTGTCCTTGCTTGATCGTCACCTTTAGTGCGGCTGAGACGTAGCTTTCTGCCCGAGCAGTATACGACCAATGCCAATAATCACTAACGCCCGAAGTCCTCAGGTATGCTAAACCGTACTGTCTAAGAAGTAGACATCTGAAGGGAGGACAATAGCGCAGGGGGGGGGGCGTCGCCTCTACTCCACCGTCTCGGTGCTGTGACACACGTACTACTGGAAGACGCGGAGAAGCGCAGCAGTCTGGTGGAACCGCTTAGGTCCGACCCCTGGTGGCTGGGCAAAGATCAGTCTACAAATGTAGGTTTATTGTACTCCGAGTACGCCGAGAATAGTGTTTTGTTATATACAAGAGCCAAAGGCGGCGCAGCCGCGGGCGCAAAGCCTTATCACATAGTTGAAGCGGCAACAATGCGCCGAGGTCGATCAATGTGTAAGCGTGACGTCGTACCCTGATGAGTATGGATTGATGAAAATGAGTGTAGCCTAAAAAGCGGCGAGAGCCTGAATGTGTACGCAGTATTCTCGCAGTTGCAGTGTCGATTTAGAGCGAGCATAGCGTGTTTACCCCTGTCGTAGATGTCTCCTAATGGGACGTGTGGTGTTTGTCACTTACACCACAGGTTCAAGAGTTTGGCGGAGCCACATGTCGCGACAACATTCATTTGTGTGTAATTATGAGAGAGATGAAAGAAGTTTCCTACTTTTCCCGCTCTGTCGAGGCACCTCGCATCATTGCAAGTTCTCCATCAGAGAACAGCTTTGACATTCGCTCTATATGTTCAGTAGCAGTCACCGAACGGGATTCGTCTATTCGCATTACATCCACACCTGAAATGAGATTCAGATACATGTCAAATTTAAAACCACGACCCCAAGAAAAGGCGGTGGCGCGGTTGCGGACTTCGATTGAATATACAGTCGGCACAGGTCGCACTGATGATGTTCGTTCCTTATTGTGCGTTGGCGAGAACTTGGTGCACGTACGCTATGTACAGTAAATATCATAATTCAGCCAACCAGGTTTGTTAGGTTGTCTCACTTTATTGGTCAACGTTTCGGCACAGCGCCGTTTTCCGAGACCAGAAGCGATCCCACCAAGACCAGCACACACTGCAATAGTGGTTAAAGTGTGTTCAAACGAGAATGGCGGCCCACGCGGCCGGCGCGCTTGGCAGGCGGCCGTCGCGTGTGCCGCTCTCGGACGAGTGTTCGATTCGAACGGCGGCCACCCATCCTCCCCCTTCTGCTGAGCTGATCGATCGGCGCAGTGCTTGCTGCCAGCCGGTTCCGTCCCCGTTCGTAGTCGATGGCTCTGGGTGACGTTTCGCATGCTCGTCCGAGAGCGGCGAATGCGACGGCCGCCTGGCAAGCACGCCGGCCGCATGGGCCGCCATTCTCATTCGGACACACTTTAAGTGCAAGTGCACGTACATTATAACATATGCGAACCGAGTTTACGCCAACGCATATCAAGTAAAGTGTCAGTACGACCCGTGCCGACTGTACAATAGTAGAAATCAAAAGGTCGTCGCCACTTGATACAATACCCACCCTAAGTTTTGGTAAAAAGGCGAAAAAAACGCGGAAAATCGCTTTTTTCGTCTTTTGATCATAACTCGCTTCACAGTTGACGTTTTTCAAGCTTGAAGACATTTCTGTAATCAGCATTGATCACTCTTTCTTTTTGATCTATACAAGGCTTACTCTCAAACAAGGCATATAGGTTTGACACAATCAATCGAGTGGGAAATGCGACAATATTATATGCTGAAATGTGTGACTGTGTCTACTTTAGTCTATTCAACTTGTTTTTGATGTCTGTTTTTTTTTCGTTTTAGAAATTCCATTTCTTTTTGATTTTTTTTATTTCCTCAAAATTTAAGTCCGTTTCAACTCTCGGTATTATTCATTAGCTATTCATTTGGTATTTTTTGGTGCTGTTTGTAACATTCTTTTTTATACTACTCTATTTTTATATTAATTCTCACTATAATTTGAATACTTATACATTTCAATTTCATTCATATGATTATTGCTTTATTTAAAATGGTTTCGCCGACAACGTTAAATAATTATTTGGATATCAATCGTTTTAGCTATATCCTCAGACAAACCTTTCAAAACGGTAAAAACCTCGAGCCTCAACAATGGAGGAGGTAGTTTGAGTTTCAATCACTTGTATCAATATTCAAAATTTCTGGAGTTAGTATCAGAACTCGAAAATAACATCCGTCGTCCTAATTTCAAGACAGTTTTCAAGTTTAAAAAAAAAGTTATGTCTTGAAGTAGTTATGACACATTTCGCCCTCCTTAGATGTTGAAAATCTTCAGATTTAATGAGACGTGAACCTGAAAAACCTTATCAATCGATTTGTGTGGTATTGCTGACTTTGAAACTGTCTCTATATCTGGGAAACAGTCAAGATTTACTTCTAATCTTGCCTAGTCTTGTATAACTTCGTTCTGGCGATTGTCACCCTTCAGCTTACCCGTATCTCCACTCTCTCCCCTCTGTCTCTCTCCCTTTCTTTCGACGGTCTGAGCACTCCTCGCTCGAGAACAGTCCTCCGAATCGCATTGAATTCGCGCTGCAAGGATGGACTGGAGAGCCGTAGACCACCCAGCAGCCAAAGCGCGCGGCTGGTGCGCGTCACCGCATTGATTGATCTCCTAAGCGAAGAGTCTGCCTCAATCAATTGACGGCGTCGTCAAATGCGGATTTCAAACATTAAATACAAGGAATAGGGTCGGAATATGGAATTTTCTGGAGTTTTTCGTTTTTTTTCTTACAACTTTAAAAAACAGATCTATTCGAATTCTACGAGGAAAACTGTGTTAGCTGTGCTGTTGTGGGGTAAGACCCTTACCAGTAACCTCTTAAAATATTCGTGCCTTCGGTGAGTAAATCCTTGGTCGCGGACTACAAAGCGGAAAGCGCTTGCGGCCGCGCATCGAATAATCTCCTATGCAAAAGGTCGTGCTCAATCGAATAAGCCGAGATCATACTGCCAGCGGCGGCGACAGTGCATATCAAGCATATCGATTTTCGGTCGATATTGATTGTAAACATTGCGTCGCGTCACTCGTCGCGGGCAGTATGATCCCGGAAATAACTTTGATTCCTCGATCTTTAGCAAAACAAGCATCCACAACTGCACAATATGAACACCACTGTGTTCCCACAAGCCTGCGTAGATTCTAACCATACCCACCAAGGACCAGGGATAAACGGATTTTCGATTTCTGATTGGATTTTGCCTACCGATTTCCGAAAAATGGCCCAGGAATGTGGAGAAAATTGGAAATAATTCGAAGAAAGCAAGTTTGGGAGGTTGAGCATTGTTAGCTGTCAAACCTCAAGGAATTCCTTTAAGCTGCTAAACCTGAATCGAAAGTCTGTTAGCAATTTTAAGAAGAGCAAGGGATGAGATTCACATATTGAAAGAGAACCACAAAGAGTTTTCCTTCTAGCATTCGGATAAATTTGAACTTTTTATAAAAAAATCGGAAAACCAAAGAAAATTCTATTTTCCGACACTATCCTTGTATTTGATGATTTATATTCGCATTTAAAGACGAGCCGTCAATTGGCCGAGGCAGACCTTTCGCTTGAACTTCTTTCAGAGTTCCATCGCCGAGCGACGCGATGGGATGATGAACATGAGGATCGGTCGAGATCGCGTCGCATGTCGATCTCTATTCAAAACATGTCATCGAATCGATCAGCGATCGCACTCTGAAAGAGGCCTTAGGAGATTAATCAATGCGGTGACGCGCCGCAGCCGCGCGCGCTGG
This sequence comes from Aplectana chamaeleonis, assembly GCA_029168955.1. Lineage (NCBI taxonomy): Eukaryota > Metazoa > Nematoda > Chromadorea > Rhabditida > Cosmocercidae > Aplectana > Aplectana chamaeleonis. The sequence continues at coordinate 1,876,257 of JAPDOI010000013.1, read as the reverse complement.
CTGCTGGGTGGTCTGGCTCTTCAGTCCATCCCTGCTTTATTCAGGCTTTATTCATTCGAATTCAATCCAATTCGGGGACTGTTCTCGAGCGAGGAGTGCGGGTGGTGGCCATCATGTATCAACACCCATGAGGAGGCGGGAGAAACGGGGGAGGAGCGAGGTTCCTGATTGGACGCAACAAGGGTTAGCCCCGGCCCCCGGCTTTTGCGTCCAATCAGGAACCTCGCTCTTCCCCCGTTTCTCCCGCCTCCTCAGCGGTGTTGATACACGATGGCCACCACCCGAGGAGTGCGTCAGTCAGATCGTCGAGAGAAAGGGAGAGAGACAGAGTGGAGGGAGTGGAGATACGGGTATGCTGAAGGGTTACGATCGCCATAGCGAAGTTCATCTAAGACTAGGCAAGATTAGAAGTAAATCTTGACTGTTTCTCAGGTATAGAGACAGTTTCGAAGTCAGCAATACTACAAAAATCGATTGGTAACGTTTTTCAGGTTCACGTCTCATTAAATCTGGAGATTTTACACATCTTGGGAGGGCGAAATGTGTCATAACTACGTCAAGAAATAACCTCTTTCTTAAACTTGCAAACTTTCTTAAAATTAGTACGACTGTTGTTATTTTCGAATTCCGAAAATAATCCCAGAAGTTTTAAAAATTGATACAAGTGATTGAAACTAAAACTACTTCCTCCATTGTTGAGGCTCGAGGGTTTTACCGTTTTGAATGGTTTGTCTGAGGATAGAGCTAAAACGATTGATACCAAATAGTTGTTTAACGTTGTTAGCGAAAACATTTTTGAATAAAACAATAATTACATGAATGAAATTGAAATTTATATGTATTCAAATTATAATGAGAATTCATATATAAAGTGTGGTATAAAAAAGAATGTTAGAGACAACATTAAGAAATATTAAACAAATAACTGAATGAATAGCTAATAAATAATACCCAGAGATGAAATGGAATTTAATTTTGAAAAAAATCAAAAAAAAATTGTAAATTAAAAGAAACCCAAATCAAAAACAAGTTGAATAGACTAGAGTAGACACAGATACACATTTCAGCATTTATTATTGTCCCACTTCTCGCTCGATTGATTGTGTCAAATCTATATGCCTTGTTTGATAGTAAGCCATGTATGAATCAAAAAGAAAGAATGATCAATGCTGATTCCAAAAATGTCTTCGAATTTGAAAAACGTCGAATGTGAAGCGAGTTATGATCAAAAGACGAAAAAAGCGATTTTCCGCGTTTTTTTTTCGCCTTTTTACCAAAACTTAGGGTGGGTATTGTAATATATTGCCGAGCGTAGCTATTCCTGCACTCTCCTCTCACTTCAACCATTATATTGCTATCAGGATAGCCTTTTTGAATTCATGTGATCTCTATTTCAGAGCCAAATTTACTCTGTCCCTCCGCGAGCTTGTTGGAAACGAGAAAGAGACAGCGAAAAAAGTGTAGGGGGAGAAGGAGACGCCACATATGCGCAGGCAATAAAAGAAAATAAATTTCATCCGAAGCAGAGGATAAGAGGTTTTCCGTTGTGTCTAGAGTTTTTTGTTGTCTCTCTTCCCAAAAAACTCTTAAGCGCAAAGCGAAACCTCAATAGGATGGCAATCGTTTTGGAACCATTTGGTCCCGGAACGATTCACCTTCCTCCCGTCACGATTATCGTAGTGTCGCGTGATGCAACAGTCGTAGTTCGCAATTGCGGACCAGAATTTGACTTCGAGAATGACAGTACGTGCTATCTTAGCGGAGGGGGCACTATCACGCGATGCACGAGGCCACGCCCATTTTATCAAGCCGCTCTAAATTTGAGCATCTACCCGGGGTTTCCCTCCCCTGCCAAAATCAGGACAGTCCTTACGGCACGAAAAAATGGGCGTGGCCAGGCGCGATACCACAGTGCCCCCTCCCCGCTGCGATAGCACCCGACGTATTTATTTTGCCATGATTTATAATGTTCCTTATGTTGCTGTGCTCAGATCAGTGTGTTCATCCATATCATTATTGATTGCGGAAAGGTTTGAATTGAAATGGAACAAAAAAAATTACAATTCGAATTTAGGCGGACATATTTTGGCGCGCGCGCATCTTCCACAGTTGTACTCTCCTCGATGGCTCACCGTTCAGTCTTGATTTGCTCGTCTTTTCAGAAGAGTCGTCTCCCTTATTCCCTATGTGGCTACTCACCAGGGCTGTGCGTAACTGAATTTTGTAATTTCGTAAATCGTGAATCGTAATTTTTGAAATTCCTAGTAATTCGTAAATCGTAATCCGTAAATCGTAACTGATAATGAATAATAAGCCCAAACATGACCCAAACCTCATTCGATTTGGAAACACCGTAGCATTTCAGTGATGAGGTGTTTCCATATCGAAGGAGGATGGCGGTTGGGTTTCAGAGTGACATTTTTAAAGCAGCACTTGAATAAATTAATGTATATCGCCTTGGGATGGCCAACTTATCCAAGCAATTAATGCTTGGATAAGTTGGCCATCCCAAGGCGATATACATTAACAAAACCATTTCGAGACACAGAAAGCGAGTCGGCTCTCTATATTTGTTAAGCGTTGCTCTAAACAGAGTTATAAGCGTTCCTCCACATAAGCATAAGTTTGCTGGGGTGGAGGCGGCGGTCTGAGTGGTGAAGGTTGATTAGAATTTTGAAATTCAAAATGTAGAGGGCTCCCTCCTCAGGCATTCGGGGGTGCTGGGACGCGAATCTCTACGGTATCACCACCGGTTGGCGGACCCCCAAATAGGGCGGAGCGAGCGGTGCGGCTCGGTCGCTCACCTAGCATCCAGCACAAACTAGTCCTCTCAGACGCGGACCGAAACCAGAAAGGCGCCAATGAGCTATCCAATGGCGCATTGATCGTCAGGCGTGTATTATGAATCGGTGCACAAATCATCACTTTCTTGTACGAAATCGATTTTTTTAAACCATTACCTTGTCTATAATATATTTCATCTGAAATCCTTCTCAACAATGTGCCACGGTTGTATTTTCGCCAGTTTTCTATCCCGTGGTTCTGTCCTCGATAAAATAACCACTAGGTCACTTCTTTTTCTAGGTTCGACCTTAGTCGAGAAAAATTCTTGTTTCTGTTCCTAATTTCAGTGTTTTTTTTCATTCAGAAAATTCTTTAGATTATTGCTGATTTGCTCACACAGTACCTAGTTAATGACTCATTCCTTGTTTCTATGTTTTAGCAACCAATTATAGTTGTACAATTTCGAAAAAAATGTCGAACGAATAAAATTTGAAAAAAAAATCGTTCGACGGAATTTCGAACGAGCGAAATTTGAAAAAAATTTCGTTCGACGAGTTTTCGGTGCAAAACTAGTAGGGGGGGGGCACTCAGAGAAGAACTTATTGGCCAACCGGTTCGGACAATCAAATCCTTCGTCGGACGCGACGCGGTCGCGACACGTTCGCATTGGGGCGCGGTTTACCTTAGCTCCACTCCCCGCATTGTGTCCGTAGTCGGATTTGTACTTCGAGGACGGGATTTTCGTGTTTATCTGCAAAATTCAATTGGCTAATAAGTTCTCCTGAAAGGGCAAATGATTCGGGGACGATGAATCATTCAAAAAAAGGCAGACACGTAAAATTGTCCGCTTCTACCATGATTTCCATTGGCTTTTTTTCTGCTAATTTCTAGGAGTGTATGATCTAGTTCCGCAATCGCGTTCAGTCCGCAAAGTCTCATTATCACAATCGCTTCTACGATTGTGATAATGAGGACTGAACGCGATTGCGGAACTGAACCCACCCACTTATATGTAGACTTGTTGAGGAATCTGTATCTAACCTTATTCCACAATTTGTTCTCGTTCTCTGTCTTCATTGTACTGCTTCGTCGTCACAATATTTTCCTGCTTTTCGATTTGTCCTTTTTCGATAAAAGAGTATTTCAATCAAACAATACTCTTTCCTCCCTTCGGTGCTCCTTGAATGAGACGACCCATCCACGATTGCTGATTTTTGGAGACTTTTGTGTTTTTGCATGAAGTTCAAGTGTAAATTGAGCTTTCCATCTAGAATTTGGATTCGCCAATTGATTTTTTTCTTATGGAAGGACGTGCGGGGATACGAATTCGATGACAGTGTGAATGCTTGGATACCAAACGCAGTAAGTTGATAGCACTCCCACTGAAGCCAATGGTTGAATGGCTGTATTCCTTTCCTAGTTGAATATGTAATGAACAAATCTTTCATTTCAGCGCCACGGAAAGCAGACCTAAGCACAGCCGACACATCAAAAGATGAACGATGGAGACATCTGCGTGGACGACGGAGATGTCTGCGTAGACGTAGGAAGTTCATGCCAGGCTTCTGGCAAGCGAAGCTCTAACAAAACCCACGCCTTCCAGTTGGTCGGATACTCAAGCGACGAAGAAGACTGAGACTGGTCCATTCTGGACCTTTAGATTCCGTAGACCTATGTCTGCTGCCCGAAGATTCATCATTGCATTAACCCTGGGTTTGTGTATTTGGGTTGGGTATAGCGCCAGGATTAGCTCGCTTGCACACGCGCTAAACCCAACCCAAATCGAAAAACTCAGCGTTAACGCAATGATGAATCCGGCATCTGAGATGTGCTCAAACGCTCAAACGGAACAGCTATTTAAAAAAACGTTCTATTTTTCTCAAGCACATAACACGTTTAGGAAACATGAAGAACACCAGTCTCGGTTCGTGCCTTCAGTTTGAGTTCCCCGATGAGGTTGTTATCCATTGCTTTTTTAGCGCAAATGTTCTGAAGTGTTCCCTGCTTAGTTCTTGTTGTTGTTATTGAACTTTGTTATTAGGTTGCGGCGTTCTTCTCTTTGCGTGTTGGCAGTTAATCAAAGTTCCATTTTCATTTGATCTTTCTGCCTCCAGAATCCGTGTTTTTAATCCCTGGGTCACTACCGGTCTCTCGAGTGCATTCTACGGTTGTGTGAGGATAGATTGAGTGCAATACTAGTAGGTACCAGTGTAAAACATCAGCTCATGCTTTTTTTTCATTTATTTTATTAGGTCTAGAAGTTAATTTCCGCGTTTTTGTTGTTATTGATATTTTGTAAAAAATAAAATTATTTTTATATAACGAATTTTATGTTATAATGCTCACTGTATTATCAGCTTTCTATTGATATATAACTTGCTTCACGTACCTTATAAAAAAAGTATTATTTTAGTTTCAGAATATGTCAACTTTTGTGCCGGAAAAACGCCATTTGCGGGAAGCTCTCCTTTTCCTTTTTCATCTCAAGAAGAAAGCCACTGACGCGCACCAAATGCTTGCCCAAGCTTACGGGGATGCTGCTCCATCCATAAGAACCTGCCAAGAATGGTTTCAGCGTTTCAAATCGGGTGATTTTGACGTTAAAGGCAGTGTTCACGATAATCTTCAATTTTGAGATTATTCGCTATATTGATTAAGTGGCCCCCGGGTAGAACTAAAATGACGTTGAAACTGAGAAAAACGCACCAGAAGTGCTCGAAATCCTTAAGTATCACCCCGCCTCTTAAGTATCACAGGAAGTGTTTGTTGCGACAATACAATGTTTTGTGGACCCGTCTTTTGCAATTCTCTACTATATTCTGCTCCGTTCTTTCCTTAGGGCCCTAACTAATCCTGTTTTGCCTGAAATATTCTTCCATTTTTGATTAGCTCCATTCTTTACCGGTGACAACCACCGTGAACATGTCCATCCAATCGGACAACTAGTCCATGCTTTGAAATAATGTCACTGAAATACGACGTTTTAATGCGTTTCTCGTCGTTTCTTCGTAATTTTGGTAATACTTGGGGGCCAACGCATTGTTTTATGTGAAAAACTCGGTGACGAAAATCATCGTGAACACTGCCTTTAAGGACAAAGATCGACCAGGACAGCCAAAAAAGTTCGAAGACGAAGAACTTCAGGCTTTGTTGGATCAAGATTCGGCTCAAACGCAAGAACAGCTCGCGGCATCTCTCGGCGTCACCCAAAAAGCAATTTCTATTCGATTGAAGGCAATGGGGAAGATTCAAAAGGAAGGAAAATGGATCCCCTATGAGCTCTCAGAACGCAACAAAGAGCAGAGAAAAACAACTTCACAAATCTTGTTGGACCGATTCCAAAGAAAGTCTTTTTTACACCGCATCATAACTGGCGATGAAAAGTGGGTGTACTACGACAATCCGAAGCGAAGAAAATCGTGGGTTAGTCCTGGTGAAACAACAACTTCGACCGCAAAACCAAACATCCACGGGAAGAAGGTCTTACTGTGCATATGGTGGGATCAACGCGGTATACTGTACTATGAACTTCTTCAACCTGGCGAAACAGTTACTGCGAATCGCTATCAACATCAACTAGCGCAATTGCGGCATGAAATCGAAGCAAAGAGACCAGAATGGGCGAGTCGACACGAAAAAGTCATATTGCTTCATGATAACGCTCGACCTCATGTTGCTCGAACGGTAAAGGATACGCTAAAAGAGTTCAAATGGGAAGTCTTACCGCACCCGCCGTACTCTCCAGACATCGCCCCGTCGGATTATCACCTTTTCCGGTCAATGGCGCATGGTCTAGCGGAGCAGCGCTTTCAAGATCGTCAAGATGTCAAAAAATGGCTCGATGAATGGGTGGAGGCCAAACCAGAAAAATTTTATTATGATGGAATCCATAAGTTACCCAAACTCTGGGAAATGGTTGTTATTAATGACGGAAATTATTTTGAATAAAAATTTTGTTTAAGTATGTCCAGTTTTCAATAGTGTAAAAAGCGTAAAAAAACGCGGAAATTAACTTCTAGACCTAATAATAGTCAAAGACAAAAGTATCTTGTTTAGTCACTAAATTTCGTCATGAATAACGACATTGGTTGCTTTGTTCTTAGTAACGATTATGGTTGTTTTGTTCTGAAGAACTACCGATAGCGTTTTCATTGTTGCTGATTGACTGCAATACTATTCTCAAATATAGTGCATTAATAAAGCTAATAAAGAAACATGTCAAATAGTGAACCTAGTAAAATCAGTATTCCACTAGTTTTGGTATAAATAAACGACAAGAGAGTAAGTTATAATCATGGGTAATTGCATATATGGCAAATTTAAAGGAAGGGAGCGTCCAATGCCGGAAAATTTGTGTGATGGTGCGCTAACGGCGAAATTTCAGTGATGGTGCGCGTCTCGGAACACTGCCGACGGTGAGCGCACCTTGTCGCACCCAGACGCGCGGTGGGGAGCCACCGGCTGGTGTTCGGGGCGCGTCTCGGCACCCCCGAATGCCTGAGTCAAAATCTGTGCTTCCAAAAATCAGGTTCTTCATACTCTTTTCTTTCGCGTTCAGAATTTACTCCTCATTATTAAAACATTCAAAATTTTTTTTGAAAAAGTGAGAGACTCTGAAGCCATAATTTCTTAGAAATGTTTCAAACCAAATTTTGAAATTACCACCTCTCCTCTCGTAGCCTCTGGAGATAGACAGCAAAGGTTATTCTGAGTGTACCCGTGAAAATCTTCGTTGAATAATGTTTTCAGGTTCAGGGGTTTCAAAATTTCCCAAGATTTGAATTCACAAAGTTCTACTTTTCTTGCTTGTATCTTTTTAATCGCTAAAGATGGATGCAAGGGGAAGATTGTTTTTGAAATCTCCGCAAAATTCTGCAATAAAGTGTATATTGGGTTCCAACTTTTATTTGCTCCATGAGCCAGCCAGGTCCTTAGAGCCGAGCCCCATATTTACTGTCTATTTATATCGGAATGGAATTGCAGTCCGCAGTTGCAGACAACCGCTTTAGAAATTTACAGAGAGCTAGAAGATAGTGGTGCTGGGACGAATATCAATCATGTCAGGATCATGTCATGTGGCTGCAAAGAAGAAGAAGAAGGACCTCGCGGTCACAGCATGATTCTGGTTGCAGTACGTGTTGCAACAGCGGTTGTATGCAACTACGGACCGAAATTTTGGTCCGATATAGACTGTAGCTTCACCAAAGGTCTGCGTCCCTAGTGTTCATCATGTGACAAGAGCATTCCATGGAAGTAAATAGCTGTGAAGCTACCGAGCTGGCTCGGCTTGGAGCAAGGAAAGGCTGGAACCAAATAATAAGTTTGGGTCCGTCAGAGTAAGAAGGGGAGCGATTGGTCATACCTAAAGCTCGTTATCAACAATTGTAGTTCTCCATGACTGACCTCAACGTCGTGTCGGAATGCATTCGTACGACTGCGGGATCACAGAGGATTCAATCTGTGGATAGTGAGTGCTCATGCGCCCACTGAAACCGCCGAAGACAATTCGAAGGATGCGTTTTATGAGGAACTCAATACGTTGCTGGCCAGGATACCTTGTCAACATGCTGTTGTCGTGGGGATTGACGCAAATGCGAAGATGGGACTTGATCAGGAATCCGAAGTACTCGGTAAATGGTTCTACCCAGTGGAGCAAACATCGGACAATGGCTACCGCCTTGTCGACTTTTGTGAACGCAGTGGTCTGATTATTGCATCGACATTCAAGAGGAATCATCGCCGCCATCAGCTTACGTGGCAGGGACCAACCCGGCTATCTCCAGAAGAGCAGCGGAAGCGGAAGATGACAACTTTGAAACTACAGCTTGACTATGTCCTGACGAGGAATATTCCAGTATCGGACATTCGAAGATCTAGAGCTGTGTGGGATGTCGCATTCGATTCGGATCACCGTCCTGTTCTGTTGAACTTCACTGCGAGGATTCATAAGAGGAAGCGAGGGGCTCAGCCTCTCCAGAGGATTGACATGACAAGTCTCAGAGATGAAGAGTGCAGAAGGAATTTCCGACAACGCGTTTCTATTCACATCGGAGTACGGACTAAGAAGAAACTTTGCGACGCGGATTCTTTTGTCAAATGCATCCAGGACGCTTCGAAAGAGGCACTCCCGGTTGTACAGCCTAAGAAGAAGTTCGCCTACGTCTCAGAAGAAACAACATCTACCTACAACAGAGTATGTGCTCTCCGAACTGCAGGAAACTTCGTGGAGGAGAAGCGTCTGAGGAGGAAGTTGCGTCGGCAGCTTAAAAGTGACCGCGAACGAGAGTGGACGTGTAGAGCTAAGGAGTTCGAGAAGGCTTGGGAGGAGAAGAATCCGAGGAAAGCCTACACGTTGCTGCGACAGTATAGCGGGAAGATGAAGAGATGTTCTCCTGTCTTGAACACTACCAATGGAGTTGCAGTTGGTGATGCGACGCTGCCAATATGGAAGGATTACTTCAGTTCACTACTGAATCGTCCAGCGCCATCAGTACCTGAGCTCCCGCATGTTCAGAGAGCACATTACGATGTCAGTGAGGAGCCGCCGACTGAGTCTGAAGTTTTGGATTGTGTCCGGAAAATGAAGAATGGAAGGGCAGGTGGAGATGACAACATCACTGCTGAAATGCTGAAAGCTCTTCCTCCGTCTGGGATTCGTGAAATGACCAACACCATCCGTGCCATATGGATGAGCGAAAGGATACCCGATTCGTGGAGACATGCGATCATCGTACCTCTTCACAAGAAGCTATCCGTCACGGATCCTAAGAACTACAGAGGAATCTCTCTACTTCGTGTCATGTACAAGGTTTTAGAACGTATCATTCTCGAGCGACTTATCAAACATCGTGAAGGAACGACCAGAGATGAGCAAGCCGGTTTTCGACCTGGAAGATCGACCATCGACCAAGTGTTCGTCGTGAGAAGAGTAATTGAATCGTGGCAGCGGTTTTCGAAGCCATTACAGCTTGCTTTTTGGACTTTGAAGCCGCGTTCGACTCTCCTCATCGTGATCGATTGCTCAATGCTCTGCGAGCAGATGGAGTCCCGGAAAAGTATGTTCGGTTAATCGAGGACATGAACAAAGGAACAACAGCAGCAGTTCGTACACCTGTCGGATTTACGTCAGCTTTCGAGGTGAAAACAGGAGTAAGGCAAGGAGCCGTTGCAGGACCTTTTCTTTCAACTTCGCCGTTGATGACATCATGCGTAGAGTTGCAGAACAGTTTTCTGCGGATGTGATCCTAACACCATCAGGACGCTCCCTTGTCGACCTGGAGTACGCCGACGACATTGTGTTATTCGCTGAAAACAACGCAAAACTGCAAAGGATTGTGAACCTCGTTTCGAAGTATGCCGCAGCCTATGGACTTCGTCTTCGTCCCGACAAATGCAAGCAGATGTGGGTCTCTCAGAGGCCTTCAACTGGAGTTTGTGTGGACGGACAACGTATCGAACTGGTGGACGATTTCTGTTATTTGGGCTGTTTGCTGAAGAACGATGGTAGTTATGCAGCGGATATTCGACAACGATGTGCGAAAGCTACGTCTGCATTCAATTCTCTAACCAAGTGTTTGTGGTCTACCACCATCGCGAAGGAAGTCAAGTTGCGCGTCTACCTATCCGCTATTCGCCCTATCATGATGTACGGATCGGAGACGTGGGCAGCACCGAAAACGCAGATGGAAAGGTTGGATTGCACGGAGAGGAAGCTTTTAGGCGTTTGCTTGGATATTTCTGGCCGCGTGTATGCCATAACGAAGACCTTTACAAGGAAATCGACGCAGTACATCAACGCTTGACACGAGGGAGGTGCCAGCATCTCCTAACGCCATCTCAAGCAGCAATGGAAAGTCGACTTCGACTGCTCGGGCATATACTAAGAAGAACGCCGGATCGTCTCGTACAACACGCTTTAAAAATGCTTCCAAATCCTGTCTGGAAACGGCCACCTGGGCGTAGGCGAAAGTTCTGGACGGATGTGGTTAAAGAGGATTTAAAGTCACTCGGCATCGAAAGACAGTTCAGGCGCGATGTTTCGTTTCGCAGGAAATGGAATAGTGACAGCTGGATGGAATGTGTTCAAATTGTGGCTGAAGACCGTGAAAAATGGACACGGCTGACTACTAGGACGGCACACCTCGGTGAAGATGCGGAATGACCGCGTCAGGCGAAAGCCAACCGATTAAGTCAAGTAAGTCATGACTGACCTACTGCTGACTTCGACCGGCCGGGCATGCACGGGTACGGGTTCAGCGAAAATTGAAATTCTGAAGAGTAATCAAATATTAGGAGTGTGTTAAAGTTAAAAGTGTTGAATTTGTGTTGTATTGAAAGTGTTAAATTTATATTTGTACTAGACCGCAGATTTGCATAGCTCATTTAACCGCGTTTTCACGTTTTATTACGATTTATTACGATTCGTTACGATTTTGGTCCCAAATTTCGTAAATCGTGAAAAAATTGCCAAAAACTCCCGTAATTCGTAAATCGTAAACCGTAATTCGTAATTGCGCACAGCCCTGACTACTCACTACCAGTGCAGTAGTACCAGGCAATTAGAGGTCGTTCGTCCAATGGTGAGTTTTCTCCTCTGTGCTATAGGAATGAAAATCTCTGAATTTCCATATGTCTCAAGCTCCTGTGGTATTCGTCCCCCAAAGTGTTGAATCTACTGTGTGAGCCGGACTGTCAGTTACCTCGCAACTATGCCACCTAACTGCACAAACGCTTTACATGCGAATTCCCGAAAAAAAAACTAGGCTCTTGACATTGAGCTGAAGGGCTAGCAACACTCTGCAAGCAAATCAAATTATGGCTTATGCGACATTCCCTTTGAAAGTCTTTCCGTATTTACTCGCCCCCGCGCCTGTTCTCGCCAACATGGATTTCAACTTGAACGGAAGTTCACCCCTAAAGGCAGCATACACGCTCGCAAGCATAGTCGAGATAACAGCATAGATAGGTCCGCACGGCCCGTACTATGTCGTCAACGACGTTTGAAGCGCTGGAAACTGTCCAGGATGACAATATTTCACAATATTTGAGCAATCTTGCCTTCCACGCCCGTATTTTCACACCCCCTCGAGTAACAGAATGAGAATAGATACCTGTGAAAACGTGTGATAATTGAGAGTGATAGCACTATCAAATGGGAGTACACGAGAGAAATAGCTTGGTTTACTTGAGTATAACATGTCTGCATACCTATTGACTCTCGTCCACTCTCGAGAATGCCGCTCTACTTTGGCTGACCTCTTGAGATGGAGGACTTTATCAGTGCACAAACATGTTATATTAAGGTAAATCGAGTTTTTCCTCTACTGCACTCCCTTTTTATAGCGCTATCATTCTAAGTTATCTCATGTTTTCTCAAGTATCGTTTCTCATTCTGTTACTCGAAGGGGTGTGAAAATACGGGCGTGGAAGGCGAGATTGCTCAAACATTGTCAAATATTGTCGTCCTGGACAGTTTTCAGAGCTTCAAACATCGTTGACGACATAGTACGGGCCGTGCGGACCTGTCTATGCTGTTATCTCGACTATGCTTGCGAGCGTGTACGCTGCCTTTAAATTTCTTTGCGTGCAGGGTTGTCAGGACTAAGAACAAATTGCCTGCACAACTCGCTGATATTCGTGTACGTTCCAAAGAGAACAGCACCCAAACCACAACCTTTTTCCTGTTTGATATACTTTGTTCAATTGAAGAATATGGGATTAAAATGTCTGTCAACTTTCACCTATGTCTTCGTCAGCACTAGCCGCCAGCACAACCAGATCGCCTTGATGTGACACATTGAAATTCAGTCTAGCTCCTTGTGTTGCCAGATACGGTTTCCCTCTCTTGGACCTCTCGATTTCGATTGCATGCCATGGTAAACGACATGTCGTATGTATGGCCTGCCTGAACGGTTCTATTATGATATATATGTACGTAATACAGTACTGGACAGCATCCCCCAGAGAAAAATCAACGGTAGACCTCTGGTCTCTGCGCTGATTAGACTGGTCAGAAATCGCCTATACGATCGCGCCTGCGTTATACCACAATGCGTCATTTGCCCTCATGACAAGGAAGGTGATTGTGCTGCTACAGGTGTCATCTATCTCATCACATGCCAGAGCGGCGGTGAAGAATACATCGGAGAGACAGCTCGACCACTGCATGTGGGTATCAAAGAGCACCTAAATGGGAAAGGAAGGTCGCGGAGTTAAACTGCACTGGGGACCTACAGAGATAATTGCCACCAGGGAAAAGATTTTGAGGTGCGAAAGGAGATTTTGGCGCGAGAGGTCTTGACAAGTGCGGGAAAAGCTCTCGAGACGTTCTGGATCCATGCCAGAGATCCCAAGACCAACCGGAAGGATGAGGGCCTATATATAACCCGGGAACTCCGGCCCTATATCAGACTTGCCTTCTGATTCGAGCAGAATTTCTGTTCCATCGGGGCCCCTTCGTACTCCTACTAATCCATGATCGCTTGAGGACTTGATTAGGTACGATACGTTGTCTACTTTTCCCCTGTTTATCAGTTTGGAAATTCGGGAGTCGAAATTCTGTAGAGTTTACCGTTACGGCGTTTGATCATGTATTTTCATAATTGGAATTGGCTCTTTCAGACTCTGAAGAAGGCGAGACCGCCGAAACGTCAGTCGAATAAAGTCTGTTACCACTTCGTGCCAAGCTGTATTCCACTTCAACAATACTGTACTAATGCCGAGGTTCAAAGGGGGGGGGGTCGTACATGGCAACTGCTGATTAGACTGTTGAAACCTACTCGTCCAGAGATCATACGCATTTCCTTTCTGAGGAGTCCCCATCTCTGTGAAGACCACCTGTTATTGTCATCTGATGTACACAGCCAATCACAGATGGGCTTCGCGGAGACGGGAATGCTTAGATAGAGATAAGCATAGACCCTAGGGTAGAAGTGCACGCTTACGGTTCACACGCAAATATGGTCTGTGTAATTTAAGTACGAAGCCGCGACGCTGCATGGCGGGAAAATTTGTGGTAAAACGAAGGGAAGATGGCTATCGATCAAATGATTTTGCGCCCGATTGCTGATTGCGGCCTTCTATTTAAAAGACACGAACGATATCAAGAGTCCATTTTGCGAATTTAATAGAGAAAGATACAGTAGGTACAATTCCACCTATATTAAATGGACCAGGAAAGTGATGTCGTTTTATTACGCTGAATACAGAAACATACTGCTCTGCTTACAAGGGAAGTGTTTAGAGTGGTAAGCGCATCTGCCAAAACATCTCGTATCGTTAGTATCTCTTGTGGCTCAATAGCAAAACTGCGCAGTATCCAGCCCCGAGCTGCAGGTTCCAAGAAGTTACAAGCCTAAAAAGTCGTTTTTTGTGATTTTTGTACCTTCCAAAAAGGAGCATTAATCTTGCGAAAATTCGGAAACGGACTTCATAAATGTGTTCAGCGTCCAAAACTACCCCCCTGAGCAAAATTTGGGTGAAGGCGCATTTTCCATACTTTGTCCAGACTGACAGCGTTTTGAACTTGTACGCATTTTCGGTTGGGCGAATATTTATACCGATTAGAGGGCTCTGGAAGCGTTTTAGAAAAATGTTCCAGATTTGACTTGAAATTCTCCCAGGGGGGTATTTGGGGTGCTGATCACAAATCTGTGGTTTATTAGTCGATTTTCCGAAGTTTTCGGCTAATTTCGTTCGAAGCTTCCCAACTGGGGAAAAATTCGAGGGGAAAAACGCCACTTCCGAGATTTTTGGAGTGGTACGGTAGATAATGCTCAAATTGTTCCTCTGAGGGTTATTTGGAGTGTTGAAGACAAATCTGAAGTCCGTTTATCGATTTTTTGCAAATTACGGTAGATTACGGTTGGTATACGGTAGTTTGGTCAAAATCTCAGATTTTGCTCAAAATTTGTATACGGGGGTTATTCGGGGTGGAGAATACGAATTTAACGTCCGTTTGTACAAAAACAAAATACTAAGGTGGCTTTTGCCCCCTAAATGACATGTTACCTACCGTAATCTGCAGTAAACTTCGGAACTTCGAAAAACACGCTGGACTACCCCTACATACAAGTTTTGGGCTAAACCCGAGAAATTTTTTTTTGAATTCGCGAAAAAATGCCTGATTGGTAGATACCCTTGCCTTTTCGCGAGGCTCAAAAAATGCTCATAACTTGTTTGAACCTGCAGCTCGGGGCGGGATACTGCGCATTTTTACTATTGAGCCAGAAGAGATACCAACGATACTGGTCGTTTTCGCAGATGCGTTTACCACTCTGAACACTTCCCTTGTTAGTTTCCCAATCTGCTCCCAATGTTTTGTGATGGTCGACCAAGGTTGGTTAAGAGTATATGTCAATCCCTCAACCGTCTGACAAAGATTTGCCTTCACTCCCGATCTTAAAGACATCGTTCTAGTACACTATATAACAGCTACATTGAAAAAACCGAGAAAAAATCAGTGAACACTCTTATTTCAGATCGAAAATATCTCAATCGATTTTCTGTAAAAAAAGTCGATCGTTAGAGATCGCTGTTTTGACCAACGATCTCACGGCCAAATGATGTTCATCTTTCTTTCAAGTACCGTATTTCCTCTTCAAGAAGTACATGTAACGTCGGCATGGATCCGGAAGAGAATTCGCGTTCAATGTTGAAGGTTGGCGCAAACTCGGTGCCGTATGCTATAACATAGGTGCACCGAGTTTGCGCCAACCTCCAATAGGGAACGCAAAGTCTCTTCAGGATCCATGCCGATGTTACTTCTATTTCTCAAGCTCCTTTTTAGGTGTACTTCAAAATAAGGGGTACTTATATTTTTCAGCCTTGTTTTTTAAAGTTTTCATAGTGAAAACTTTAATAACTGAGCTATGATTTTGGCGATCAACAACGGTGAGAAGACAGCTGGTCAAGTCCGATCAAATCATCGCGTGCACACAGTAATATTCATATATTCATATGAAATACATCCGCGGATGCGGATATGACCCTCTTAATATGAGGTTAACACATTGACAAAAGAAAAATGAGAGAACTGAAGTGCATCAGGGTGTAGACCCACCAGGCAACTGTATGAAACTTGCGCTCAATTTCATGGGTGAACATAAATTCTTAGATAGTTACCCTTTACCCGCTCGCACTTCAACATACCACAGTCACATTAAGTAAGCAGCTATCGTCCTTTGCAGAGCCTAGAAACTGTTGGAGCGTCTAAGGTTTTATTCTTTATCCTATTTTGAAGTGTACTTCTAATAGAGGTGTACTTCAAAAAGAGGATGTACTTCTAATACGCAGCCCTCTCTTTTTGGTGTACTTCAATTAGAGGTGTACTTCTAATAGAGGGAATACGGTGATTTGTGGAGAAGGAAAGGTTAACCGATGTGTGTAGAAACGTCATTCTTCACGTAATCGTATAGTATATTCCATCAACTTCCCCTCAGTTGTACTGCATCAAATGTTGATCAATTACGTATAGGATGGCTGAAAGCAAATTGTGACAGATGACTGACGGAGGCCCGGCCTCTTTTGACGGAATTTGAGACATTCGACCTCATTTATCTTCACAATAAGGCGTTTTTAACCGAACAAACTTTCCGTACGTTCTTAGGTGGGCCCAGAAAATCATTTGAACCAAAAAAAGGTTAGGGGTTTTCAGCGCGTAAGATGCACTTAACAAGTCGTTGTCTAACGTTGATGGTCTTCCTGATCGATACGAGTCAGATATATCAAAATTACCCGATTTGAACTTGGGAAACCATCCTTGGCAATTACGAATGGCCAACGCATTTGGATGAGCATCTCTAATGTATTAGATAGCAGTTCTTGCGTTTCTTCCCTTGCAGAACTAAAAAAGCATGCGATGCCAGATGTGTACCTGTTGCCATTTTA
Source organism: Aplectana chamaeleonis (assembly GCA_029168955.1). Classification (NCBI taxonomy): domain Eukaryota; kingdom Metazoa; phylum Nematoda; class Chromadorea; order Rhabditida; family Cosmocercidae; genus Aplectana; species Aplectana chamaeleonis. The sequence goes on along the minus strand of JAPDOI010000013.1, from coordinate 1,859,586 downwards.
CCAAAAATTACAAAAAAATTGTAATTCAGTTGTCTGTGAGTAAAGAAGTCCTTCTAACGCCTCTGAAGCGAACAACGAGCTGATAAATGACAATCAAGTGAACGAAAGCGACAGAAGCGATATTGCTTTCCGGTCCCCCTATTAGTTGGCTACCAAAACCTGCCAGTTGCAATCTGATCCGTTATGACAGCGTACCTAATCATGAGTCTTCCTAATATGCATGCAAGACTATCATCCCGGTAATGGAACCGTCGTTGTTTCTCCACATCATCACTGGGAATGCACTGCAGAGCACGTCGAAACAGTGCTTCGAAAGAGCTGAGGGCCTCACTCTGGAATGGTTCACATCAAGTTCACCACAGAGTAACAACCCACCCTGTATTCGTTTTAACAAGATTCGAATTCTAGATAGAACTTACTTCAGCTATTGAGACGGCCCAGCGCAGGGAAGCCATTTGAAGTACATATATAGTATTATGTTGAAATTTTCATTCTGTAAATGAAGAACTTTATTAGATAACGCCACCAGCAACACATCAAGCGGCGTTCAGAGACAGGAGTGGCTGGAAGAGAACAATCAGAGAAGAGAACGGTCAATAATGTCAGGAAAATGTATCACGGCACGGAATAGAAAAACGCTATTCGGAAAAGTTTCGTACATATTTGAACAGATCAATCACTGCCGCTCTCCTATAATGTGTGCTTTCACATACGAAGCCACAAAACTTCCCAGAAAATTCTTTAGACCGCCTGCTACCAATTATGATTCTCACCAAGCGCGTTGTTGAGAAAGAAAAAATGCTGATTGTGATTCAGGCGAAAATATGAGAGGAATTTAAGAGCCAAAGACCTTAACCTGAAGGCGGAAATTTTGAACACTATTATCCCATATGAATGCAGCCCCGTCGCTGAATGTTGTATGTACACTTGCGAAGGTTTCGCGCCTAAATCCTGCTTAGAAGTAGAGAGGTAGCCTTCCGAGAAGTGGGACAGATTGTGTCCAGAGGGTGCAGCTATTAATTGTGGTTCATTGTGCGGAAAAAGGTGTTCACTTGTTCTAGAAGTAGTGGTGTTTAGAAATGTTGCCTTTTTCCTCTCGATAGCAATGGCTATATATATATATATATTTTCCCTGTTTTTTTTTTGTCTTTTTTTTCAAATTACACATTTACTGTCGTTTGCTTTTTCTTTTTAAAAACGATGCTGACACGTCTTTGTGGCGCAGTGAATTGGCACGGTTCGAATTTCAAGGGCCGAACGTGATCGAGCACCAACTCAGGAACTCGTGGTTGTCACCTGGAGCCCACAACTTGCTGTTGTGACATGGAAGGTAAAAAAACCTGCATTTGCTACCTCGGCGCCAAAATTCACCACGTTTTGCACTTTCTGTTGTTGCTTGGAGGCAACGAACTCAAACAAAAACTCGTTCCACGCCGTGGAAAAGAAGGCGTCACCAGCGGGATAGTGGCCGTGGAGGCCAAAATCCGAAATTTTGCCGTTGTGGGTGAGCAGCTGCTTAATAATCGGGCGATAAGCCCCTCTGAGGTTTTTTTTTCACAAATATCCAGAAGCACCGGTGCGTGACGCGGCCAGAACACCGAAACGCGACGCCGCCTCACGCCAACACGCGACTCGGCCAGTGCACCGAGGACCAACAGGGGTCGCTCACGCTTCCCCCGTGATAAGGGGTCCGCAGAGTTGAAAACGCGGCGTTGCTAGTAGCGACGAACAGCATTTGGTGATGTAATATCGATTACATTCGGTAACGTTGGTGACCGACGCGGCGTGAAGGGCGACAAGGGGGCACCGCAGAGGGTATTGACGCCGCGACGGCCCTACATCACTGCCAGCGAGCAGCAACCGACGCCGCGACGATAATGTTTTGAAACATTTTGAAACATGTTCATCTTCAGAGTTGCAGAGACCACTCGCCGGTCTCTGCAACTCTGAAGACCCCTATGGGTACCATCCTGCCCTAATCCCGCGATGGGCACGTGCCCGTGTCGGGAGGGCGAGCACTCGCCTATCGCGTGTCTCTGGGAGAGTGGGCGGATCGGAATGGGCGTCGAGCTCCTTTTTGTCTGAGAAGCATATTTCATGACGTTTTGCACTTTCAATTGTGGTGTGACGGCGAAACGCCAATCGCAGACGTCTTGCTACGTCACGGACGACGAGAGTGAAGCCGACTGGCAGAGGGAGCAGAGAGAATGTCCCAATGCATGCAACCCTTTGCACCCATCTGCAGTTTTGGAAGCTTTCCTTCACAAACTTATCCTAATTTCTCATATTTCGAACTTGTTGCGAATTTTCCAGAAAGTGATTCTTTTGAAAAAAAAACTCTGATTGGTACCGTTCTGAATCTTCTCGTATACACGATTTTTTTCAGATTATTCAATTATTTGATATTTTCGCCGATTCCAGGCCCGAAATGGATGTTATCCTTGATTTTCCATTAGCCTATCCTAATTTCCCATATCTCACCACTTTTTTAGAACTCCGGAAAAAGCGGCTTCTTGGAAAACTTCAGAGTGAAGCAATTCTAAATAGCCATCGCTTTTTATTTGTTTTCAACAGCACACCAAGACGACTAATTGCAGAATTTGGAAGTTGAAAATAGTTTTCGCAAATTTCAGAAATAAATGAAAGGAGAAAGCAAATGCAAGGTACAGTGATAGCTCAAGAAGTGACTTCTTCGAATGGAAGTGATGCGGAAGACACAGCGAAGGCTCTAGAAATTTCCTTAATTATTCTGTTGCTTGATGTTGGACTTGTTTACTAGCAGACTGTTACTTATTGTATGATTTATTTGAAATGAGTTTAAAATTCAAATTTTTTTATCGCGAAAATTTTATTACATTACAAGCCTCGGACAACTCGTCCACCACGCTTTCGCCGCTCGTTTCTTGGCAATTTTTCAAGGGCCATAACTCCGCTCCCATGCTGAAATCTCGTAAGGCATTTCCAGGTGTAGTGCGCCTTCAAGTCAGGTATCCAAAAGTACAAACACTATCTTCTTGAGAACTCTGATATCCGAGAAACCGAAACGCGACTATATAAGAAAAAGTTCGATGCAGATCTGTGTTCAGCACTATAAAAAAACCCCACAGCAAAATTTTGGACCTCATCTAACGGGCCATTCAGGAAATCGTTGAATATCGCGTTTTCCCATTAAATTCTTCTCCCAATGGGGGAAACCTTTGATCGAAATATGTTGAATACTCTCGCAAAGTGTCAAATAAACGTCAGCTTTGTGATAACCACCTCAAAAAAATCCCATAGGGAAATTTTGAATCAGATCTGAAACCGTTTTCTGAAACGCTTTCAGAACCACATACTAATAAAAAAGGTTCTCAACGAGCAATAAGAGGCTTCTGGTCTTTTCTTATCGGTAACTCATGGACCCCAGCGTATTCTTTTGAAAATGAAGAAATTGACTTGGTATTCCAGCTAACAAGGCAAGTGTCTACAATGGTTAACGCATCTGTAAAAACGACTTGTAATATTAGTATCTCTTAGGCCTCCATAGTAAAACTGCGAAGTATCCCGCCCAGAGCTGCGGGTCTCAAGAAGTTACAAGCATAAAACTGTCGTTTTTAAGCTTTTTGCACCCTCCGAAACGCGCATTAGGTTTCGGAAAATCCGAAAACGAACCTAATAAATGTGTTCAGCGCCCCAAATTCCCCCCTGAGCAAAGCTTGGGTGAAGGCACATTTTCCGATCTTTGCACAGACTGATAGCATTCTGGACTTGAACGGATTTTCGGTTGGGACTTTATTTATACCAATTAGAGGGCCCTGAAACCGTTTCAGAAAAAAAGCTAAAGATTTGACTTGAAGGCAGTGTTCACGAAGAAACAGTTGCACGTTTTATTGGCTAAAACGTAAGTTTTGGGTCCCCTCTAAGTAGATTAAGAACGGAAGTGCGACGAAAAACGGTCGGTAAGTGGGTGAAAATCTCGTGGGCCAGCCAACCCATTGGGTCACTCCGCCCACATCCTATAACCCCTGAATTCGTGGTTAAATGAGCGATGGTATCCGATCAAAAGCCACGTTCTTACCTTCATTCTCAACTTCTCTCTTTACTCAGGTCAGCTCGCACACATCGGCTTCAAAAAGCAGAAGTTACAAGCCTCGGACAACCCGTCCACAATGCTTCCTTCTCTGAATCTTAAGAGGCCATAACTCCGTTTCCGGGGGGTCTTGCACGATTCCAGGGACATCATTAAAATCAGCATGTGACCGTTTTCAAGATAGGCGAAGATACTACTTTTAAAGAAATATCTTAGGTTTATCTGTCAATTTTCCAAAGTTTTCGACTAAATTCGTTCAAAACCTCCAATCGGGGGAAATTGTGGGCAAAATGCGACTTTTGACGAGTTCGGTAACGCCACGATAGAGATGGCTCAAAATGTTGCTCTATGGGTTATTTGAAGAGCTAAACACGAATCTGAAGTCTGTTTATCGATTTTCGACAGACTAGGGTAGATTACTGTGGGTATGCGGTAGTTCGATCAAAATCTCCGATTTGACTCAAAATCTGTATATAGTGGTTATTCGGGGTGGTGAATCCGAATTTAACGGCCGCTTGTCGATTTTCAAAATACTAGGGTATATTTTGCTCCTTAAATGACATGGTAACTATGGTAACCTACAGTAAACCTCAGTTTTGACGAACGGACTCCAGATTCGTGTTCACCACCCTAGATTACCTCCACATACGGGCACCCCTGCCCTTTCGCGAAGCTTGAAAAACGCTATAACTTCTTGGAAGCTACAGCTCGTGGTGGGACACTGCGCAGTTTCAATATGGAGGCCTAAGAGAAACCAACAATGCTACTTGTTTTTGAAAATGCCTTTACCACTAAAAACACTTCCTTTGTAAGTAACGTCGGCATGGATCCTGAGGAGACTCAACGTTCACTGTTGAAGGTTGGCGCAAACTCGGTGTCATATGCTATAACATATGTGCACCGATTTTGCGCCAACCTCCAATGGGGAACGCAAAGTCTCTCTAGGATCCATGCCAATGCTACGTCAAACACTGAGATTTTCGAGCCAAATTCATCCACGAGCTACAATCATCACGTACAGCTCAGCCGCTGGAAATACGAACTTTGACCGGCTATAACTTATATCGCAGTTGTCCGCAGCAAAAGCCGAGTTCAGATTCAAAAAGAGCTTGCCAGAATTGACCAAAAAACTTCGATATCTTGCTAATGGTAAGAAAACCCATGCGAGGTTCCCTAGTTACTAACCGGTAACCCGTGTTAGGGCGCACGTTTACCTCACTAGTGATTAAGGCCTCGTTCAGAGTACTATCGCCGCGCGACGCGATGGGATGATAACCATGAGCATCGATTGAGATCAAGTCACACGTCGATTTCTATCCAAAACATGCCATCGCGGCGATCAGCGATGGGAGTGTAAATGAGGCCTAAAGGCTCATTCATAGCAGGTCGCTTCGACAAGTCGCGGCACTGCCAACAGGTACAAAACCCGTCGTGGCGACAGATTTTGCACTGAGTCGCGACGGGTTGGAACAGTTTGCAGTTTCAGTCACGCTCGCCGAGCGACCGGGGTATTTCATAGCTAGTCGAAGCGACCTGCTCGATTTTGTTAGGTCGCTTCGACTAGTCGCGTCGTTTCCATGATGGAAGCGATTCGTCTAGTCGAAGCGTCTAGTCCGCAATCTTCCTTCACAACCTTGCGTATGTGGCGCAAAATTGCAGACGTCACAGTTCACTCGCATAAAATACGGCATATGAAAAGGAAATACGTTTATTTATCATACATTTAGGGATTATAGAGATGAGGAAGTTCAATAAGGCTACCGAGATATCATATTTCATGCAGAGATTTCGGCTATTACAAACGTTAGTTGAAATCTTATTTTACTGTACAAGCAAAATACATCCCGTCGTCTTTTGAAGCCATGTTTTTGTTGGAAAACTATGCAAGACTAATTTGTTTAGGAACATTAAGGCACCGAGGTCACAAAAAATCAGGAGGAATCAGCAGAAACCAAGAAAAAAAATTTTTAACTTCTGCGGCGTTGTCCGCAATTGTCCGTATTTTTTACACAAAACTGCGGCCGCCCAAGCGACTCGTAATCAGTAGACGAAGCGATTTGAAATCGCTTCGTCCACTTGAAGTCGAAGCGACCAGCTATGAATGAGCCTTAAAGGCACCGTACGCGCTGAAAACCATGTTTCGTATTTAAGCGTTTTTGAGTTGTTAGCCCCCTATAGTGACCAAAAGTAGCGAAAAGCCCGCTCAAAAACGTTAACTTTTCAAGAAAAGACCGTTTTAAAAAACTTCTGAGAATCATTTGAAATCCGCGCCGGCATCGACTCGGGATAGTTACGCGGAGGGCGCAAGGAACAGTTCTACAATTCGTCCATTGGCGGAGCGTTGGAAGCAATCACTCGTTGTGTGACGAGAAATTTCCAGTCGATAATGCCACTTTCGTCCGACGGTGCGTCAGCGTACAGTGGCATGCCCTGTACTTAGCGGCACGACGTTCTGCTCAAATGTTGCGAAAGTGCCAAATGACTGACGGAAGGGCCGGCCCCTTTTGACGGAATTCCTTTCTTTCCACTTCCTCTATGCTCACAATGGTACGTTTTTGAGCAGCCAAGCTCGTTGTACGTTCTCACAGGGGCCCGAGGAAGGGATTGAGCATGAAAAATGGAAAGCGGATTTCAGCGCGTACGATGCCTTTAAGGAAAACACATTGGATTTCTACTGTAACTAACTAATAATTTTCAAGAGGTAAGACCACGCGAAGCCCTTCAAGACAACCATCCTTCAGAACTAGGGATATCGCAACAACAACGCCTACACTGATTAAGACGATAATTATTTATTTTTATAGCAGTAACAAAAGAATCCATCTCATTTTATGAAGACAAGAAAACAGCACTGAAGAAAGAAACACTGAGACACTGGACGAATAATGCTAACACCGCGCAATATCGATCTCTTTTAGTTCCCGATTCTGCGTTACCAGACTATAACACACCCTATTGGCATCATCATAATAACGACTCACAACGCCTGCTAATTTAACCATCACGATACACACAGAAATCCATAGAAATTGCTCTCCGATACGATGACTACAACAACTATGCAACGAATGATGAGGTCATCCATTTCGGGACATTTACCCCGAAAAGAAAAACGAGTAGAATATTTCACCACAGCAACTTTGGCTTAGACAAGAAGAGAAGTGAGAACCAATAAGAAAGAAAACGAACATTTGAACACAAAAAAAGCAGAAGTTCAGCGATTACCATCAATGACTAATAACCAAACATACCTGCCATCCAATTTCAACAACGAAATAACATCGTTAACAACTACAAACAAACATATGTGTTAAACACGGATATCTCGGATCAAACCTTACTGACTACTGCGCGGAACAACTAACCCCAACTTCTTCGCTTCACTCTCATAGATCAGAAGCCTCCACATCTTCACGACGAACACTTCGGCGTCTTCATCAAGAATCTGAAAAATTAACTATTAATAAAGGGGGAAATACAGGAAAATACTACTACAGGGTATTCGGTGGTTGAAGCGAGACCAAGATTGTTAAAACCTCTTTATTTGGCTGACGTTTCGGCGATTTTCGCCTTCTTCGGAGCCTGGAAAAACTCTCGCTTCAACCACCGAATACCACAAGTGTCAATCAACATGCCAAGATTTATGGAGAGTCGCACGTGGACAATACTACTACAGGGTGTTTTTTAAGGCAGCGTCCGCGCAGAAAACCACATTTGAACTTTTCATCCCAAAATAATGCTTGAGCTGATTGGATATAGTTGGCCAAGCTTGAAGCTTCACTAGGGACTACAATGCGTTGCAAATGTATACGAACACCTCCAAGACCAATTAATTGGGTATTAAAAACAGCTTTAGAGTAATGGTATCAGTTTCTATGAAATCTGCTACGCCAAAAAAGATGGATCACATCACATTACCATCCCTCCTCAATTTCACTTCCAATAATGCGGCAAACTTCATTTTTTGCCTGTTGCATAAGTCTACGAACAGCTTGAAAATATGAAGTTATATCGCTATCTTCACCGCGAAACTTCTAGTTTGTAAGACAGGTTTATAATTTGTCACCAGCATAAAATTCTCACGGAAGTGAAGTAGCTTTTCTTACCAGAGTTTTCAATGAGTAGGCCCCGATATCGTGTTATCTTTATCACCGGTGAGGCTGTTTCCCTAATCCCTAGTGTGTTCAGCTTCAGCCGCTCAGGCCCCGGTCATAGTTGGATGAGCCGACGCCTCCAGCCCGGTCGATACACACAGAATGCATTGGAAATGGGATGCAAAAATCACTCGGTGTATCCCCCCCGCACCCCCCAACACCCACCCGGTCGATACGTATGAACAAAATGGTGAGGTGAAGCTGAGAAAATCACTCGGTGTATCCCCCGCTCCCCCGCACCCCCAACACCCCTGCACCCCCCGGTCGATACGTATGTTTAAAATGATGGAGTGAGGTTGAGAAAATCACTCAATGTATCCGACGCGGTCGATATCCATGCTATACGTGGATGACGGCGGATGAGAAAATCACCGGGTGGGCGGGTCGAAGATAAAACATTGCGTATCACTAGAAAGCTAACCTTACTGCTACCTCCGTGACTTCACCATACTCGCCTTCACTATTTCTCTGAACAGGTGCAATCCTGTTGGCCACGTAATCATCGTCATATCTAGTTGGATGCATCGAAAGATTTTCTCAACCTCACTCCATCATTTTAAACATACGTATCGACCGGGGTGGTGTTGGGGGTGTTGGGGGTGCGGGGGTGTTGGGGCGCGGGGGTGCGGGGGATGCAGATGCAAATAGCACCAACTATGACCGGGGCCTCACCTCCGGAGAAAGATGGTATGTGAATGAAAACACACCAATCTCCATTTCCTTTATACCCTACCCTTTATCGATTAAGCATCATCAATTTTGCTTACCGTGAGAATTTTGTGCCGGTGGCAATTTATAATCGTCTGTTTGTAAGCATATCAGAAGCGGGATGCTGTATTGGAAAACTTATCAACATCCCACTAGTTCCTATCTCCAATTCGAAGAACGAGCCCAGAATGTGGCTTCGAGCGCTGCTGAATTCGGCGTCGGATAGATTTCCAGGCAGCTTTGACGGTCCGATGCGGGCATTCCGATCGTTTTGCGGTATGCTTGCTTGTATGATCTCCACTGTCGCTCAGCACGGCTGCGGAAGCCCACTGTCTAGGATGGACGACATATTGCTCGGCAAGCATACAACACCATTGTGTCGGCCTCGACGACTCGGTCCGAGATGGCGCTGAATTTCTCGGGATGCACCATCGTACGTTCCATCCACCGCTGAGGAAACATTGTGAGATTTGTTGGGAGGAGATCCCGTTGCTCGCATCGCCACAAAATTGCCCGCCCTCAGTTCGCACGGTCTTACAGGAATATAGAATGGAGAAAAAGTCATTCGATAAGGGTGTTCCGCTTTTGAGGACTCTGATTACAGATTGGCATTTTATGTTGTTTTCCGACGAGAAGAAGTCAAACTAGGATGATTCTGATGGCTGAAGACGTTACCGGAAAACTTAGCAAGAAGCTGGCCTATATCAACTGACGATGTTTCGGAGAAGATAGCGTGATGGTGTAGACCGCCTTCAGCAGTCCGGTGAGGTCGGAACTGCATTTTTTTTTCAAGCAAACTGCACTCACAAAAGTACCAAGAAGCTTTGCCCTCTCGATTATTGCCGTTTCTTCGTGATCGAAGACGTCAGCGGCCCAAATGTGCCCAGGAAAACGCATCAATCCACGTCGGCCGGTCAAAACAGGAGTGGTTTCAGAACACTCATATCGATAATCTGGCTTGGTCAGCCATAAATCCCGACTCTAACCCCAAGAAAAAACCCATTGAACATCTTTTCTTAAAAAATTTTCCTGATCGAGAAGCAATACAACAAATAAAATTCTCTAAAGCGGGCTATTCTCGATGAATGATGCGAACTCAAAGAAAAAGTTCTCAAGCAGCTCAGCGAGAGCCTTTCAGACTTATTTCTCGAGCTGGTTTCACGCAGTGATGCTGCAACTTCATATTTATAACTTTTTGTTGGCTATTTTATGGCAGAGATTTGATAAATTTTAATGTTTATGAAGTGTTCGTATACTTATGCAACGAGCAAAAAATGGAGTCTGCTGCATAATCGGAACCCAAATCGAGGTGCAACGGTAATATGACGTGATTCATCGTTCTCAGCGTAGTTGATTACACTGAAACTAATGTTCTTACGCTAAATCTCTTTTCTACATTCGATCCATCAATTTCGAAGGTGTTCGTATATAAATGCAACGCAGTGTATACTTCGGCATCGAATAATTTAGAGTCATCTTATAAATGGATTTTTCTTTCGAATGACAGAAGGGTTCAAGCCGTCTTGGGTTTTCAGACAACAAGTAAAAGGTAAGCTTCTCATAAGTCATGTCATGGCGGAATTCTTTGCCATCACAAATTCATAATTATCCATTATTCGAAAAAATAGTCGACTATGACTCGAAGTCGACTATTTTCCGGATAATTGATAATCATGATTTTGTGAAGGCAAATTTTGTCATGACATGACTTATGAGAAGCTTACCTCTTACTTGTTGTCTGAAAACTCAAGACGGCTCGAACCATTTGCCATTCGAAAGAAAGATCCCTTTATAGGATGACTCGAAATTATTTGATGCCGAAGTATACTAGGGACTGCTTCAAAATTCCCAAGGTGATTTGGAAAACCATGCTGACGTTGATAAAGGTCTGTGAGAGCACATAAATGACCCGTGCTTGGAATCCGATAAATGGCTGCAAGGATTCCAAAAATGGCATTTTCATTCCTTCACAAAAAGGTGAGGGTACCTACCCACCAGGGAATTTTCGGGGAGTTCAGAATTTTTTTCAGATTCGGCTCAAAACTTTCAAGTGGGTGTTATTCAGGGCGCTGAACCCGAATCTGGGGTCTATTCCTCGCTAGACTTAGTGTTACTGTAGGTTACGGTAGGCATAATGCTTTTTAACTAGCGTTACTCACCTTAAAATTTCGAAAATCGAAAAATGGACCTCAAATTTGTATTTAGCGTCGTAATTAACACTCTTAGTGATGTCAAATCTGAGAGTTCGACCAAGCTACCGTATAACCACCGTTTCACAACGTAATCCAAGAAAAATCGAGAAAGCGACCACATATTTGTGTTAGGCAGCCCAAATAACCCCTATGTAGAACTTCGAAGACGATTTGATAGCACTCCCGAAATCATTAGAAGTCGCGTTTGTCCAGCAAAATTTCCCACTTTTCTGAAGCTTCGGACCAAATCAGACGGAGTTTTTCAAATATTGACAAATGGGCCCCAGATTCGTATTCAGCACCCTAAACATCCCAAGAAAATTTTTTTAAGCTCAATCCGAGACCATTTTTAACGCCCAAAAAATTGTCACTCGTGAACCCCTTCTCTCTTCGCAGAGCTGTGAAAATGCCCACTTTTGGAATTCTCCTGCAAAGCTCTGAGGCACTTAAGGGATTTGGAAAACGGACTATCAATGCTGTGTCCCATACCTAAAACTATCAACACATGGTTTGATAAAAGGCCTCGGGAAATGTAAGGTAATCTGAGCAGCCTATCGCTAACAGTCTGCCATTGCCGCTACGCGACCGCTCATGACGAATCTGGTCTAAAAGGAAAAACCAAAAATCGAAAAACACACAACTTTGAATATTAAGCCTTCATTCATATTTTCAATTATGTATTATATATGAAGGTTGGCAGTTTGAAGTAGGCTCTCTAACAAACGTGGCCATGAATGTTCTGTAAAACATACATCCCTTCAAGCTTTCCTATTCTTATTCATAGAGGATTCTGTCTGCCTCAACTGTGCTCACTTTCAAAGTCTGGATGTTTAACGACTCACGACTAACAATGGTTTTAACTCGTTGAACACTAACGACTTACGAACTGAAAAATCTCTATCACGCACATCCCTGATTACGACCCTGCACGAAGAATTACGGATCAACTTGAAGGCACAGTCCATCCTCAGGATCGTTTCCCAGTTTTTTTGCTTATCTTGGATAAGTTTTCGTGCTGATAACAATGGTGTCTCCAAAATCGCTCAGAAGCTACTACGAACATAGTTATGCCCCCCAAAGATCGTGAATCATAACGGCGAAAAATTCGTGGACGAGTTGTCTCGGGCCTGATTCTCCTCGTCATTCGTAGCCATCGCATTGGAGCAGGCCACTATACAAAGTTAGGCCGATGAAGAATGGAAAACGTAGAATTTAATCAAATTCCATGGCTATCCTCGTCCCTACTGAGCCCGAAAACTTTCGGATAGAGCGTATGGGTGCTCGAATTTTCTCGCTCACTCTGAAGAGTTGAGATTCCGCGTTTGGGAGGGTTGCTACACACAGCGGCTGGACCATAATATCAAATTTTCCCCACGGACTGTGTCTTTAACTAAAAAAACTTCGAAAACGGTCGTGGAAGCAAGTAGTTATAAGGGAATCGAGATGTTCAAAAACGATCTGGACTATTCGAGAAAACACCGAGTACGAATCTTGTGCACCCAGGTTGTACGGATATTGAACTAAGTCGACAATCTGTTTCGACTGCAAGCATAGCAGACTTCAGATTGACAATGGAATGCGGAAGGAAGTATTAGTCGCGGATAGGATTACATATTTCGAAAGCAGCTTGCTCCGACGATGTGACAGCTTTCTGCGATGTTGTACTATAAGTTTCCTCGACATAAAAAACACTCTTTACTCTTTCCTACGGACGAATTTCCCCTTTCCTACGCACGGAGCCATGCTGCCATAAGCAGCACCACACAATTTGTAAGCGGCGGCGCCGCCGAAATTATAAGCGAAGGCACTTAAGGCTCATCCGAATGAAATCGTTCACGGCCTGCATGTCGAGCTGCTGTCGCGTGAGCGTTTTTCGGACGTGACAACCGATTAGGATGAAAATTATACGATTAGTGAATAATAGCCCAGTCAGCTGTTTGCAGCCGTGGGAAGGCTCGTCCAACAAATGGCCGCTCGACACTCACGCCGACAGCGTGGGCGACCAGTCTCGTTCGCACGGACTTTGCGGACCGATTCTACTATCCAATAGTCGTCAGCCGTTGGAAGGAATCGTTAGCTTTCAATCATAGCACGAAATCTCTCTAGGATAGCACCTTGATCACTGCTATTGCTGTCCGGGCTGCTCCGGTTCGCCCGAGCAGCAACAGCAGTGGCCCGGAGATTAAAAGAACGAGCGGAACTGTCAGGCGGCTCCGATTCCTGTTTGGTGCGGCTCGGGGCTGAGAATCACCTGAGTACCCAATTCCAGCGCTGGATAGGCATCAGTGGGAGGCTTCCCCGACCAACCTCACAGCGTTTTCTTGGACGCTTACAGATTCAATCTAACGAATAGATTGGGAGTATGCTGAGATAGATAAACTCCGATTTCGTATAGTAAGTGAGGTGCTTGAGTTCCCAATTTCCGACGCCTTTCTATAGAACTTCGTCGGCTCACCGGAGCTTTGCGAGCTGACCAGTGGTTGCTACTCCCAGCGGTCCAAGAAACGAACTGAGCGAACTCACCATAGCGATGTCGCTCAAAATGCGATCCGGTGGTGTCTTATTGGCAACTTTCTCACAGACGAAATTCACCAGTGCTGCTTCTTCCTCGCCTAAAAACGAGTTTTCGTTCACATAATATCACTCTAAAACTATAAACAACCCTACCTAAAAATTCTAGTATTTTCTTCGCTACCCATGGTCGAACGCGCTGTTCAATTAAACTTCGGTCAACAAACCGCCAGTCAATTGTGTGCGCAAACAATTCTTCTGAAAATAGTGATTTTGTTTTCCACGTCACCGTTAGTAGGTCAGAAAAAGTCTCTCGAGCAAATACCTTTTGTCGTGGGTATATTATTTATCAGATCCTTAACCATGCGTTTTTTCTCATCAGTTGTCAACGTCTCCATTCGTTCCTCCTGTGTGATCTCGAACGGTCGCAGCTGTTTCCGCCCTTCCTCCTCCTCATCATCCACTCCTATTTACAACACAATGATGAACCGTTGCGAAACCTTCATTTCAACAGCACCTACCAAAAACTCCATTGAGCCTAGTATTCAACTCTGGACGCTGAATCGATATAGATGCAGTGGACGAAGCTCCTCGTAAGGTTACAGGCGATGAAACACTCAACGGAGGCGACTGAGACGTCACATCCACTAAAAACAATGTTCATTTGTTCAGAATGGGTCGCTTCTCGTTCTAACGTCCTTCAATTCTTCTGCTTCGACCGTCACACTGAAGCCAGTGTTCCACTGAACAGATCGGACGATTATCGGCCCGGAGCCGCCTGACAGTTCGGCTCGTGTTCCCAATCTGCGAGTCGGCTTCTGTTGCTGTCAGGGCCACTGCAGTTGCTGTACGGGCTGCTCCGATTGACCCGAACAGCAACAGCAGTGGCCCGGAGATTGGGAGAACGAACCGAACTGTCAGGCGGCTCCCATCCCTGTTCGGTGCGGCTCGGGCCGTGAAGCGGCTGAACAGGTTTATGTGCTCGGCTTATCCTGATGACTTCAAATTGTATTACCCTATGTCTAATGCTGGGGCTTCAAAGGTTCTACAGCAAGCTCTAGATGAAGTAGTCAGTTGCCCTGATAAGTGGAAATTGCCGCTCTCCAGGGAGAAAACCAAGGTCTTAAAACTGGGCAGAAAAAGGGTGCTGCCCGTATACAATGGGAAGTTTATGAGATAGCGGACCCGAGATTGCTCATTAAAGGTGACCTCAGTTTCAATGATCTGCAAGCAGAATAATATCCCGATCAGTTGTCTTCCGTCGCACCGAGGATCATTCGGAGAAAAACCTCCGCGACGGCCATTCCACACGAACGCCGACCTCGTGGGCGGACAGTCTCACAGGCTTTATCTTCTAGGCAGGGTACGTTACGAGGTGTGGACAAGGCTGAATTCACTCAGATCCCCCTCCAGAAGCAAAATTTTGACGATTTTCTCAGACCCCCTCGCAAAAGATTGTCTGTCTGTTTTTTTTTGCTGTGAAATTTCGAGAAGAGAAACATTTTATTTCAAAAAATGTAGAAGGGCTACCATAAAAAACAGTGAATTAGATCACGGACGAGGCTTTTCTTGACGAATCTTAGCTACAGCTAAGGTTTCAATTATAGTGAAGGCTCTCCTAATGTTGAATATAAGACACATGGGTTTGGACGTGTATCCAGCAATTGTGAATAATTTCGGGTAAGAAGCTAAGGTATGTGGTGGAAGAGAACTGTGGAGACGATGAAGTGATTGACAAATGCGAAGACTACGGGATGCATTGGAGAAGTAAATGTGTTAAAAAATAAATAAGAGATCATAAATTTATTTTGCAGGTCCAAGAAGAACAGGTCACTTGACATGTATGGATAGCTAGTCGGGTTGCGTTGTGAATTTCAATCTCCGAAACCCACTCATAAACGAGATACACGACATGGGCTCGACCCCCCAAGTGCTTAATTTTTGCAGAACGTTATAAACCCCCATTCTTGCAAAGTAAAGGTCAAGAAAGTAGGATAATCGGGTCGAGAGTGGTAGATTTACGTTATACACAAACATTCACCGTCCAAGGTGAGATTTTGTCCACTTCTTCGGCAGATGTGGTCCCATTGAAAGTCCACATTATTGCAACGTAAGAGCCAGGAGAATACGATATGCGAGCCGAGCGTGGTCGATTTAGCCCGTATAAAACCCTTGACGGCATCATGGGAACGCCGAGACCTCTACACTGCATGGGCTCACACTATTCTCAAGTGTGGTCCCTCTGAAAGTGGACACTTCTCAAAACTAGCTGTCACGGGGGTAGCATGTTTGGGTCCACCTTAGTCGATGTACCCAGGGTACTCACTTTCACCGTCTAAAATAGATACCGAACACCGCTACATAGGTAACGGGACAAGATCGAAAAAAACGTGTAAGTCCACGAACCTAAACTAGGGTTTTAAAACAGCTGTAACCTTAGTTGGAAAAGATGTATCTGAAGTTTCAGTAAAACGCGAACACTAGATTTGCAACCATACATAATGAGATCTTAGCAAAGGATACCCTACAACAAAATTGACTATGTGTGGACTTTTGAGCTCAAAACATCAAAAGTCCACATCTAGGCATTTTTGTTGTAAGGCATCCTCTGGTGCGGTAAAGATCTCATTCTGTAGGGTTACAAACCTAGTTTCTTAGTTCTAATCGAACTCCGGATACATCATTTCGACCTACAGTTACAGCTGTTTTGAAACCCTGGTTTAGGTTGTTGGACTTACACGTTTTTTTTTCATCTTGTCCTGCTCTCAATGTAGCGGTGTTCCGTATCCATCTTAAACGGTGAAAGTGAGTACCCTGGAAAAATCGACTACGCTGGACTCAAATATGCTACCCCCGTGACACCTAGTTTCGATAAGTGTCCAGTTTCAGACGGACCACACCAAAATGTCAGTTTTTTCCACACTTTTCCGCGCCTCTTCTTTCTCATTCAGTCTCCTCTCATTACTCTTGCTAACAATTTCCGCTTATGGCTCAGCTTTCTTATTTATTTCTCATCGACAATTCTGTTCCTCACTGAGGAGCCTCGGCAGAATTGTTTGGTAAGGTTCGTCTGCGGGCAGAGGCGAAACGGACTTTATCAACTTCTTATTCCTCTACATCTTTCTTCTTTTCTCTCTTGAACTTTAGCGGTGTACGGCCTACATCTTAGACGGTGAAAGTGAGTACATAGAGTAAAACAACCACCTAGTTTTCAAAATTGGCGACTTCCGGCGGGACCACACTTGAAAAAAGTGTGAGCCCATGCAGTGTAGCGGTCTTCGGTGTTCCTATGATGCAGTCAAAGTTTGTCTACGGGCTGAATAAACCTCATTCTCCTGACTCAGGATCGCATTCTCCTGACTCATACCTTGCAAAAATGTGGACTACCAGCGGGACCACACCTGCAGCAGGTGTGGGCAAAACAGTGTAGTGCCTTTCAGAGCCCATCTTAGACGGTGAAACCTTGTATATAAGGTAAATCTACCCCTCTCGACTCGGCTTTCCTGCTTTGGTGACCCTTACTTTGCAAAAAAAATGTGAGGCCTAATGTTTTGCAAAAATAAGCACCTTGCGGGATTGAACGCGCGTCGTGTATCTCGTGTATGAGTGGGTTTCGGAGATTGAAATTCACAACGCAACCAGAATGGATGACGCTCCTTGCAACTAGCAAGTGTTCGTGCCATGTCTGGTCTGCTGAAATTCAAGCACTTTTTGTATCTAGCCATTTATTATATTAGTGTGTTTTTCCGTACATTTAAAATGACCAGTTCTTCTTTGACATGCAAAATAAATTTATGAGCTCATACTTTATTGAAAACATATTCATTTCTTAAAGGCATCGTACACGATGAAAACCGAATTCGAGCTTTTGCGTTCAGTCGGACTAGTGGGTCATAATAATGTCACTCAGAAAGTTTGGAGTTTCAAAATCGCCTCTCAATGGAGATTCGCTTACCTCAAAAGGGCTTCCTGGGTTTTGGGGGCCGGCCTTGGGGTCGATACGTTGTTACAAGGAACGAAACTCCGTTGTCGCTGCCGGCGATCGTGCGTTGACGCGTCGTAGGGCGCAATTCACACGCCACTCGATTTCACGCTCGGCATCGATTGAAAGTAGCTGACAGCAATGGACGCAGCATGTTAGTAACCCTTTTTAGTTTCGTTCAAAGAAAAAAGATCGCTCGTTTGAATGGCGTCCTCGGTGAATTGCTTCCAACGCTGCACCAAGGAACGAATCGTAAAAGTGTTCCTAGTGTTCTTCGCGCAACTATCCCCAATTGATTTCGGCGGGAACTTCAAATTTGTATTGAGCTTTCCTGAAATGGGTTTTTCCTGGAAAGTTGACGTTTTTGAGGGGGCATTTTGCAACCTTCAGTCACTATAGGCATACAACCACACTAAAAATTCAAAAACCCAAGTATGGTTTTCATCGTGTACGATGCCTTTAAATACATCTTGTAGTCTTCGTCGTTGCCAATCATTTCATCGCATCCACTCTTCTCTTCCGCCCCAAGCGATAGCTTCTAATCTGAACTCATTTACAGTTCAATACCCAACCATCCTGGGTACAGGCCCAGAACTTCGTGCCTTATATTCAACCGTAGGAGAGCCTTTACTGTAATTTTAACCTTAACGAAAACTTAATTACAACAATGGTTGATGTGAACTAGACGGTATTATCGAATTCTTCGCAAAAAAAAAAGAATTTTAAAGAATTTTAAGCAGTATGCCTACCCCAGGTCAGAATGGTTCACTTAGTCTCCTGGCGGAGCTCAAACCCCCTCCCTATACTTGTTCCAAATGAAATTTATTTCGAATATCCGACTTTTCGACTACATTTGTATATCACACCTTTTCAAAATCGACTTTTCGATTGTAGTCGGATACCGCACTTTTTCGAATATTCGACTTTTCGACAGTAGTCGGATCTCGCACTTTTTCGAATATTCGACTTTACGAATAAAAAGTCTACTTTTTTACCCGACTGAAAAAGTCGGATACTCATCCGATTATTCGATTCGGAACAGGCATACTATACTATGCAGTATACTTGTTCCAAATAAAATTTATTTCGAACATCCGACTTTTCGACTATGGCCAGATTTTGCACATTTTCGAATATTCGACTTTTCGACTGTAGTCGGATATCGCACTTTTTCGAATATTCGACTTTACGAATAAAAAGTCGACCTTTTCATCCGACTGTAACAGTCGGATACTCATCCGATTATTCTATTCGGAACAGGCATACTATACTATGCAGTATACTTGTTCCAAATGAAATTTATTTCGAATATCCGACTTTTGAACTATAGTAAAATTTTGCACATTTTCGAATATTAGACTTTTCGACTGTGGTCGGATATCACACTTTTTCGAATATTCGACCTTTCGAATGTATTCGGATATCGCACTTTTTCTAATATTCGACTTCTCGACTATAGTCAATTTTTGCACATTTTCAAATATTCGACTTTTCGACTGCAGTCGGATATCGCACTTTTTCGAATATTCGACTGTTCGAATAAAAAGTCGACTTCTTTATCCAAATGAAACATAGGGATATATTCGATTCGGAACATGTATACCCCTCCCTCCACCCTTGCGCAGCTCAGACCCCCCAATGTGGATATCCACACCCCGCGCCGTACCCTGTTTCTAGGGTCTCAAGAGCGGCGCGTTGTCTGTAAGTAGCCACTCCAGCGCGTCATCTAAAAATTGATAAAATAGATACTAGCTCTGATATGTGCCTACAGGACTTGTGTATCCGGGCATGTCAACATGAACCCCAAGCAGAAGGATCTCACCACTCTTCCAGCGATCCTCTTGAGCCGTCGTCGATGGAGGAGCATCACTCTGCTGAGTTTTCGCGTCCTCTTCATCATCAGGGATTGACTTTCCATCTATGGACTTATCCTCGTCATCGTCACTCTCTCCACTACTGCTCGAACTGTCACCATCTCCATCTCGTTGACCAAGAGGCTGATGGGGATTCGGACTGCCACTATCCTCTCGCAGACGTCGCATAGCGGCTTCCTCCTGAAATGGCACAGTTCGAAAATAAGTTGATGGTGAAAGTGATGAAAAAAGACATGCCTTCTCAAGATGCCGCCGTCGAGCTTCTTCTTCTGCGTCTTTAGCATCTTTATTCTCAGCCAGAATTTGCTTTCTGAGCTCTTCAATCTCCTGCTGCTCCCTTAATCGATCCTTTTGATCCGCCTCGCGCTCCCGCTCAAAATCTCGCTTACGTTGGAACAATGAGGAACTCCTAAATACTCCACAAAATCATATTTCGATGTGTAGTCTTCGTATTGATAGGGGAAGAAAATCTAACTTGTAGTACTTAGGATCATCTTTCTCATCATCATAATCCTCCAGGAAGTGTTTCAACTTTTTCGCTTCCTTAAGAATATCTCGTCTCCTAAAAAGTCACATTTCGTTTGAGAGGAATTCGCAATCGCATGAAACAGCCCACCTCTCTTTCTCCCTGCGCTCTTCCCTCTCGTACTGTTTAGCCTTCAGACGTTCTCGCGCTTCCCACTTAGTTAATCGAGCTACGTAAGCCTGCTCTTTCTCCTTGATCTGCTTCTTCAAATTACGACGCTCACGAGCATCTTCACTGTCTTCGGAGCTCCTGCAATTACATCCTTTCAGCTACATTATTGACGAACTGGCAAAACCCAACAAACCTGCTAGGGGACCGTTCCCTTTCCCTCTTCTTCTTCGGTGGCGTACGTTCGCGTGACCGCGACCTACTTCTAGATACGGACGAATCACTCGAACTGCTGCTTCCTGATGAGGCCGAGTACGAAGCAGAACGACGACGACGTCTGAAAAAATATACCAGTCACAGAGAGATCACAGCATTTGCGCCTCTTCGAAATTTCACAACTTGTCATTCAGCGGAGCTGCTCAGACAAACCACCGCTCGTAGGGACCGGCTCCTCCCAATTATGCATCATCGCCCGGACGGCGGTTGATCAAAGAACTGGCACCGCGGTCCCTGTTCAGTTGGAATATCAGCCTCGGCCGCTATCCGGCCGCTCTCAGGGCGGCAGCGGTGCCACCTCCAGAGATAGAGACGCAGGATTGGTAGTTCACCGAGTGATAACGTGCGGGACCCCAGTGGCAGTGCGCAGGATAGTGTATGGCACCCCAGTGGCAGTGCGCCGGATAGTGTATGGCACCCCAATGGCAGTGCGCCGGACGCGGAATAGTGTACGGGACCCCAGTGGCGGTGCGCCGGAAAGTATGCGGGACCCAAGTGGCGGTGCGCCGGATAAAGTGTATGGCACCCCAGTGGAAGTGCGTCGGACGCCGGACAACGTACACGGGACCCAATAGGCGGTGCGCCGGATACAGTATATGGCACCCCAGTGGGAGTGCGCCGGACGCTGAACAAAGTAGTCCCCCACGGTTTTCTAGCCTACGTCCGTTTTCTATCACCGGGGACCACTGAAGGGTGCGTGGTGCAGCGGCAGACATGGTGAAGCGAATGACCACGTCCTAATGTTTATCACACGCACAGCCGGTATTAAAGATGCCTCCTCTCACTGGGGTTCTCGTTCGTCATTCTGATGCCGGCCCTGGAAAGTGGCTTCGAGTTCCTCTTCTGAGGTCAGCATATTTTTGACCCCTGGGAGATAGAGGGTTTCCCCATGGCTGAGGAGTGGAGCGTTTTTCGCCGCGGTCCTCAGGAAGTGTGGTTCCTCATCGCAGACCTCGGCAAAAGTTACGCCCTTTTAGCGGACCGATGCGGGCTTTCTCTGCCGTGTACGGCGACATTCTCGCGAATCTCAAGAAGAGGCGGAATTAAAGAAAAATTAGCTGTTGGGAAAATTTCGAAAATCGCCCGGCCAGCGACCGCAGTGCCAAATGCGACTGAATATCGCTCCGAGCGTGACAGCGATCGCTCGGAACGACTGCTGTCGCCCGAGTGGAAGGCTAATTTCCGCTCGGAGCGGAGAGATATCGTCGCTCGAGTCGCTCTCCGGCCCTGCTCCAAGCGATGGTTTGTCTGAGTGAGCATCAGTGTTTATTCTAGCCCTCCGTCTCCTTTACCCAGACCGCCAGCCTTTTGGGTTGCCGATGTCTTACTCTTCTTGAGAACGGTTACTCGTACCCCACGATCTCTGAATGGTGAGAGACCTCAAGATTACTAGAAAGAGGAGTCATCGCTTTTGCAAAGGCCGATATTCCCTACAAGAGATAATTCGCTTAAAGACAGTGTCTACGATGGAAACAGTTTTCGAGTTTTTACCGATAACTGGAAAGTGCGGAGCTGATGGCAGCAGCAATGTCGAAAAGGGCTAGGAATAGCTCTAAATAGCCCTAAACGGCCTTAAACTTCTGTGTGAAGCGCGGCTCCCGCCCACTCCCCCACTCCCTTGAACGGCCACTGATCAAAACAAGCAACTGAAAAATCGAATTCAAGAAAGAGAACAATATTTAGGTGAGGTGAATTTGTTCAATCCCCACCATAGGGAGTAAGTATCATCTGATTGATGTTGTTTTAAAGTACATTTTTCCGGTTTGCTTTGATCAACAGCAGCTGAGAGGAGTAAGTGGGAACTGCGCTTTACACAGAAGCTCAAGGCCGTGTAAAGCTCATTGATAGTCTTTTTTAGCCTCTTCGACATTGCTTTTGCCATCGGCCCCGAACTTTCGAATTTCGGTGAAAACCCTGAAGCGGTTTTTATCGAGCAGACATAGAAGCTCGATGAGGAATGTTATGCGTGAAACATGGAGGACGTGCGGTATCTGGTCGCTGTCGCGGATGTCCGTAGCAGTGCGGTGCTCGGCGTCAGGTGCCAGCGACAGCGATCCAACGAAATCAAGTATCATGCCGGATGTTTCTTGACCTTGAGCGACAGTGACGACTGGCCCCCAGTGACAGCAACGTAGCAGTTATACGACCGCGAAGAGTGGGTTAAAACAAAGGCCTGAGTGGCTGTCCTATCTGAAAGTCCCTGTTACACGAGGTATGGAGACCTTCAGGGAAGAATCGTCCGCGAAGCAGTGGCCAATGAAGAAGGTAGCTGGAAGCCAACACAATCACTGGTTTGCCTATCTTTCTAGCCTCGCATTCTACAGATTTCCTTCTTTTGATCTAACAATCTGTTCTCAGCAACTCAGTGAGTAGGTAAGCCAAACGTTCATTCTTGCTCATCTGGACCGAGAACCAAAGTTGGTTCCATCCGCAAGTCACTAGATGGTGTGCGACTTCTTATCATCAAACGCAACAGACTCCTAAATTCGTCGAGACATTCGTTGAGGATTCTCTCAATTGTGTGTTAGCAACCAGTATCGGTGACCTGCAGCTATCTGTGATACTGATTATTTATTTATTCAAGTTGAGATTGTGATGTGTGATGGTCGACATTCGGAAACAGTTTTCAAGTGCCGCGTAATCTACTGCCATCTTGTGAGTCACATACTGGTCAGGACGAATCCACCTTGTTGGTAACGTCTGATTAGACTGAAGTACTTCTCATTGAATCCATCTGGTGTTTTGTTTTACATAGTTTTGTGTCACTTTGTACTGTTCTCTGTTTTCTTATTATTCTTTCATTGTATGTTCTTGTACGGTATGTCAACACTGATGACATTACTTTATTGCTGACTTTCGTTTCTGAAAGGTTGTCCTTTCGATGCAGTATGCATCCCTATAGAGAAAAACTACGAACGGTTCTCACTTGTGCTTTGGCGATTTGCTCCGATGTGACGTCCTCTTCTCGTTCCGAGAACGTGACCGTGAAGCTGACCTCGACCTTCGGCGTCGCCTGTCCCGATCTCGATCCCGGTCTACATCCTGAAAACCAAACAGTCAGAACAGCAATGAAGCCACGCGCGACAACAAATCGGACGCAACGCGTGGCGCGCGACTCAAAGAGACACCATGGCCTAGACCGACAAGTACGTCATTTGGGTAAACCAGCCTGTAGTCAATTTTATGCGATCATCAGCCCTGAAACGGAATGCTTGATGCATACACGTAGAGAACACCAAAAATCGAAGAGAAACGTTAGAGGTGCATGCATATTTGGGCACGGTGTCAAAGAAGCACGGTCATGAGACACTACGACTTTCGCGTTGTCAAAAGAAAATACCGGACAACAACACCCCCATCCATTTGCCTCTACAAGGTGTAAACTGAAGAAGGCACCCATACGAGTCTGACAACGTCAATATCAAAAACAAGTACGCCAACTTGAATATAGATCAGTAAATATGAAACTATATGCACTCACACCGACCTGCTATCGAAACAAACGCAGCGTGATATCTGAAACTGTTGAGCGTAGAGTACATGATGGGTTTAGACGCACGAGCTAGCGTATTAATCAGGTGCAACAAGCTACGGTAGGTGAGACATGCGTGATTCGATGGGTGGCGTGCGAGTTTTTACGTGAGTGAGTATTGTGGCGGTGGTAAGGAATAACTGACTCGGCAGTCATAAGTACCAGGTACTGAAGCCATAGGTCGCAAGTACTGAGCACTAAAGCTAAGGTCTTCTAGTCGTATTCTGAGCCTTTGCCCACATTCAGCTAGATGTCGGTGAAGCAGTGGTGGAGGAGACTTCTGACCTTTTCTTGTAAGACCCTGGAGAGCTTGAACATTCACCAAGTGGGCAATCCCAGCCATCGGCAGCGGATCTATTGGAAAGTCACCACATGAGCCATTCAATGTTGATAGATTGAAAAACGGGATCGCCACCGAATATGTGTATATCAGCCAAGCATCTCATCACTTCACAATCTAGCGTTAATTCATGTCCGATGATGGGCGACCTACTCTAACATGTGTATGTCTGAAATCGGATCTCCGGAACACCGTTAAGCAAGTATGTTCACCGACGAGCAAAGATGTTACATAATTATAGGAGGGATTTTCAGGGCTTATGTATGTTATCCTGAATATCCCTCCCATAAATAAACATCTAATAATTGTGTCCGTCGGTGAAGATACTACTTAACGGTATTTCGTAGCTTCCAGTTCCGACCTACACATGATAGAGTAAGTTGTGCATCACCGGACATGCATGAACGTTATATTGTGAAGTGGTTAAGATGTTTAGATAACATGCACATGTTCAGTGGCGATTTCGCCTTTTCAATCTGTCAAGACCGCGTTTAGCGTATCTACTATGAACGTTTCGGAATGACAAGCCGTGGCCAGCTCCACATAGTGCAGCAACAGGGGATCGCCCTTGGATGACGCTCCAAAATGATATTTCACGCGTAGCGCGTCGATAGCATTATGGAATATCGAGGCGCTTCATACGCAACACTATTATCAACTAGCCTTACTAGACTAGGTACGTCATCGAATACTCGATTCATTCGTGAGTCCGAACATTAGCTTTTCGAAAGTTGTCCAAACAACCCCGTTCTATCTATGCATCTGCTATTAGTTATTCGCAATGAGCGACCTGAAAAGCCACGCTTCTCCTTCGGCTTTCACTGGAGCTGGTCAAAGTTTAACTTTACTTTGTAGTTCCTCCAGACACCTCTTTCAATCTCTTGGGAGCCATTCCGTGACATGACGACTTCGTCTGTCACCAGCTCTTCGCAGTAAGTGACCGGCTCAGTAATACTTTGGAGCAGAAAGATTTTTACTTTAATTGGACGTTCTTCCAGAGGCCAATTCTATCTCTTCAGAACCCTTCCGAGACAATGCGGCTCTGTGACAACAAGTGTACGGCTCCGATACTTCGGTTCCGATTTCGCTATTCGTATTGGAGCACAATGCATCTTCACTTTATTCTATGATTCCTCTAGAGACATCTCTCAAGGAATCTGCATAGTTGAAGCAGCAGCGTTGCTCGCAGCGACTAGCAACACGGAGTGATGCAATCCCGATTATGATCGGAGACGAGGGTGACCGACGTAATGGACGACGAGGGGGTTAGCGCAGTGTTTTCATTCCGCGAAGACTCTGTGTCACTGCCCGAGAGCAGCAACCGATGCCGCAACAATAATGTTCAAGAACATCTTTGTCGCCACGTCAGGGCTGACGCTGAGCGACCACTCGCCTGCCGCTACAGCTCTGCAGACCCCTTCGGTCTTGACGTCTTTGAGTTTCATCGTCGCAGCGTCAAGTGCCGCTCGCTGGCAGTGACGCAGGGTCGTCGCGGCGTGAGAGAACTGCGTTGACCCTTCGCCTGCACGCTATTACCGGTTCGTCGAATTGCGTCAGGCCCAGCGTCGGATTTTGGCATGTACTTTATGCTTACTAAACCAGAGCATGTTACATAGGACTCTTTCTACCTCCTTTTAATCATTCCCTGTCATTGCGACTCTGTCTATCAAAGATTCTTCGCGTGATTGACCAGCGACACTTCGACTTAGCATGTTTGCAGGAGACTTCATCTCTTCAGACCATTTCATGTCATAACGGCATCGTATGTGTATGTATGGGCTCCGTTTTTAATCATAAGCAAACCACCCAGCAATACTTCGCTTCCTCTTCTTCTGCAGCCACAAAGTGGTTTTGTCAGAAACCGGGCGACCATTATAAGATTCGTCCAAGAGTTCATTGTGGTTAGAGAAGTGAGCCCCTCAGGCACTTGAATAAATGCTTTGTGTAGCGTCCGCAGTCTTTCCACGATTTCCTCGAACAAACTCGGTATGCTCCTCGCGCATACCCATTTCGCCTCTGTAGTGTCCTGGAGGAGACCTATCGGACGTACGTTTTGCACGAGGTCAGCATTCTCGTAAGCCTATTCCCAGTGGTGGTTCTCAACTGCCGTCAGAAATGGCAGACCAGAGACATCAACTTCCAAATCTTGTTCAGGAGCTGCTCCCGTATGTCCCATCCTTCGAAAGGCCACATCAGGTCTATGAAAACCATCGGCCCATATGCTCAGAAGTAACCACCACTACGGCGTAGAGCAACTCTAGCACTCACTGCCATGAGAGCCGCATCAGTCTGACTAGAAGACCTTGACTTCATCACATCTAACACCACCAAATTACGATCTGCTTCAGCGGTGATAGAGAGGAAGAAAATAACAGAAAATCGGACGTCTTTGGATAGCAGAAAAATGAAATCGCTTAATGTAAGGCTGCCACACAACAGTCTCGCAAACTAAGCACATCACATACCATTTATGGGAGATCGCATTGGCGACATTTAACCTGAATTTGAAATTGATTAAAAAATCAGAGGAACTAATCGCTCCACACAAAACCAAGCAGCCACAGTTAGCATGCAGGACACACGGAGCGGAAAACCACGCAATCCAACCGGGACTCCGGCGGAGCGAGCTTGTTCTCAATATAAACGGTAATAAGCGGAGGACATAAGGACAGACAAACAAGGAGACAGTAAAATAGAGCTGCGTCTCGTTTGTGCGTCCATCTTTCTGTGAGAGACAGAGAGCACCGACGGACGACGACATATATTTATCAGTCAGTAGTAGTAGTACAGTAGTAGCAGTAGTAGTAGTAGGTCATATATATTACGGTAAACAAAGGAGATTCGAATAGGGCAACTTACCTTCGCATAGGGCAATCCGTCTTGTCACCTATAGATATAACAGCTCGCGCGAATGACTAAACCACAAATACCAAAAAACACATCATGTATTAGTTATGAGTCTAGTTTCGTTTCTACATTACATATGTAGCAACAACAACAAAACCACACCGCTGTGAACAATCTCAGCGGAGAACACAAGAAAGAGAGCGAGAGAGAAGAAAAACCCGCTGAAGTACAGTTTTAGTGAAAAAATGTAGTAGAAAGCCCAGACAGAGCTTTACATTTCACGAGACCGCAGCAAGGGTAAATTTAGGCAATACTCCTCAGAATGCCCACCTTCTTGTTTTCTGACCCGACATCGCGCTTCTTCTCATCTTTCGATTTATCCTTGTCCTTCTGAAAACGGTACCTTATTGAAGTCATTTTTTTAGGAATCTAAACTGAATTACCTTCGACTCTTTCCCTTCCTTGTCAGAAAGCTCACCGTCTGAAAACAACAAACCGTTAAAGGACGCAATTCAAGGTGTCGCAACGGCAGTGACGCAAGATCTTCGCAGCGTCAAAACACTGCGGTGCCCCCTCGTCGCCCTTCCTGCCGTGTCGGTCGCCCACGTCGTTGTATGTAGTCTATATTGCATTGCCTACCGCTGTATCGTCGCTGCGAGCAACGCCGCGACTTTAACTCCGCAGACCCCTTAAGAAAAGCATATTTTTCCAATTTAGCGATATTTGGCTTCAGAAGCCATAATCTGATCACGGGTTTCGTTAGGGCCACTAAAGATTTTCGGTTCTGTACATACCGGTTATTTACTCTTACAGGTGTTTAATTTGTCTTCGGTTTTGCTTTTGTTGTTCGAGGGATAGTACCCGACTGTTAAAAATGTTATTCTAGGATTTTCTTTCATTTGTTATAAATTTTAATTTCTTCCGTGGTATTGTACCCTATTATTGGCTGCTATTTTGGGATTCTCTCTCAAATTCGAATTGATATTCCTTTATTATTTTAGAGGCGTGTTTTAGGGTTCGTGTAAACTTTTGTACCAGTTCATGCGATAATAAATTTCGTTGACCGCTAATCGTACGAAAAAGTCGTGGCTAGCTTAGGTTGACGTATAGTTTGACACACGACGAGTTACTCCTTTGAAACTCGCATAATTGAGACTTAAATGACCCCATTGTTGGGAGACAATACCGCTAGAATGGTTTGATTAGAAAGCGCGCTAGGACGTGTTTTCGTGTCTTTTTGTTCCTTTTCAATAATTCCCTTCAAACTCAGCTTTCTGCAAAACTAGGGCGATATTCATGATTCTTCCGTTGAGGGCAGTGTCATGAATATCACCATAGTTTCGCTCGAAATTGAGCTTGGAGCCAGTTATTCAAAGGGTTGAAAAGACTCGAAAACGCGTCCTTACGCGCTTTCTGACCAAATCCTACGAGCGGTAATGTATGTGAGGGATGACCCACGTGGGTAGTATCAGGGGTCTCCCGCTATGCCGATGGGGATCTCCTAGATTGGTGACGCCATCATCATGGCGCTCGATGCGGTTCTCCCGCTATGCCAGTGCGGGAGAGAACGCCAGAAAACCAGAGCCGCGCGCATCTATCAACGCCATTCCTCTCGTCGTATGGTTCGTCGTGCGGCTGCCCGTCTTCAACATCGCAGTCGAGTCCGAGCTCTCCTGCCACCACGAAAGGATCGTAGTAGTCAGCGCAGTGAGCTGTAGCCCATTGCCCGAGCAGTATCCGGCCGCACTCAAAAACTGGCCGAGGAGCCCGGAGATATCAGATGGGCTAACCTTACTAAGGCCCATGCCTCTACCCCGCAGCCCCGGTGCTGTGAAGCAGGTTCCACCGAAGTGGCGCGGAGGATAAGGCGCTGTGGATGACGATAAGTCCCCGTGCTTTTCGAGCGTCACGTGGCCTAATCGTTGTCGAAGTGAGAATCACATGCCGCAACACACAAGCGTTCCACACCACACGCTTTCGATTCGACTACGGTGCATCTTGGACGACGAATGAGCCACCATGCTCTCGATTGGACACTATGATCGATCGCTTCACAATTGATTAGGCGTTTATAAGCCGCAGAGCACGTATGCAAGGGGTCCCATCCCATAAAGAACGCAGTCAGCTTATCGGGCTGCTCCTGAAAGGTGACTACGAGTCACTTTCTGGACGATTTTTGACCGCTGATGGAGCTCCCCCACGGTCCTCAGCGAGGGAAGCTCCTTCGCTGTCAATCGTGGCGTGCTTGATCCTTCCGAAGCGGTTTTGTTTGCTGAACCCCAAGTTTATCCTGTGATACATAATGTCTATTTCGCTTAAAAGGTGATCAATCCTTCTAATGTGCTTTTTTCGCTGAAACCCGGCCCTAGACAACAGAAATCAATGCACTCACCTTCAGCCAAGGTAACAAGCTGGGGATGATCAGTGTCAATCCACGCCAATATCTTTAGTCGGACTTCCTCATCCTTCTTTAAGTCGTCCTCGTCAGCTGGCAGCTCATCCTCTTTCAGCTGGAGATCTGGCTTTCCTGAATAACAACATATAATGGCCACCCAGGGAGGAATTAATATATGGCCAACAAAGAAACAGACACAGCCGACCCAGCGAGAATAAATCATACCATATAAACGCTGCCCGTTTCAGTATAAACTATATACTAAAAACCCACGAAAAAAGCTTACACTACACTCGAAATCAAAACTGAACCTCCTTGTTATCAGTCAACCTCAAGGACTTTGCTAATGACGATATCACGGCGAACATGGGACCAAGGTTATCTACAGCTATGCCCTCGAGCTGGAGCAAACTGTCTACACCCCCCCCCCCAAAGGAATAGGGGTTGTCTACACACCGCGGGAGGAGTCATCTCGCCTCTTGCGGCTTTGATTCCACTCGGGGCCACTTCGCTTGAATTGAGTAGCGTGACGCGTCGAACTGCAGAAACGGGACAACCCCTTCCTCTGCGTGTTGAGAGCCTCTATCCCCTCAACCCCGTTATTTACCATCAAAGGTGCTGATTTTGCCGATGAGCTAATAACAATGAGACATATCCCCTGATAGCGAGTATACAAGTCATTCACGCAGAAATCCATGAGTTACACTGGCATTAACACCATACTTTTGCTGATAATTTTTTTTTGCGATCTGTGGATTGATAAGGAGTTGAAACACACATGCTTATTCTACCCTGAAGCTGATGAATCCAAAAACTTAGTCACAAACACTACCCCACTCAACCCTACGTTTACTATTACGTTGAAGCGAAAGTTTCTCGCCACATGATTTTGACGAATTTTGAACCGTTCAGCGTGGGTCCTTCGATCTAGTGTGTTATACCGATCCTAAGAACCAATTCTTTTCTATCTATCGCTGCCTTCCACTTGGGCCAAAGCATGCTCGTTAGCGAAATATGTGCAATAAAATCAGTGGTAATCTTCAGTACTGAGCATCTTTGAGCGCTTCTATTTACTTTGAAGTAAACCACCAAGCCTGCCAGAGTTGACAGGATATTTGAGCCACCATAGAACTAGATGATGGCGTTTGTAGAAAACTGCGGCGTAGATGAACTATTGATTTTTAGCGGATTCTGTGATTTTGTCACCTCGGTCTTTTTGGCTTATCGAAGAAGTTTCGGCCTCGAAACTTCGAATATAAGTATAATGGCCAAGTCCCCACTCAATAGTATTTTTGAGTCAATTATAGAATTTGTTTTTCGAAAATCGCAAGAGATGACAGATTTCAAATTTGCCATTTTCGCGATTTTCGGAAAAGAAATTCGATAACTGAAGAAAAAACACACTGTTGAGTACGGGCTTCGCCATTATACTTAACCTAGAAACTTCGATCCCGAAACTTCTAGGATCGCCAGAAAAGACAGAAGTTGCGAAATCACAAAGTCGGCTAAGAAACAATAATTACGCTCCGTCGAAGTTTTAGGCAAATCAAATTCTGAGGTGTCTCAAATATCCTATAAACTTTGGCAGGTTTGGTGGTTAACCTCAAGGTAAATAGAAGCACTCGAAGACGCTCAGTACTGTAAATTACCACAGAATGATAGCATATGTTTCGAAAATGAGATACAAATTTAGATAGAAGACAAACTGCTTCTTCCTAATATTTTGCCGGAATGCTTACAAAGAATCGCCGCGCTCAAGAACCTTGAGGTAGTACACGAACGCCTTCACTACACCCTTGAGCGATTAGCGACAAGGTTTGAAGAACAGGGTTATCAGAAAACGGGCTTCGGTTGCCTTTCTGTATGCGATAACACCGCATTGATCTATATCGGATATAAAGGGTCTCCGCTTACAAAGTGTACTAATTTCTTATCTAAAACTACAGCGCCTAGCTGCTGGCTCGCAGCTAAACAGCTGGAACACCTCAAAACACGTCACAAACGCCACATGCTCCTGCATGAATATGAGGCACCACATCTGTCCCTTCAAACACCACGGGAACAAGTGAAAGCCGATCACTAATCAACATTATAAAGCCGGCTGCAACATTCTAGGTGAGCGCGTAACCAGCAAATTAAGATTGACATTCCTCTAAGCAAATTAGGCGGGGGAGGGGCAAAAATTCCTACAGCGTCCCCTTCGCCAATCCACTGAATTGGCGAGTCGCACTTTACGTGATGTAGAAAAGGCAGACTGAGGCTTAATTAATGTCAGTATCCTCAGCGCAGAAAACATTACCCATTCGATATATCTAGCAGACGAAATTGAATTAGACGGAAAATGAAGCCATTATGCTCTCATTCTCGAAATGTAGGCTGCTTGCAGTGTCGAACGAAAAAAAAGGCCCACTAGGACACCTCGCAAGGCCATCCCCACCATTTCAAGGATGACAAATGTTTTCCGGTCAATTATGGCTCACTGTCTCCAAATCTGTATGATATCGGATTTTGTTGCGGACACCTCTAAACAGAGTTATACGCGTTTTGAAGCTTCGCCAAAAGGTAAAGGCACCCATCAGCAAATTTTTAGGGTGTTTGATAGAAAATCTTCCGAATTGGACTCAAAACTTTCTATCAGCTGAGGGTTATTTAAGGCGCTGAACCCGAATCTGGGGTCTACTTGTCGCCAGATTTAGGGTTAATGCTAGTTACGGTGGGCATAATGCCTTTTACTGGTGTTGCTTACCTAAAAAATTCGAAAAACGAAAAATGGACATCAAAACCGTGTTCAGCGTTCTATATAACATCCACAGAGATCTTTTAAGTAAAATCTCCGACTTTGCCTGAGCTACCGTATACCCATCATTACATACCATAATCCAAGGAAAATTGATGAACCGACCACAGATTTGTGTTAGGCAGCTGAAATAACCCTTATGCGGAAGTTTTGATCGTAGCATTTCATATCATTTTGTCAATTATCGACCATTTTTGTTCCAAAATTCGATTCTTATATTTTTTCTGCTGTTGGGTGCCCCAAAGGTGTTGTATAATGGAAACCTGACAAAAAATGTCATCTTTAAAAACTTTCCAAAAAAGTGTGAAATTTTCCGAAAATTCCATGGGCCCGTTTAGGTACTATAATCTAGCCTCTGCAAGATTCAAATGTTTCATGAACATGACCAGCCGTGGTGACAGGGCTGAAGAGAAGGAGGGGCATTTTTGGGATTTTCAGTGCAAAAACTTCCTCTACATTTTTATGTAATGATCGAGACAGGTCAAGTTTTTCGATAGACGAACGACTTTAGATAGGAGAAGAAATGCACTTTCGAATGATATACCACAGATTAAACTGAAAACCACAGATGGAGAAAAGAAAAATCGCTAAACAGGTATTCAGTAAAGGACTTTCTTCATTCAGTACAGGACTTTCTTAAGAGCCTGATAGTAATACAACTTTATATATTCGCCTTGCTCTAAGTGTGTCCGTGTGTGAGTGAGTGAGAGTGAACGGGAATTCGGCAATCTGCCGTGATCAATTTACACCCGTCTGTCCGAACCCCTGCCCCCATATATAGCCCGTGGAGACTGAGACTTTCTATCTTCGTGCTAATAAGTAAATGCCCACAAGTACGCCGCGTAGCGGCGTGAGTGTGCGCACTAATGTGGTACAAGCAGCTTGGTCCCAACCAATGAAACTCAGGAGTTTAGGATCGAGACGTTAAGCTACTATAGCCAAACATGAATAAAATGGCTTACTACACCCACCAGAATGCGCCAAAAATTTCTGATGGATTGAATACGGACCCAAAATCGTGTTTACCGCCTAGCAGACCTCATAGACAAAACCTGGGCGATTTTTGGGAAAATTTCGTCGTCCGCGGAACGGATTGTAACCCTCAATATCTACAAGGCTCCCTTCGGAAGTCCAAAAACGCTAAATAAAAACCTCTTCAGGGAGATTAGTTACGACGAGGGCTGAACAAAAAAATAGTTAGTTTTTCGAAGGGTATGACACGTTTCGGTAAATGTTGGATACAGAGAAACGGGCGAGTTCTCTCTCCTCTTGCAATTAAAAACCTCAAGCCATGTTTTGACAGCAGGTGGTCGCTGCGGCCATGCGAGGGACAACTGTTCCCTTTTCATCGCGCGTCATGGAAAGGCGCTTCAATTGTGATCGCTTCGTGGCAGACGTCCAACATCGCTAGGTCGCGGCGACGAAATTCTATGTTTTACTGCTTCGCTGATGGAGGAGCGATTCTCGATAGTCGCTAATCATCGCTCCATCGCTGCCATTATGGCAGCGATGGAGCGATTGCCAGCGAATGACATTGACCCTTTCACATGACAAGATCAGTGCTTTTGAGTCGAAACGTATTATTGATGACTACCAGTCATTAATTTCACTGATTGTTTGAAGTTTTTCGATCATCCGTGAGGC
Source organism: Aplectana chamaeleonis (assembly GCA_029168955.1). NCBI lineage: Eukaryota > Metazoa > Nematoda > Chromadorea > Rhabditida > Cosmocercidae > Aplectana > Aplectana chamaeleonis. The sequence goes on along the minus strand of JAPDOI010000013.1, from coordinate 1,825,631 downwards.
TATGCACTATGAACAGAATCGCTGCCACTGATACATCGCTACAGCAGCGGGTGCAAATTCGCTGCGATGGAAACCAGCAGCGATGCAGTCAAAACGTGGGTTTAGCCCCATCCATTCAGAAGAATAGTTGGGTCCGTGGCTTGTTTCCCTAAGCAAAAACATTTAAATCCAAACCACGGCTGGCGCGGCGCTTTAAATCTCAGCGGCGGCTGGCTAGAAAATATGAGCCAGCTGCTAGTGAGATTTGAACCGCCGCGCCAGTCGCGGTTTGAATTTAAACATACCTCGCTTGGTTTATTAGCCTAGTGCTTCGAACTGAGGGAGGCGGGTTAAATCGTCCGTTTTTGCGTACTCGGTCGACAAACGGGTAAAACATTTAGACATATGCCTGATGAAAACGAATCGCCCACCAAACCTCTATCTTTCGAAATCAGGTCGTTTTTTTGGGGTTCAATTCTCAGAGACGTTTCTTTAGGAACAAATCTGGAGGCGCTGTTGGGCTTAGCACATAATATTCTCCAATAATGGCTAGTTTCGGGTGGAATCACAACTTTCTTGATGTGACAGCGCAATATTTCTTCATCAGCGATTAGTCTTGCTCTTGATTTGATTCCTGACTTAACTCCCCCCGTCCTCTACTTCACATCACACCAATACCGAGACTCTGCTGTATGCAGCGTGCTTGCTTCCCCAGCTTTTTTTTTCAACCGAACGACGGCCACACGCATGCACTTAGCACGTCAGCCGGAATGAGATAAACAAATCACAACTAATTCTCACCGGTATCCTTTCGATTCTGGATAGCCCACGTTCTAAGCTCTTCACGGACTTTAGGCTCCGCCTGAAACATACAAATGCACTAAATTTCGAATACAAAATCGCCTCAAGGCAGACGAATCAGGCAAAACTTTACCTTCACAACCAGCTTCTTCTCTCCAATTTGAAAATCATTCAGTACTCGCAAGGCTCTTAATGTCCCTTGCGGATCCTCAAAGTCACAGAATCCAAACGCTTGGAACTTTCCATTTGAGCCTTGAATCCGCTTCCAAGTGGTGACTGTGCCGCACTCCTAAAACGAAGAGGTTGCGATTCGAGAAAGGTCCCCACATTTTGACGAAAGCGGTCTTAACTATGGTCTGCTCTATTCACCCCGGGGCAATTCGGAAAGCCATGTTGTCGCTGCTGTAGGTCTGTGACAGTACATAAACGACCTTGAATAGCAGCGGGAATTCCAAGAAATGGCATTTCCATTGCTTCACAAAAAGGTAAGGGTTACCCATCAGGGGATTTTTGGATTGCTCAGAAACAAAATTCGGATTCGGCTCAAAACATTCGACTGGGGGTTATTCAGGGCGCTATACACGAATATGGGGTCTATTTGTCGTCAAACTTAGGGTTGCTGTAGGTTACGGTAGGCATAATGGCCTTCCAACTGGCGTAACTTACCCTAAAAATTCAAAAATCAAAAAATGGACCTCAAATTCGTGTTCGGCGTCCCAAATAACACCCATAGGTAAATTCTAACTGAGACTTTGACCAAGCTACCGTATACCCACCGTTATATATCGTAATCCAAGGAAAATCGATGAACCGACCCCAGATTTGTGTTAGGCAGCCTAAATAACCCCTATGTAGAAGTTTTAAGACGATTTCATCATAACATTCTCGAAATCGTCAAAAGTCGCGTTTGTCCAGCAAAAACCCCATTTAAAAGCTTCAGACCAAATCAGACGGAATTTTTCAAATATTTATGAATGGGCCTCATATTCGTAATCATAACCCAAAACTATCCTTAGAAAAACGTGCTGAGCTCAATCCGAGACAATTTTTCGAACGCTCTAAAACTGCCATTTGTATACCCCTTTTCTCTTGGCAAAACTATGAAAATGCCCACTATTTGAAATCTCCTGTAAATCTCGAGGTAATTAGGAATTTGGAAACGGATAACCAATGCTGTGTCCCAAATTCACAACTATCAACACATGGTTTTAAAAAAGCCCTCGGGAAATGTAAGGTAAGTCTTAGTCAGAGCAAAACTAGTCCCATTACCTGAAGCATCTGTTGCATGAATTCATTGCTGCACTTTTCTGAGATGTTCCCAACGAACACCGTTGTCACCGGTTTTTGCTTCACTGCAGCCATAGGAATCTGTAATTATAAACAATTCACTAGTAAACCATAGCACGGTCACTAACACTTGTATCGACGATTTTCTCGCTCGCGCGCTGCCCAATGGGACAAGAAATGCACTTAGAGAACATTTTTCACAAGAATCCCTTTTTTTTATACTTTTACCCATTGTGAACGGATGAATGGACCAAGAGAATGAAATATGAAGTCTGCTCATACTCGTATTCCATATCAAGCTCCACAGCAAATGCTCCTTCACAGAACTACGCCACCTTGATTAGTAGCTTTAACGGCATCGTAAGCACAGGAAACCACTTTCTTTTTTTCATATTTTTGGAGGTGGTTGTATACCCCCAGTAAACAAAAATGTCGAAAGACCCCTTAGAAAACCGCTACTTGTGGTGAAAATCAAGATTCAAAGTAGTCGACAGTGATGTTTGATTTTGCGCCATTTCGATTTCTTAAAGGCAGTGTCCACGATAAACTTTTTCTTCGTTTATTCGCCGGAAATCGAAAGGCATGAGTCTCATTGGAGCGAAAGGGTCCCAAGAACGAAAAAAACGACCCCGAAAAAGCTCTGATTGGCTTCGGAATCTGCTCGCGCTTGACTTTTCTGAACAATCGATACGTATCTAATACAAACGCGGAAAGGAATAGCGCAAGCGGATTTCGGAGCCAATAAGGACTCTTTCAGACTCGTTTTTGTTCGTTCTTTCGACCCTATCGCCCCAATGAGACCCAGGCCTTTCGATTTCCGGCGAACAAAAAGAAGAAAAAATTTGTCGTGGACACTGCCTTTGTAGAACAATTACGCTGTATGGCAAAAAATAGGATGCTGGCAGCAAATTGTGCTAGATAACTGAATGAGGACCGGCCTCTTTTGACGAGATTTGAGACAATCGACCTTCTAAATCTTCACAATAAAACGTTTGTGACCGAAAAAGAAACTCTCTTTGCGCTCTCAGATGAGCCCAAACAAATATTCAAACACAATAAAGTGGTTCCCAGACATACGATGCCTTTAAAGGAAGTATTCACGATGAGAAAAGTTGCCCGTTTCTTGGCAAAAACGTAAGCTTTGGGCCCTTCTAAGAAGAGTAAAGAAGGAAAGTACGACGAAAAGCGACCAGGAGGGAGGTGAGAATCTCGTTGACCAGCTGACCCATTGGATCACCACGTCAACGTCAAATAACAGTGGTCCTGCATTCGTTTCACCACAGGAACAGTTGCCGATTGTTTGAATACTCTTTATCGCGAAAGATTCTAACATCGAAGCAAATATATTAAACCACCTTATTTTTAAAGTTTTCGGTGCAAAAAGCAGAAAGCGAAATCACTTACCTAAAAATCTTGAAGCGCAATACCATTTCCGACGTAAGGTTTGATGCTTTATCCGCAGTCTCCCAGATAGGCGTAATTATCGTCTGGCTTGGAACCAAATTAACTGTTCCTTCGCGCGCTTGCGCGGTGCGACGGTAGAGACAGCGAGAAAGTGTGGGAGAAGGAGACGCAACATACGCACGCGATGAACGGAAATAAAATTCACTCCGAAGCAGAGGATAAATATTTCATAGGTTTTTTAAACAGTTTTTCTCCGATATTGAGTTTTGTGGGGACTTCTCCCTATTAACCTCTTCGTCGTGGTCTTACCTACACAAAACGCCAAAAACTGAAGTAGGATCCTTTATCGTCATTGCTCGAATATTCGACTCAATTGTGAAATTGGATAATTGATTTTTCGAATATTCGACACAATGGAAAATTAGTTTACTCGGGTTTGCAAATATTCTACTCATTCGGCTACTAAAATTGAAAGGCATTTTCATAAAACTGATATCATCTCAGGCAACGTCAAAAAAAGAAGAAAGAATTGGTTTTTTTTTCATCCAATCAGAAATTTAGGGAAAAAACCTCGAAAACTGCGTCGATTCGAGAACCCTAGAAGAGGTGATTCAAGAAATATTCGAAAGGAAATTTCAAAAGAATTGCCAAAAACTTAACTTAAGACGAATTTAGGAATTCAACTCTCAAAATTTTTTAGAACTCGTTACTCGAGTAATTCTTTCATTCTAAAAATTTCATGAAAACCCTATTTTCATTCCACGCCAACACAGTAAAATGGATCAGATGAAAATTCAAGCACTCAAAAACCATCAAGAATAAACAAATGAGAGGGATTACATACCTGATTCATCTGATGCGGTATGAATCCACGACCGATGGGACTGAAGAATATTTGCGGCTGTGGAGGGAAACCTAAAACCTTTCATTTTAAGATTTTTTTCACTAAAAAGAGAATTTTTTTCGAACCTATATCACTCACTGGGAAGAAAAAAGTTCTCCAACCCAATAATGGGCAGCATTTTCAGGCGTTATATCTTCAAATCGGCCCGGCGCCTGGGGCTGCAAACGACACAACGAAAGGACAACAGCGACAGGGGAGTGGGAGGCGTCTGCTCGGCTTCACCGACTTAGTGACGTCTGGGAGGGACGAAGTAGCGAAAATCGATACTTTTCTCGGTCCACAACTACCGCCACACGCAAATGCCATACGACATTTGTCTCGGGTACGAAGAAGAAGCCTTGCCCCATTGAATAATTAATCAGGGCGACTTTTCTAGTCAGTGCAGAACACTGCCAATCCGTCAAAGAATAACTGCCGCCCACATGATCGATGTCGCAAACAAAGCATGAGGAGTCTTCACAGAGCTATTACTTAATGAGCCCTATTACGACTTCATATGGTCCAACTTCAGGCTAATCCTCACTATAAATCGAGCTATGGCTCCGCGCGACTCCGTAATGGCTAATAAAATGCTTCTTCAGACCAATGCTCCGGGATATATCCCGCAAAATCCAACAGCTGGCGTGCCGCGGGCATGACGAGAGACCCTACCAGGAAGATCGACACACGCGCTTCCTTCCAAGTTGTTGTTTTCAGGTAATTCGAGATGTATGCTTGAGACAACGAGATCAGGGTTAACTGGGCGTTGCGTGATTCAATTCTTATTTTCCGAAATCCAAAATTTTTGCGATCCCTCCCTCCCGAACCGCGATTTCTGGGCAGTTTATATTTCATTACTGGAACTGTTAGACGCCGAAATTTTGTTCAGTAGTCGGGCTCATGCGTCTAAAACCTGAGCAATGCTACGACCCTTCGCTTCGGTAAAACCTAAAACATCGAGAAATTTTGGGATACCTTCACCAAATTTTCATTTTTGGACCAAAATTTTCGCGATCCTCCAACCTTCATTTTCCGGCCAGAACTTTTACGACCCCCCTACCCCCGTTGCGAAATTTCGAAACCCCGCTTGACCCTGAATGCGATTTTTGACTATTTCAGCAATGCTACGATGAAATCGCCTTAACCCATTCACGACCAAGTGGCACACCGGTGGGACACGCGTTGACTACCACTTTGGAACGCGTGTCTCACCGGTGGGACGCAATTTTCAAAAATCGATTTCTCCGCCACAAGAAACTGTTTTCGAACCTACATATGATCAATCTATTGACCTACCCAAAACTTCAATAAAAGCCTCGTGGTCCATCAGTAGGTCAAATGCAACAACATATTTAGAGTATTCTAAAAACCAGGTGGGCTGAAGTAGAGGGGAAAAACGGCTGTAAAGTAACTTCATAAGCACTTTATGATTTCTTTTTCCTTCTACCGCTAGCTTTTGGGTTGCTTAGTAGAAACCTATAGTTTAAAACTCGTTTACTTTTCTGAAAGCGTTGCAGCTCAGTTGACCCATTTTTGGTTTAGAGTCATTGTTTCTCAATAACGAAAGCGTCTCGGAAGCTCACACTCGATACTGTTCGATCATCGTTGCTAGCTACAATATCGCCATAAAAAAGTGAAAGCAATTACTCGTGGGACGCTATTCAAATCAGAGTGTACCACCGGTGGGTCACGTTATACGGTGTAGTAATATTGCACGCGGTCTAAGTGTGGAGTCACCCAAAATTAGGTATGGTCGTGAATGGGTTAAAGGCAGCAGACACGCTGAAAACGCTATTGAAATAACTAGGCTAATGGTGTCGTATGGCCCCTAATAGAACGCTCGCGCCGCTAGAAGCGTCAAAAACTAGTCAAGACTACTAAATTTGAACAAAGCTAATCGAAAAATCTCGTCAACCCCGCCCACGAGATTCGTCAACCCCGCCCCAAAATACAAACTCGTCCAGATTGATTCTTCGAATACGGCCGCTTTGGCTGGTTTTTGATGCGTCCAATGAGGTGAGCGTTCTATTGTAAGCTGTAAGAGTCTATTGGCTTAGCTACCTCAACTGTTTTGTCGCTAATATTCGCTGCTTCTACCGCATGCAGTGTAAGTCGTCCATTTTTACCCAATAACAAAATCAACCGTTATTCTTCTACTTGCACACTCGTTGGTCTATTCGTTAGTTTCTCATACTAGCTTCTCCAAACCTTCGATTTATGTCACAAAATCGACATCATCTTAAGCGTCTCTGCTGCCTTTAAGGGCAGGGTCCGGGCAGAATTTCGATTTCGAGATTTACCGCTATATCGGTGCGTATGCTACAGATAGTTCCAAGGAATGAACGAAAATCGCGGAAAAAACGGTCTTCTTCGAGTTATTCCAGTCATTTCCGTCAACCACCGTGCAGGGTTAGGCGGGGTTGCGGAATTTCGTAGCGAGGGTAGCAAAATTTTTGGTCCAAAAATGAATGTTAGGGGGACCGTAAAATTTTGAATTTTGAAAAAAAAATTGAGGGTGGGGGGTCGCCCCGATTTCGAAATATTACGCAACGCCCCGCTTCACCCTGGGTGTGGAGAAGGCCAATTTTACCCAAAAGCATAATTTGGTCAAATTTTTGAAAATTTACCCCGACCCCTGCCTAGCGCGACTCAAACTTCTTTTCATAAGATTTAGGGAGGACTGTATAATCTTAAAAAGAGGATATTAACATTAAAAACTTTGATCACAGACAAGAGTTTCCGTGACGGGGTACTTGAAGTTGCCTACGTTCGTGAATGACCCAGTCGGCATCCCGGCGGAGATCAGACTCCCCATGGAGCTCCATACCCCGCGCCAAACCCTGATCACAAAGCCACGCCTTAATCTGGTATCCATTTGGCCTTTTACAAGCCATGCAGGAAGCGTTTTCACCGGAGTGCGTCAGCTTTCAATACGATTCATACAAACCTCTTGAAAACTTAGAATGTCGTCCCATACACCGCCTCCTACACTGCGACGCAAAAGTATAGCAACATCTTAGAAATAGGCGTATCGTATGCTGGATCGAGGTTTTGGATATTGCTGAGAGTTTCTATGTTCTCTCCTACGTCGATGAATTAGGTGATATTACCAGAAGCTGTCCATTTCGCCCTTAATTGTAGGAAAAAGTCTGCATTCCGCGCGACGCTTAAGTATAGCAACACTTGAGCAACGTGGAAATATCTCAAGATGATAGCCAGAACGAGGCCGTTTTCACGTAAATTTTCATGAAAATAGCTCGAGGTGACGCTATTAATGTATTTCCCAGGTGCACTTCACATGCCTTCTGACGGGAAAAATCAACTTCCCTCCTTCCACAGGGACTTGGATTTTGATGAATTTCTAGCCAGCTAGGACGACTAGCTAGATGTAGTTCCATATTTCTGCTAGAGCCTGAATCGCCCAACGTCTGTGATTGCCCATAAGTCTCATGATGCTTGGGAAGCGAGACCTTATACGACGAGTTCCCAGGAACATGTTGTTGGCCCTGACGACTCCATACGAATTGTCGCTGTGTTTCTCGGCGAACAACATTCCCTATTAAAACAGCCATTGCGGCAACACTGTGGGCTATGAAATGAAGCAATCCCATCGCTAAGAACATTGTCACAAAGTTGCTAGACCCGAGCTGGCGCGATCAAACATGAGCACAAACTTGGAAACCTAGGGTGCTCCCCGCAACAAAGGCGCCGCTTGTCAAATCGTGCATAAAGCCATCTTCTTCAGCTATAGCAAGATTGGAATTTCTCTAGAAAACATGTTTTATTGAAAAAGATGGCCTTATTCTCGACTTGACAAGCGGTGACTTTGTTGAGTGGAGCATTCGAGTTTTCCAAGTTCCTACTCATGTTTGATCGCACAGGCTCAAGTCTAGCGACTTTGTGACAATGTTCTAAGCAATGATATTGCTTCATTTCAGAGCCTACAACGTTGTCACAGTGGTTGTTTTAGTAGGAAATGTTGTTCGCCGAGAAACAGCGACAATTCGTATGGAGTCGTCGGGGCCGACGCCATGTCACTGGGAACTCGCCATGTAATGTCTTGCTTCTCAAGCACCATGGGACGTCTGGGCACCCACAGACGTTGAGCGACCCAGTAACCAGAGGAAATTTGGAACTGCATTCAGCTGGTCGTCCTAGCTGGCTGGAAAAGATATTTCCATGTTGCTCAAGTGTTGCTATACTTATGCGTCGCGCGAAAAACAGACTTTATCCATAACTAAGGGCGAAGTGGTCAAATTGTGGTCTTACCACTTAAACCATCGTTTTCGTCGTAGCAGAAAACATAGAAACTCTCCCCAATATCCAGAACTTCTACCAACACATGATACGCCTATTTTGGTGTTGCTATACTGACGCGTCGCAACGTACTAACAGCCAAAAATGGGCTGCTTAGTCTTAAATAAAAGTAGATCTGCATGAGGCCGAGAGCTTCAAGGGAGACAGATGACCGAAAGACAACTCTGGGTAGATCACGGCTATGAATGTTTTCCAAACAAAAAATAATAGAAAAATGCAAATTTATCATAGCTGTTCTACTCACCGAATGGATGCATCGGAAAACGAGGAGGAAATGCCATTATTACTGTTGTAACTGCTCACGATCACCAAGAATCTGAAACTTGGTCTTATTGTCTTAACGAAAACGAAAAAAAAAACAAGTTGCTACACGATCAATTTCAATCGAAGCGTAGCCAGCATGCAGTTATGGAGCGCGGTAGGACCCACGACACCCCACTGCGTCACCTTAGGCCCTAGTTATACATAGGCGATTCGGTGCCGCTGGCTTCCGCGGCATATCTGCTATTGGACAATTTCGAAATCTGACCAATGGCAGGCGTCCCGCAAAAACCAGCGGCACCGAATCGCCGATGTATAACTAGGGCCTTAGCTGCGTCTTGGCAACAAAATACTCTAGAGTGTAGAAGTAGAAGTGAAAACAGGGTGACAGATATAGAGCAGAGGTTGGGGAGGAGCTATACCCACCTCACTACATCGGCCAATGGGAGCCATCCTCGGGGAGGGAATGCCTTCGCATTGGTCTATGGAGAGGTAGAGGCGAATTTAGCCCTGCCCCAGCCCCTTTTCTCTATCACCTCCAACAAAGCAACAAAACGAGAAATTGAATCAAGAGCAGCAGAAGAACCAGCCATGTCTCTCAAGAACAAGAAATGAGACTGGAAGAAATCCGGAAACCATTCAACAAATGCACTGTTAGAGAGATAAGGCTTCTTCTAATTAGATATCACACACACATTCAGAAGTCACATTTGAATACTACTACATCTGGAAATGCAGAGTTTTTTTTTGGGCCTAACAAGGAGAATGTTTTCAGCGGTGAACGCATCTGCGAAAACGACTAGAATTGTGAGTATCTCTTGTGGCAGAATAGTAAAACTGCGCAGTATCCCGCCCCGAGCTGGAGGTTCCAAGAAGTTATAAGCGTTTTTTAAGCTTTGCAAGAAGGCATTGTTTGGGTTTTTCAAAAAAAAAACCTCTCGGATTTTGTTCAAACCTTGTATTCACAGGTAATCTGGGGTGGTCAACACAAATCTGGAAACCGTTTGTCGAAATTCTGAGATATACTGTGGGTTACGGTAGATATAGGCTATAAAACTGCGAAATTCTCCTGGTTTCTACGCGTGCTGGCGCGGCAGCTAGAGACAGTGAGAGAGCGCATGACAGACGGAGGGAGAAGAATCGCCCGCGCCACTCGTGCCGTGAGAATTACGTTTTACAGCGGAAACAGTGTCGTCTACGAGGCAAACCCCACCTTAGTATTTTGAGAATCGATAAACGGACGTTGAATTCGCATTCACCACCCCAAATAACCCCCGCATACAAATTTTGAGTCAAATCTGAGACATTGAGCAAACTACCGTAAACCCACCGTGATCTGTCAAAAATCGATAAACGGACTCCAGATTCGTGTTTAGCACTCCAAATAACACTATAGAGACATTTTGAGCCATTTCTACCGTAGCGTTCCGGAAATCGTCAAAAGTCACATTTTTCCTCGAATTATACCCCGATTGGAGGCTTTGAACGAATTTAGTCGAAAACCTGGGAGAATCTACAGATAAATCCCAGTGATCAGCGTCCCCAAATAACCTTTACTGGGAGGGGGGGGGAGGGGTTAAGTCGAATCTAGAATATTTCTAACCCATTCACGACCGCGCCTAATTTCGGGTGACTGCACATTCGGACCGCGTGCAATATTGCGTTACTGTATACCATGTCCCACCGGTGGGACACGATGGCTTGAATAGCGTCCCACAGGCAACTGTTTTTATATTTTTGTGTCTATATTGTAGCTACCCACAATGATTGAACAGTATCAGAATTTGAGCTTCCGAGACGCTTTCGTTACCTAGAAACAATTGCTCAAAACAAAACGGGGGCAAATGAGCTGCAACCCTTTCAGAAAGATATACGAGTTTCAAACGATAGGTTTCTACTAAGCAACCTTAAGGCTTGTAATAGAAGGAAAAGAAATCTATGATTAAGGTGCTCCTAAAATTATACTACAGCCGTTTTTCCTCTACTTTAGCCCACATGATTTTAGAAAAGACTAAATATGGTTAGATCCGCGGCCTGTGTCCTCATGAAAAAACGTTTATATTCAAACCGCGGCTGGCGCGGCGGTTTCATTCTCAGAGATTGAGATTTAAACCGCCACGCCAGCCGATATTTGAGTTTACACGTTTTTTCTTGAGGAAACAGGCCGCGGATCTAACCATATGTCGTTGCATTTGACCTACTGATGGACCACGAGGTTTTTATTCAAGTCTTGGGTAGGTCAATACATTGATCACAAAATAGCTCGAAATTAGTTTCTTGTGGGGGGGGGGAGAAATCAAATTTTGAAAAGGGTGTCCCACCGGTGGGACACACGGTCCGAAATGGTAGTCAACGCGTGTCCCACTGGTGGGACACGCGTTCGTGAATGGGTTAAAATGTTTCCAGAGCCCTCTAATTGGTATAAATAAACGCCCAACCGAAAAAAGTCCAAAACACTATCAGTCTGAACAAAGTTTGGAAAATGCGTCTTCACCCAAACTGTGCTCAGGGGCTCAGGGGGGGTGGTTTTGGGCGGTGAACACAATCTTGAGGTCCGTTTGCAGATTTTCCGAAAAGCAATGCCGTTTTGGAAGGTACGAGAAGCACAAAAAACTTTCATTTTCAGTTTGTAACTTCTTGGAACCTGCAGCTCGGGGCGGGACGCAGTTTTACTATTGAGGCCTAAGGGATACTAACAATACATCTCGTTTCCGCAGATTCGACACACGCTTTGTATACTTCCCTCGTAAGTCACAGTAACAGTTCAGAGTTTCTCTCACACCTTCTGTTAGGATAAATAAAATTCCAAAGAGAAATCTTTGAAAATTCCCCTAACCGTTGAAAAGCTGATCCTAACTTTCCCTAAATTGCACAAATCTGTGTGAACTAGAGATACGTCAGAATAAACATATTAAAGTGTTAAATGATTATTTAGTGAGTTTTGATTAGTGTAGTAATTTGAAAGTGTAAAGCCACCGTGGTGGGCTGTAAGAGGAGAAACGTCAATAACACGCAAAACGTCGATAACGGCGCCGCCCTGCGTCGTCGCGCGCGACGGTTGCCAAGGACATTTCGTCCGTCTCGCCGCGACGCGAAGAAACCGACCACAGCACTCCCAGCCCCATTTCAACAGTCCAATCCCGTTAAGGCATCTTAGACCAAACCTAAAGCTTTCGCCTTAAAGTCAGAATCGCGGTTCAGAAGTGGGATGCCGTAGAGTTGCTCGGGGGGCGAATTCCGACGACAGCCGTAAAATTAACTGCTCTCCCGTTGACTGCAGAGTGCACGTCAGAAGTCACGACTATATAACTTGCCTTAGGCCATGTGTACCGTCTTGTTCAACACGCTCTAGGGATGCTTCCAAGTCCTGTCTGGAAACGGCCGCCTGGACGTAGGCGAAAGTTTTGAACGGTTGTGGTGAAGGAGGATTTGAAATCACTCGGCATTGAAAGGCAATTCAGGCGCGATGTTTTACTTCGCAGGAAGTGGAATAGTGACCAATGGATGGATTGTGTTCAAATTGTGGCTGAGGACCGTGACAACTGGACACGGCTGACTACTAGGACGGCACACCTCGGTGAAGATGCGGAATGACCGCGTCAGGCGAAAGCCAACCGATTAAGTCAAGTAAGTCAGGCCATGTCTAGCGTAGTGGTGGAAGGCGCTTCAGCTTCAGCACAATTCCACATCCTCAGAGGCCGATTTTTTTTTCTAAAAAAAACATCCAATGGGGTTGTTTGGGGTGGTAAACACGAATATGAAAATCGTCCTCAGTTTTACGGAGGAGTACGGTTAGCATACTGTAGTTTGGTCGAAGTCTCCAGTTTCATCAAAACATAGTCTAGAAACGTCACTTGAGGTGCGATCATAAACTCTATGTTCATTTCCCGATTTTTTCCCATTCCCGAAATAGTGTTCACGATAAAAACGGTATTCGTGTAGTCATCGCAAATCGAGTGTACATACAGGCTGTAAAACCACGAAATTCTCATTGTTTTTACGCGTGCTGGTGCGTAGCAGAGGTTAGAGATAGCGAGAGAACGCATGACAGACAGAGAGAGGATCGCGCGCGCCGCTCGCGTCTTTGAGTCGTGAGAATTACGATATTCAACAGAAGATAAGTGCATTGCAATAGTAATGGCGAAAGAACGGCTATGAAGCATTAGCCTAATGCGGCCCTTCAAGGCAGTTTTCACAATGAATATCGTTTTTGAGTTTTGAGTGTGAAACACTACGCTGGCAGCTGCTGGAGGGTATATGGTCGAAGAAAGCATCGTAAACGGACCAGGAATCAATAAAAACGACGGCGAAGTGAAGATTTCGTCAGCCCATTACGCCTGCCTTTAGCCCGCCCTCCCGGTTCTGACAAGTTTGTGGCGCCGCGCACGTTTTCGATGGCAAATTGCCCAAAAACTCCGCCACGTCCAGCTTGGTCGATTCGCGCACGTTTCATCAGTAGACCTAGTGCATACCTCCCGCGAAGCGAGACCTCGACAGCGTATATCAGCAAAATCGATTTTCGGTCGATGTAGGCGATCAAAATTAGGTCGCGTCGCTTGTCGCGGGAAGAATGTATTAGGCCTTAGCGAGCGCTTGCGGAAACCAGCAGGGCCCGTAAGCTAGTCCACGCCCTAAACATTAGAAACCGCTATTTTAGCATGTCCTGAGCGCTTTTCTTCTCTGTTTCTTCACTGCATATTCGATAGCTCACAACCAAACAACCCCATTTTTGAGTCGAACTTGAATATGATATTCATCGTGAACACTACCTTTAAACTCGTATGCGCTATGCCCCCCTCCCCCCCCTTTAGTTGTTGGTCGTTGAGCGAGTGGGCGGGGAGGGCATATCACAACCATGTTTGAGGGCTGTATAAGGCTGTCCATGGCTCGTTTTTAGCTGTTCCTTCGCAACTATTCTAGCAATCAACCCCGGTAAATTCGGTTTCCGAAAAACAATCAAAAGCCGGTTCTATCGTGAACACTGCCTTCGGACGGATCATGTTGGTTACAGTAGTTATATGCTATGAGATCAAGTCTAATCTATCATAACTTCCACAAAATCAGAAAAAAAGTAATGAATTCAAGATAAGCTTCTCAAGGAACCCTCTGTGCAAAGTTTCACTCAAATCTATGAACTTGACCCACTATGGTATGCGTACAGTAACGTGCCGTAATTGTTGGAAAAAATGAAAACGCACCTCGAATTCATGCCCAGCACCTTTGATCCGTCTCAGAATTTTGGGTGAATTTTTTTCTCGACGATTGAAGTCCGTAAAGTGGAATAGTGTCGGAGTCTTGTAAGAGATTCTCTAATTCGGAGAAAACATACAGTGTTCCTGTGCTGCGTTAGTGACCTTGGAGCCCGAAATTCAAAGTTTCGCCGCCTGCCGTAGCGCTTATCACAGGAGCGGTAGAGAGCAGCTGCTTAAGGCAGTGTCCACGATAAAAATCATGTCTGATTTTTTGGTGGAGATCGGCAGCTGAGGGGCCCAGCGCAACCCTAACGTTGAAAAATCTGATAAAAATTAGCTCGGAACGGTCCCCTACGACCCCAAAGTTGGACACCTGTCAGCTCGTCACACCCCAGATGCACTTTCCACGCCCACCGACATGAGCAAATGAATGCTCGAGATTGTGAGATGAGCGATGGTTTCCGATCAATAGCCCCGTTCTTTCCTTCATTCTCAACTTCTCTCTTTACTCAGGTAAGCTCGCATACATCGGCTGCAAAAGACGGAAGTTACAAGCCTCGGAAAACTCGTCCACCATGCTTCTCTAGCTCAACTCTAGCTGTTTGAGGGACCATAACTCCGTTCCTAGGTGGTCTTGTACGATTCCAAAAACATCACTGGAATCAGCATGGGACCGTCTTCAAGATAGGCGAAAAAGCAGAAAAACGATTCTTGTCGTGAACACTGCTTTTAATTTCCGGGCGACAAGCCGCTCTCAATATAAAGGGGCTTGCAGAGTTAAAGTCGCGGTGTTGCTCTCAGCGACGAGCAACGCTGAGTGATGCAATATCGATCACATTCGGCGACGGGGGCGACCGACGCGGCGTGAAGGGCGTCGAGGGATGCCGCAGAGTGTTTCAACACCGCGGCGGCCTTACGTCACTGCCAGCGAGCGGCAATCGACGGCGCGGCGATGATGTTCGAAAACATTTCTGTCGCTGCGTCAAGGTTGACGCTTGGCGACCACTCACCGGTCGCTGCGAGTCTGCAGACTTTCAGGAGTCGTTTGTACTTCCACCGCCGAGCGGCGCGGAACAGTGCATTTCTGTAATATTGATCACGTGGCGCTGCACAATCGATACTATACGATTGCAGTTCGCTGCGCCGCTCGGCGGCGGAAGTATAAACGACGCCTCATAGGCACTTTTTGCGCTTCTCCCCGCGATATGTACGCTGTCGTGACCGGAGGGCGAGCACGTGTTCATCGTGTGTCTCTGGGCAAATGGGCGGATCGGAGGAGCTCCTTTTTGTCTGAGTGCCACACAGTTGCCGAAAATGATTGCTCCTGCTCCACTCGACTAAATTGGGCAAGAGGCCTCAATCAGCTAGTTGATCGTGCACGCTACAGGTTCGCCAACGCGCTGAAAAATCGGCTGGTGATAGGGTAGATTACGTTTACGGGAAACTGATCGTCCATGTTAGCCCGTAGACTGTTTGCCAACAACCGCTAACGACAGCCAACGCTTTCATTTCAGCATCTACATATAACAGAAAATAGGACTGAGAAGATCATTGAATGCTGGGTTCAAATATCAAAGAAACTAGCGGAAACCCTTTTTTGTTCACAAAAATATAGGGCTCAATCACTAAGCGCCGTTTTGTAGAACTACCATGGCCTTCTCTGACCGGAGCTCAAAAGTAGAGATTGTGATGGGAAAAGTTAGTGGAATAAATGGCTTATGTGCAGCATGCATGACAGAACTTCAACAAAAGCAATCTCCACGCATGAACGCGGCTCGTTTATATTGTGTCTGGTGCATGCATAAAACACACCGCTCCTCCCATGTTTTCTCCGCGAAAACTAAAACATCTAAAAGGAAGCTGCGATATACATATGTATGCTAGTGTGAGAGACTGGATTGACTTCTCGAGATGGACAAATGGCTTCACCATAGGTTTTCTTAGTTGAATAGAGCGCGCGCAGGTCTCCCAACCAGTGTCACAATTACCAGGGCCCAGGCATGCATACATAGGCCAGCTGTTGTAGGATTATCTAGCATAGGTATGTAAAGCCTACCTTTCCCAGATGAGTCCGGGCGGAGCAAGCAGCGGAGCGATCGGTCATGGCAAAATAGAACAACGAAGCGGAGATTTTGACATAGAGAACCCGATGAGCCCTAACTCGACCGACTTAAAGGCATCGTTCGCGCTGAAAATCAATTTTCATTTTTCAAGGTCAATTTCATGATTGAGCCAGGTAGACCACACTGGTAAACTTTGGCGCGTCAAAAACGTGGAGCAATGAGCTTGGAAGGCGTCAAAGATGAAGATTCGCCACCAAATCTCACCAGTCATCTAGCACTTTTTCCTAGAATGTTGATGCGACCGTAAGAAAACATGAAAAATAGTTACGACACAAACTCCACATGCTGAAAAACTCCGAGAATGACAGTGACGAGGCCTCCAAAAGTAGAAAAACTTCAAAAAAGATTTTGGCGCGAAATTCAAATTCGTATTTGCAATGTGTTCCGATTGACTTTTCTTTACAAATGAAGGTTTTTCATGGGTCCCTTCCAGAATTTTCGTTCACTAGAGAGGCCAATCTGCAAAAACAAAACATAAGTCCGATGCCTCTAAAGCAGTGTTCACGAAGAAAAAGTTGCACGTTTTTTGGCTAAAACGGAAGCTTTGGGTACCTCTAAGAAAATTAGGAACGGAAGTGCGACGAAAAACGGCCGGTAAGTGGGTGAAAATCTCGTGGACCAGCCAACCCATTTGGCCAATCCGCCCACGTCCTATAACAGTTCCCCTGAATTCGTGGTTAAATGAGCGATGATTTTCGATCAAAAGCCCCGTTCTTCCCTACATTATCAACGTCTCTCTTCACTCAGGTCAGCTCGCACACGTCGGCTGCAAAAAAACGGGAGTTACAAGCCTCGGACAACTCGTCCACAATGCTTCCCTTGCTGAATTTCGAGGGGCCATAACTCCGTTTCCAGGGGGTCTTGTACGATTCCAGGGACATAATTAAAATCAGCATGGGACCGTTTTTGAGATAGGCGGAAAAACAGAAAAACGACTTTTATCGTGAACTTTTTTCTTTTAGCCTTTAAAGACAGTGTTCACGATAATCTTCGATTTTGAGATTAGTCGCTATATCGACTGCTTGGCCCCCGAGTAGAACTGAAATGACCTCAAGTATCAGCCCGCCTCTTAAGTATCAATGGAACTTTGGGAACAATGCAATCTTTTGTGAACCCGTCTTTTGCAATTCTCTACTCTATGTTTCACCGTTCTTCCCTTCGGGCCCTAACTAATACTGTTTTTCCTAAAATATTCTTCCATTCTTAAATTACTCCATTTTCACCGGTGACAAACACCGTGAACATGCTCATCCAACCGGACAACAAGTCCAGGCCAAAGAATAATTTCACTGAAATTAGACGTTTTAGTGCGTTTCTGGCTGTCTCTTCGTGATTTTGGTAAAACTTGGTTGCAAACGCATTGTTTTGAGTGAAAACTCCGGGACGAAAACCATCATGAAAAAAGTTATCGAAAAAACTACAAAAATCAGCTTAGATCGAACACAGCTGAAAAACTAGGAAGGTAGAGCGGTGAAAAACGGGCTAGAATTAGAGTTTCTAAAGCTCAAAGATGCAAGTTAGTGAACACGTGCACAGCGTCGCCAAAAAAGATCGCCGTCTCATGCTGAGCAGTCAAAAATCATCGGCATTCAGAGAAAGAAATGAATGCAAATTTACCGAATAAAAACAGTTGAGCCATGAAGGAAAACACTCCAGTCAATGTTTTTGACTAGATGTGTACATAAATCCGAAGGTTCATTGATTGAAATTCAATTTCAAGCCAGCTGATGTTCTTGATATAAGAGGTCACCGATGCCGATGATGTGGAGTGGGCTCGTCCACCATCAAATGACAAGAAATTTCAGGCTTCAAATTTGGCCCAAAACAGTTTTTTTTCGCGATTTTTTCTTGTAGATCCTACTACTCGAGACCCAGAAAAGGGTTTAGAGAGAAAAAGACGACAGGCATCTTTGATGGCGACCACTGCCTTTAAAATGATGGAAATAGGCTATACTTAGAGGCAGAATTCGCGTTCGTCGAAGGTTGAAATGCCATACGCCTTATATCAAAATGACAAAAGTTTCGTAAAGTTCCAGTAAGAGTTCAGAGTGACCGTAATCGGGTGAATCTAACACGGTCAACCTTCAAGCCCCTCCACTCACCCGGTGTACTCTATCACGGACAGGCCGCCTTATTTGATCTAGGAAACGCATTTCAACTTTCTTCACTGTGACCCCATTATCGTTGGGACAGGGGCTCTCTACACACCGAGGGAGGAGTTGTCCGGCCTTTTGCGGCTCTAACTTCACTCGGGACCACTACGCTTGCGTTGACTGCAGTCGTGACGCCATGGCGTGACGTTTCAAACTGCGAAAACGGGACAACTCCCTCGGTGTGTAGACAGTAGAGTGTTGGAACGAATAATTTTCTTTGAATATTCGAATAAACGAATAATTCGAATAATCCACTTCTTCGAATATTCGATTATTCGAATATACGAAAAATTCACTTCTTTGAATATTCGATTATTCGAATAACCCGAATAATCCACTTCTTTGAATATTCGAATATTCGAATTATTCGAATATTCGAATATTATTCGAATAAACGAATATTTGGGCAACACTATTGCGTACTATCCCATCCAATCCACTCGGGCAAACTGGGGCATCGACAACAGGTTGAGAAGTTGTCATTTCATAAACTGCACCCTCTTGACAACTCAAATCGCTCGCATTGTAAGCCTGACAACTGCCCGTTGCCCAGCGACTTCCGCCTGTTGTCGGGCTGTTGACATTTTGACCTGTCGCGTTTAGCGGCCTATTTTGCAGCGGTTTACATCCTTCAAGACTTTTATGTGGCTTAGGAACTACTTTGCACCGACCGGCTTCGCAGTCGGCGCATCGACACGCATCGCGGTCAGCACACCTACACGCATCGCGGTCGGTACACCGACACGCGTCGCGGTCGGCACAACGACACGCGTCTCGGTCGGCAAACCGACACGCGTAGCGGTCGGCGCGTCAACACGCGTCGCGATCGACACACCGACACGCAGCGTGGTCGGTACACCCACGCGTCGCGGCTGGGTCGCCCAACCTCCACTGAGGCCGCCACCGGACGGGCAGGGCTTCCAGATGCTGGGCGGGGCCAATGTACCGCATACTTGGGTAATTGAACCGGCTGCACTCTTGTCACTTAAATTCAGCATACACGCTCATAAACGTGGTTGAGATACTAACTACGGAAGTTGAATGGCATGGCTCAGAACACAACGCCTACGCATTCTGAAGCGTCAAAAACGACCAAAAGTGATGCTACACGACTGAGGAAACGGCCCCGCACCTGTGTCAGCCCGCCCCTGTATTTGCCCCCAAACAGAACTGCTGGGCCATTCCCACCATCGTCGATGTGTATGGCTCACTTATTGTACTCATTGTACAACCCACAAGCGTCGCCGATGGTGGGAATGGCCCAGCACCCCTTTTTTGGAGGAGGACGCAAATACAAGGGCGGGCGGATACGGGGGCGGGGACAACTTCTCACTCGTGTAGCGTCATTGTGGGTCGTTTTTCACCCTTCAAAATGCGTAGGCGTTGTGTTCTGAGCCATACCATTATATTTCCGTAATTATCTCAACCACTTTTACGAGCGTGTACTCTGAGTTTTGGCCGAGAAATAGCCGCGAAACAAACGCAAAATGCCTTTTTCCCGAGTAATAGTCGCGAAATAGCCGCTAAATAATGCTGGCTGCGAAATAGTCGCCAAATAGTGCTCTCCGGAAATAGCCGCAAAATACCTGCTAAATTGCCGCCAAATTTGTGGTCTGCTTCGGTCTAGTTTGGTTTCGCTTAGTTGAGTTCAGTTGAGTTGTGCGCGGTTTATGCGATGGCGAACTTCCTAGTGCTGCTTAGCCGTGCCCTACTCCGGAATCTCAGCGACGATTCGAAAAAACTCAGCGACGATTCGTAGTTAGTCGTTGAGACCGACACCATGTCACTGGGAACTCGCCGTGTAATATTTCGCTTCCCAGCTCCATGAGACATCTGGGCGACAACAGACGTTGAGTGGCTCAGGATCTGGCACGAACTTGAGACTACATGCAGCTGGTCGTCCTAGGTGGCTGGAAACCATCGAATTCCACGTCCAGCATTATGGAAGGAGAGAACTTGGGCTTTTGCGTCAGAATTCAGGTGAAGTTCACCGGGAAAGTAGACAAATAGCATCACCTCGAACCAGTTTCAGGAAAAAACACATGAAAATGGCTCATTCTGGCCATCATCGTGAGAAATTTCCATGTTGCTCAAGTGTTGCTATACTTATGAGCCGCTCGAGATTTAAACTTTTATCTATAACTAAAGGTGAAATGGGCATTTCTAGCGTTTTGACAAAATCCTACGAGCGATTTAATATATTGGAAATACCTGCTATACTGTGCCTATCTGGGTCAACTTCCGGTCCGCAATTGCGTTTCGACACGCTTTGCGGCCGCGCGCTTTCGAGTCGGAAGAGTTTCCAGCGCCGCAGCTGCGGATCTGTTGACTCTAGGTGGGTTTTAGAAACTGGAGACTAAACAAAATTGAAGAAAACTGTATAAAAAAAGTCATACCGTGTTGGCTTTGGAGCTGGAAACTCGATAGACTCGAGCGCGTGCGGCCGCAAAGCGTGTCGAGACGCGATTGCGGACCGGAATTTAACCCAGATAAGCACAGTAACTTTATATTTATGAGATACTGAAGAATTGTGAGAAATTAGTAGTCGCACCGCTAAGATGTTTGAAATGTAAAATCAGGGCAAAATGGAGTGCGATCTTAACGAATATTCAAATTATTCGTGCTGAATATTCGAATAAACTGAATATTTCACTTCTTTGAATATTCGAATATTCGAATAACCCGAATAATCCACTTCTTTGAATATTCGAATATTCGAATTATTCGAATATTCGAATATTATTCGAATAAACGAATATTCGGGCAACACTCTAGTAGACAGCCCCTGTCCCATTATCGTTTACTACTCAAAAAAAAGAATAAGAGCCCGATCGAGTACATCCCATTCAGTTGGAGGGAACCGCCATTTTCAGGCATCCAATATAGTCGGCCGAAATGCCGAAAACGGCTGTTCATAAATGGCGTATTCTAAGCTAATGCATTTGAACATATCGACAACATGGGCCACTTCCGATGCCAGCTACGGAAATTCCTCATCATTTCTTGCTCACGTTTTGGGTATCAATCGACCGCGACGGACTTAGCTGGTTTCAGACCAACAAAGACTAAGCTCTACTCTGACAGGAACCGCTTAAAACTTACCAAAAATTCACTGCAAACCTGGATTCCGCTGAGGATTTGACGCGACATCACCGCGAAAATGAGGCGAATTCACCGAGGTATCTGCCCGAAACGGTCGGAACGCAACCATAATTGCCATGATAACGCCCTAGTGCAGCAGTAGAGATATGTACATAGCACAGTCGTTAACGCGGCGGCCCTCAGAGAAATGGATTGGTAAGGGATGATGGCAGGAGTCTTGGTATAGGGTCTGCCACTTTTGAACTTGACATGGAATCTGTCACTCCTGTTACTTTCCATGAAGTCTGACACTTTGGCTCCGGTCCGGCACCGGTGAGGCAGGTACCCTACGGGTTCACGGTAGAATCCAGGCAATCTCTGTCAGAAATACAACTAAAAAACAGGAATCGAATCGCTTGCGAATTCTGCGCGAGTGACACTTCAAAGAATGAAGTTGACTTCCATAAAGAGTCTATCTGCCCGAAAAAAGTTGACAGCGATAGCATCAGTCGACGATTTTCAAAAAGGAGCAAAAACTACCTCCGGAAATCGCTGATGCCAAACGTTTTCCAATTTTCAAAAACAGGCTGTCCCACTTCAATCTCAGGTCATTGCAAGGGACAGATGGCCGCTCTTTCTGTTAGAGTTTCAAGCACAGGGTGCTCCGATTGTACGAGTATTTCAGTTCTTTTCTTTTTTCCATTGTTCTGTTGGCTGCGTACTCAGAATCTCGTAATTAACCTCCCTCACATACATTCCGTATGTTTCTTTATTGAAAAATAAAGCTGTTGAATTGAA
Source organism: Aplectana chamaeleonis (assembly GCA_029168955.1). Taxonomy (NCBI): domain Eukaryota; kingdom Metazoa; phylum Nematoda; class Chromadorea; order Rhabditida; family Cosmocercidae; genus Aplectana; species Aplectana chamaeleonis. Next base: position 1,803,352 of record JAPDOI010000013.1, on the reverse strand, counting down.
TTGAATTGAGCCTTCAGAGTGGCGTCACTACAGAAATCGCTGTCTCATAGATTGTACCAAGAATGGGAAGTTATACGCAGCCCTGCGTACCACTCTTCATGTTTGGTACAATCTCTGAGGGTGGTGGCCATCGTGTATCAACACTCGTGAGGGGGCGGGAGAAACAGGGGAGGAGCGAGGTTCCTGATTGGACGCAACGCGGGCTAGCCCCGGCCCCCGGCTGTTGCGTCCAATCAGGAACCTCGCTCCTCACCCGTTTCTCCCGCCTCCTCAGGAGTGCTGATACACGATGGCCACCACCCAATCTCTGAGACAGCGATTTTCGCAGCAATGCTGCGCTGAGAGCCCCTAAAGGGTCGTTTACACTTTCGCCGCCGAGCGGCGCGGAGAAGCGTAATCCTAAAATATTGATCGTGCCGCGCCGCGTGATCAATATTAGGCGTCGTTTATACTTCCGCCGCCGAGCGGCGCGGCGAAGTGCAATTCCTTAGTATCGATCGTGCCGCGCCGCGTGATCAATATTACAGGAGTGCACTGTGCCGCGCCGCCCGGCGGCGGGAGTATAAACTACCCCTTACAGAAAATCACTTCGCCGCGCCTCCAAGCGGCGGAAGTTTAAACGACCCCTTAGAGCCTATTTTACACTTCAATCGCCAATTCGCCGCGACAGCAAGCTTCGAATACGGATAGACATGCGACGCAATCTTGATCCATACTCATGATTACCATGCGTGGCAATCCTTTCGATTGTGAAAATGAATATGGTTAGCGTCTTTTTTTTTCGAGCAGCATCCATAGTTTGCTGTGCGCGGAATCAACGCGCATTGTTTACACACCTGCGACGTCACGCTGGCTCCCGCATTGGCTCGCTAGTGCCCGCTACACTGGTAATTATGGACAAAATCTCAGGAAGCCGCTACGCAGGTACAGGCCATAAAACGGCCAATGTCTCACCGTCGACTGCGTACCACGCGCTGCGCGACCGCACGCGCGTCGGAAGCAGACGGGTTTTGGCCGCCGCGCGACGAGTTTTGGCCGCCGCGCGACGTTTCGGCCGCCGCGCGGCGGCCGAAACTCGTCGCGCGGCGGCTAAAACTCGTCTGCTTCCGACGCACGTGCGGTCGCGCAGCACGTGGTACGCAGTCGACGGTGAGACATTGGCCGTTTTATGGCCTGTACGACCGAACAGGGAACGCCAGGCGGACAAGGAGGCCATGGGAAACAGTTTTTATTGAGCAATGCGATCACGAAGGTAAAACTTTTACTCTGAATGTTAGTAGAATAATCTTCTACAAAAAGAATAAAATGATAACTCCTAAATTTCTGTGGATTTTTTCCAATACATTTGGTCGCAATCGTTTCCGGCAAAAGGTAGACGGCTGGTCCACCAAAAATAATAATTCTTTTCATGTACGTGCCTGAAAATTTTCCTTTCAACTCTTTCAAAACTACATTACTTTTACTTTATTCTGAGGTGCAGATCAACATTTTCGTATAGAATTCTCAGCGAGTGTTTTTTTTTTCTTAATTTTCATCTTTATTTTTCAGAAAAAAAATTCTGTGGTTTAATGATTTTGCTGCCGCTTCCGAGGTAACATTCTTCCACCCCATGACATACTCCACGGTGAAGTCCACCCCACGCATTTCCGAATAGTTCTTGTTGTCATCACAACGGATTCAACGCGGGTGGCCATCGCCGCGCGCGACGCTGCGGTGCCCGCTGTGTGGACGAGTTTTCGGGTTGCACTTGTTCACGCCGTCGGCGGCGCAGTTTTCGGGCACAGTAGAGCAACGCAATGGCTGCACGGCAACTTGTGGACGAGGATGGAGAGGAGGCGATCGAGGATATCGAGATCGAGGTGGGAAGCTATGAGCTCGTCGTTGACGATAAGGTTAGTCAAGTCACAAAGATTTTACTTTCTAAGGTAGAAAACGCGATACGTTAGGTATCATTCGAGAGCACAACCCGTCCTCTATTTAAAATTCTTTAACGGTAACCGAAAAAAAACTTCGAAGTCTGCACCAAAATCTCTGGGAATTTTTGATAAATGAAAATCTTCAGGTGTCCCCCGTTCTCTTCTTTCCCTCCATCCAGGCTGTTTTACTTCATAGAAGGTTTACGTTTACAGCGTAAAGAGACTAAATATCAGCACCAAGGTAGATTCTCGGACTTTCCTTAAAGGCACAGTACACCCTCAGATATGAATTTTGAGATTTTCATGTAGTTGTGTAGAAGACCCCTCCTGTATAACACGTGCCAAATGCCAGATCTCATTACCTCCAAATAAGCGAGATATAAGCGACCACCAAAGGCCCGACCCCCTTCGCTCAGCACCACAGGCCCGACCCCCTTCGCCCAGCACCACAGGCCCGACCCCCTAACAGATTTTCGAACTCGATAACGGCTCGATGAATGGATGAATCCTAACAAGTCGTCGTTCTTCAGTCCATTACCGGAAAATATCCTTATCCTGGCTTTCTCTCACGCAACGATTGCGAAAGAAGAGAAATACAGGCCTAAGACAACTCGTCCACCAACTTTTCACCCTCAAAATCTAGGCATTTTTGAACAGCCATAACTCTGTTTAAAGGGGGACCTGGACGATTTCAGAGATACCACTGTGATCAGCGCGTGACTCTCTCCAAGATAAGCATGAAATCTAAAAATTAATTCTTTGGGTGTCCTGTGCCTTTAAGGGCAGTGTTCACTATAGAAACGGTCCTAGACGTTTCACCGGAAATCGAATGTGAAGGAATTCATTACAACAATAGTGGCGAAAGAACGGTTTAAAACTAGCCGCAGATAGCGCTATACGACCCTCAAAGTTGTATGCGTTATGCCCTACCCGCCCATTTGTGTTCGTTGAAGAAATGGGCGGGGCGGGCATTGCACAACTAAGTTTGAGGGCCGTATGGGGCTATCCATGCCTTGTTTATGCCATTTTTTCGCTCTTATGATTGGAATGGACGCTGTTACATTCGATTTTCAGTGAAAACTCGAAGACCATGTTTATCGTGGACCCTGCCCTTACAAGGGACGACCAGGGTCAAGCAGGGCGTTGTGTAATTTTCTGAAATCAGAGCGACCCCCCTCCCGCCATCGAATGTTTTTCCGAAAATTTGAAATTTTTGCGACCCCCCCCACGAAGTGTAATTTTTGGTTACTTTTTTGTCAGGAAATGTTGTGATTTTTTGGTACTGGGAAGTGATTTCTAACGTTTTCACTTCCAGAATTTCTAATTTTTGGTTCAAAAATTTTACGATCCCCTTACCCTTCAATTTCGGGCCAAAAATTTTGCGACCCCCCTCCTCCCCCGTTGCGACATTTCACAACCCCGCTTGACCCTGGGGACGACCCCTCGGGGGAGGAGACGTCGTGAAAAAAAGTTCTTCTGAAAGTTGTGGGGGATGGATAGAGTAACAATAATCTATGTTCGGTTTTTCCTTGGGGCCTTCCGATATTCCAGAAAAAAAAAAGAAAAAATCGTAAATACCTGTAACCTCCTACTCGGAGCAACTGGAGTGAGTTCACATGCTTGGCACACATTTAGTTATTAGTTACAATAAAATAGCCCTAAACAAGGTTTGACGGTTTGATTTTGGCTCATTCGTGAGATATAAGCCGTGCTGCCGAGATGTCGTACGTTCGTGCCGTGGCAGTGTGGAGGAAAGAAGATCATCTCCGTGCAAACCGACGTCATCCCCTCCACGAAGAGGGTTTTTGTCATGGGAGAGGTGCTGGCCGGCCGCAGCTCTCCTTCGGATTCTCCTGCAAAGGGCCGGCGTGGAGAGGAATCCTGGACCCGCTCAGAAGTACCAATGCGCCACGTGCGGAGAGGATGTAAACTGGAGACATACCAGCGTCCAGTGCTTCGGATGCCAAAGGTGGGTGCATCTCTCCTGTTCGGGTCTCTGTTCTGTGAGGCATCATAACTCTTCTTTTCGATGTGTTTTGTGCTCCTCACCTACCAACTCTGATTCCTCAAACTCCAATCGCCCCCTTTCCATTGTACATATAAATCTCAACGGCCTTCGTGGCAAGCTTTCTGAGCTATCTCTCTTTGCACGTACTTACCATCCAGACGTGATCATGGTTCAGGAAACCAAGCTCTCTCCATCCCTACAAATCCTCATCCCAATATCCTGGCTATACTTCTTACCATGCTCCAAGGTCAAATCTTGGCGGAGGAGTTTCCACTTTGTATTATCTACTCTTCCCTCACACCTCATACCTAACACTCCCACGGACGGTACTCTCGAGTACCTCCTGGTCCATCTCCTCAAAACTCCCTTTCTCTCTTCAACATCTATATTCCCCTACCACATCATGCCCTCCATCCTATGATCCTATTCTACTCCTCAGGCAGCTTTACGACTGCTCCTCTCTCATCTTCGTCTATATTTGCGGGCGATTTTAATGCTCATACATTTTGCTCGTCTCTTGGCTCTGATGCTAGAGGAAGTGACGTCGAGGAATGGGCGGAGGAGTGCGACCTGGTCATACTTCAAACGATGATCAGCCCACTCGCCTCCTGCCAACGGCCGATCTTCTAGCCCAGACATAACTCTTGTCTCTTCCAACCTTTCAAACACCTGCTCATGGTCTACCTCGACTACATTGTCTAGTGATCATATTCCTGTCTTTGTGCACATCGATCTCTCAAATTCTCTTGCTCCTTATTCTGGTGTTCGACAACGTTCTTATCTCAATTTAGGCCAAGCAGACTGGTGCCTGTTCAGCGAGGTTGCGCTCCGCCTAGCGGCTGACTATCCGTGGAACGGCAATGTGCATCAAAAAGAGCACCACCTGTCTGATGTAATCCGCCGGGCCATGAAGGCGGCTATTCCTGTTGGCCGCGTTAAGACGTTCTATCCAAACGTCACCAGAGAAATTCTCCAAAAGATTAGGACTAGAGATGCCAGGAGAGCAGCCGACCATCTAGACCCTGTCGTTGCTCAACTCGATGACGAGATCAGAAAAGATCTGGACAGGCACAAGAAAGAAGAATGGGAAAAGTTTACGGGACAGTTGGATTTCAAGGCGGACAGTGCAACTACGTGGAAGGTACTACGGAAGCTATCTGGAAAGAGCTCGCCAGCTACCGTATCCACCATTGAATTTGATAATAACGTTTTCAAGACGGGTAAGGAAGCCGCCTACTCTCTTGGAAAGCTTCTTTGTCACAAGTACACGGCGTGGTCCGCAGAATAGAGTGACAGTTAGAGAGCTGTGCCGCCTCCCGCTCATGAGCACGGCTGATGCGTACACTGTGGCGCACGTAGAGAAGATCATAAAGGACATGCGGAACTCCAAAGCTGTCGGTCCCGACGGCATTTGTCCTGCTGTACTGAAGAAGCTCCCGACTGAGATCCTCCCACTCGTCGTTGATGTGATAAACACTTCATTCAGCTCGTGCATTATTCCCCAAAACTGGAAGACAGCCAACGTCATCCCGTTGCCGAAGCCAGGCAAACCTCAGTCGTCAGTAAAGGGTTATCGACCCATTAGCTTGATGTCACCTTTCGCTAAGGTAGCCGAAAAGCTCATTGTGGAGAATTTAGCAGAGCATAACGAGAAACAATTGTTTCAACACGGGTTCAAAGGCTGCATTCTACAACTACTGCGTTGCTAGAAATTACTAGCTATGCAATCGACGGGTTCAACGCTTTGAAGCCATTGAGAACTGTTGTTGTCGCGTTGGATCTCACCAAGGCTTTGATACGGTTAACCTAGGAATCTTGTCAAGAAACGTTTTGGAGTCGTCGATACCACCGTGGCAAAGCGCTGGATATCGGCCTTTATCAAAGGTCGACGGGCAAGAGTCATGTTCCAGAACCATGTCTCCAACAGTATTCCTATGGCAGCTGGAGTCCCCAGGGCGGTGTTTTATCACCAGCTCTCTTCAGTCTGTATCTAGAAGATATGCCTGAACCACCACAGGATATCAAGACTGTCGCCTACGCCGATGATATAACAATTATGTGTCGAGACCGGGATATAAAGGTAGCCGCCACCAAGATCAACGAGTACCTGAAGACGCTGAAGAGGTTCTTCGACGACAAGATGCTAAAGATCTCCGCATCGAAATCATCAGTATCCGTCCTCACAACGGACCCATCCGAGCACAGAGCTCATCCGGAGGTAGAGTGGGATGGAGACCGTCTGCCTGCTGCTCGATTTCCAAAACTGCTCGGTCTTGTGCTCGATCCGTCGCTCAAGTTTCATAAAAATACCGAGCAGAAGCAGGCTGTTGTTAAAGCCAAACTCAATGTTCTCAGGGCCCTAGGCGGTACCTCATGGGGTAGCAGCAAGGAAACGATACTCATGACGTATAAGGCGATTCTTCAGCCAGCCATGGAATACGCCGCACCGGTTTGGCAGCATCTAGTTTCAGAATCTTCCTGGTTTAAGATGCAACGCGTACAAAATGCCGCTCTTCGCATTGCCACCGGATGTGCAAAGAGTTCCCCAGTCGAGCATCTGCATGCCGAAGCCCGTCTATTGCCTGTGAAGGAGCATTGTCAGCTGCAAGCCCAACAATTACGAATCAATATTATTAAGCAACCAAACCACCCGTCCTGGAGAGTGCTTAACCCCGTTAGAGAGAGAGCCAAAAGAATGCCATTTGCCGATGCTCCATGCAAAGTCAACTTGCAGAGATGGCACGACTCACAGCAAGAACGACTCCGTCTTTTGCGCGAGGAGCACACCAAGTTCGTACGGTGTCATCTTGAGAAGGCGGCGGTGAATCCTATACTAGGAGAAGTACCGCCCCAGTCTGCGAATCCGAGACTCAACTCGGAAGAAGGGCTAGATGCACACTGGCATCGTTGCGCTGCGGTCACTCGTCAATGCTCATGTCCTACGTCAGCAAAATCGACAGCAGCAAATCTGATGTCTGTCCGGACTGCGGTACTATCGGCCATGATACAGCACATTTATTTCGCTGTCCGGTGAGACCTACCACGCTGACCATAATGGATCTATGGACGAATCCACTACTGGTCGCCCAGTTTCTTCACCTATGACAAAACCCTCGATGTGGCTGCAAAGAAGAAGAAGATAAGCCGTTTCCGAGCTCACTGCGCACTCCATTCCTCGTACCACTTGACTGAAGTTGTCATTACCACTGTGCAGGGATGGTCGAGAGGATAACGATTGGGAATGCCAAACTACGAAGGGATGCTGGGTTGCGGGTTTGATTCCCGCAATGCATCTTATGGAAAAATTGTTTGGCATTTATACGATTGTTTGTCCACGAGGTTTCTCATCCACATTTTAACTTGCTTTTTCCAATCCTACTGGATTTACAATTTCTATATATTGCGTGAATCTATGTATGTAGCATATAAGCATTTCCTCACCTAATTCAAAAATTATTCTCACCTTCTAGTGCTAGCGATTCGGGTTCATTGAGAAAGATTGTAATATGAGCATCTTCTAAATTTGTATTACTTTTCTTAAGTAAAAGAGAACACCTTTCTTGAACACATAAAATTCGTTTGCGAATAATCGTAGAAAAACCGTTACCATTTCAAGAAGCAAAGTGATGAACTCTTTGTTAAAAATTATGATCATGGCCGCAGTTTTCATTTTCAGAAGGCGACAATCGGTTGCCCAATACACCTGCTGACCCTTCATCGAAAACTACTAAACTTGACTCGATCACGCAGAATTTTTTTCGATTATCTGGAAATCGAGGGTGAATGAGCGAGAATATGGCGAAAAAAATAGTCGAAATTTTTTTCTCTCCATATTGATCCAAATAAAGCATATTGAGGTATATGGGTGTTGGATATTGTTGCCAGCCAGCTTTCTCTTCTGAAATCCGGAAGCACAGCCATGGTGGGCGTTTGAAGAGAATGTTTCAAGTTTTTCCATTTTTTTCGCTTTACCGTATGGCCCTCAGGAAAAACCGAACATAGATTATTGTTACTCTATCCATCCCCCACAACTCTCAAAAGAACTTTTTTCAGGACGTCTCCTCCCCCGGGGGATCGTCCCTTGTTAGTGCGGCGAATTTCGAAAGTTTGCAGAAATGACAATTCCTCATATCTTCATTATCGAACGACTTTAGGGCACCTATCCAACTTCATAATTCATTGTCTACTTTTCCGAACTAAGAAAAAATAAAATCGAATTTGGATAAAAAAAAACTGGACCATATCAGGCGAAATACATACCATTAGACAAAATACTGTCCATAACATTTAACTATGAGTTTAGATGCCCTAAAGTGGTTGGGTAATAAATATATGACGATATTGTCATTTTTGGTACTAATTTAGATCTCTTGTTGGGAGGAGACTATCCGCCTATTTTCCCAAAGTCGGTCTATCATGTCACTTTTGCTGCTCCTTTGAAAGGTCAGCGGCAGGAAAGTGCGCTTTTAACCCCCTCCCAGAAAGATCTAAATGAGAAACCATTTTCGCGATAATTTCCAAATTTGGCCTCTTAAGGCATTCCGTGCACGATAATCCTCTAGCTGCGTGCTGCAAAAGCGGTTGTCCGCAGGTGCGGACCGAAATTTCGCTCCGACTAAGACAGTATATGGAGGGTTTTCTCCAAAGGAAGAATGCACGCTCGCAAAAGTAGTTGGCATAGCGGCTCTTTTAGACTCGTATGGTCTGCCCAAACAAGCTTTTGTCAATCGAAGCGTCAAAAACGACCCAAAATCACCGTTTCTGAACATTAAACCTGTAGATGTATGCTATAGGGGCGGAGTTTGACAAGAATCGGACTGAATTTCAACGTTCCGGTGGCTCATTATGGCTCAGATATGGTCACTAAGGCTCGTGTACAGGCTATTAAACGGCGAAATTCACATGGTTCATACGCGTGGTGGTGCAGAGCGGAGGTTAGAGACAGTTAGAGAGCGGAAGGCAGTCGGAGGCTGAGGCATCGCGCGCGCCGCTTGCGCCTCGAGTGATGTGAATTACGACGTTTTATAGAGGATATAACACTCTCAACGGCGTAAGCGTTATTAGTGTATAGACCTTCGAGCGTTGTATTAAGTCTGGCTGAATGGCTATTGTCGAGAGGTAGGTGGACGTTAGTTTGATTGAAGTCTCTGGCTTAACCTAAACGGCCAAAGTAGATTAACTGGGTTGCCGGTTATGTGTGTATACAAGACAGTTGGTACCTGCTCGTTGGTGTCCCTGCTTCTATTAGACCCAGCAGACGTTTGAGTGTACACAGGAAACGTTCGAGCGACATAGTGCGCACAACTACACTATCTGAATCAGGATCACTCCGACGACATCGTGTTTCGCTGAAAACAACACAAAGTTGGAAAGGATTGTGAACCTCGTTTCGAAGTATGCCTCAGCCTATGGACTTCGTCTTCGTCCCGACCAGTGCAAGCAGTTGTGGGTCTCTCAGAGGCTTTCAACGGGAGTTTGTTTGGACGGACACCGTATCGAAGTTGTGGATGATTTCTGTCATTTGGACTGTTCGTTGAAAAACGGTGGTAGTTATGCAGCGGATATTCAACAACAATGTGCGAAAGCTACGTCTGCATCCAATTCTCTAACCAAGTGTTTGTGGTCTATCACCATCGCGAAGGATGTCAAGTTGAGCGTCTACTTATCCGCTATTCGTCCTATCATGATGTTCGGGTCGTAGACGTGGGTTTCACCGGAGACACAGATGGAGCGGTTGGATTGCACGGAGAGGAAGCCTTTCACGCGTTTGTTTGAATATATCTGGGCGCGTGTATGCCACAACGAAGATTTTTACAAGGAAATCGATGCAGTACATTAACGCTTGACACGAGGGAGGTGTCAGCATCTCTCAACGCCATCTCAATCAGCAATGGAAAGTCGACTTCGACTGCTTGGACATATGCTAAGAAGGGTGCCGGATCGTCTCGTACACCACGCTTTAAGAGTGGTTGCAAATCCTGTCTGGAAACGGTCACCTGGACGTAGGCGAAAGTTCCAGACGGATGTGGTCAAAGAGGTTTTATAATCACTTTCGGCATCGAAAGACAGTTCAGGCGCGATGTTTCATTTCGCAGTTTCACAATGCTGACTCCTAGGACAGCACACTTCTGCGAATATGCGGAATGACCGCGTCAGGCGGAAGCCAGCCGAATAAAGACACCATACACGCTCGTAAACGTGGTTGAGATAACCACGGAAATAGAATGGTATGGCTCAGAACACAACGCCTACGTATTTTGAAGAGTCAAAAACTACCAACAATGCCGCTACACTACTGAGAAGTTGGCCCCGCCCCTGTAGTTGCGTCCTCCTCCGAAACAGGGGTGTTGTGCCTTTCCCAATGTCGTCGATGTTTGTGGTTTACCTATTGCAACCTATTCTACCACCCACAGACTTCGCCGATGGTGGGAATGGCCCACCACATCTGCTTTATAGGAGTACGCCAATACATTGGCGTTGCCAACTTCTCACTCGTGTAGCGTCATTTTGGATCGTTTTTGACGCCTCAAAATGAGCAGGCTTTGTGTTCGGAGCCATGCCTTTCTATTTTTGTAGTTATCTCAACAAAGTTTACGAGCGTGTATGCTGCCTTCAAGTTCAGTAAGTAAGCAAGCTGTTCACGAATTTGCTGTCTCCTATCCGGCTTTCAAACGACAATTCAATTTATAGTAGCCAAAGTATTCTAACGACTCCGAACCAAATTTCACATTTTTGATCGAAAATGTTTACGACCCTAATAGATGTCGGGGAATAACATGATTGCGTTTGACGCTGTTTCCTTGTCTTGTTCCAGTACTTCTCTAGGTCTAACCTATAAATTTAGCGTAATGCCATGGTCGTCAAGCCCCTGCCTCGCCGTCATCCGACGGCTGGCATCAGAAATCGTTGTCCGTATGGTTGTGGAAAGATGGTTGCAGTGAGAACCATAGACTACCATCGAACAAATGGCGTAGGCTACCTTCCTTCATCTAATGTCTCTAAAAAGATTCTTTTCCGCTAATTGTGATGTCTCATTTTTAGTGTCGCCCAGGCCACTCGAAGGATGAAACCTTTGGTGACACCAGTAAGAAGAGATATTACTGCTGTGGCGTGTGTTTCATGGAATTTGTCACCAGAACAGCCTTCCACGACCATCTCGAATTGGAGCATGACGTCCATCCTCAAATTCACGAACTCACATTTGGAGATATGGACGAGTTTAAGGTTAGCGATTCCGTGAATTTGTTCAGTAGTGCGTCGAATTTCTAATATATCGACTTTTTCAGCGTTTCGTCCGATGGATAGAACTCAAAGGAGGTGCACACTTGCGACATAAATCCGGTTCAAAGCGACGTCAGCGGGGAAGGGGCATTTTCATGGCTTGTAATAGGTAGGTGAGCTGATGTGGGTGCCTGAGATGACGTCAAAGTACCCATTTAGGAGTGGTTTCGTGAATTCCAACAACGCTACTGGAAGTGATCGTGATCGGGTTGGACCATATCGCATGGGCCACACGTGTACTGCGTACATCCATGGGACTCAACATGCTGACGGGTTGGTTTTGTTTCATATTGTTAACAAGGGAACTACCTTTACTCAGCCTGGCCATTCCGGATGAAATGTATTTTTTATAAAACTTTTTTTGGCGTAGAATCTGATTACGGCCTTCGCAGCTGTCTAAAATCACTCTGAGGAGAGTTATATGTATTTTTAAAGCCATGCGGCAAGGTAAGGGTGCCTACCCCCCCATGAAGATTTTAGGGTGTTTTGGGAAAAAAAATTGGATTCGGCTCAAAACTTGTATGTAGGGGTAGTATAGGGTGGTGAATACGAATGTGGAGTTCGTTTGTCGAAATTCTGAGGTTTACTGTAGGTTACGGTAGGTACCATGTCATTTAGGGGGCGAAACCTATCTAAAGTATTTCGAAAATCGGCAAACGGACGTCAAATTCGTATTTTCCAGCCCGAATAACCCCCTTGTACAAGTTTTTAGTGAAATCTGAGACTTTGGCCAAACTACCGCATACTTAGCGTAATCTACCATAATCTGTCAAAAATCGATGAACGGACCTCGGATTCGTTCTCACCACTCTAAGTAACCCCCAGAGCAACAATTTGAGCCATACTTTGCATATCTGGGCCAAATTCCGGTCCGCGATTGCGTCTCGACACGCTTTGCGGCCACATGCGCTCGAGTTAGTCTGGTTTCCAGCGCCAAAGCCGACTCGATGTGGCTTTTTTATACAGTTTTCTCCGATTTTGTTAGTTTTCAGTTACCAAAACCCACCTAGACTCAGCAGATCGGCGGCTGGAAGCTCTTTTGATTCGAAGCGTGCGGCCGCAAAGCGTGTCGAGACGCAATTGCGGACCAGAATTTGGCCCAGATAAGCACAGTATCTATTGTAGCACTCCAGAATTCTTCAGAAGTTGCGATTTGCCATGAAAATTTCCCCCAATGGGAAGCTCTGAACCAAGCAAGTCGAATACTGCGAAAATCAGCAAATAAACCCCAGGTTCGTGATCAGCGCCCCAAGTAACCTACCTGGGTGGATTTTAAGTCAAATCTGGAACATTTTTCTAAAATTCTATTAGAATCCTCTAACGGGTATAAATAAACGCCTAACTGAAAATCCGTATACAAGTCCAAAACGCTATAAGTCTGGACAAAGTCTGGAAAATGTGCCTTCACCCAAACTTTGCTCAGGGAGGTAGTTTTGGGCGTTGAACACGATTATGATATTCGTTTCCGGATTTCCGAGGACTTATGCGCGTCGTTGAAGGTACCATAGACGCGGAAATCTAATGAAAAACGGCTATAACTTTTTTCAGAGTGGCTTTAGGCAGCTGCGAAGACCATAATCGGATTCTACACCAACAGCGGTTCTAGAGTCTGGTCCCCTAAATGGCATGGTACCTACCGTAACCTACAGCAAACCTTAGAATTTCGACAAACGGACTCCAGATCCGTTTTCACTACCCTAAAGTACCCCTACATACAAGTTTTGAGTCGAATCTGATTTTTCATCAAAACTTCCTAAAAATTATTATCTTTACCTTACCGTCGGGCTTTGAAACACGCGTAGAACTTTTTTCAAAAAGGTTTTGGGCAGCTGCGAAGGCTGTAATTGGATTCTTAGTCAAAAACGGTTCTAGTAAAGTACATTTCATCCGAAATGGCCAGGCTGACCTAGAGTAACTCCTTGTAAGGATTTAAAAAAAAGCGATTGGAGAGGACGTGGTAGCAGAAATTCAGGAAGAGTATACTAACAAGGGCGTATAGGAGTGAATGTGGGGGCCGCTCTCTCGGAATTTCCGAAACTGTGCGGATATAAGGATGTTCTTTCCTCACCGGAGCGGAATTCCGGTCCACAGTTGCGGGAGATCGCTGTTGCAGCTTGCAGCTATAAGATAATAGTTCCTTGACCTCGTGCCCCCCTGCCCGATTCGGCGTGGCGTGCGTGTTGCAGCGGCGGTTTTCGTTAGCTGCGGACCGAATTTTCACTCCTATAAGGGCCGTTCGTAAGTGAATGCTCTTGAAACTCTCGTTTAAATGTCAGAGCAAGGCTGTAGAAAAGTAATTGGAGGGTCGTATTACCTAAAACCTTGGAAAGTATAGGAGTAAATTTGTGAAGAAGTGAATGAAATGGTAGTACATGGTGGTGTTTGGGATTTTGGAGAAGAAGAGGGATAGTTTGAGACGAATTGAAGCGAAAGACGGGTCGCATACCGTTTTTGCCATTTCAGACGAGTGTCGATAGAGATGTGTGGTGATCACTATGGTCATGATGTACGAATGCGACTGCCACCAGTGATCAAATCAATCATCGCCCAACGACAAATGGAGGGCGAAGGCAGCGCTGACATTATTGAATACTTGAGAGGCAAGTTATTGGCTGAGCTTCAGTTCCCGTTCATGCTGATCGTCGCCGCGATTTGTCGCTGGCGCCATCAGACTCATCCCTGCTAAGAAGAAAGATTGAGATGCTAGCACAATTTTTGTCGTTTTAGAACACTTTCTCCCTTTCGCTCAAGAGAACATCTATGCTCAAAGAGCGTGTCTTGTGGACAACGAGGAGCTGCGTACGATTCAGGCCACTTTGACGAAGAAGTGAGCAAGTCAAGGTATTCTGATTCACGCGACTAGTAGCAAATAGGTGGTTTCAGATGGGAAATCGAGGGTATACCGAGCGAATGTGAGATTTGGGAAGAGGAACTGCTCGACATGGTTGGTATTGTCCGGGAAGGTGTACCCAGGATCCGTCAACTGAACGAGAAGACCACTGATGAACTCGCGCAACAGCTGGTATGTAGTTCATTTATCTACTACTGTCATCGAAGCCGTTCGTCTACCTGCTCCAACGCGAGTGGTCGCGTCACCGCATCCATGCTATGGTTTCTAGGAAGATACTGGGAAAGTTAGGCGAGCGCGCTTTTATACTCAAACTATGCGATGTTTACCGCGACGCGGCCGCTCGCGTTGTTTGCAGCAAGACGAACACCCTCGCACAAAACTGTAAGTATCGATGCAATATGATATTCACTGCAGAGATTTCATTTTTAGAACTGGCCGAAACCAGTAGTTTTCCAAGCCAAAGTTCGGATGAAGAATGGCGAGTTTGTTCTCCAAGATGATCAGGGAGGTATGTTCAGGGAACGAAGGCAGCAAGAAGAGCACTTCAATGAGGTTCCACCGGTGAGTTCAGTCGTTCCTACGGGGTCGTGATCCCCGTCCTAGCAAGGACAAGTATGTGTCGTGTGGACTAGGCCCCCGTCATAGTCGACCGAGGGCCGGACTGAGCCGGCGGCTGAATGCCAATCTGTTTGGAGTGTGTATTCGAGTGCACTGGAGCCGGCTCAGTACGGCCACAAAGGGGGATTTTCCACCTCAGTAGGCAACACATTGCATACGTATCTACCTGGGCGGCCATAGACGACACAGGTGTGCACAGTTCGACCAAAGCGGGGGATTTTTTTTGTCTCGAGAGCAATCGATCGCGTGCCTATCGACCGTTCTGGCTACAGCCGATCGGCCGACACTGACGGTCGCCTAATAGCGTACCTGGGGTAGAGAACTCTGCTTGAGTCCCGATTAACGTGGGTGAGGGGCGCAAAATGTCTGACGAGTTTGATGCAAAAGTAATATTACTTGAGTAAGGTGGCTGTCAACCCCATATTGGGGATCGCACCACCTGAAGTCAGCAACACCGAGGTGGAACTCGGTAGGCGGGCTAGATGTTCCCTCCCCTCGTTGCGCTGCGGGCATTCCCCTATGCTGATGTCTTACTTGCATAGGATCGACAGCAGTAAGCCTGACGAGTGTCCGGATTGTGGTAACCCTGGCCACACTACAGCACATCTATTCGACTGTCCGAAGAGTCCCACCACACTGACGACAATGGTTTTGTGGTCGAATCCAACTTCGGTCGCCCGTTTCTTGAACCTATGACAAAAACTCGTCTGCGGCTGCAAAGAAGAAGATTACTGGGATAAGAATACACGTTCTTCAGGGGCTGAGGGGAAGTAGCCACGCCTCCAATTCTATTAGAGGAGTTGGGCAACGCTCCAGATCGACTGAGAGGGGCAAGTTTGGTGTTCGCGATCGTTTGGATGAAATAGGAGCACACTACCGATCTTATGGAAGGATACCGCGCGTTCAGTTGTTCTGAGAGAGGGCCGCAGTACCGACATGCGTGGAGAGGAGGGGCCCGCGCTACCAGGACGGGAGAGTTGTCTTGCATTTGCTGAGAAGGAGCGGGCGCTTTACTGGCCGACCTAGAAGGCCGCGTTTTTGATAGACCCGAAGGTAAGTGATTTGAAGGAGAGGGGCCGCAGTAACAACTGTTTTGGAGAAAAGTGGCTGTCTTTCTTCACCGACCAGAAGAGAAATGGCGCATTCTGGATCGCCTTGAAAGAGAGCAGGCATAAGTACCGACTGTCCTAGATGAAGAGGAACCCGTTCCGGACCGATGAGTAGGCCAGGGGGAGGAGCGCCTTCCCGTTTGGCTTGTAGAAAAAAGTGCCGCGATCCCGGTAGCCTTGAATAACACAGATGGGCCGCGCTCTTGATCATGGTCAAGCAAACCGTTGGACAAAGTGCGCTCGTTGTTGCTATTCCCCTCCATTCGTGGCAAAGCTTTGCGACACCTTCTCTAACAATGGCCCCGCTGGATTCAAGGCAGACCCGCCAACTTTGCTATAGATTTGAATGCTCGTGAAAATTGCATTTGTCCAAAAAGCGAAAAAAAGGGTTTTTGGGGCCTTTCAGCGCCATATACGTTACTCTTATGGGCCGTAACTCAGCGGTTCGGTAAAATAGATCCAGAAATGAAGTATTAACAAGCAAAGCCGCCAATGTAGAGTGAGAAATAGAAAAAATCGCCCGTTGGAAAAAGTAGTGTGAAAAGCCCGTTTTTTCCCAAATGGTCTTTTCAGCGTTGGTTTTCACTTTTAAAAGGCGGCAGTCGAGCATAAGATGCATCCACTGAATTGTTATCGAAAACTAGAGAACAGTTTCACAGAAAAAAATCCAGCGAATGTGGTTTTCGATAACCATTCAGAAGATACACCTTCTGTTCGACTGCCGCCTAAAATTGAAAACCAAGGCTGAAAAAGGCCATTTGAAAAAAAACGACCTTTCCCACCACTTTTTCCAAAGAGCGAGTTTTCCTATTTCTTACCCTACATGAGCGTCTTCGCTTTTTTCTACTTTATTACTGGGTCTGCTTTACCGAACCGCTGAGTTACGGCTCACAAGGGCAACGAGTATGGCACTGGAAGGCCCTCGAAGACCATTTGTTCGCTATTTGCACAACTTCAATTTTCACGAGCATTTAGACTACCATTGGTTGACCAACAAGTCTGAAGAACTCGTGGTTGTGTGAGAAACATTCTGTGGTGTAGCTGAGTCTAAACCGAAAAAAAAGAATCGAAAAAATCCGGCGATGCGACCCTTTGGGAAATTTCCAACATTACTTGACCTTGCTCCTGATTGACATGCTTGGTAGGGGGCGCACCAGAGACCGAACTGTAAAGGAGGCCGGAGGGGGGGGGGAGGGGGGTTGCGCCTGCGACCAACCCAACTACAGCGTGTCTTGTCTCACTTAAGGTCGCAGCAACTCTGCATTTTTCTATAGTTTGCTGCGGAATAATGATTGTTCAGATTGACTTTTTAGTCGGTTTCGCCTGTAAATACTGTCGTGTTCGACCCCCTGGAGGCAACTTACCATGAGTTGGTGAAGAACGCTCTATTGACTGCTGGCACCTTCAACAGCATAGAGGACAATCCAGGTAATGTTCTTTGTTCCGAAAAAAATTATGTTCCAGGAGCCCGGTTCTCGGGGTATATAAGTGCTGGGCACATGCCTTAGTCTTGAATTTAGCTGAGACTATGTCCAGGGGTTCCTTACGACGCTATTCACAAATCCAATATACTGTTTGGAATATTTGGAGGATTACGGTAGGTTATGGTAAGAATGGTGCTGTTTGGCTATCGTAACCCACCTTAACTCTCCTAAAGTCTTAAAACGGATTCAGGATCGGTACCTCGAGGATTTTCCTGGGCGAAATTTGAATTAAATTGGAATCTGACCAGACTACCATATACCTATCGTAATCCTCTGAAAAAATAAACTTTAAAAATCTTTTAGTCGTGTTTAGATGATTATATAGACGTGGACACCGTGGAGGAGACAGCTCGTTCCCAACCGTCTTGTTCATCACAGGGTAAATTTTTTTTAGTAGTTCCTATTTATTTGATTTTGATAGTTTTTCTCTTTTCCAGCAGCCGTCAATCCTCCTCGTCGAAAGAAGTACGTTAATAAGGAGCGACCGCTAACAAAGGAGGAAATTCTCCTGCAGTTGTTAATTGAAGTGGACTTGCTGAGGAATAAGATCACTGTTGGTAATCCGTTTTTGTGTTCCTTTATTGAAGTATATATGTTGAATAGTTCAGGATTCTTCGCATGTTCTATCAGTACAAGCCCTGCAGTACTTTCTATCGCGTCTGAAAGGCTTGACGTCTACGCTGGGATCATCACCACCGTTGCCAGATGGGGCGAGTTCACCCCAGGCGAATCGGACGAATTCACAGGGATATAGAGGTATTTCACTCCCTTTGTCTAACAGTTTCTGACCCTACCAGTAAAAAGCGGTATGATTGGATTTCACTAGAAAATCGGGAGTTTGGCCTTACCCGGTAACAGGGACGAGACTTTTCCGTTCCGATTCCTCTACGCCTGTGTCTGCCGCCCGATCCTCGTCGTCTCGTTTCGTTTTCAGTGTGGGATGGCCTACCCGAAGGAAACAGAGTGTAATATATGTAAAGTTGGCATGGATCTTTGCGTTCCCTACTGAATGTTGGCTCAAACTCGGTGCCATATGCTATAACGTAGGTGTACCGAGTTTGCGCCAACCTTCAGTGGGAAACACAAAGTATCACTAGGATTCATGCCGAGTGTAGTTTGTGTAATTTGGCCCCAATCGCTGGGCCGAAAGGGGCTCTCACGAGGGAAGTATACAAAGCGAAGGTCGGATCTGCCGAAACGAATTGTATTGTCAGTATCTCTTGACCATCTATCGTAAAACTGCGCACTACCCCACCCTGAGCAGCTGGTTCCAAAAAGTTATGAGCGTGTTCAAAGTTTCGCGTAAAGGTAAGGGTAAGTACCCATAAGAAATTTTTTGGGATGTTTTGAAAAAGAAACTTCGGCTTTTGCTCAAAACTTGTATGGAGGGGTAATCTAGTGCGCTTTAAACGAATCTGGGACTTGTTTGTCGAAATTCTGAGGTTTACTTTAGGTTACGGTAGGTAATATGCCATTGAGGGGTGGAACCTACCTTAATAGTTCGAAAATTGGCCAGTGGACATCAAATTCGTATTCACCACCTCAGGGTCCACTCTTTCGTGCCAAAACTTCAGCGACACCTCTTTGCGAAAATTCGCAAAGAGGTGTCGCTGAAGTTTTGGCACGAAAATGAAGGTAACGAGGGACCGCAGAATTTTCTGACTAAAAATGAAAATTTTTGGAAGTGATTGGAAAATGATAATAACGAAAGGGAAAGTTCTCATGATGAACGTGGGAATTTCTGTCCAAAAATGACAATTTGATGTTAATATCTCAGAGATTCTCTATATTTTGATCACCTAAGAGAAGTATCGTAGCATTGCTCAGGTTTTAGACGCTTGAGCCCGACTACTAAAAGATTTTTCGCCGTCTGAACGTTTTAGTAATCAAATATAAACTGCCCAGAAATTGCGCCTCGGGGGGTTGCAAAAATTTAGGATTAGCGAAAAAATTTTGATTGTGAGGGGAGTCGATCCGATTTCGAAAAATTATGCAACGCCTCGCTTGTCCCTGGTTAATAGTAACCAAAACTGTGAGTACTCCGTTACCAAACCTAGATTTGAAAATCTGTAAGCTAAAACGGTAGGTGTACACTCCAAGGTTAATTTTTCCGCTATGTTCCCTGTCGGTTTTTCGAACGACTAGGGTAGGTTTAATGCTATTTTTCGATCTTAACCCACCGTACTCGTTCAAAAAACCGGCAGCGAACGTCATACTTTAGCACCTCAAATCACGGCCTGGACGAGGTTTGGGTGTAGACAAAAACATGAGTATCTGAGGTCTACCTACCGTTGATGCTTGTAATTTTTTGAGTTCTAGGTTTTCGAAAGGAACTCTCACTGATTTAACTTTCAGTGAGATTTTTATACTCGCAAAGAGGTTCTTTTACCTAATGTGTGGTTTTCCTGACTATGGGCTTTAAATAAAAAAAATCATATTGCAGGTAATTTTGGTGCTGAGGATGGAGAAGAATCGGTTGTGCGAGTGCGGCCAGCTATCGAGGTAAACGTTTCTGTCATTGCGCAGTTAAAATCTTTTCTCAAATTTTTCCATTTTCAGCAATCGCAGCGGATTTCTAGGAATGAGCAATACATGGTGGGTCAATCGAAGGTTTTGCTTCCTACACATCTGGAAACTAAATTTTACATAATTGCTCTGAAAACGAGTGTTCCGATCGGGGATGAGCTAAACCTGGATTTCCGATGGTTTTTTCCAATCTTTGACAAAAATTGGAACGAAGTGGATAATGCTGTTTTCAAATGTTGATTACGACAGCAACATGAAGATTTTGATTTAAAAGCTTGTATTAAACAACTTTTTATTGCATTTTTTTTTGGAGAATTTGGAGTTTCCAGAAAAAATACACTTCTCGGCACCTGACGGGTTAGTTCTTCGTATTTCTTCAGATAAGTTCAAAAATTTAGTCGGTCGTCCCGACATCTTGAATTTAGAAGAAAAATCGGTTTGTTTCTGGTTCTGGTTCGGCATGAGTGGAATAAAAACATAAAAATTAGAAAGTCGGTGCCAAATGGCTAAAAACCTTCTTATTCATGAAATAATAGGGCTAACCACTGTCTTTCTCGAAGCCAATTTCCGGTCCGCATTTGCGGACTACAGCTGTTGCGTCACGCGCCGGGAGGATAATCTTGCTAGGATTACTTGGTCCCGGCAGGATTAAACTTTCTCCCAGCACAACTATCATCGCGTGGCGTGATGCAACAGCCGTAGTCTGCAACTGCGGACCGGAATTCGGCTCCGAGAACGACAGTATATACAATTACTGGGTTGAAGCGAAAGTTTCCCGCCGCTTGAATTTGACGACTTTCAAATCTTTTCAGCGTTGGTCCTCAGGCTAAGTGCGATATACCGATCGAAAGCACACATTATTTTCTATCTAACGCTGCTTTCCACCTAGAGCTAGGCTCAGGCTGTGATGATCGCAGAGGGGGCCGCAGATACCGCCAGCCACCAGGCTAAAAAAGGTGATATTCAGCGGTATATAAATTTGTAAGGTTAGATGAGGAGGAATTGTTTTTTTGTCTTCTTCAAAAAATAATTTTAAAAAAATCGAAATATGGAAATAATAGTAGCTTATTCAAAAAAATTGACGAAATTCAATCAATGTTTCAATTATCAAACTTAAAATACCCCGGGGGCCGCGAAAATTTCATATCTGAACGGAGGGGGCCGCACAAACTTCCAAACTAAAGGGGTGGGGGCCGCAGCTCTCGCGGACCAGTCACAGCGACATGCCCTATACTGTTTCCACCTGGGCAAAAAACCTGCTCATTGGCGGTATATATGCTATAATTCAGAGGTAATCTTCAGTGATGAGCATCTTTGAGTGCCTCCTTTTACTTTCAGGTAAACACCAAACCTGCCATAGTTAACAGGGTATTTGAGCCACTTTAGAGCCAGATGAGGGCTTTGCAGAAAACTTCGACGGGGCGTAATTATTGATTTTTAGCGGACTTTGTGATTTTGCAACTTCGGCCTTTCCTCGCTTATCCGAGTTGTTTCAGCATCGAAGCTTCGAAGTTAAGTGCAATGGCCAAATTCCTACTAAATAGTTTTTCTTCCGCAATTATTGATCGTTTTTTTAAAAATCCGTATTTCGCCATTTTTATCTATTTTCGAAAAAAAATCGATTTGTACTTGGCGAACAACTACTATTCAATGGGGACGTGGCAATTATACTTGACTTTGAAGCATCGAAGCCGAAACTCGTCGGATAAGCCGGAAAAGACCGAAGTTGCAAAATCACAAAGTCCGCTGAAAATCAATATTTACGCTGCGTCGAAATTTTCCTCAAGCGCTATCATCGGTGGCTAAAATAGACTGTCTGCTCTGGCAGGTTTGATGGTTGACCTCAAAGTATATAGAAGCACTCAAATATGCTTAGTACTGACGATTACCACTGAATTATAGCATATATTTCACAAATGAGCAGGCTTTAGCGTAAGTGGAAGGCAGCGTTGGGTAAAAAAGAATCTGTGCTTTTGATCGGTATATCGCACTTGGCCGAAGGCCCAACGCTGGAAGGTGTGAAAATCGTCAAAGTCAAGTGGCGGGAAACATTCGCTTCTACTTAGTAATTTTTTTCAGGTTTTGAGTGATGACGAGGACCTGGCCCTCTCGACTGGTGGAGCTTTCGAGTTCAATGAGTACATATGGAGGTAGTCTTGTTCGAGGAATATTGCTTCGTGGTGCACCCTACGGTTCCGAATTTGTATATACAAATTAAGTTATTTTCATACGCATGTTTGGTAGTTTCTTTATACTTTGTTAAGTTATTTGCCATGACTGGTCTCATGTTTCAATTGTAAGGAAGTGATAAAAATACACGGCTAATTTTGTTCCAGAATTTGTTGAGCTCACGGTTTGCTCCCGTATTTTTTGGTATATTGCTTCTATTTGCGCAACGTGAAGTGTAGGTACTGTGCTTCTCAAGGCTAAATTCCGGTCCGCAATTGCGTCTCGCGACGCTTTGCGGCCGCACGCGCTTGAGTCGGTGGAGTTTCCAGCGCCGAAGCCGACTCGAGGTGGTTTTTTTATACAGTTTTCTCCAATTCTTTTAGTTTCCGGTTTCCATAACCCACCTAGAGTCAACAGATCGGCGGCTGCGGCGTTGGAAACTCGTCCGACTCGGGAGCGTGAGGACGCAAAGCATGTCGAGACGCAATTGCGGACCGGGATTCGGCCTCGAGAAGCACAGTATAATAGTTGATTGTAAAATTTTTCTCGGAAAAACTCCCTTCTGGAAATTTTCCGGCCTCTATTGTTCCATTGCGCTCTATTCGGCAATAATCGTTCTCCTTGTAGTGTTTCCTCCTTCAAACGAGACTTTGATATTTCTGAAGCGCTCATGTAAGATTTGTGAAAGTGGCCGAGAAGTGTTTCAGATTTGCACGCATATGGATGCCAGGAAAAGTAATTTAGAATATTAAAACAGGGTTTTATGCTCTCCTTCTGCCACTTTTTGTCCATTTCCGCTCCGTTTCCATTAGCTCTGGCGTTCACATATCCAAGACGATGTTCGAGCTTTGATGAAAATGTGCTGCAAGGGCTCTGGAAAATCGATAGAAGCCGATTTCCTGATTTCCTCACAGGTGAAACAGTTCGGTAAATCACAGCGTCCTGGAGAAAGCTGTTGAGAATCGGAATTTTTCTAGTGGCCAGTCGTATCTTGCTGATGAGTTGAATATTTAAGAAAACTGAAAATTCGGATTCCCGGGTTTATTGGATATATTCGGAGAATTCTTCGATATTCATAAAGGTAGCCGAGTAAATTAAAAAATATCGTAATTAGATTTAATAAATCGATGATCGATTATTTGCAAGTCTTGTAGTGCCGTTGCTCCAGGGTTTGGAAAGCCGAATATTTTGATTTTTACGAGCTAACTGAATAATGAAAAAGTCGAAGAATCGAATCTTTTTGGTTAAACGAATCTAAAAGGAGTAATATAAATTTTTTTCTGCTTCCCAGGTAGGTCGTGAGCAGGGCTGGGCGGAATTTCAATTTACGGTGGTTTTTGGCCTTCCGATCCCAAAAAAGCCTGAAAATGCGGAAGAAAGTGGAAATATCCCCGAAATATGCCTGTTTGCGCTTGTACCAAATCCCGAAGGGTTACAGTTAACCGCAATGTTAAAAGGACATGGTGCGGTTGCGGACTCGCACTAAATTACGGTAGAATCTGGCACTTTGTCAGATTTCGTCATCGATCGGCGCCAACCGTCGTCTCCCTGCTCACGAGAATATCAGCTGTGGCGCCGATCGAGGACGAAATCTGGCAAAGTGCCAGATTCTACCGTAGTTTTAGTGTGAGTCCGCAACCGCACCATGTCCTTTCAACATTGCGGTCAACTGTATTTTGGACGCTAAACTCGAATTCGAGGTCCGTCTTCACTTTTCGCAAGGCCAGGGTTGCTTGTGTTTACATGAAAATTTTTTAACAAGGAAGAATAAGCTCAAGTTTTTTTGGTAGATTCAAATACCTAGGGAGGGTTAAGAATTTCGTTGAACGAATTCCCGAAATTGCGAAGGTCGTTCCGATTTTCGACATTCAGAAAAAATTCCACTCACCCCGGTCGTTAGTGTGATTTTGAGATCGATAGAAATGAAAATGAATTTTAATGATTTGGGAAATAATTTATTAGTGTTACTGTGCTTACCTGGGCCAAATTCCGGTCCGCAATTGCGTCTCGACACGCTTTGCGGCCGCACGCTCCCGAGTCAGAAGAGCTTCCAGCGCCGCAGCCGCCGATCTGCTGACTAGGTGGGTTTTGGAGACTGGAAATTAAGAAAAATTGGAGAAATTGTATAAAAAAGCCACATTGAGTCGGCTTTGGCACTGGAAACACGACTGACTCGA
This sequence comes from Aplectana chamaeleonis, assembly GCA_029168955.1. Taxonomy (NCBI): domain Eukaryota; kingdom Metazoa; phylum Nematoda; class Chromadorea; order Rhabditida; family Cosmocercidae; genus Aplectana; species Aplectana chamaeleonis. Next base: position 1,779,213 of record JAPDOI010000013.1, on the reverse strand, counting down.
GCACGTGCGGCCGCAAAGCGTGTCGAGACGCGATTGCGGACCGGAATTTCGCCCAGATAAGCACAATATTTCCTTGTTTCGAACAAATTTTCAGTGTGTGTCTAAATATGATTCTATTCAATTTGATGCCGAAAATTTTTTGTACCTCTGAATGCCGACTATTTTGGCATCGTGGCTGGCTGTGGGCCCCTCCCTTCCCGTCGTCCTAGGCTGCGACCCCTCTGTGTAATCACAGCGTGAGCCTAACCATAGAAAAGAAAGGTTTGAGTTGCCGTTGAAATCGCATATCAAACATTTGAAAAATTGGTTATTAAAACAATAATAAGTAAAAAGAATATTGGAAAAGTAGGTAGAATTTTCGAACATTTTTTAAGGAATCGAAGAAAAATACAGACGATTTTTCAAAAAATGCCGGTTTTAAAGTAATCGAAAATGGCTCTTTCGGGTTACACGAGTATTTGGAAAGTCGCTTATTCTGATTCTCCGAAAACGCCGAATATACGAAAAACCGTATTTTCGAAGAATAGCGAAAAGTTCGAAGGGGGTCGACTCTTTGGAAAATAGGTAAGTTAAAAGTCTGGGTGGATTGAGAAACCAAGAAAAATTAAGTTCCTGAATGAGTCTTATACTAACAAGAAGACATTTTAATTTAAAAACATTTTTTTCGATTAATTAAATCACTGTATTTCAATTTTCAGAGCGGTTTGTTTAATCGAAAAAATGTCAAAATCAAACTCCTGGATGTGTCGATTATTTGAGAAAATCAGACCTTTTAACTGTCAAACAAGCCGAATAATCAAAGTTGCGTATATTGTTGGAATAATTTTAGATTAGATACGGCGTCTTTGTGATTCATTACTGTGCTTATCTGGGTCAAATTCCGGTCCGCAATTGCGTCTCAACACGCTTCGCGGCCGCGCGCATTCGAGTCGGAACAGTTTCAAGCGCCGCAGCCGCCGACCTGTTGACTCTAGGTGGGTTTTAGAAACTGGAAAGTTAACAAAATTGAAGAAAACAGTATAAAAAAGCGATGTCGAGTCGGCTTTGGCGCTGTTTTCTCGACTGACTCCAGCGCGTGCGGCCGCAAAGCGTGTCGAGACGTAACTGCGGACCGGAATTTGGCCCAGATAAGCACAGTATCCTTATCAGTAGCGTATTTAGCCATTTTCGTTTTTGGGCAGTTTACGATAAATCTCATTTTTGAGTTTGCAGTGTAAAACACTACGCTGACAAATGCTAGAGGGGATGGGTCGAAGAAAGCATCGAAAACGGGCCAGATATCGATAAAAACGACGGCGGAGTGAAGATTTCGTTGTCCCAGTACGGCTGCTTAGCCCGCCCCGCCCATCGTTCTGACGAGTTTGTGGCGGCGCGACGGGCGTTTCGATGGCAAATCTTTGAAGAGCTTCGCCACGTTCAGCCTGATCGATTTGCGCAGATTTTGCCATTAGGGTGCGCTTGTGGAAACTAGCTGGTTCGTAAGCTCGTAAGACCGAACAATCCCATTTTTAAGTCGAACTCGAGTATGATTTTCATCGGGTACACTGCCTTCAAGTGTAGCCTTCACATTAGTCTCCTATTTGTTGAATTTATTAAACGCAGGGTTTATGTTGAAAAAAAAGTCATCGAGTTCTCACAGAAAATGGAGGGCTTTGGGGCTCATCGCAAAATTTTTGTAGCTGCTGAAAATGAGCCATATATAGTCCTATACGGTCCACAAACTTGAACGGGGCTTACCTGCCACACCCACATTTTCGATGAACATGGGAAATGTGGGCGGGTGCGCCTTTATCAATTTATGGGGCCGTTCAGGGCTCGCTCTCAGCCTTTCTAACATTGATATTGCGATGGGCTCCGGACCTTTCCGTCTCAGTAAAAACTAGGACACTGTTCCTATCACTGCTTTAATCGAAGGAATCGTTTTTGAAGCCTTCTTTTCGTTTCAAGCAAGATTGTGTTGCAGAACAGGTATGAATGCGGCCGTACGGCGGCTGGCTGGTGACTTCTCTAAGTTATTGTTAGGAAGAGGCGCGCTGTCTACGGCCCTCCAGTCACGATCTATTTCTTCTTCTCCCTGCTTGTTGGATAGTATTCGAGATGCTCACCGAGCGGGAACGAAGATTACCGGAGCAGCACAGGTAGGGAATGTCTTTATCAAGAGCTTGGTTTTTTTAAACTTTTTAGGCCCCTATCAGAATTGGTTGAAATAACGCCGTGGCCAACCCGGTCGATACGTACGAAAAACATGGACGATGGAGGTTACAAAAAACACTCGCTGTGGCCAGCTGTGGCTGACGCGCTCAATGCGTATTAATTATAAGGAACGATATCATGAATATCATTCATTTCTAGCCTTATATCATATGAACATCGGTCGGGTCAGCCACGTCGATTGTTTTTGGCACCCCACCTCATTCATGTCTTTCATGATTATCGACCGAGCTGGCTACGCCGATCAGCCAACTAGGACCGAGGCCTTAGATCAAAATTTATTCCATTCAGGAAGTTATGGAAGGCACGGCAGGTGCTGGTCGGTTCACAGCGGTCAATCTGCAAGGTATCGAGTCTCGATTTCCTACTGCTGAGACGTTGAAAACGGAATTCGATGGGATTCCGTACTGTGACTTACCTATTGTATACATTAAAGCTACAAAGAATAATACTCTGGTTACGGTTATGGACAAAAAGGTCGGTGTTTCAATGGGTTGTTTACGTGATATCTCCGATAATTCTGTTTTTAGAATCACGTCATAATCTACACGTCATGTAGATTGGAAGGATTTAAGCATGCGCGAAAAAAGACCACGATTGCCGGTCAAACGACGGGCGTTGCCGCTGGTCAGCGACTAGTGAGGAGAGGTGTCCGAACGGTTAGGGTGCAGGTGAGATATATATATCCAAGGGCGAAGTTTGGAAGGAAAAACGGACTATTGGGGTGCGAAAAGTGAAAACAGGAGGAAATTTGACCTGAAGCTTAAACGCATAGTTCTTGATGGTGTCTAAAAGAGATTGGAGATGATGCAATTCTCACACAAAGAGAGGTGCAAAACAGGGGTGTGCGGAAAATTCTTTTGGGTAAATTTTTTAGAGAAAGTTTTTACCGAATTTTTTTCGGTAAATACGAAAAAACGGAAAAATCGGTAAAATTCCGACTACGACTTTGGTACATATCCCATACGATAGCACAAATAAACAATATTTATGCATCATTTTTGAAAGTGCGTGAGGATAGTGCAAATAATGAGCGAGTTTTCCATATTATACTGAGCTCAATGGATGAACCCGATCAGCGGAACGTTGATTTTGAGAAAGAGTATTATTTTAAAATTTTCTGTCATCAAGGCCTTTTTCTAGTGACTCAGAATTAGGAAAAACTGAGGAAAACATCCTTTCCGCCTCAACTGTGCCAGGAGGCGCGCACAAGTTTTTATTGGTGGTGCTATGTGGGATGGGGGAAGGGCACTGTGGCGCGATGCACTTGGCCACGCCCATTTCACCGTGCCGCACTGAATTTGAGCCTCTACCCGGGGTTTCCCTCTCCTGCCAAAATTTGAGGAGTCGTTGCGGCACGGAAAAATAGGCGTGGCCAAGTGTGATACAACAGTGCCCTCCCCCCCCCCCTCATCCCACAAGCACCTTATTGGTCAGTGAGGAAAGGTGTGGATACGATATTTTCACAATGCAGTCATTCCAGAACTGCGCAGTGGATTCATTGCTGTGTCCGGGGGCTCAAAAGAGTTTTTCCACTTCCTGAAGTATCTGCTTCAGGCCTCTGCTGCGTTGCGAACCTGTTCACATTTGTAAATAAAATATGTATTTCTCGTAGTGGTACATATCTATACAAGAAGAAGCACTTAATAGAAAAAGTGAAGAGATCCTCTGAATACAGGGTCAAGCGGGGTTGCGAAATTTCGCAAGGGGGGGGTCGCAAAAAGAGAATCACGTGGATATCCAATAAATTTTCGATTACTTTTGGTCCCCAAGGGAAGGATCGTAGTATTCGTTTAGGCGCTTGGGCGCAACTACTGAACGAATTTTCGGCGTCTAGCACTTTTAGTAATCAACTATAAACTGGCCGGACTCGGGGTGGAGTGATCGCAAAAATGGCTCCTGTTGTTGTTGTTGCCCATCATCCACCATACACACTAATCCTGGATCCAACTTCCGGCATATTGACTACGTCATCGAAGCAACATTGCTGGGATCCTCTTCTTTGGAGGATCCCTGAGTGGGGCGTTTTTCCACCCTCTTTTTTTTGATTTTTTTATTTACTCTTTTTTTTGAATTTTTTAAAATATTTTTTTTGATTTTTTTGATTTCATTTTTTTAAATTTCTCCTCGGGGAGGGTAGATCGCAAAAATGGCTCCTTGAGGAGGGTAGATCGCAAAAATTTTGGATTTTGGAAAAAAAGTGACGGGGGTCGCTCCGATTTTGAAAAATTACGCAACGCTCCGCTTGACCCTGTTTGAATATTCAGAAAGTAAGCCAAACAGTTTAAAAAAGAGCAACAAAAATAAGGATGAAAACGGATATTGTGCCAAGGGCATGCCATAACTGTGGCAATCATGTGAAATACGAGTAAAAAGTAGGCCGAATCGGCGAAAACACCCATTTTTCTTTTCGGTAAAAATTTCGGTAAATTTCGAGAAAAATTCGGTAAATCGGTGGACGGAAAATGCACACCCCTGGTGCAAAATCACTTATACTTAGAACCATCACAAACATGAAATTCGAAAAAAGGGGGATCACGGATCAGTTAAGTCTCAACGCTTTAAATGCAGTGTTCACGATAAATCTCATTTTTGAGAAAAACACTGCTGGCAGATGCTGGAGGGGTATGGTCGAAGGAAACAGCGAAAATGAGCCAGAAATCGATAAAAACGACCACGAAGTGAAGATTTCGTTGCCCCAGTACGGCTGCTTAGCCCGCCCCGCCCATCGTTCTGACGAGCTTGTGGCGCCGCGGACGTTTTCGATGGCAATTTGCCAAGCAACTCCACCACAGCGACCTGATCGATTCGCGCACATCTCGCCGCTAGCCCGCGCTTGCGGAAACTACCAGGGCGTTTGAGGTCTTCCGCGCCCTGAACCTGTACATACGTTAGAAACCGTTATTTTAGCTTATTCTGGGCGTTTTCTTGGCTGCTTCTTCACTGTTCGTTAAAATGCGACCAAAGAACCCGGCATTGTGTCGAACTCGAGTGTAATATTCATCGTGGACACTGCCTTGAGGTATGGTGTACTTTGTCGCTGTCCTGAGCAACAGCCATAGAATTTAGCACAAATCGCGGTGGGACCCGCGTCGGAGCAACGGTATCGGCCGTCGTAGGAGCAGTTGCCTCGCGTCGGTCGCAGCGACGTGTCGCGGAGAGCTTCCACTGCAAATGGGCCGAAGCCTGTAGTTGCCACTGCAGCTGTCGCTGTGCAGAGCGACTCGACCGTGTGTCGCAAAAGTATACCATTGGGCTTCAACTAAGGACAGTTTTTCCCGCACAACGACGGTTGAAAAAACCATACCTGCGTTGTTGTATGTTTGTGGCAGTACATAAATGATCCGTGCTCGAAATTCTTGAAATTCCTCTGGGGGTTCCAGAAATGGCAATTTCATTTCACGAAAAGGTAAAAGTGCCCATCAAGGAATTTTTTGGGTGTTCAGAATTTTTTTTTCGGATTTGGCTGAAGACTTCCAACTGGGAATTATTTAGGGCCCTGGACCCGAATCTGGGGTCTTTTTGTTGCGAGACTTGAAGTTCCTGTTGGTTACTGTAGGCACAATGCCTTTAACTGGCGTTATTACTAACCATAAAATTTCGAAAATCGAAAAATGGACCTCAAATTCCTGTTCGGCGTCCCAAATAGCACCAATAGAGAAATTTTGAGTCAAATCTGAGACTTCGGTTCACCCACCGTTGCATACTGAAGAAAATCGAAAAACCGAACACATATTTGTGTTAAGCTGCTCAACTAACCTCTACGGATAAGTTTTAAGGCGATTTCATCGCAGCATTCTCGAATTTGTCAAAACCCGCGTGTGGCCAGAAAAAATTTCCTTCCTTTGAAGCCTGGAGCCAAATCAGCCAACTTTGAAACAAAATCGACAAATTGGCCTCGGATTCGCAATCAGTACCTAAAACAACTCTTTGAAAAAAGTTTCAAGCTCAATCCTAGACAGTTTTTTCAACACACCAAAAATTGCCATTCGTGTACACTACACCTCTTCTCTTCGCAAAGCTATGAAAATGCCCATATTTGGAAATCTCCCGTAAATCTTTTAGGCATTTTGGAAGTTTTGAACATGGTTTTCTAAAACATCCGTATGAAAGTAAAGTGATGCCTAGTTAGTCGCTGAGGCGGTGCATAAGAGGCTGGCAAGTAATGATAGCTCAACTAGGGTATTCCTACTCAGAACATCATTCCGGCCCTCCCGGTGCGAAATTGCATTTCGTGCCACCCGGGAGCTCAAAAATCGTGGCCAGATCCCGTTCCGGGCGACCCGCTAACCCCTCGATTGTTACCAGCCACCCGGAAGAAGAAAACGGTGCAACGAATTTGCGCGTGAATGTTCAATAACGGACAATTAATGTACAATTTACAGTTTTTCGCGCGATTCGATTCACCATTTCGGGCGACCCGGACGAACAGCGATTGGCCGCCCGGTGTTGGGTAACCGGAAACCGCGGTTCCAGGCTCTGAGCTACCCTTTTTAGGCGGTTTCAAACAGCATTCTCAGACCCTGGGACCACGCTCTCCGGTTACCCAATATGCAATGGTGAATCGCGTCGCGCGAAAAATTGTTCATTGTACATTAATCGTCCGTTATTGTACCAGGTTGTCCAATAATTCCTGTCCGAAAATTTTCAAAATTCTATAATTTTCCTTAGAAGTGTTATAATATCAGGCAAATGTAAGAGCCTTCTAGAAGGTTCTCCAAAGTTCTACGCTAGGGGTGTATAAGGCGCAGTCGCCGCGTCTAGCTACCAGTACAAGCTAAAATGGGCCAAGGTCGAATTCGTACGTTCGTGTACTACGAGTGGCTGCTGGGCACCGCGGTCGCCAACATCTGCAGAGCGTGCAAGGAGGATGCAGTGTCCCAACGCACAGTCAGCCGCTGGTTCAATCGTTTCGAGAGCGGCGACACAAGCCTCGAGGACAGGGAGCACAGCGGGAGGCCTTCTACGGTGGATGATGACGAAGTCCGTCGCTGTATCAAGGAGAAGCCGGAAGCCACCACCCGTTAACTGGCGACGACGCTCGGCTGCAGCAAGTCCACCATCCACAATCGACTCAACTTACTCGGCTACCACAAAGTTCTGGCCCGTCGGATCCCCCACCGTCTGACGGACGCCAACAAGCAGAGCCGCGTGGCCGTCTGCCAGTCCCTCCTCCTTCGTCCGCATCGCAAGGAGTTTCTCGAGGACCTGGTCACTCGGGATGAGAGCTGGGTCCCCTACGACAACGTCACCCGCCGTGCCATCTGGATCCCGCGCGGAGAAGAGCCGCCGACGACGCCGAAAGCCCACCTACACCCGCTGAAGATCATGCTCTGCTGCTGGTGGGACATCAAGGGCATGCTGGACTTCGAGCTGCTCCCGCAATTCAGGTCGGTCACTGCCTCCATCTACACCGATCAGCTCAAGAAACTAGCCGCCGCCATCCGAGAAAAGCGTCCCCGACGGGCCTCGGTCCACCTGCTGCACGACAACGCGCACCCTCATGTGACGAAGGAGAGCCAGCAGAAGTTGGCGACGCTCGGCTGGGAGACGGTTGCCCATCCGCCGTATTCCCCGGACCTCGCCCCCTCCGACTACCAATTGTTCCGCCCGCTGAAGCACCATTTGGCCGGAAGAAAATTCACCAACTACGACAACCTCAAAGCCGACATCGCGGACTTCTCCAAGTCGCAGCCCCCGAAGTTCTGGGCGAAGGGCATCAGCCACCTGCCCAATCGATGGGCCACTGTTGTGGATAACTGTGGTGATTATATTGTTGATTAGACTTGTTTTTCAATAAAGTTGAAAAAAATTTAAAAAGGTGAAAATTTCGGACAAGAATTATTGGACAACCTGGTACATTCACGCGCAAATTCGCTGCACAGGGAAGGCAATTTTTGTCATCCAGGTGGCTGGTAACAATCGAGGGATCAGCGGGTCGCCCGGAGCGGAATCTGGCCTCGATTTCTGAGTGTCCGAGTGGCCCGAAATGCAGTTTTTCGCACCGGGAATGTCGGAACGAAGTTCTGAGTTGGCGTTGTCTGGCAAGTCGTTCGGAGGTTGTTATCTCCAGTCTGCCTACGTGTGTGTATACTGCCTTTTACATATAGTATCAAGACTAAGATATAGAGTAAATTTCAGGTAAAGGGACTCGGTCCAGGACGTATGACTTGTGTGAAGGGTCTGACAGTAGCCGGCGTTCGTGTTGTAAGCATCACCGATCACACTCCGCTCAAAGAACTGGGTCCAAGACCTCGAAAAATTAGAAGAGTATAGAGATTGTTCATTACTTCTGTACATTTTTTGTTGTTTCTGGTTAGGATTGTCTTTTTTTAAAATAAATATTTGAATGTCTGCTCTGTTATGCACACAGACTAGAAAGCGGTGAACTCGCGATGCGATTAGAACGGGAAATTAACATACGGCGGACTGTATTGATCACCAGCTGTACTGGTCACGGGTTACCGGTCGCTGGTAAACTACTACTGGAACCTGTTGTTTTCCTACTTCGCGACATAGAGTTCTACACTACGTATTAGTCCATGTTTCAAGAGCGAGAATCTGGCGAACCGAAGAGCTGGGGATGTCTGATTTTCATTGTGTCGGCGGTGAGTGAAATGTTGTGTTGAACGCTTGCCAAGAGTTCTGGCAGATTTCAAAAGCATGAAATTGTGAATGGAAATTTCTGTGAAGCCCCGACTGAATAGAAGTCGCCTAGGATAGGAAATGGGTCGGAACACAGTTTTTTTGCGAATTTTTCGCTCTGGATGGATATAGTGAGTGTGCAAAATAAGCCAGGCCCTCACCAGGGATGAGCAGAGTTTCGATTTACCAAGTTCCGATGGTTTTCGGCCTTCTGATTTCCGAAAAAATGTGGAAAAAATCGGAAGTAGTTAGAAGATTACAATTTTAGGAGCTCAAAGGCAGTGTTCGCGATAATCTTCGATTTTGAGATTAATCGCTGAATCGATTGTTTAGCCCCCGAGTGGAACTGAAATGACGAAGAAACCGATAAAAACGCGCCAGAAGGGCACGAAATCCTCAAGTATCAGCCCGCCTCTTAAGTATCAATGGAACTGTTCGTTGTGACAATGAAATCTTTTGTGGACCCGTTTTTGCAATTCTCCATTCTGGATTGCTCCGTTCTTTCCTTCGGGCCCTAACTAATACTGTTTTGCCCAAAATATTCTTCCATCTTCGATTAGTCCCATTTTTTACCGGTGACAACCACCGGGAACATGTTCATCCAATCAGTCAACTAGTTCAGGCCATAGAATAATGTCACTGAAATAGGACGAACTAGTGCGTTTTTCGCCGTTTCTTCGTGATTTTGGTAACACTTGGTTGCCAACGCATTGTTTCGAGTGAAAAACTTGGAAACGAGAGTCATCGTGAACACTGCCTTTAAACATTGTTTTCTGCCAGACCTTCAAGAAGTTCTCTAAGGGCTAATCCTGAACAGAAGGTTTGTTTTGATGTGTGAAGAAGAACAAGGAATGAGATCCACATATCGGCAGAAACTGTGTTTTCTAAAAATATACCAAAAACCCACTGTGAATCGACTCTTTTCCGTAAGATTCAGGTCTAACCATTTCTAAACTAGGTTCTTTTTTTAGGGAGATTTGTGTTTGTCCACGCTTTTATTGAATCTATTAGGGGCCTCTGCCCATGTTAATGCTCAAGTGGAGCTTACAGTCCGAACAGAGTGTAACTACAGGTCTCCTTACGTATTGTCTCTTTACATAATGTAGTGTAGTTAATGGACGGGGCTGCGACGGTAGACGCGCGATCGAAACTGTTAGGGGTCGCTTATACTCCCGCCGCCGGGCGGCGCGGCACAGTGCATTTCTGTAATATTGATCACGCGGCACGGCACCATAGATACTATAGGATTGCACTTCGCCGCTCAGCGGCAGAACTATAAACGACGCCTTAGCCGTCGGTGTCGCGAACTCCGCACAGCCCGCCGCTCCTGGCGCACCCCGTCCATCCGCTTGACCATATTTAACAAGAGCCCATTACCTACTATAGTATTTTTTTACACTATTTTTGGATGTTTTTTGCCGTAACTGCAGTTCAACGTCGCAGTGCACGTTATGGTATGTTTACACAAGGTGCTGAGTTGATCGCAAAACGCTTGGCTCCGGGCGAGATTGAACCAGCGTATTCCCTTTCCGGGGGAGCGCCTTATCGCACTGCACCACCGAAGAAGACTGTTAGATAGTCTCTGACGGTATTCCTGTTTCATCCCGTTATGCGGGTGAAAGGATGATTGCTTCGGTGAAGATTTACCGAGCGGGTGGGTGAGAGCGGCGCTGGGGCTTGGGTGGTGCAGTGCGATAAGGCGCTCGCCTGGAAAGGGAATATGCTGGTTCAATCTTGCCCGGAGTCAAGCGTTTTGCGATCAACTCAGCACCTTGTATAGTATTTTTGCCCATCTGTACCTCGGTCTACTTGTTGCGATTCTAATGGACTATATATTTCTTGTTATAGGAAGGTGACACTCACTATTTAAGTCACAGTACATGAAATGATATCTTATTGGGCTACAGTCAATAAATGAGTGTTGCCCAGAAGTCATGATATCTATAATGTGCTACCTGAAAATGGCTAACTGAAGCGAATTTTGAGCAGCATTATTTTGGATTTTCGGTTTTCGTCGTGTATCTGAATTTCGTGAAAATTGAGAAAGAAGATTAGGCTTTATCAAGTTTTTTTTGGGAGGAGATCTCCTCCCAGCTAAAGATTAAGAACAGTTTAAAAGGCCTAATAGACTAGAAGTAGGGTAGGTACATACAGCCATCATGGGTGGTTAGAATCTATTCAGGTGAACGTACTTCCGATAACCCGATTTTCGATGTTTTTTGGCGTTCCGGTCCCGAATTCCGGTTTCCGAAATCTTAATGGTCGTTCCGAATTCCGGAAAAGATTATCGCTCATCATTGGTCCTCACTTTCAAAATTTCCGAAAAAACCTTCGTATGAAAATTATGAGCCTCCTTAAATGAGCAATTTTGACGATTTTTTTCGGGTGGATCATAAAAGAACACGGTTGCAAAAATCATGATAGGTAAGCTCGATTATGAGTTCAAAAGGTTAGTTATTGGCCACGGACTAAAATTTTATTACCATTCTGTGTTTTTGCTACCCAACATTTGAACAATCAAAGTATACTCACGACAAGCGATTGGATTTGCAAGTTTTGATTGAAATCGTAAGCGTGCAGCCATGAGTTGTAGACGACTACCTACACTACCCACCCTAGGTTTTTGTAAAAACTCGAAAAGTAAGACGCGGAAAATCGATTTTCTCGTCTTTGGATCATAACTCGCTTCAAAGTGGATTTTTTTCATATTTGAAGATATTTTTGGAATCAGCAACGTGTACTTTTTCTTTTTGATCAACACAAGGCTTACTCTCAAACAAGGTATATAGGGTTGACACAATCAATCGAGTGGGTGAGAAGTGAGACAATGTGAGATGCTGAAATGTGTGACTGTAACTATTCTAGGTTGCTCAATTTCGTTCTTTCAGTTTTCTTTATTCTACACATTTCTTTTGTTTAATTTTTGATTCTTCTTTGGAATTTCATTCTACTTCAACTCTGGGTATTGATTACTAGCTGTTTCTCTAGTTATTTATTTGATATTGTCTGGTTCTTATTCTTGTTAACATATCTATTTTCCAAATGAAGCAGTAATAATATGAATGAATTGCAGATCTTAAAGTATTCTAGTTATAATAAATTCATTTACAAAATTGAAGAAAATAAATATAAATCAATATTAAAAACATCTCAAAGAACCAAAATATATAAGAAACAAAAATATCAAATAAATAACCAACTGATTAGCTAACAATTAATACCCAGAGGTGAAGTAGAATGAAATTGTTCGAAAAATAAGAAGAAAAAAATTGTAAAATGAACAAAAAATAAATCGAAAAAGATTTAAATAGACTGGAGTAGACAAAGTCACATATTTCAGCATCGCATATTGTCCCTTTTCTCACCCATCGATTGATTATGTCAATCCTACATGCCTTGTTTGAGAGTAGCCCATGTGTAGATGAAAAGAAATAGTACATGATGCTGATTTCAAAGATGTTTTCAAGTTTCAAAGTCTACTTTGAGCGAGTTATGATCAAAAAAGACGAAAAAAAGCGTTTTTTCGCGTTTTTCTTTGTCTTTTAAACTAAAACTTATGGTGGGTATTGTAAAGTGTTCTACTCATTCCCATTTGCAATCTCTGTCTGTTTCGTCCATATTTTCTGAAAATAATGCTTCGGTGATAAAATTTCCTCTGCCTTCTCGGAATTGCGTACAACAAACTGTGATTGTGTGCTAACTGAAGACATAGTCTTTGAAAAGGCGAGTTCCCCGCGTACTATATATACTCTAATAGCACGTACAAGTATTTTTTCAAGGTCACTGTTATGAATCTGGTGGTGGTTATGACAATCCGAATTCTGTTAGACACGGAAGATGAGATCAACGAGCCCATAATTAAAGGTGGGAATTATATTATTTTTGACAGCACCAGTTCAGAGGGCCTTTCACACTGTCGTTGGTTACATTGTTCTCGGATAAGATCGAATAAACCGATGTATTGATTTTTTCGCGTCTGTACTCTGGGAGTTTTGCCCGAGAAATGACCGCGAAATGAATGCTTGCCGCGGAATAGCCGCGAAATAGCCTCCAAATAAAAGGTTTATAATTTGCCACCGGCACGAAATTCTCACGGATGTGAAGAAGTTTCTATTTCCAGAGTTTTCCACGAGTAGGCCCCAATATCGTGTTATCTTTATCACCGGTGCGGCTGTTTTCCTAATCCTTAGTGTGTTCACCTTCAGCCGCTCACCTCCGGAGAAAGATGATGTGTGAATGAAAACACACCGCTCTCAATTTCTCTTATACCCTACCCTTTATCAATTGGATATCATCAATTTCGTTTACCGTGAAAGTTTTGTGCCGATGGCAATTTATAATCGTCTCTCCAAATATTACTCTCCGTGAAAGGACCGAAAAATGATTCTCTCCTGGTAAGTATACGACGCATTCCAGAGTCATGGTTCAGATGTCGACACCTCCGTCACTTCAATTGCCCAAGTTTGAGGTGCTTGGACCTCGCTCAGCCTCTTGAGGCCCTGTCCTACCGCTGGCGGCCCCGGATGGCGGATCGGCGAGCCGGCAACGGCTGCGTCTTTGCTACTTTTGGATACTTCTCGTTATTTCCCGCTTAGCTATCTCTCTCACTCTCTCTCTCTCTCTCTCTTTCTCTCTCTCTCTCTCTCTCTCTCTGAAAAGCCAAGAAATAGCCTACCAGGAGCCGATGCAGAGCCTGGTGGTTTATTTCTCGGCTATTTCTTTGTCAGAGCCCTCACAGGAGATGAGGATGGCCCTGGAAACCACAGACAAGGCGGAACATTCTAGGCTGGGATTCATGAACGCTAAACCGGGGGTCTCAGCAGGGTTTATTTGGAAATGTTCGCAAACCAGCGATTCATCATCGCTAGGTTTGGTCAGGACTGGACTCTGCCTGGGTCCTATGTAATCGCACCTCCGAGGTGGTTTTTTTTTGGTTCGGTTCGGTCCCAGCTGGGGCAGCTAACCAAACCAAACCAAACCCTGCCGGGACCCGATGCGTTCATGAAGCCCAGCTCAGATGTGGTTGCGTAAGTATGATAGACCTAGACCCACAACGTCTCAAGAACGGCACGGAAAGTTCAAATTGTTGGCTTACGTTGTGGTGCAGTCGGTGAAACGTGCAAGCTGCTATGGAGACACACCGCGTGAGAGGTGTGCATGTGGTAGGTTTACTAAGCCAGTGCAGGGTAGGACCAGTTATCAGTCTAAGGTCACAGTTGAGCGGAATAACCACTGAATATGAGATGGGAGATGGGTTGAGAGTAGATAGGATTGCAAATGTCACACTAATTGCCATACAACTCAGGTAAACTGCGAGAAGAGCTGACAATATTCCTGGGAATCTTCACTATGACGTTTTTCTTTGGATGCTGGTGCTGCTTCTGTTGCGGATGTTTGGTCTGCAGGTGACTTACTCGATGCGGAATCCCGCCTAGAATTTGAAATGACCTATTCCGAGTAACTTTTCCTTGTCACTATAAAGTAATACTGTAGTATGTAGGTTTTCCGAACTAGTGCCGCCACATTCATCGGCTACACTTCGTACGTGTCTACTCAGATAGTAGTACCGGTCGGACCGAGGGTGAATGGCGAGTCGAGCAACAACCATTCCGCGATCCGACCGACGCGTTAATACCCTCCCGCGCTCAGCCCGGCGAACCTTCTGCCTGCCGCCATTTGCCCGCCATCAGCCCGGAGAGGCTTTCATTGCCGTCGGTCCGACCAGTGTTACTATCTGAGTAGATCTTTACCGCTAATTGACCTAACTTCAGATGGATGATCGACTGCCCAAGTTTTTGCGGTGGCCTGATCAATGCGGCGTCATACAAATTCATCTCCTCTCATCCATCAATTCGAAGGCGATTTCGGAAAGAAGACGGTAATATTATCTGTTCCCCACCGTTTGGCGCGACATGCGTTGCGTGCACGCACCGCACCAGTTTTTACAGTTTAACGCCCTCTCTATTCGGACTTGATTGTCCGCGATTGCGTTCACCATGATTCATTCATAAGCTGCGATATCGTCTCTCCGCGCGTAGTCGCCTCCTAGCAAGACCACGCTCACTCGTCACGTCATCCTATGATCCTACCCGTACCGATCAATTGCCCGGCGCGCGAGCTGGCTACGTTAAGGCCTATGGTATACTTTGTCGCTGTAATGAGCGACAGGCATGCAATCTAACACAAATCGTGGCGGGACCCGAATCGGAGCAGCGGCAACGGTCGTCGTAGGAACAGATGTCGCGTGTGGGTCGCAGCGACGTGTCGCGGAGTGCTGACATAGTGCAAATGAGCCATAGCCTGTCGCTACCTCGCTGTCGCTGTGCAGTGGACTGCGACGGCAACAGATTTAAGGGGTCTGCAGAGCTGCACCGACCGGCGACTGGTCGCCGAGCGTCAGCCTTGACGCGGCGAGAGGAATGTTTACGAACATTATCATCGCGGCGTCGGTTGCTGCTTGCTGGCAGTGACGCAGGGCCGTCGCGGCGTCGAAACACTCTGCGCAACCCCCTCGTCGCCATTTGCGCTGCGTCGGTCGCCCTCGTCGCTGAATGTAATCAATACTGCATCACCCGTCGTTATTCGTCGCTGCGAGCAACGCCGCAACTTGAACTCTGCAGACCCCTTTACAGGACGGGAGGCGGTCGCTGTCGCTGTGCAGAGCGACGCGACCATGTGTCGCAAAAGTATACCATACCCCTAATAGGCTAACGCTCACGGAGTTCCCCATAGTTGATGTTTCCGCTAAAGCCACAACAGTATCGCACCTCATATCGCATTTGTATGAAAAAATTAACATAAATATTTTTTTCCTAAGAAACGTGTTCATTTTCTTCTCCAAAATTCAGTAAACAGTATCCTAACAGATTGAGGAAAAAAATTGAAAACGTCGAACTTTCTCTGCTTTCCATTGCGATTGGTTGATTTTGTAGTCATGCGGTGGGAGGCGAGCGTGCGCTCATTATGTTATGCAATTCATCCAGGACGTAAGGTGGCGTTCAGAGTTTTCGCAGGTCGACGCGATGGCACATGTCAGTGCGATGCGAGAACCGCGTCGCGCAGTAGTTCAGGTGTGAACGCTGCTCGAACGCTGGTCGCCTACGCGCACTCGCGTACCTATGCAATTTTGTGTAAACAAACAACATAATTTTTTTAATAACAGCAACAAATGTGCTTAGATTATTGCTTTCATTTTTAGATTTAATTGTGCCAATGGAAAAAACATTGAAGGAAACCAGCAACGAGCTTGCCTTCGCGCGGCGTACACCGCGTCGCTTTGCATTGCAAGACGAAGAAATGATACCGCGCAAAAGAAGTTTGCGCGTTATTAAAAATGCATCACGCTCCTTCACTGTGATCGAATTGCGACGACTCGACGCGACGTCGCTTGATCAACATGTAGATTGATTATAACATCGCATCGCGCCGCAGGTGAACTCTGGACGTCGCCTTAAGTCTGTCCGAATGAGAATGTCCGCCCACGCTGTCGGCACTTGTGTCGAGCGGCCGTCGCGAAAGCATTTTTCGCACCTATTAATCGATTAGAAGAAATGCTCGACGAGTATTGAATAGAATTCTAGTCAACTATTCGCAGCCGTGGGTAGGCTCGTGTGAAAAAATGACTTAGTGACGGCCGCTCGACACGCACGCCAACCGCGTGGGCGGACAGTTTCATTCGGACAGACATCACATATTTTTTACATACATTTTCAGAAGAGGATATCGTCATTGAGGATGTGGTCGTTGCTGCACGAGGTATTATTCCTCATCACGGTATGCAACGACAGGCAACTGACCTGAGGGCATATGAAAATCCCATACCATTCGAACATTTTATTGAGGTAAGTTCGAATTTCATTCCATTCTCCAATAATTTATGATTTTTGTTTGAGTTTCCGCCGCGACTACGCTGCGGTAGCATCGCGTTTTCAGCGCGGTTCCTCCGCGTCTCCTCCATCTCATGCATTCAGTGAGCCGGAGGAACCGCGGAGCATTCGCGGTAGAGTCCATCACATTTTTGCATAAGAACATTTTCTTTTCATTTCCTCATTTTCAGCCCGAGGCCATTGTTCCACGGCCGGTGCCACAGATAATGGTGCACTCTCCTCTTGGAAGGATGCGATCCTATAGTATCGATGTGTCTTACAAATAATATTTTTCTGTTGGGTTCTCCTCTGAAGTTTTCGTTTACAGAAGAAGGATGGGTGAATTTCTACCTTGTATAGGTGTACATATTGACCAATTGTTTATCGAATAAAATGCTTTACAATTTGGTTTTTGGTTGCATTTTCAAATCGACTCAGAATAAGCTGTGTGGAATAACTAACAGTAGATCACCCAATTTTTTTTGGAGAAAAAAAGGCATTTTCATATGATTTTTTTTGATACACGAGAACTCGCTCGATTAATTGAATATAGAGGCCCCGAACACATCTGAAAATAGGCAAGGCTGACGATTTTGTTCTTCTTAACTCAAGCAGCCACGGTCAAACCCTTCTAAATTACTGGCATTTTAGAACTAAATCTGTTGCCCCGAAATGGCTCCCGTTGGTCCCGAGACATCACATATTGACTGTACTTTGAGCCCCTAGTTTTTTCCTCAAAGGCAGTGTCCACGATAAAAACCATGTCTGATTTTTTTGGTGGAGATCGGCAGCTTCGGGGCCTAGCGCAGCCCTAACGTGGAAAAAACTAAGAAAAATGAGCTCGGAACGGTCCCCTACGGTCCCAAAGTTGGACAACCGTCAGCTCGTCACACCCCAGATGCACTTTCCGTGCCCAACGACGTGAACAAATGAATGCTCGAGATTGTGAGATGAGCAATGGTTTTCGATCAATAGCCCCGTTCTTCCCTTAATTCCCAACTTCTCTCTTTACTCAGGTCAGCTCGCATACATCGACGGAAGTTATAAGCCTCGGACAACTCGTCCACCATGCTTCCCTAGCTGAGACCTCATTGGAATCTGCATGGGACCGTCTTCAAGATAGGCGGGAAAGCAGAAAAAACGGTTCTTATCGTGAACACAGCCTTTAACAGCCTACTGTGCTTATCTGGGCCAAATTCCGGTCCGCGATTGCGTCTCGACACGCTTTGCGGCCGCATACTCCCGAGTCAGAAGAGCTTCCAGCGCCGCAGCCGCCGATCTGTTGACTCTAGGTGGGTTTTGGAAATTAGAAACTAAGCAAAATTGGAGAAAATTGTATGAAAAAGCCACATCGAGTCGGCTTTGGCGCTGGAAGTCCGACAGACTCGAGCGCGTGCGGCCGCAAAGCGTGTCGAGACGCAATTACGGACCGGAATCTGGCTCAGATAAGCACAGTACAATCCACCCAAAACTGATCAAATCAAGTGGTCGAAATGCGAAGTAATTCGTTCTCTGTTTAGTCAAATATTCAGAAAGTTATAATATATTTATTTATTAACCCTCATAAACCTGCATAACAGACCTACCTTTTATCCCCATCTGACTACTCGGAAACTCAACAGGTCCGACCGCAGATTTCTGTCGGGTCGGACCCCTTTCTGTTCCCGCCCCTTACTTCTTCCAGCTAAGACGTCATGGGGGGGGGGAAGTAAATTTTGTTCTCCCCATGTCTTCTCACTTGGGACTACGTGGAGGAGCAATGCTAAAGGGTCCGACCCGACAGAAATCTGGGGATAAACCCCGTTCGAGCTGGGGTCGGACCCTGCAACTGCATGAGTAGGGATCGACAAGTGGTCGCAAACTCCTTTCACCGTAGCAGTCATCTAACTCGTGATGGAGTCTATAGAGAAAGTTGATATTCGATGTGGGCCTCTAAAAACGGAGTGTGTCGGGGGAGCGTCTTCATTACAAGTTCCACACAGTTCCATAACCACATACTGTGCTTCGTCGGGCCAAACTCCGGTCCGCAATCGCGCCTCGACACGCTTTGCGGCCGCACGCACTCGAGTCAGTCGAGTTTCTTGCGCCAAAGCCGACTCGATATAGCTTTTTTATACAGTTTTCTCCAATTTTGTTTAGTTTCCAGTTTCTGAAACTCACCTAGAGTCAACAGATCGGCGGCTGCGGCGCTGGAAACTCTTCCAATTCTAAAGCGCGCGGCCGGAAAAAGGGTGTCGAGGCGTAATTGCGGACCAGAATTTGGCCCAGAGAAGCACAGTAAGGCTCTATTCATACTACTCAACGCCAGCGCGGCACGCGCGTCACGCGCTGGTTAGGCGTTGGAGCATGAATACTTTCTACGCGCGTCGCGCGCGTGCCGTGCTTGAGGAGCCTATGAATACTTCAGCGTTGACGCCATGGCGGGGAGGAATAAAGCGGACTTTGACATTTCCTAACAAGTAAATTCTGTATAGGCTTTCACCATCATGGTAGCAGAGGATACTACTGAATCAATTACTAAAAAACTGAACGAATTGATGATAGATTAATAAAGAAAAGGATGAAAACGTCGTTACTGCCGTCGCCGCTATGGCGGAGCGGGCGTAGCGCGCGGGCAAGGCGTCGGGTCATTCATACACAAACGCCACGCCAGCGCGACACGCGCGTGCCGCGGCGTTGAGGAGTATAAATATCGCCTGAGCGCCTGGCTGGGTCGTGGCGCAGAGGCAAGCGCTTTGCGTCTGCCCAGCAATCGAGGGTTCGGCCCCCATTGAAGCACTCTTTTGATTCCGATCACGAAACGACAGGAAACAATTCATTATACACCACCAGTCATATCACCACTTGAAGTTCAGAATGATTTAATTGTTTGAAAAAGCGATGGAACCTCGCGTGAATAAAAATCTAAATCAAAACATAATTTCAAATTCTTAATGATTCGAACATTCAAATACCCAAATGTTCGAATGTTACTCATTCAAGTTTGGCTTCAAGTGTGGCGATTACATATCGAATTTTGTACTTATCTTTGCTTATAATTTTAACAAATTTTGGCATCTAAGCAGACTTTTTGAAGCATTCCGGAAATTTACTGAAATTCCCAACGGAAACCCATATAAGTTCGCTGAACTTCCAGTGAACTCTTAACTTTCTGACTTTAACTTTTTCAGTTTTGTATTTTTGGTTTGATCTCTTTAGACAGGGCCGGAACAATCCATATCAAACCAAAAATACACAACTGAAAAATAAATAAATTAAACGAAAGTTAACTAACATAAAATAAAATAAAATAGGTATAACCAGCGATTATAAAGGATAAAAGTAAAAAAAACAATAAAAAATATGTTAGATAATAAAAGTTCCATCTTTTTCACCTATAAAACGCAAAAATACTGTTTAAATTTAGTTTTTAGGGCGTTGCGGAACTTTTCGTAATAAAATGAGAGTCGATTTTGAAGCAAAGACAAGCCAAAAATGGATTGAAATTAAGAAGACATCAATCTCGAAAAAAATAAAAATTGAATTTAATCATAAAAACTTCAACTTTCTTGTCTTATCGAGAACGTTTCCAATTTATCTAAAAATAGCTATAGCTTAGGTTGCTAGGATGAGTCCGGGTGGTCGGTGATGGTAAAATATAACAGTGATAAGGAGATTTCGACATGATTAGTCCGATAAGCCTTGCTTCGACCGGCTCAAAATACGTATTTTAAATTTCGTGCAAGTTTTAATTCAAAAAATGTGGCGGTCTGTAATGTTAAATTACTATGTTAATACTAAAAAAGCCAAAAACTTTCTAAAAGTTCTTCAACCTCAGCATAATAAAACGTTTTGATTTTGCTTATATAATTTTGTACTAGTTGCCCTTTTCATTGAAGAGCCTCGGGGAAGCTAGGGATATGAATTGAAGACAGTGTCGAGAAACAATTCATATCAAGCAAAGGATAATTAAATAAATAAATAAATAAATAAATAAATATATATGTATATATATATATATATATATATATATATATATATATATATATATATATATATATATATATATATATATATATATATATATATATATATATATATATATATATATATATATATATATATATATATATATATATATATATATATATATATATATATATATATATAAATAACCAAATGAATGAATCAGTAACTAAGGAAATAAATTAATGAACAAATATAATAATGTTAAGCGAAATAAAATATAATAGAGTAAGCCAATAAAAATAAATTATTGAATAATAAAAATTCTATTCTCTTGACTTGCAAAACGCAAGAATACAATTCAGTTTTCAGGATGTTACGGAACTTTTTGGAATAAAATGAAGGTCAATCTTGAAGCAAAGACAAACTAGAAATGGAATAAAATTAAGAAGACACCAATATTGAAAAAAAAAATAAAAATTAAATTTAATCATAAAAATTTTAACTTTCCTGTCTTATCTAAAACGTTTCCAACGTATCTGGAAATAGCTATGTATTTTAAATTTCGTGCAAATTACAATTAAAATACGAGAAAAATGTGGCGGTCTGTAATTTTAAATTAATGTCCTACAATGTAAATGCTGAAAATGCCAAAAACTATCCAAAGTTTTTTAACCTCAAAATAATCACATTTTTATTAATTTTTCAAATTCAATAATTCACTAGTTGCCCTCTTCACTGAAGAGCCCCGGAATGGCTAGGGATATGAATTGTCTGAATATAGGGTCGAAACAAATAATAGCAAACAAGGAATATTCAAATAAATAAATCCATAAATAGCCAAATAATTATATGAGTACATAGTGAAATAAATAAATGAATAAACAAAATAATGTTAAGTAAAATAAAATATAACATAATAAGCGAATTGAAAAAAATTAAATAATTAAAGTTCTATTCTTTTGACTTGTAGAACGCAAAAACTCAATTCAGTTTTTAGGATGTTACGGAACTTTTCGGAATAAAATGAAGGTCGATTTTGAAGCAAAGACACCAAAAATGGATTAAAATTAAGAAGACGACAATCTCAAAAAATAAAATAAAAATTAAATTCTAATCTAAAAAGTTTGGATTTTCCTGTCTTATCAAGAACGTTTTCAGCTTATCTGGAGATAACTCTGAATTTCGAATTTCATGCAAATTATAATTCAATAAGGCGGAAAATGTGGCGGTCTGTAATTTAAACCTCTTATCCTTCTATGTAGATACCAAAAATGCAAAAAATTTTTCTAAAGGCTTCTGGACATCATTTTCTTAATTTTTCTAATTCAATATTGCACTCGTTGCCCTCTTCACTGAAGAGACCCAGGAAAGCTAGGGATACGATTTGTCTGAAGATAGGGCCGAATTAATTCATATCGAACTAAGAATAAATAATTAGGTAAAAAATAATATTATAAATAACCAAATAAATAAATCAGTAACTAATGAAATAAAAAAGATAAACAAATAAAATAATGTTATGCAAAATGAAGTACAAAAGAGTAAGCGAATAGAAAAAATAAATTATTAAATAATAAAAGTTCTATTCTTTTGACTTGTAGAACGCAAAAATATAATTTATTCTCTCGGATGTTACGGAACTTTTCGGAATAAAATGAAAGTCGATTTTGAAGCAAAGACACCAAAAATGGATTAAAATTTGGAAGACACCAATCTCGAATAATAAAACAAAAATTGAATATAATAATAAAAAGTGAAACTTTCCTGTCTCATCGAGAACGTTTCCAACTTATCTGGAAATAGCTACGTATTTTGAATTTCGTGCAAATTACAATTCAAATACGCGAAAAATGTGGCGGTCTGTAATTTTAAATTATTGTCCTATGATGTGAATACTGAAAATGCCAAAAACTTTCTAAAATTTTTTCGACCTAAATACAATAACTTTGTTTTTTGATTTTTCTTATATAATGTTGTGTTAGTTGCCCTCTTCACTGAAGAGCCCCGGGGAAGCTAGGGATAGGAATTGTCTGGAGATAGGGCCGAAACAAATCATATCAAACTAAGAATAATTAATTAAATGAAAAATAATATTATAAATGACCAAATAAGTAACTCAGTAATCAATGAAATAAAAAATGAACAAATAAAATAATGTTAAGCAAAACAAAATATAACAGAGTGAGCAAATTCAAGAAATAAATTATTAAATAATAAGAGTTCTATTTTTTGACTTGTAAAACGCAAAAATACAATTCAGTTTTAAGGATGTTACGGAACTTTTCGGAATAAAGCGAAGGTCAATTTTGAAGCAAAGACACGATAAGTGGATTAAAATTAAGAAGACATCAATCTCAAAAAATAAAATAAAAATTGAATTTAATCATAAAAATTTAAACTTCCCTGTGTTATCGAAAGCGTTTCCAACTTGTCTGGAATTAGCTATGTATTTTGAATTCCGTGCAAATTACAATTCAAATACGCAAAAAATGTGGCGGTCTGTAATTTTAAATTATTGTTCTACGATGTAAATACTGAGAATGCCAAAAACTTTCTCAAAGTTTTTCAACCTAAATACACTTAAATTTTTTTATTTTTCTTATATAATTTTGTGTTAGTTGCCTTCTCCACTGAAGAGCCCCGGGGAAGCTAGAGATATGAACTGTCTGAAGATAGGGTCAAAACAATTCGTATCAAACAAAGAATAATTGATTAAATGAAAAATAATATTATAAATAACCAAATAAATAAATCAGTAACTAATGAAATAAAAGAATGAACAAATAAAATAATGTTAAACAAAACAAAATATAATAGAGTGAGTGAATTCAAAAAATAAATTATTAAATGATAAGAGTTCTATTTTTGACTTGTAAAACGCAAAAATACAATTCAGTTTTAGGGATGTTACGGAACTTTTCGTATAAAAATGAAAGTCGATTTTGAAGCAAAGACACCAGAAACGGATTAAAATTAAGAAGACATTAATCTCAAAAAATAAAATAAAAATTGAATATAAGCATAAAAATTTTAACTTTCTTGTCTTATCGGGAACGTATCCAACTTGTCTGGAGAAAACTATGCATTTTGAAATCAATGCGAACTGTAATTCAAATAGGAGAAAAATGTGGCGGTCTGTAATTTTAAATTCTTATCCTACTATATAAACACGAAAAATTTCAAAAATGTCAATTTAATGGCATTCAGAATTGTCTAAAGATAGGGTTGAAACGATTAGTATCAAACCGAAAATTAAATAAATAAATTTATGAAAACAATTAAGGAAATAAATAAAATACAATACAATAAGCGAATTTATATCAAAACAAAAAAAACTTCTATTCTTTTGTTTAAAAAACGCAAAAATACTGCCTCAAGTTATCTGGGGCTTCATATAAATTTCAATAGCATCTGCAAGTTTGATAATAGCTTCGAATTTTCCTTTCGCTTCCATAATTTATTATTTAATTTTTTTCCGAAATTTTTTCTCTTCACTGAAACTTATTGCCAACTTTGCAAATTCTCTTTGCTTCTCAGGATGTTTTTGAAGCCTTCCAGAATATTCCGTAAGTCTGTGAATGCACAGATTGCTTCAAGGGAGAACAATTATATGAATACACACCACTGTAACATTCTATCAGCGCTTGCTTTGAGCGAAGGTTCAAACAATCAGGGGAGTTTACCTGTTTTCCGGTGTATTGACATGTTAGCACAAGTCATGCTCGACGACCCGCTCATTGATCGGCGTCACCTCATTGTCCACGTCACCAGCCGGATAGACACGTCGCCCACTTGTTTTTGTCTCTCTTTTTGTCTCTTTAATCTCTCTTCCCACCTCATCCTATTTGACGAGCGGCTGCATCGCGTGCTCACACTGCCTGGTGAGCCCTTCTGGGATATGGATGTCCAATGCGGCTAGAATCCGTGGCCGTCGACCCGCTAGGGCCAGTTTTTTTGGGAAGTTGGTAAGGATGCGGGTGAGGCCGTACGGGAGAGATTAGCATTAGGCTCCAGGGCTTTTAACGGCGGTCATAGGCGGTCATTGCTCACGCGTGCGTGCTGCGTCGCGTTCGGTGAGCTTCGCGGACAACTAGATGGGCGGAAACGTGACATACCCGCTTTGACGTGAAAAACAGATAAATTGACTTGTCCTGTAATCATCATCAACTTTTCTGCGTTTATTTCTTGCCAGAAACCATAGCAATTTACTCACATGAAGCTATGAAGACTCCTCTAAACGGTTGTGGGTTTTCAGTAGTCGCCGCGCGCAAGACGCTCACCTGACCGCTGCGCGTACGCACGCGAGTGAGCAATGCCATGGAGCCTACTTCCCAGAGCTAACTTTTGGCTTACGTTCAAGATATTCAAGACGGTTTTGAATTAATTTTTCCTTGGCTTACACACGCCAGTCTAAGACTCTCAATCCCCCACAACTAAACCTCAAACCCGTGAGTTAAGAGGTTTGAAATGGAGATTCTTCTCCAATACTAGAAAAGCTCATAGAATGGTTACCCGCTTGATGAGTTATGTCCCAGATTCCGTTAGATTGCTCACTCGCGTGCGTCTCGTCGCGGCTCGGCAAGTGTCGCGCGCAGTGGACGCGATAAACTCGCTATCGTGTGGAAGAGTAGTCAGCACCTCAAATGGGGAAACATTCCTTGTTGAGGTCTGGCAATATACAGAGTGAAGTAAATAATACCCTAGAACATGCCAATAAACTTGATTTCGCCTAAACACGGAAATGCCGCTCCTCCGCTTTTTTCGTCACGCAAGGCTCTCCGACAGTGACGCAGCAGGTACGGGTGAACAATGCCCGTTTAACATCTGAGGAGGTTTTTCGTATCTGGTCACGGGAAGTCAAGCATGTATGATCCATCACTGATCGAGAGATCGCCGCGTCGAACACAAGCGAGAAGGTAATGATCCCATCATTACCTCCTCGCTTGCGTGCGCACCACATGGTCAGTGATCGACGATAGTTAAGACCGTGGCTTGTTTCCTCAATAAAAAACATTTAAATTCAAATTGCGGTTGGCGCGGCGGTTTATATTTTACAGGCGGCTTGCTGGTAATTAACAGCCAGTCGCTTGTGAGATTTAGACCGCCGCGCTAGCTGCGGTTTAAATTTAAATGCTTTCTCTAGAGGAAAGAAGCTACATACCTACCTATGCAATTGCGCCTTTATCGTGTCCGGAGCGTGCGACGCTCACCAGACAGCGACGCGTACGCGCAAGGTTGAATAATGCCATAGAGCCGTTCAATGAAGATTTGGAAGTTTGAAGAGACGAGAAGCACTTGGAAGAAAAGGAAGCTCTGAAAGATTTCAGGAAGCTCTTCACGGCCTGATAATCTCTCTGATAAACTAAAAACCCTTAAAATCTCTCTGAAAGTTCGTGAATTTAAAAAAAAATCTGGACACGTGAAACTGATCTAGGGTGCGTTCCAAGATGATTTCCACGGGAGGAAAAACCTGTCCGATAAGAACCGACCAATGATAGTTTGAGATACCGCCGCAAATGAAGCTATTTCTCAGCCTATCAATCGCTATATCTTATCAAACCTATTTTTCCTCCCATCGAAATCTTCTTGGAACGCACCCCAGGAGGTTTGAGAAGAAGTCATGGAAATACTCGTTCAGATTAAAAACAATAGTTGCTTTCGGAACAATCGTAAAGGGTAAAGTTATCGACGTTGAGTTCTCGACCCTTGGGGGTGTTCAGCACACTTGACTTCCATTCAGGATCGGAGAGGCTTTTGAATGTGTATTGGGCCTATACATTGACTTGCTGGGGCCAGCCGATGTTTAGGTCAGGGTTCCTATTCTCCCAGACAGGTCTCTTACAATTCAGCGACCCCGGGAGGATAATAGGCTTGGTTGGCTTTGAGCGAGGATCGATCACTCGACCATGTGCGTGGCACTGTCCCACACGCACTTTACAGGCTGTAAAACTGCGAAATTTACAGGGTCCCTACACGTGCTGGCGCGCAGCGTAGGTTAGAGACAGTGAGAGAGCGGAGAGCAGACGGAGGCTGAGAGGTCGTTTATACTCTCGCCGCTGAGCGGCGCGGCGAAGTGCAATCCCATTGGGTCGTTTATACTTCTGTCGCCGAGCGGTGCGAGGAAGTGCAATTCTATAAAATTGATCGCACCGCGCCGCATGATCGATATGATTGAATTGCACACCGCCGCGACGCACCGCGGCGGAAGTATAAACAACGCCTATAATATCGATCGCGCCGCGCCGTGTTATCAATATTACAGAAAATCACTATGTCGTGCCGCTCGGCGGCGGGAGTACAAATGACCCCTGAGGCATCGCGCCCACCGCTCACGCCTCGAATGATGTGAATTACGACGTTTTTTAGAGGGTAGAGACCGTGATTGCCATAAAATTTCGCTAGATGATCGCATGTTCTTGAAAACCCGATGAGATTCCGATAGGTCTCCTTGAGCTCCGAAATGATTGGAAGAAGGTTTTCCTCTTCAGAAAATAGAAGACCTTCTCGAAGCTCCCAGAGAGCTCCAAATAGTTCGAAACTCTAGAGCCCGACAAGGTTGAGGAATTCTCGAGAATTTCAAATTATTCCCGTCACATTCAAAGAGGTTGCCGTGAATTTTTGAGCTTGCGGGCTCTTCCATATGCGTCTAGAAATTCTTGAGGATACTCTGAGAGAAATTGCCGTCGCGGCTCCGCGATAGTGCCTTGCGGAGCTTACAGGCACCGAAGCGGCACTCGGCTCCGAGAGAGTATCTGATATGAAGTTATTTAAGAATGATAATACAACTAGGGGGGGGGCTAAGAGCAAAAATACGCATCTGCTGTCGTTACGTCCTCTGTCTTATAGGGACAGACGTTACCGCCGCTTTTGCGCCCAAGGAAATAAGGAATGTTCCTTAAACTTGGGTAATTGAACCGGCGACAATTTCGTTTTACCACACATGATAGTATCGTCCATCACTGGATGAGGGATCGCCGCGACGCTGCTTGGCGGGAAAAACTGCGCGATCAATAGCCACTCTCCCTTCGTTTTCCCGAACGCAATTTTTCCCGCCAAGCAGCGTCGCGGCGATCCCTCATCCAGTGATGGACGATACATCGTACTCCACGCGGGTTCACTGCGGCATCCTCTCAGAGCCGGCGCGGCTCTAACGCGGGGCCGCTGCGGTACTATCGCGGCGATGTCGAAGCCCAAGACACTGCACCAAAATCGTCTGATTACGGAGCCGCTGCGGTACCATCGCGGCACTGAAGCGGCAAAACTTCTCAGACACCGAGAATTCTAGCATTTGTTTGGAGTCTTCCGGCAGCTTCTCGTCTACGCCTTCTTTCCTCAACTTTCCAGAGCTTTGCTTAAATCTTCGAGGCGTGAGGGAGGCTGTGGGGGAATTCTGGTGAACTTTAAGATTCTTGGGAACTATTTGGAACCGCTTACCTCGCAGAACCCATCTGAGTTATTTGACAGGAATCAAATTTTTCTGTTTATGAGATCTTTCTAAGGACAGGGATTATATTATGATGAAAATCAGGCGTAGACTATGAGAATAGCGAATGATCGGCCCTAATCAGATTTTTTTTGAGCGGCAGAAGCGGTTCCTTAGCGCGGTATGCTCTGATAGTCAATCACTGCGTGCGATAGAATACGCTTTCGTCCAAGCACGGGCACTACTCAAAACGCTTCCTGATTGTGAACGGGCACATATAGTCGGCACGGATCGCACTGATACTTTATGCTCCTTGTTGTGCATTGGCACAAACTCGGCGCACGTTATAACATATGTGCACCGCGTTGGCGCCAACGCACAATACGGGAGGCAAGGTATCAGTGCGATGCGTGCAGACTGTGCTATCGTTCCTGGAGCTGAAATCCGGTCCGCAATTGTGGACTAAGGGTGTTGCATCATGCGACACGTGCTCATCGTGCGGGGAGACAGATGAATCGTTCCGGGCCCAAGTGGTTCCTGCATGATTATTTCTGGTCGTATGATGTAACAGCCGTAGTCCGCAAATGCGGACCGTAATTTGGCCCCGAGAACACCAGGCCCCGAGAGCAACATATAGTTGGGTCCGTGGTTTTTTTCCTCAAGAAAAAACATTTCAATCTCACCCGCGGCGGTCGCGTGCTCCGGCCCGATCATCGATTTAGGCTGAGAGCAGAGCGCAGCTGATTAGCTCATCATATCGTCAGCCGCCGCTGAAATTTAAACCGCCGCGCCAGCCGCGAGTGAGATTTAGATATTTTTTCTTGAGGAAACAAGCCATGGACCTACCTGTATTCCCTATCGGTACACATTTTGACCTGTGGCAACGCAGCTACTCGGCAGATTCCCATGCTAGGATTGTTATTGAATTCGGTAAAAGTGAAAAAAATTGGACCGCTTTAGTATATATACAAAATTTCAGTTTCACGCGTTTGTAAATAATGGATATGGCGTGTATGGGATGTCAAGAAGAACGCAAATCATTTTTGAAAGAACTGTACAATATGAACATGGCAGCTGCGCTTGGGACCACTCGACAACCTCAGCAGGTGTGTGTAAAAGTCTGCCGACTGACGACTCATGCGGTCGGCGAGCGTGCCGAATGGCCGTCGCGGAAGCATGTTTTCGAAAAAGCTTTTCCACGACTACAGACAGCTGACAGGGATATTATTCAGTATGCGCCTTAGAACCATTCTAATCGATTGACAGGCCTCAGAAGTGTCGTCGAGACAACCGCTCGACGCGCACGCCGACCGCATGGGCAGACATTCTCATTGGGACAGAACTCACTTCGCAATACATATCGAAGCTTGAATATGTGATATGTATGGTTAGTTCGGTGGCTTATTTCCTCAAGAAAATACATTTGATTCTAACTCGCGGCTGGCGCGGGCGGTTTAAATCTCACCAGCTGCTGGTTGGTAATTTCCAGCCAGCCGCCGGTGAGATTTAAAGCGGTCGCGCCAACCGCGGGTTAGATTTAAATCTTTTTTTTTGTGAGGAGAGGAGCCACGGACGTAACTATATCATAGTTGAAGCCAGAAGATTTGAGAAAAATTTTAGCTCTACCCTTGTCCATCTCCAATTTCTGCTGAGGCTCTTCAGCAGTGCATTAAAGGTATTAAAATTTTCCTAGATTGAGATTTTGTTCATTTATGCATATTTGTCTGAATTTCTACCTAAATGTTGACTTTTAGCTTTGGAGGCGCTTCTTCATCCTCCCGCAGTGAATTTTCCTCAGTTAACGTACCTGTCCAACGATGGAGCGGAATGTAAGTAG
Source organism: Aplectana chamaeleonis (assembly GCA_029168955.1). Classification (NCBI taxonomy): domain Eukaryota; kingdom Metazoa; phylum Nematoda; class Chromadorea; order Rhabditida; family Cosmocercidae; genus Aplectana; species Aplectana chamaeleonis. The sequence goes on along the minus strand of JAPDOI010000013.1, from coordinate 1,749,284 downwards.
AGGCTGTACAAAAACGAAATTCTCATGGGTCGTTCGCGTGCGCGTGCGGAGCGGAGGTTAGAGACAGCGAGAGAGCGGAGCAGGAGGCGGAGGGAGCAGTATCGCACACACGCACACGCATGCGCGATGAGAATTCCGTTTCTCTGCAGAAGATATTGTTTGAAAATCAAATTTTATACAAAATAATACATATTTTAGCGTCATCGAGCTCGTCATGGACACCCAGCGAATCCTCCGACACTTGCCAAACTGTCTCACGCAAAGTGTTTGTTGGAGGGCTGCCTCAGGATATCAGCCGAGGTGAGTTACGCTGAATACATCAAAGAATCCCATGACAAACTGCTCGAAATGACCCCGATTGAAGGTTACTGGTTTCTGAATGTCTAAAAATAGGGAGGGCTAAAGTACAGTTTCTTTGTAGAATTTTGTCTAGTGAGTGGACAGGACTGCGGGGGTAGGTCGTCGCGCGCGATCAGAACCCTGCAGGTTGTTGGTATCGCGAATGCCGCTAGCCTGACAATGATCGCACCTGCTTCATCCGTTAGACTAGATTAGTTCCTTGAGTTAAAATTTCCTAACTCTTTTGAATCTTCCAATATTTAAAATAGTGAGTTTTCTCCCGAAGATATAGAAGAACATAACTTCCAAAAAGCTAAACTATTTTAGTTTTTGAGTAACTGGGGGCGCGCGCAACCGCTGGTGGTGGTCGTAATGTGCTCAAACCGCGAATAGGGCGGGGAGGTGCTAACGGCTGTGATTGGCGGTAGTCAGTGTAACCTCCAATCACGGCCGTTCGCTTCTCCCCTCCCAGACCAGAGACCACCGGGGTTGCGACCGGACACAACGGGTACGGGGGGATCATAAAAAGTCTGGCCCAAAACATGCAAGTGTTTAGATTTGAGGTGAAAGGTCGCAGAAATTTTCGACTGAATTTTCCTCAGACGGGAAGGGGTAGGGTTGCGCCAATTGAGCTACGACCTCTCCCCGTTGACCAGAACTTTTTAAAAACTTCCAAAATTTTAACGATCTTTCTCCCGAAAAAAAAATCCTTAAAGACATCGTTCGCGCTGAAAATCAATTTCCACTTTTTGGGCTCAATTTCATGAATGAGCCCGGTAGACCACACCGGTGAGGTTTGTCGCTTCAAAAACCTAGGGTTATGAGGTTGGAAGAGGTTGAAGATCAGGATCCGTCACCAGTTCTCACCAGTCATCTAGCACTTTTTCGTAGAATGTAGATCTGACCGGCAAACAACATGAAAAACAGTTACGGCACAAACCACACATGTAGAAAAACTTCGAAAATAACAGTAACGAAGCCCCCAAATGCAGGAAAACCTCAAATTCAAATTCAAATTCGTATATACAATGTGTTCCGAATGAATTTTCTTTACAAATGGTAGTTTTTCATGGGCGCCTTCGACATTTTCGTTCACCAGAGGGGCCAAGCTACACAAAAGCATGAAGAAATAATATACGGTTTCCTGCGCGTACGATGCCTTTAAATTTTTGAGAGTGAAAAGTTCGAATTTGTGGTAAAAATCGATCAAATCGCACGACCTCCCCCCGATTTTCATTTTTCAAAATTTAAAAAATATATATATTTCTTGACTCCCTTGCACCAAATTGCAACCCTGCTCAACCCTGAGGAGGAGGTTCGTTGAATATTCCAAAAATTTTTCAAAAATTTGGTCACCAAGGGTGGGGCCCGCTGATTCAGCTCCTGTCGATTGCGACGCCCCGCTATAACATGCCCCCGTTTTTTTCGCGGTTTGGACACATTGAGGCTATCATCCTCTCTGCCAAGCAACGCCGAGGTCACCGCGGTCTCCGAATAGGTGATTTAAAAAAGGCGAAAGCTAGCACCAATAAAAAACAACAACTCTGCAGAGCGGTGATATAGAGGGCACGAAGTCTCAAAGAGGGTGATTAGCAGGGACACTTTTGAGAATTCTCAAGAGACAACTTCTAACAAAACAAAACAACAAACACAAAAAAACAAACAAAAACAAAAAAAAACAAAAAAATGAAATTAGAAGAATTAGTGTTTTTGTGAAAGGCGTAGTAGTACTACTATTGGACTCATTATTGGATTTTATACTCTGTTTATCTTGAATTGCACAAAACACGGTCCGCCATTAGTCCTCTAATTGGGCCGCTAGTACCGTAGTGTACGTCCACGACGCGTTCTCGGCAGACCCGGGTGGCAGGGTGGGTCGCCGAGTGCCGGCATTGACGAATCGATTGCTCTGCACACTGGGTACACACCCGGGAGAACGCGTCGTGGACGTAGGCTACGGTACTAGCGGGCCAATTAGAGGACTATTGGCGGACCGTGTTGTGTGTCATTTAAGATAAACAGAGTATACGATTGTTACAATTCTCATAGCCCACACTTCGTTAGAGGCATTACTCACGATGAAAAAGTTGCCCATTTCCCCCAAAAATGTAAGCTTTGGGTTTCTCAAAGAACAGTAAGGAAGGAAGAAAAACGGCCAGGAATTTGATGAAAATCTCGTGGAACTGCCGATTGATTGGATCACCTCGCCCACGTCATGAAACAGTTGTCCAACGTTTGTTTCACCAAAGGGACTGTTGTCGAATTTCGCGAATACACTTTATCCCGAAAGATTCTAACGTCTAAGCATGTACATTTACTCATCTTATTTTAGAAGAGTATTCGGGACAAGAAACAGAAAACCTGGTCACTTACTCGAGAATTTTTAAGGGCAGAATCATTTCCGACGTCAGGCCTGACGCTTTGTGTGCAATCTCCCGAAACACACCAAACAGATGTAGTGAAAAAATTTAAAGGCGTTTTCGAACAATTTTTCTCCAATATTTGAGTTTTCTGGATGCTTTTCCCTTTCTCCCATTATCCTCTACTTCGTGGACTTGCCTCCTCAAAAAAAAAAACATTGAAAACTAGAATACGATTTCTCGTCGTCAACCTTCCCCCTAAGGCCATGGGAAATCCGCGTCCATATGCGTACTCTGACAATAAGACCGAACGGGTCACTATTGATTGGTGGACCTAACGACTTCACAATCGAGATGTTAAATCAATGATTGCTGCTCTCTCATTGAAGAAGAGCAGTGGGTCAGTAAATGGCTAGCAATCTGCCAATAGATGGCTAGGCGCCGTTCATGCTTCCGCCGCTGGGTGGCGCGGCGAAGTGCAATCTTATAATATTGATCATGCGGCGCGACACGATCGATACTATAGAAATGCACTAACAAGGTGAAGGTTCGGAGTGATAAACGCATCTGCCAAAACGACTTGTACTATTAGTATCTCTTGCTGCTCAATAGTAAAACGGCGCAGTATCCGGCCCCGAGCTGCAGGTTCCAAGAAGTTACAAACCTAAAAAGGTCATTTTTTGTGGTTTTTGTACCTTCCAAAAAGCGCCTCTGTCTTCGGGAAATCCGGAAGCGGACCTCATAAATGAGTTCAGCACCCAAAACTGCCCCCCTGAGCGAAGTTTTGGTGAAGGCACATTCTCCATACTTTTTCCAGACTGACAGCGTTTTGGACTTTACGGATTTTCGGTTAGGCGTTTATTTATACCGATTAGAGGGCTCTGGAAGCGTTCTAGAAAAATGTTCAGATTTGACTTGAAATTTTCCCAGGGAGGTTCTTTGGGGTGCTTATCACGAATCTGTGGCTTAGTAGTCGATTTTCCCGAGTTTTTGGCTAATTTCATTCGAAGCTTCCCAACCGGAGAAAATTCCCAGGGATGTGTCTAAGAATCATTCTCTGAGGGTTATTTGGAGTGCTAAAGACGAATCTGGAGCCCGTCTATCGATTTTATGCAGATTACAGTAGATAACGGTGGGTATACGGTAGTTTGGTCAAAATCTCAGATTTTACTCGAAATTTGTGTACGGGGGTTATACAGGGTGAAGAATACGAACCTAACGTCCGTTTGTCGATTTTCAAAATACAAAGGTGGGTTTTGCTCCCTAAATGACATGTTACCTACTGTAGCCTACAGTAAACCTCAAAACTTAAAAAAATGGACTCCAGATTCGTGTTCACCACCCTATATTACGCCTACGAAATTCTCCCTTGCCTTTTGCGAGGATAAAAAATGCTCATAACTTTTTTGACCATGCAGCTCAGGGCGGGATACTGTGCATTTTTACTATTGAGCCAGAAGAGATACTAACGATACTAGTCGTTTTCGCAGATGCGTTTACCACTCTGAATACTTCTCTTGAGAGCCGCGCCGCTCGGCGGCGGAAGTATAAACGACATTTAATCCCGGAATCACACTTACCGTCGTCGCGATTAGAATTGCGAGATCACGCTGCTCTATAATCGTGGTAAACGGCAAGCGAGACGACTATGAGTACGCCACATCAGCGACCGATCGTAGGTGGGTCGCGCTTAACAGCCGCCCTGATCCCGCTCCGTACAGAGCGTAATGCGGCTTCCAATATTTCGCAATGCGGCGCGAAGGTACTCTTATTAAAGTCTTAGGCGTTGTTTATAAACCCACCGCCGAACGGCGCGGCGAAGTGCATTTTTATAGTATCGATCGTGTCGCGCCGCGTGATCAATATTGAATTATTACACTTTGCCGCGCCGCCCCGCGGCGGAGGTATAAACGACGCCTCACATTTGCACTTGCCTGTCGCGCGTTGCGCAATCGTCCAATATGGTACAAGGGCGCATCGACGCGTTGGGTAGCAAGGCCATGGCTAGAGTTTTCCTTTCAGTAACTCGGCCCATTTACAAAACCGAACTGCTATTATGCTCCTCCCACACCTGAAGGAGTAGGCGGGTATGCACGGGAGGCACCATTGGTCTAACACTTCATGGGGGCAGAAGTTACGGGGGAGAAAACGCTTCTTGTGTAGTGCTTTAATGCATCTGAAAAAGGGCAGAGTCTGGCGCTAATCTCGAGCACCACATCGCAGAACGCTCCATATAAAAAGCGGTAGCTAGGCTCTATTTTGATCGATATTCATGAGTGTAATTATAGTGTGTGGCTAGTAAGAGTGCAAAGCCGGCCTCAGTGGCAAGCGCAGGGTCAGACAGTGTCGCGCGTTACAGCTTCCCAGTTTTCGTCGCGTAAAACGCGTACGCTGGCACCCCGTTCTCTTCGCGCAACGCAAACAGAGCAGCTGTAACGCGCGACACTGTCTGACGCTGCGCTCGCTACAGAGGCCAGGATCATACTTTCCGCGACGCATGACCACGACGATGCATATTATGATTCTGTATGGAAAAAAGCTCTGAGAGCTGTGTGGCTCTGCCAGTTGCGTGTGGTATAGGCGTGGTTTTAGCGTAATACTGCACCAACATTTCTTATCTAGTTCTTTCAGAAGGACGCGAGGACCATATCATGACCACGTTCATGTGCATTTAAGCTCTCTGCGGCTGCGAGATGAATACCCATCAGCTGTCGACTGGTTTCACGCGCAGCGCGTCAAGTCCCATTAATAGTTTCCTTTGCCGCGATTGAATAATGCTGGATGAAGTTAGGACAGTGAATACCAAGCATATCGATTTTCAGTCGAGCTTGATGGTAAACCTTGCGTCGCGTCGTCTGTCGCTGCAAGTATGATCCCTGTCCAATGATGAAACAATGGTGTCGAATCAACGTTGTGCAATGAGAAGTGACTATACCTTATCTAATAGTGACGCTAACTGGAAAGCGCAACGACGATGAATATGACACATTGGAGAGCGATGAAGTGCGTGGCAACTTTCTACGAGCATAACGTGCGTGACGCGCTTGCGGAGACTATACATACTCCTATAGCGGAGAGGATTAAAGTAGACCTTAACTTCACCAACCAAACAAAATCTGTACGCCATGGTAGCAGAGGACAGTACTGGAATCAAATATCATGGAACGGAATGAAATTGATGAAAGATTAGTACTGAAAATAAAAAGAAGATTCGTTGAGACGCCATCCATACTCCTCAACACCCGCGCGGTACGCGCGTGCCGGGCTGGCGTTGAGGAGTATGAATAGCGCCTAGGGTTGTCGATCGCATAGGTGAAGCGGGCGTCACGGGCGTACCGCGCGGGCGAGGCTTCAGGCCATTCATACTCCAACGTCACGCCCGTGCGTCACTTGCGTGACACGCTGGCGTTGAGGATTATGAATAGCGCCCTACGCGTTCACCTACTCAACGGGAGCGTTGAATAGCTATATGAGATGATTCCTAAGCACAGAAACGTAGAAGGACATTTCACACCCTTTTTTTTCATTATCGTGTTCATTTCCCACATTTTAGATGCACTTATGCGCAAGTTCAGCGTGTTCGGTCGAGTGAAGATAGATTTTCCATCGGAACCAACGCACCCACCAAGAACGAGGAGAGGTAAGGTTTTTCCTGAACCGCACCGATAGCAAGGCGCAAACAACCATACCATTTCGTACATGTTTGTGCTAGCAATCCGTGCCTTTTGAAGCTCCGATCGATCGAAGGCTCAGTACGTCTGGATATGTGTTCGTGGTGTACGATAGTGAAGAATCGGTGATGAGTCTTCTTTCCCACTGTATCAAATACAAGGACTGTTTTTTCCTCCCGTTCGAAGAGGAGAACGGCTGTAAGATGGTGAGTGCTAGTACTATATGTAAATGTCTAGAGCGGTTCCCTTGGAAAAGAATAGGCTATCTTAAAACTCTAGGCTCAAGTGCGTCCGTGGTATTTTTCATCTATTGCCCATTTCCCTATTGCTGATGCACATCTGGATCCTCGTCTGACCATCTTCATTGGAGGAGTACCTCGTCCGATTACAGCACGTGAGTGGATTGACATAACCTCTTTCAGAGCGAAATTTTCGAAAGTTTTACCTCCCGGCGAAATCACGTTTTTTTATTGCTATTTAGAAGTATAAAAAAGTTTTTAAAATATCTTGAAATATCAAAAAAAAATGATTCGGCGTAAAATAGGCTGAAGTGATAAAAAAGTTGGGAAATGAAGTGGAATAATCAAAAATAGGATTCGGTGATCGATCATTTCACAAGCTTCTCCGTTAAACTTATCAACGCAAAATCAAGCGCGATATGGAATGGAGCGTTGCGTTCTGGGGCGGTAGTAATTTGGCTTAAAGGCAGTGTTCACGATGAAAAAAGTTTTCGAAAATCCACTAGGATTGGGTAGTGGAGGGACACTCTGTAACGTTAACGTCGAAAGAACGCATGAAAACGAGCCAGGAAGAGCCCCAAAAGAGCCCGAAGTTGCAACTTCGAGCGCATTGAAAACCCCAAAAGCGCATCACACGCCCACCGACGTGAACAAATGAATGCTCGAGATCGTGAGATGAGCGATGGTTTCCGATCGAAAGCCCCGTTCTTCCCTTCATTCTCAACTTCTCTCTTTACTCAGGTCAGCTCGCATAGATCGGCTGCGAAAGACGGAAGTTACAAGCCTTGGACAACTCGTCCACCATGTTTCCCAAGCTCAATCTTCGAGGGACCATACCTGCGTTCACAGAAGGTCTTGTATGATTTCAGAGACACCATTGGAATCAGCATGGGGCCGTTTTCAAGATAAGCGGGAAAACAGAAAAACGATTATCATCGTGTACACTGCCTTTAACCCATTCACGACCGCGTGTCCCACCGGTGGGACACGCGTTGGCTACCACTTCGGACCGCGTGTCCCACCTGTGGGACACTGTTTTCGAAAATCGATTTCTCAACCGCAAAAAAGGAATTTCTAAACCTTCTTATGGTCAATGTATTTACCTATTCTAGAGTCGACTATAACCTTCGTGGTCCGCTGGCAGCTTCGCAACTACAATATATCTGACCCTTCGAATGCAGCAAGGTCAAAAACCGCATATATGAGTACAGATCGCATTTTTACAACCACTTAATGGCGATTTTTTGCCATTACTCGAGAAACAATCCCTACTTATGGGAGTAATCAGATCGTAAAGCTCTATTTAATAAATCACAGAAATATGATTACTGATATTGCTCACCATTTCCGCGTAGAGAATCGACTTTTCTTTTGCCCGTATGTTGTTCACAGAAATTTTTATGCAAAGTTCACCAATATTGCGATCACTAGGGCCTTTCTTGAAAGTCCTGCTTGGTAACTGTTGGTGTACCATCGTAGACCGGGGCTCCAACTTCGTTGAAAACTACCTTGGAGAGAAGCGGACGAGAAAAATGGGGACGAGCCAGAGCAGAAAACGAGTGGAAACTTAAAAAACGGTTATTACACTAATCATTCCTAGTCAATTTGTACTATTTAAACTATTTCCTACGTCTGAATGTAAAAAACAAAAATGCTTTTCACAAGAAATCTCTTTGTAGAAGGCGCCGAACCGGAGGGGTGAAGGGGTGACCTAGAAAAAAAAATGGCGAAGATCTAAAAAAAGTCATTTTCAACAGCATTACCAGTCAATATGAAAATCGAGGAGTATTTTCTACGTCTAAATGTCAAGAAGATTGCTAAAAATGTTCACTACAAAAAAACTCTCCTCAGTATGCGATAAACCGCAAGAGCGAGGGAGTAGCTAGAGCACAATTAGTGAAAGTCTGAAAAAATATCATTTCACTAAGCATTTCCTGTCAATTGAAAAACAGAAGAATGTCTATTATGGTAATCTTCGATAATCAATGTTTCGAACCGCTAGAATTCATCAAACTCACGTGATTCGTGGATGGTCTTATCTACACAGTCAAAAATTTCGAAGGCCAATTCTCTGGAAGGAAAGAGTTATGGAAGCCGAAACTTTGGCATCATGTTTTTGATGTAGAAAGTCGTACAATAAACAAAAAAACGAAAATCGATTTTTTGGTGGCGTGCCATTCGAGCAGAAGTGGCCCACCGGTGGGACACTGTATACGGTGACGCAATATTGCACGCGGCCCGAACGTGCAGCCACCCAAAATTAGGCGTGGTCGTGAATGGGTTAATATGCAACTTGAATCTTAAATTTGAGTTGCATCTTATCTTTAATCTTACCCAAACTCAAACATGCTGGTTGTGACCTGGGAGTGCCCTAATAGAAGCGCCAACCCTTGATGAGCAACTCTGTTCCAAATCAGCGACACTTCATCATCAATTTTATGGATGACGCTGATTGGGCACATCAGAGACAGGTGGCTGTCGCTGATTGCAGGGTGGCCAGAGCGCAAGAAATAGTGCGGCGGTGGAGGAGACACATAGATCTCAATTGGACCTGAGCAAAATGTCCTCCGAGTACATTCAAAACTCCCGTTCAAATTTTAAGACGGAGGTAAACCAAGACAGTTAGAGGTGAAATAAGACCATTTACCTTTAAGTTAGGTCTAGTTTATCAGTTTTCGATTACAATACCGGAGCTACATTTTGTTAAAACGAAGGAAATTGAAAAAAATTGGTGAAAAAGGGTTCGATCTCTCGAAAAAGGCAATTTTGTTGCATATTCAGTTTTCTCTTCAGTTTTTCAAACCCTATGCGTATTCAAGGTACAAATTGCCATTTACGGATATGGCTTGCGACCACTTTTTCCCCGGAATCGCTTTGCTTCTTAGGGGAACTTCGTTTGCAGTCAATTCACAGAAACATCGCGCGCGCCGGACCTGCGGCAAGAATCATCGCGCGCGTCGGACCTGCGGCAAGAATCATCGCGCGCGCCACACCTGCGATGCAGTGTTTCGTATCAATTGCACAAGTAATCGAGAAGCATTTTCTATACTTTTTTTCCTAAAATGATTGGCTACGGGGCGGAATTTAACAGACGAGAATATCTGGACTACTTCTAAATCTTTCAGCTGATGTGCTAGGAAACCATTGTGACAAGAAGACATTTTAAGTGCCAAAACGTATCTTCACATGGCCCTAGATGTACTTAATTTATCGAAGGAGCATATGTATCGCTTCCGTAATGCATTAACATTTAAAACACAAAGTTTGGAATCGGTGGGCCGCCGTCGTCCTTTTAGCAGATCTATTTCAGGGGAAGAAATCTGCTTCAATAATAACAATTGCTCTAGCAAAGTTGGCATAAAATTTGCGTGACATATTGTGCAATACTATATTTTAAAAATTTGGGAAAACACTCAAATCAAGAAACTCACGAGAATCTGACTGTTTTTTCCCCAAGTTGGGCTGCCCTTTTTTTGTAACGTGGCTACTGTGGTTCGGCTATCCGAAATTGAACAGGACGCGACATTTCAATGATAAGCAAGCAAGAAAAAGTTCCATTGGATCTCCTAATTATTCAAAAATTAATAGAAAATTCGGCTTTAATAATCGGTTAAAACTTTGAGCCCCTTCGAAATTAAACATAAGTCTGATCTTCGAATTTAATTGCCGATTCTAAAAAAATCCATGGGACTCATTCGGAGCTATCATTCACTGGAAATATCCGGGAGGAATAAATCCGGAAAAGCAGTTTATCCGAAAGTTCTTAGAGGTTGTTCAATTCATTGATTCAAAATCTTCGAACGCTCTTGTTAATTGAGGGTTTTCCCATTCCGCCGAATACAGGCAGTGGATCGAACCCCGGCCGCGTAGTTGTCATGCATTGCCTTCATTGGCGAATAATCTCATACCTTTATCAGCGAGAGAGTGTGGTGCGCAATGGCGCAGTGCAATGTCGCGCTGCTCTCGTAACATCGGAAGGATAGGCGTGGTACGCAGTCTGTTGACTCTACTAGTTTTGCCAACAACTTGGCATGTGCTCATTTACATTGCGATGGTTCTTCATTTGGACAGCTATTACCTCCACATTAATGAAAGATGCTCATCACTCTTAATTCTGACTTAAAGGCACAGTCCAACCTCGGAATCGGTTTTCTGTTTTTCTACCTATATTAAAAACGGCTCCACGCTGATTCCAATAATGTCTCTGAAATCGTACAAGGCCCTCTAGAAACGGAGTTATGGCCTCTCAAAGTTTGGGCAGTGTAAGCATGGTGGACGAGTTGTCCGCGGCTTGTAACTTCCGTCATTTGCAACCGATGTATGCGAGCCGACCTGGATGGATAGAGAGGCCGAGAATGAAGGGAAGAACGGGGCTATTGATCGGAAATCATCGCTCATTTCGCCACTGTTGAGCTCGAAAGATTGCAAAAGGGGCGTGCCAAAGTGGCTTCCGGATGTGGGCGCCCCAGGGTGGCTCCCTCCTATATCTAGCTTATTCGGAGGAATTGAGAGCTCGCACTTGGCAGGTGCTATATAGGGTGGGTTTACTTCACAATTACGTAGAAATATCAGATTTCGCCCTTGAGCTTGGACTGTGCCTTTAAGTGCAAATTACTACCGCCTCTGGCTTGACCTATGCTGATTTCCTTATTACAGCTTTCGAAAATGGCTTAATATTCCCGTTGCGCGCTTGATTTTGCTCTGATCAGTTTAACGGAGGAGCTTGTAAAATTCGATCCCTCGTCTGTCATTGACCGCTTAATCGCATGTTTAGTTATTTAACTTGATTCCCTAGCTTTTTTACTACTCCAGGCTATTTTACGCCAAATAATTTTTTTAAAGATATTTCAAAATAGTTTTGAAACTTTTTTTGCCTTTTAAACGGCACTTCCAAATCGTTTTTTTTGCCAGGAAGCTAAATTTTTAGAAATGTCGCATAATTTTCCCTAAGGATCCTTTTCCCATTTCAATTTTGCTCCACGATTTCCATTTTCGGAATGATGAAACATCTAGCAGACGATATTGTCGTATGAGTACAATTTTCGAAACCTATGACCCAGAACCATGAAAATACTACTCATTGCCGCATTTTGTGCAACATGTGAAAAATCGATATCATTGATAATTGAAATTCGATTTTGCATGATGAGAAGAATTTCCCAAACAAGTGACTTGGAACCATCACAATCAAAAATCATTGCGGCATTTTGCGGAACAGGAGAAAAAAATCGTTATTATTGATTGGTGTTTATCTATCATGACTGATGAGCAAATTACCCAACCAAAAACCCAATCTCATCATCTATCAGCACTCCCGTGGAAGGCATTTTGTGGAAAAAGCGCGAAAGTCGATAATATTGATTATCGATCGATGACCTGTGTTGATTGGCTGCAGATTCACCAACACACCCCGTTCTCCACAGCCGTAGCAGGAAAAAGTTGTCTTCGTGCTCCACGGCTAATTTAGTATGTAAACCCACGATTTTGAGGTACCCTTCAAAGTTAAGGTATCAAGTTCAAATTAGAACAAGAGCGACCTGCATCCATTTCCATCCTCCTGTTTAAAAATGAGCTCCGTAGCTGAATTTAAAGTGTACCAACAAGATCGTGTACGCCGTCGGAAAAAAAAGGAAATTAACAACACAAACGCGCGCTTTTGCAGCTGTTTCTCGAAAATCGGTAAACCATTCCAAACCATTTTTGGGTGGTAATACCAGCTTTTTGCGCTCTTTTAACGCTATTCGGCGCATTTCTTTCCTCTGTTTCCGAGTGTGATTTATTTCCGTTCATCACGTGCGTCTGCTCGCGTACGCTGCGTCTCCTCCCCCCACACTTTCTCGCTGTCCCTACCCTCGCTCCGCACAAGCGCGCGAGGGAACAGAGTAAATCTGGTTTGGAACCAGAGGATATGTTCACTCTGAGCTGAGATTTTGAAAAAGCGGTTGCGCGCGTGGCCAGTTCAAAACCAAATCTGGTGCGCGCTTCGCGCTCACCGCAATTTTGATGAAAAGAAATCTGAGTAAATTGTTCAGAAGAGCTGGCATCCCTGTTGGAAGCGAACTATGGAAAGCTGGCTTATTGTGAGATTGACGTTGATCCGGAACTGTTCTATCCGAAGGTCTGTGATTCTACTCTCAGTCAGGGCCCTTCACGGGTCTAAAGTTGAATTTATTTCAGGGGGCTGCCAGAGCGGTGTTCGTCGACTATAAAGGATACATCAAGGCCATAAGGAGCAGATACCTGGAAATTCCTCACTGCGAGTGCAACAGGAGGGTGAGTGCGCTTTAGAAGAAACTCACACGATTCTCGTTAAATATAGCAAAATTCAGAACGTGGAGATCAAGCCGTACCTCATGGAGGACTCCGACTGCGATGAGTGCATAGACGCGGGTGCAACACAGTTCTGCAAGCAATGTGTGCAATACTATTGCGAGGCATGCTGGACGAAACTTCATAATCATATGGACCCGCTCACTCATAGAGTGCACTTCGAAGCGACCGTAGATCATCGAAAGGTGAGTTATGGAAAAGATAGAGTTTCCACGACACTGCATATTCATATCAAACGTACTTTTCTAACAATGATAGTCTGTTTATACCAGACCGTCCAATAATTCCTGTCCAAAAATTTTCAAAATTCTATAATTTTCCTTAGAAGTGTTATAATATCAGGCAAGTGTAAGAACCTTCTAGAAGGTTCTCCAAAGTTCTACGCTAGGGGTATATAAGGCGCAGTCGTCGCGTCTAGCTACCAGTACAAGCTAAAATGGACCAAGGTCGAATTCATACGTTCGTGTACTACGAGTGGCTGCTGGGCAACGACACGGGCACCGCGGTCGCCAACATCTGCAGAGCGTGCAAGAAGGATGCAGTGTCCCAACGCAGAGTGGTTAAATCGTTTCGAGAGCGGCGACACGAGCCCCGAGGACAGGGAGCACAGCGGGAGGTCTTCTATGGTGGATGATGACGAAGTCCGTCGCTGTATTAAGGAGAAGCCGGAAGCCACCACCCGTGAACTGGCGACGACGCTCGGCTGCAGCAAGTCCACTATCCACAATCGACTCAACTTACTCGGCTACCACAAAGTTCTGGCCCGTTGGATCCCCCACCGTCTGACGGACGCCAACAAGCAGAGCCGCGTGGCCGTCTGCAAGTCCCTCCTCCTTCGTCCGCATCGCAAGGAGTTTTTCGAGAACCTGGTCGCTGGTGATGAGAGCTGGGTCCTCTACGACAACGTCGCCCGCCGTGCCGTCTGGATCCCGCGCGGAGAAGAGCCGCCGACGACGCCGAAAGCCGAACTGCACCCGCTGAACATCATGCTCTGCTGCTGGCGGGACACCAAGGGCATGCTGTACTTCGAGCTGCTCCCGCAAGGCAGGACGGTCACCGCCTCCATCTACACCGATCAGCTCGAGAAACTAGCCGCCGCCATCCGAGAAAGGCGTCCCCGACGGGCCTCGGTCCACCTGCTGCACGACAACGCGCGCCCCCACGTGGCGAAGGAGACCCAGCAGAAGTTGGCGACGCTCGGCTGGGAGACGGTTGCCCATCCGCGGTATTCCTTGTACCTCGCCCCCTCCGACTACCACTTGTTCCGCCCGCTGAAGCACCATTTGGCCGGAAGAAAATTAACCAACTACGACAACCTCAAATCCGACATCGCGGACTTCTTCGAGTCGCAGCCCCCGGAGTTCTGGGCGAAAAGCATCGGCGACCTGCCCAATCGATGGGCCACTGTTGTGGATAACTGTGGCGATTATATTGTTGATTAGACTTGTTTTTCAATAAAGTTGAAGACAATTAAAAATGGTGAAATTTTTGGACAAGAATTATTGGACAACAACCTGGTAATTGGGTATGGTCCGCGATTGGTCCTCTTCTACTGAATTCGTCGCGTCCTCGGCTGACCCCAATATACGTCGGCGCCCCAGTTAGGCGCTATTTATACTCATCAGCGCCAGCGCGCCATGCGTAGGCGTGGGGTTGGAGTATCAATACTATCAGCGCGCGCGACGCGCTTGCGTAGACAATGAATACTACAGCGGCGACGCTGCGGCCGAAAGGATTAGGGTGGGCCTTAACTTTCCCGAGCAAGCAAAATCTATACATCTGACCCAAAGGAACACAGCGCTCAACCTGACGTCAGTTGGGATAGTAGCTTTTTGCCTACAGCGAAATTTCCCAAGCTGCTGGGCCTCATTTTAGAACCATCGCTAAAGTTTCACAAAAATGCTGAACAGAAGCAAACAGTCGTCAATGCGAAGCTCAACGTTCGGAGAGCTTTGAGAGGAACGTCCTGGGGTTGCAGCAGAGAGACAGTCTTGACGACATATCGAGCCATTCTGCAGCCTGCATTGGAGTATGCTGCACCTGTCTGGCAGCACATCGTGTCGGACAGTTTCTGGACTTAGATGCAGCGAGTTCAGAATTCAGGGCCAGCGCGGCACGCGCGTGCCGCGCTGGCGTTGAGTAGTATGAATAGCACCTTAATGTCCTTAAGCAGCCTAATCATCCGTCGAGAAGACTATAAAATCCCGTAAGAGAGAGAGAGAGAGAGAGAGAGAGAGAGAGATCGATCAGAGTGCCGTTTGTCGATGCTCCGAACAAAGTGAATGTACAGAGATGGACCGACTCGAATCAAGAACGGCTCCGTCTTTTACGCGCGGAGTACACCCAATTCGTCAAGGATCATCTTGCCAAAGCGGCTGTCAACCCTATTCTCGTGTATGTGCCGCCTAGGGTATGTGATACCGAGTCCGAGCTCGATAGGCGCGCCAGGTGTATCCTCGTTCCGTTACGCTGCTGTGAAAAAAGTTATTAGCGTTTTTCAAAGCTTCGCGGCAAGGTAAGAGTACCTACCCCCATGGAATTTTTAGGGTGTTTTTAAATTTTTCTCCTGATTTCGGTAAAGACATGTATGTAGGGGTAATCTGGTATGGTGAACACGAATCTGGGGTTTGCTTGCCCAAATTTTAAGGTTTACTGTAGGTTACGGTAGGTAACATGGAGACAAAACCGGAGACAAAACCTACCTCAATATTCCGATAATCGATAACTGGACATCAAATTCGTTTTCAGCACCCCAAATAACCCCCACATAGAAACTTTGGGACAAATCTGAGACTTTGACCAAACTACCGTATACCCACCGTAATCTACCGTAAGCTGCCAAAAATCTATAAACCGACATCAGATTCGTGTTCAGCACTCCAAATAACCCCCAGAAGAACGATTTAAGCCACATCTGTCGTCACATTCCGGAAATCGTCAAAAGTCGCGATTTGCCATCAAATTCTCCCCCGATGGTAATATGTGAACGAATACAGTCGAAAACTTCGGAAAATCGATAAATGAGTCTCAGATTCGTGATCAGCGCCCCAAATTATCCCTTAGAGCGAATTTTTAGTTAAATCTGGAATATTTTTCTAAAACGCTTCGAAAGCCCTCTGATTGGTATAAATAAACGCCCAACCGAAAATTCGTACAAGTCCAAAACGCTATTAGTCTGCGCAAAGTTCGGAAAATGTTCCTTCAACCTAACTTTGTTTAGTGGGGTAGTTTTGGGCGCTGAACACGATTATGAGGTCCGTTTCCGGATTTTCGTAAAAATAATGCGCTTTTTGGAGGCTACAATAAGTACGAAAATCAAAGAAAAAATGCCTATAACTTCTTTCAGAGTGGGTCTAGGCTGCTGCGATGGGCATATTCGGACTTCTCGTCCGAAAATGGTTCTAGGGAAGTACATTTTATTTGGAATGGTCACTATGACTAATTGTGGTTCCCTTGTAAGCACCTATTTGATTGTCCGAAGAAGCCAACAACGCTCAGTACAATAGACTTGTGGACGAATCCAGTGCTGGTCCCCCAGTTCCTCAACTTGTGACAAAACCCTCTCAGTGGCTGCAAAGAAGAAGAGGAGAAGATAGTACTAGAATTAGTTATTATAAAACGCAATGAAATTGATGATGGACTTATATTGAAAATGATGAAATATCGTCATGGCCGTCGCCGCCATGGCAGAGCGGG
Organism: Aplectana chamaeleonis; assembly: GCA_029168955.1. Lineage (NCBI taxonomy): Eukaryota > Metazoa > Nematoda > Chromadorea > Rhabditida > Cosmocercidae > Aplectana > Aplectana chamaeleonis. The sequence goes on along the minus strand of JAPDOI010000013.1, from coordinate 1,732,649 downwards.
CGTCATGTCATCCATGCTGTATGCTACTACCGCGCGTCACGCGCGTGCCTCAGCGACTGATTCTTCACTGCTGCCACTCAAATGTCTAGCAGGTGAGCTTCTCTTAATTTTGATTTCGATATTTTTTCAGCTAAAATAATTAATTTTGAAAATAATTTGGATAAAAATATGCTACGGGGGCGCAGGAAAAGTTAGGGTTGTAGGCGTATTACACATCAATGAAGGAGCTCGAACGAGTTTTACATTCTGGCTCAACGCGGAAATCCATTCAGTTTACTGCGCCGCCAGAGTGCGTTTACCGTGAGCTCCCGGAAATTCATGACACGGTTAATGTAACGGGTATGGTATACTTTTGCGACAAACGGTCGTGTCGCTGTGCACACACCGCAGAGTGTATTGATGCCGCGACAACCCTGCATCACTGCCAGCGAGCGGCAATCGACGCGGCGATGATAATGCTTCGAAACATTTTTGTCGCCGCGTCAAGATTGACGCTCGGCGACCACTTGCCGGTCTCACCAACTCTGCAGACCCCTTAACTCCCGTCCTTTAAAGGAGTCTGCAGAGTCAAAGTCGCAGCTTTGCCAGCAGCGATGAACAGCGCCGGGCGATGCAATATCGATTACATCTGGCGACGAAGGCGACCGACGCGGCGTGAAGGGCAACGAGGGGGCACTGCACAGTATTTAGATGCTGCGACGACTCTGCTTCACTGCCAGCGAGCAGCAGCCGACGTGGCGGCCATAATTTTCGTGAGCATTTTTGTCGCCGCAACAAAGCTGACGCTCGGCGACCAGTCGCGGGTCGGTGCAACTCTGGAGACCCCTTAAACCGTCGTTGTCGCAGTGCGCTACACAGCGACTGTAACAACGACAGGAATCGGCATATTTGCAGTATGTCAGCCCTCCGCGACACGTCGCTGCTACGAACACGCGACAACTGTTCCTGCGACAGGCAGTGCCGTTGCTCGTATGCTGGTCCGGCCACGATTGCGCGAAATGCCATGAATATCGCTCATGACAGCTGCGAGGTATACCATTGGCCTAAACCTGTCGTTGTCGCAGTGCGCTGCACAGCGACAGAGGCAGTGGCAGCGACAGGCTACGGCACAAACGTCAGACCACCGTAAGACCGGAATCATACTTCTCGCGACGCGCGACAGCGACCTTGCAAATAGGTCTTATCGATTTTCGGTCGATATTGATGGGGAACGTTGCGTCGCGTCTCTCGTCGCCGGATATATGATCCTGGCCTAACACGACAGACACGCGGCGACTGCTCCAACGACGGCCGTTGCTCCGATGCGGTCCCGCCCCGATTTGTGTTAGATTGCACGCCTGTCGCTCACCACAACGACAAAGCATACCATACCATACTTCTAAACGCGCTCAAGCGACGGAGTGAATGAAACGGATTTTCGCTGCGCGCGTTGCGTCAAAACGTGAAACCCATCCGAGCTCTTTTTTTTTCGGGTGTATTGCGTCTGCAAATTCGAAGGTTAAGGTAGTTCAAGCCAGTTTGGTACCCTTTTTGAAGGTTTTGGATTCAGATGGGTGAATAAGATTTTTACGCGGATTTTTTTTCAAAATTTTTGGCCTGCCTGAATTTCAACATCCTGAAAACAATAAAAAAGGAGATCTGAGATCAATTATTATTAATAACAAAAACTACATAACTACAACTTATACCCCCTGAACAAGAGGCTAATATGAGGGTTCCAAATGGAAAAGTGGAAAAATTCAGAAGAAAACTGCGAAAAAACCCCTTAATTTTCCACATGAGTCTAACAACTTGTTCCAACCCCCAACGACATATTTAATTGAAGTTGACTTCCGATTTCTTTGCAGCAACGACCGAGATTGTTCAACACTCATTTGTTCGGCTTACGTTTCGGCGACTTTTCTCCAGAGTCTGGAAAAACCGAAATAATGACTGAAATACTACCCCATCAAACCCCATTTCATTCTACTGGCTAATATTCTCGCGGAAGTGAGCATTGGGGAGTTTCATTGGAGTTTTTATTAAAATCGATTATGTTAGAAGGAAACGAAAATTATAAAAAAAATTCACCAGCTGTACCGCCGAGTAAGGTGATGGGTGATTGAATTGATCGCTTACCGGGGTCAGCCGAGAACGCGTCGATTTCATCAGTGAAGGGGGCCAGTGGCGGACCTTGAGTTCGTGAGCTCCGTTGTGAACAGACTGTAGAATTAACTGATCCTCACCTCGTTTCCAGAATTTCGAAGGCGAGCGCCGCTGTCTACCAAGTTACTTTCTTGGACTTATGGATGCAAGCTGAGCATTGCAGTATAATCATGGACTTGTACTTTACGATCTTTCAAACCTGAGCCTTATTAATCTTTCTTGTACTATCAGTTCTTAGCTTTTAATTCACATTGCTCAGCTACTCTTCTTCCCTCAGCGAACCTCCCAAATCCCTCAAGAAATGTTCTACAGAGGTTGGATACAATTTTTCATATCCTTCGACATTTCCGTGCTACAGCTTGTCGCCTAGCGCCTTTTTGTTCCTGTATTTATACCTTTCGTATTCGTACGCTTCTCCATACGTAGTCCAGCGAGGCGAGTCGCGCGGCACACCAGGGGTGAGACCTATTTTAAATCTCCATCTCAGCGCGGCGCCATTAGATGTTTTCCGCGCGCATCGCTCGACAACGCGCCGCGCGTCGATTTACATATGAAACAAAGCGTTGCGCTGCGGTCGAACCTAACAACCCACCGAAGGCGGTGTTCGGAGTATGTGCGGCGCGACGCGACTGTATAGGCTACTGCGGTCACGCGAACGCTGAATGAAAGCGCACAACTGCGCACATACGAAATTGTGCGTCTGCGAAAAACATAGAAGAATTGATATGAATTTAATTTCTGCTTCTAAGAAACTTGAATATCTCTTTTTCCACTTTCATTGTTATATATTTTTTGTTTTACATGACAATTGCTATATTAATAAGAATACAACAGGAAAAGACTCAAAGACAACCTAGACTCCGCGTCACGTCGCATCGCAGTGCCGCAAAGGAAAATCGCAGGTGATCTCCGGTTTGGCGTTCCCTCATTGTAAACTCCTAGCGACGCGATGTCGTTTGATCGAGGCGTAGACTCATTATGGCCGGCATCATACAGTGGACACGGATCGCACTGATACTTTGCGTTCCCCACGGTGCGTTGGCGGAAACGCGGCGCCATGTGTTATAACATATGTGCACCGAGTTTACGCCAACGCGCAATAAGAAATTTAAAGTATCAGTGCAATCCATGCCGACTGTACATACTTTCCGAGACGTGCGACAGTGGCAATGCATGTAGGTCATATTGATGCTTATGACAAGCACTGCGTCGCGTTCCTTGTCACGAAAAGTACGAATACGGTCTATATCATCGCGTCTTGAACTGTAAACGCCGCCTTAGACGTCGTTTACACTTCCGCCGCCGAGTGCATTTCTCTATTATTCATCACGCGGCGCGGCACGATCAATATTATTGGATTGCACTTTGCTGCGCCCTCAGGCGGTGAAAGTATAAATGACGCTTAGGGTCTGATTAGAGTCCGGCTACTGAAAAGCCACATGGTCGATACTTTTCCATTGCGTGTTCCCGCGCTGTTCAGTGGGTGGAGACGCACAGACGAAAGCGATAAATGGAAATTAATCTTCTCCCGAAATGAAGTATATACAGTTTCGTGGCTGCCCATCATTCCCCAACAATGCGACGCGACTCGCCTCACAGAACTATGTATGTGAAAGCCTTATGAATGCGGCTTTTGAGCTGTACATGAATTCACTTGTATTATATATTTTTTATTCTGTGAATAGTTTCAGTTTTGTACCATTTCGCCCCTTATACATTTTCTTGTGCCATATGTCCCGGTATCAGCAGTGCTAGAGAGCACTCATTAGAGCTTCTATCTTGATTCAGATCCTTTCACCTCTTTGCTCATTATCTTTAGCACATCATCATCATTATTGATGTATCACCTTGCTTCCTAGCGTGTGGCTGGTGCCCTCTAGTTGAATGCACTGGTGACTTCTTGTAAATTGACGTTTTTTACTGGAGTTGCGTCAGGTGAACTGTGAATGAATGAATATTATGCGACGCAAAGTTGACAATTTATCACAATTTGACAAATGCCCGTCCTAGATTTACATCCTGTATATGCCACCTAGTTCCCCGCAAACTATCCTTGGATTCCACCCGAAAGGCGATCTGTGGACTTCGACGAGTGGGAAATCGGATACGATCACTCAAAATACACCTGGAAAAAACAGCGCTTCAACGCCGATGACCATTTGATTTGTTTGACTTTCACGGGCCGAATGAGGTGCGAGCGATCCGGCGTGAAATCAACGGATACACTAAACACAGACGGCGAATCCGGCCTTCAGAGGGCTGGACGATGAGATTTCGTCATATGTTTGCTCCGGTTGACAGTATAAATTAGAGCAACATGCTCTGACGGTAACGCTTCCGCATTCCGTCATGTGCGTCTGGTGAGTTCTGGAGTCTTTCTGTTGAGATTGTATATTCCTTGAGAAGTTTCAGAGAGATCAGATTCGAAACTTTTGACTTGAAGTAACAATTGTATTGGTATAAGTAGAAAACAAATTTTATTTCTCTAAGTTTCAGAGTAGACGTACAAATCCACTATTTCGAAGTGAAATTTATTTCTGTCAATCGCGAGCGCATGCGCGACCGCGTGAGCGGACAGTCTCATTCGAACAGAAATTATATTTGGTCCATATTTTTGGGATAGGCGCAAAATGCGGTGTACTCAATGCGAATGACCACCTATACTTTCAAGTAACTTGCTGGAACCTCGAAACACTACCGAAACCTAATTACAATCTGTTTTTGAGCTCTAGGCCAAAACCTTGTTCCAAACTGCTTTTCGGCCTCTAGTGGAGCTTACCATGACGCTCATAAATGTAGACGAAAGGATTTCGACACTTCCAAGAAGTTCCAGGCATGTGGATCGAATCCACACCGCGGGTGTGGCTAAGGAGCAGTTCGACTGGTACACACGACGCGCGCGACAGTGAAACGCTGTGCGCGCTCATCGTCCTTGGGGCGCGTTAACCGGAGGCACTCAAAGAAGTTGTTGTTGTTCCATTTTAGCCGTTCCCCTTTATCGTTTTCTGCATTTTCTTCATGTAGGTTGATGTGTCAGACGTAGGGTCGGCGTCGGAATCAATACCATCATCTCCCATTCCGGTCCAAGAAGCAAACAAAAAGAACTCTAAAAACGTGTATAAAAAGTGCGAATTCCATTGAAACGATGGTATGTGTGAGAAGCATTGCGTCTAAAAAAGCACATTATAGACGAAAAAACATGAATGAAATGCAAAAAATGATAAAGGGGGACGGCTACAATGGGACAATGACCATTTTTCTCGAAGGTCCTGGTTAACGCGCCCCAAGGACGATGAGCGCGCACAGCGTTTTTCCGTCGCGCTTCGCGTGTGCTAGCCGAACTGCTCCTTAGCCATACCCGCGGTGTGGATTCGATCCACATGCCGAAGTTCCACCCCACAAAAGAGAGCTCCTTCTGACCAATGTGGCCATTCCGAATGAAATGTACTTTTCTAGAACCACTTCTGGACTTACAGTCCGAACATGTCCTACGCAGCCGCCTAGATTCACTCTGAAAGGAGTTATGAGCGCTTCTAAAGTTCTGTGAAAAGGTGAGGGTACTACTTACTCGTCACGCAACTTTTTTAGGCTATTTTGTAACTTTTTTTTTTGGTATTCGCTCTAAACGTGCACGTAGTGGTAACCTAGGGTACTGAACGGTGTCCGCTTTTCGAAATTTTGAAGTTTACTGTATGTTACGGTAGGTACCATGCTACGTGAGAGGTGAAAACTACCTCAATCCTTCGAAAATCCACAAATGGACACCAAATTCTTATTCAGCACCTCGCATAACAAACACATAGATACTTCCAGACAAACTTGAGACATTGACAAAACTACCGTATACCCACCAAAATCTACCGTAAGCTGTCAAAAATCGGTGAAGGGACCTCAGAGTCCTGTCAAGCACTAAAGAATAACCCGCAGAGAAACAGTTTAAGCCACACCAGTCCTAGCAATGAGGAAGTCGTCAGAAGTCCCGTTTTGCCCCCCCCCCCCAAATCGCCCACCTGGAAGCTCTGGAAACTTTGAAAATCGGCAAATAGAGCTAACTAGGGTGTACCAGGTTGTTCAATAAGTTTTGTCGTTCGATAAGAAAGCACAATTTTATGGTTCAAAATACACTTTATTATTCAGTATAATCTCCCTGAACATTAATACACTTGCTCCAACGATCCTCCAATCTGTGGATCCCATCCCTGAAGTGAGATTCCGGAAGGTCTGCAAAATACGGTTCAGCAGCCGTTATGACCCCCTCATTTGATGAAAAACGCTTGCCACGCATAAATTTTTTGAGTTCTGGTAACAAATGAAAGTCGCTGGGGGCCAAATCTGATGAATGCGGTGGATGCTCCAACAATTCGAACTTTAAATCGTGGATTTTAGCTAGCCAATGTCAAAATGCTCTTGTGACATGGTGCATTGTCCTGATGAAAAAGGATTTTTCTTCTGCAAACCGGGTCTTTTTCATGAATTGCTTCCTTCATTCAACTGGTCTAAAAGGTTGCAATAATATTCAGAATTAGTTGTTTTACCAGTTTGCAAGTAATCCACAAACCAAATTCCTTTCGCATCCCAAAAAACTGATGCCATAACCTTCTTGGCCGATTTCCGGGCACGAACTCGTTTCGGAGCCGAACAACGAGGTTCACACTCCACTCTTTAGCCTCTTGTTTTGATTCAGGATCATGGTGATAGACCCAGGTCTCATCCATAGTGATTAAACGACGCACAAAATCCACTTTATCCTTTTTAAAACGCTCAAAATGTTTCTGGGAAAGTTTAATTCAAATGTGTTTTTGTTCCCTTTTTTAGCGAATGCGGCACCCATTGTGCACATAGCTTTCTAAAACCCGAAATTTCGCCTAAAATATGCCTCACACTGTCTAATGAGATGTCTAGAGCCTCTACTGAATCTTTCTCAGTTAATCGACGATCTTCCAAAACCATATCCTGTATTTTGGCTATAATTTCTGGTGTAGATGTGCTTTTTGGACGTCCTTCACGTGGATCGTCTTCAAGGCTTGTACGACCACGTATAAATTCAGCAACCCATCTTTCTACCGTTCTAAGTGTAGGTGAACAATCATAGTACACCTTTAACATTCGTTCGTTAATTTCTTTTGGTACTACACCTTTAAAAAATAAGAATTTTATTCACTGCACGATACTCAGTTCTTTCCATTGCTGTGACACGGCGACACTAAATGGCTTTTAAACAAAGGATGAATTGACAGATTGAATTGAAACTTCACATACGTTCATGTGAAGAGTGTATCATTGAAACGAAAAATTTTGGGCTAGTAGCAGCGCCCTCTTCTATTGAACGACATAACTTATTAAACAACCTGTTACCTTACATTTCCCGGGGGCTTTTACAAACCTATGTATGCGTTGATAGTTTACTTGTAGGTATGGGACACAGCGTTAATAGTCCTTTTTCCAAATCCTCAAAATGCCTCAGAGACTTACAGGAGATTCCCAAAAGTGTGCATTTACATAGCTTTGCGTAGATAAAAGGGGTACACGAACGGCAATTTTTAGGGCGTTTGAAAAAATTGTCTTGGGTTGAGTCTAAAACTTCTTTCCAGGGGTTGCTTTGGGGGCTGATTACGAATCTTAGGCCCATCTCTCAATATTTGCAAAATTCTATCCTATTTGGTCCGAAGCTTCAAATTTGGGAAATTTTTGTTGGCAAAATGCGACTTCAAACGATTTCTAGAATGCTAAGAACAATTCGTCTCGAAACTTATACCTAGGGGTTATTTGGGCTGCATAACACAAAGCTGTGGTGGGATTATCAACTTTCTTTGATTACGGTATGTAACAATGGGTATACGGTAACTTGGTCGAAGCCACAGATTTGACTCAAAATTTCACTTTGGGATGCTGAACACGAATTTAACGTCCATTTTCCGATTTTCGAAAATTTATGGTAAGTAACGCCAGCTAGAAGGCATTCTGCCTATCGTGACCTACAGTGACCCAAAGTCTGGCGAGGAATGGACCCTATATTCGGGTTCAGCACCCTAAATAACCCCCAGTTGAAAGTTATGAGCTGAACACGGAAAATTTCATCTGAACACCTCTAAAATCCCTTCCCCTTTTCGTGAAGCAATTAAAAATCTATTTTTTGGAATCTCCGGAAGCATTTGCGGAATTTCAGGCATGGGTCATTTATGTAGTGTCAACATGATTTTTCAAATCGCCACGGGAAGTTTAAAGGCAGTGTTCACGATTATCTTGGATTTCGAGATTAATCGCTAAATCAATTGTTTAGCCTCCGGCTAGAACTGAAATGACGGAGAAATCGAGAAAAAAGCACCAGAAGGGCACGAAATCCTCTACTCCCACAGGAACTGTTCGTTGTGACAATAGCATATTTTGTGGCACCGTCTTTTACAATTTTCTACAGATGACCGCAATTTTAAAAGAAGATGGTGCGGTTGCGGACTCGCACTAAATTACGGTAGAATCTGGCACTTTGCCAGATTTCGTCATCGATCGGCGCCAACAGTCGTCTCTCTGCTTACGAGAATATCAGCTGTGGCGCCGATCGATGACGAAATCTGGCAAAGTCCCAGATTCTACCGTAGTTTTAGTGCGAGTCCGCAACCGCACCATGTCCTTTTAACATTGCGGTCAACTCTACTCATTGTTGCTCCGCTCTTTCCCTCAGACCCGAACTAAAACTGTCTTGCCTCAGAAGATCTTCCATTTTCGATGAGCCCCATTCCTCACCGGCGACGACCACCGTGAAGATGTTCATCCAAGCGGACAACTAGCACAGGCCAGAGAATATTGGCTCCGTGGCGTTCTGTCCCAGCTGGCAGGAGCCTGGGCGAGGCGCGAGAGTCGTTAATGAGGTGCTAACGATGGCGAGTCGTCGTGCTGGCTAATTGCTTCTCTTTACTCACCGCAATAATCTGCCAGTGAGACACCAAATGCTATGCGCTAATGAAATCAAAGCAAATCTAACACTATTTTATGTCAAATACAAACATTCATAATCACCAATCTGTAACATTCATTGTGTTACAAAGGTGGGAAATACAGATTTTTTCTTCGAATTTTCGAATGATTTAATAAACTCGAGGATAGTGTTTCAAATCTATTCAAAAGGACAAACGAAGGTATTTTCAAGCTGTACTGAACAATAGCATAGCTCAACCAAATAAGTCGTATGTATTGAATTGCTGAATTTCAGGTGAGTTACAAAAAGACAATGGAAAAGAGGATAGCAAGCATCTGTTCGGTATGTGTAATAACTAAATAAGCTTAGGAATAGGGCTGTTCTGAAAGTTCATTCATGAAAGTCAAACATCGAATATTCTTTTTTTACGAATATTTGAACCATTCCTGATTATCATCAAATAAATTGTCATGTTTTTTTTATTCAATGATTTTGAAAGCTTTCAAAATCTAAATGGAATCGAACAGTGAACAGAATGGGTTTTATTAATTCATTTGAAAAAAAATGAGAGACTATTTGAATAGATTTATGGATTCGAAAAACTGGAAATCGTACTATATGCTTAATTGCTAACCAGTGATCAGATTATCATCATTGCAGATCCACTTGGCAGAGCGATAGCGCTGCGAAAAGCCCCAGTTGCGCGTAGACACCCGACATTTCACAAATGCACCAAAATTCTGGATTATCTCCAGAGAAATTGGATGACTGGAGATTTCTCAGAAATGTGGTGTAAATGGGAGAAAACAGAGTTGAGGACAACAAATTTAGCTGTGTTGCCACAAGTGAGTGTGAGAATTACTTGTGCGAAAAATTTGAAAGGTTACATTAACTTTTCATATTCTTCAGGAATCTTAGGGCACTTTTCCAGATCTCAGTAGTAGATCTGATAATAGCCATAATAATAATAATAATAATAATAACAATAATAATAATAATAATAATAATAATAATAATAATAATAATAATAATAATAATAATAATAATAATAATAATATTATTATTATTATTATTAATAATAATAATAATAATAATAATAATAATAGTATTAATAATAAGAATAGTGGTTTTTGTCACATAATGATAATGGTAATAATAAATATTTGCAATCCACATAACAAAAGGTTATAATTTCTTGACCACAAACCATGTTTTCATCAGTGGATAGCATTTGGTGTCTCACTGGCAGATTATTGCGGTGAGGAAAGAGAAGCAATTAGCCAGCACGACGCCTAGCCATCGTTAGCACCTCATTAACGACTCTCGCGCCTCGCCCAGGCTCCTGCCAGCTGGGACAGAACGCCCGTCTCCCGAGAATATCATCACTGAAATAAGACGTTTTCTCGCCGATTCTTCATAATTGTGGTAACACTTGGTGGCCAATGCATCGTTTTGAGTGTAAAATTTGGGAACGAAAATCATCGTAAACACTGCCTTTAAAAGCAGTGTTCACGGTAAAAAACTGTATTATAGTTTTCGATGTTTTTTGGGCAGGTAAGTTCACTAATAAAAGGTTAATAGAAAAAAATCATTACAGAACAATCAAAAACCGTAGAAAAAGAGTATAAATCTCTGAAAAAGTAATTACGCCTGCTGGTGTATTTCCCCGACGTCAGGTTCGATGCGCTGTTCGCAGGAAGACTGCGGACAACACATAGAACCTGACAATGGGGAAATGGTTTCGCATTTCAAAATTGTTGGGAAAGGGCTTTGTTTTCTGTTTCCTGTACCACAAATTCTTCAAAAAAAATGAGGGGGGTAATGTACATGCTGAGATTTTAGAACATTCCCGATGGAGAGCATTCGAAAAATAGGTGCCTGTTCTTACGGTAAAACGGATTGCACTACAACTTTTATAGGACTTGAGCGTGGCGGCCCAATGGGTTGGCTGGTCTACGAGATTTTCACCCACTTCCCGAAAGTTTTTCTGCCGCAAACCCCTTCTTAATCGTCTGAGAAGGATCCAAAGCTCATGTTTAGCCAAAAAAACGGGCAACTTTTCCGTAGTTAAAATCGTTTCAGATTTGAATTTGTATTCTTCCAAGAGAGGATCACGAATCTGACTAGGGCCTTTAAAGCAGTCCCTAGTCAAATTTGTGATCCTCTCTTAGAAGAATACAAATTCAAATCAGACAAGATTTTTTTAAAAGATTTCAAAACCCCGTAATTGAGATAAATAAACGCCTAACCAACAATTGGTTAAAGTGGTAAACGCTACTACTCTGTTTAAAGTTGGGAAAATGAGCTTTCAACCAACCTTTGCCCAAGGGTCGGTTTGGGCGCTGAACACGATTATGAAGTCTTTTTCCAGATTTTCAAATGATACGCACGGAAATCAGAAGAATAACGCCTATGACTTTGTTCAAAGCTATCACAAGCTGCTCTGATAGGCATATTCGGACTTTAAATCGGAGAACTGTTCTGAAAGTGTACTCTTCAATTATAATGGCCACCGTGGCCGATTGCTGTTTCCATATGAGCTAAACAATCGAATATGGTTTCCTGAAAGTAGGAAGTCTTTGAACTTCCTCATCTGTTAAATCATGGTTTCATTCAGGTGGCTGCTCGCCATGGTGGTCTCTTCCTCTGCGCAGTTGGCTTGGCCGGTGCAATCATTCAGTCCGGAAGTGGCTCGTATGCTTCAAGCGGCGCTGTCAGCCGTATCTGCATCAGACATTCCATCAAAGATACTGCTGGAGCCTCTTGCTGCTCCTCCTCAACGTGAGCAAGTTCTTGCTCCAATTCCTCTCTCACCAGCTGAGGGCCCACGTGATAGATTGGTCCCTGTTGTTGAGCGCCCACCGCCAATACAAGAGCCGCTTCGAGAAGCAGTTCCATTGCCGTCACATGTTCCTCAACCAGTTCCACCTCAACCTCTCTATGAAACTCCATTCTACCTCACCGCAGCCACTCGACTACGACTTCCTTCCGCTCTGTATCCTCAGGCCATTCCTGTTCCATTCATTCCCAACCAAATGCTCTCTCCAACTCAAGCTTCTTCTGCTCTGTTCGCTCCTCCTCCTTCTCACTCTATTCCTCCACCTCCACCTGAATATAGTGCTCCAGCATATAGTGTTCCTGTCCCCAGTCCACCTCAAGTACAGCTCGCGCCCCCTCCTGTGCCTCTTATCACAGACCAGGTTGTACCACCTGCACCACTCTTCTCACCGGAATCTTCTGCTCAAGGATTTCCCGTGGCCTCGGAAGCCATACAAATGATTCCTAACGCGGTATAACCACAAATGCTCAATGTAATGTTGTAAATATAGTGCTTCACCTAATAAATGATCTATGGCCTTCGGAAAATTACCACAGTTTGTGCCCAATATTGAAGGTGACATGATGGTTTCTGTGCTGGATAAAACTACGGACCCAATCAAGATCACGTTTCAAACGCTTCTTATCAGAAAACAAATGTGTTCTCGGTTCAGATTGAGGCAGGTTCCGGGCAGCTTCGATTCCGAGATTTCTCGCTGAATCGGAGGGTGTGCTACAGGTAGTCCTAATCGTAGTACGGAAACCGCGAAAAAAACGGTCTTCTTCAAGTTATTTCAGCCAGTTCCGTCACCCAGCGTGTCAGAAAAGTGTGTCCATCCTCCACACATTCTTCGAAACTGCCGTGTAAGCATTGGTCATTCTGGCCATGATTATCATGCTATGAATACCGCGATCACTGACGTCGAGGCTGTTTTTTTTTCTCAGAAGTAAGAACTCAGACTGTGTAAAACGTCCAGACGGTGTTCAGCTATTCCACTTCAATCTATCTAACCCGAAGGTCGTTAGTGTCAAAAATTTATCGGACCTCGCCGTCAAGGTGAGCCCCAGCGTCGGCCTCAAACCTCTACGTGATGAAACCTGCCAGCGGGTTTTTATTGAGCTGAGGTTGCTCACTACTCTAAATGTGTCATCCTCTCCGCGGTACGAGTAAAGTGCATACGAAAGCAAAAGTCCGCCTACGCGGTTGGCGGGCGCGAGCGGCCGTCGCGACAGGCGCTTCTGAACGAGTTTCACTCCGTGGTAACAACTAACTAGTTTTGTGATAGTCTACTGATTTCGTCTCCTTTTTCTTTCGCTGGAGCATTTTTAGGTAAGTACAGGTGCAGTCAGCTTTCCGCTGAGTGAAACTTGTCCAGAAATGCCCGAAACGACGACCGTTCGGCACGCTCACCGATCGAGTGGATGGACATTCACATTCGAACGCGCTTTAGGCTGGGATCATGCTTCCCGCGACAGCGACAGGGCATATCAGGCATATCGACTTTCGGTCGATATTGATGCTAAAGATCGCGTCGCGTAGATGAAAGTATAATCCCGGCCTTAGCGTCTACGCGGAATCGCTTACCGGATAGATGTATGCGCGAACAGATCACGTCCGAGCACCATCACAAGAGACGTGAAAATGGTCTCCAAGCCGAGGTCCCAAATAGCCCGATGTTTCAAAATGCAAAAGGCAAATTGCTTCGTCCATTCTAGTATGAAGGATCAACAACCTAAAGCCTCACCCGAAGATAAAAAAAAGAAGCGCGGCCTGGCTCGTGATCTCTGTAGCTCTCGGGTTGGAGGGGCTTGTAGCTTTATGGGTTATAATTCGGGTAAGGCCCTAGTTATACACCAGCGGAATGAAAACGTCTCGCGATGGCATTGCCGCCGCTTGCTGCGTGAATTAGGACTCGTCTGCAATGTTGCGTCTTTGGCGTCTCCGACGCAATATTGCAGACAAAAAATTTCCAGGCGTTTATAAATGGTATTTTATCGGTTTTTTCGCTTCTGACACTTTTTAATTGCAGAATAGCACTAGTAATCAATTCCTCTCGTCATTACAGTGCTCGTTACGTCGTTTTGGTGAGGTTTTAACAATTTTAAATCTGAAAAATAATCAGCTGGTGGAAATTGGCAAATTTCCAACAGGGCAGGTCCCGCAAGGATACAGTATACGGTGCCGCGGCGTGTATAACTGCTCTGTGCGGCCTTCCGGCGCGTTTTTCTGCGACTACTGTTCCTTTTGGCATGCCTGAACACAGTTAGGGCGCATATAAGTGATAGTTGTCTTGCTATTTCCGCAGCGTCCCGCCGGTGTATAACTAGGGCCTAACCAGGAAAGCGATAGCTGCGGACACCTCAGCAGACTGCGCTGCGTCGTATGAGCCCACGACAAATGTGGTGATCGATCGGCGCACGCGACGGGCGCGCGGCCTGCCTAGTATACTTAGTATCCGAATCACTCCATTTCGGATATCCGACCGGATATCCGAGATTCGGATAATCCGATATCCGAAAATTTGAAAACACGCATTATCTGAATCGAACCAATATCCGGGAAACTTAAAATCGGCATTATCTGAATCGAACCATTATCCAAAGGGTCAAAAATTCGGATAAAATCGGATAAAAACGGATAAAACGGATAAAAACCGGATAAAACGGATAAAATTTGCGTAAAATCGGATAAAATCGGATAAAACGGATAAAAATCGGATAAAAACCGGATAAAACGGATAAAATTTGCGTAAAACCGGATAAAGTCGGATAAAACGGATAGTACATTTTAGGTTAAATGTAGGAAAAGAGTGTGTATGTGTGTGTATGTGTGTATGTGTGTATGTGTGTACGTGTGTATGTGTGTATGCGTGTATGTGTGTACGTGTGTATGTGTGTATGTGTGTATGTGTGTATGTGTGTATGTGTACGTGTGTATGTGTGTATGTGTGTATGTGTGTATGTGTGTACATATGTGTGTGTATGTGTGTACGTGTGTATGTGTGTATGTGTGTATGTGTGTACATATGTGTGTATTTGTGTATGTGTTTATATGTGTACGTGTGTACGTGTGTATGTGTGTATGTGTGTATGTGTGTATGTGTGTACATATGTGTGTGTATGTGTGTACGTGTGTATGTGTGTATGTGTGTACATATGTGTGTGTATGTGTGTATGTGTGTATGTGTGTATGTGTGTATGTGTATGTGTGTACATATGTGTGTGTATGTGTGTATGTGTGTATATGTGTACGTGTGTACGTGTGTATGTGTGTATGTGTGTATGTGTGTATGTGTGTATATGTGTACGTGTGTATGTGTGTATGTGTGTACGTGTGTATGTGTGTATGTGTGTATATGTGTACGGGTTTTGCTGTATGTGTGTATATGTGTACGTGTGTACGTGTGTATGTGTGTATGTGTGTATGTGTGTATGTGTGTACATATGTGTGGGTGTATGTGTGTATGTGTGTACGTGTGTATGTGTGTATGTGTGTATATGTGTACGTGTGTACGCGTGTATGTGTGTATGTGTGTACGTGTGTATGTGTGTATGTGTGTACGTGTGTATGTGTGTATGTGTGTATGTGTGTGTATGTGTGTACCTGTGTATGTGTGTATGTGTGTGTTTGTGTGTTGCCTGAGGTTTATTCCGATAATATCCGAAATTTATCCGAAATTATCCGACGGATATCCGTATCCGAATCATTGGAAAAATGGCATTATCTGAATCGATCCAATATCCGAAAATTTGAAAAAACGCATTATCTGAATCGAACCAATATCCGGTAAATTTAAAATGGCATTATCCGAATCGATCCATTATCCGAGGAATTACCTTCGGATAACAAGTATACTGCCTAGTGGTCCGCAGCTATCCCTTTCGCGGATACACCCACCATAACAAAAAAGTGTTCGCTATCCGCAGTTGGTCTAACGGGTTACGCCACTCTTGTCGGAAAACCTGTGAACTTTATTCTGAAGACACTGTATAACAGCCTATATCGACCTTCGAATGAATGAAAACATGACAACAGTCAGATTGTCAAAGAGACGAAACTACGTGTCAGGGCATAAAAGAATTATTTTATGCGAAGAAGCATTAGTTTCAAATAGTTCTTCGCTTTTGCAAAGAATGACAGGGAATAGAATGTGGAGTTAATAACAGGGTTAAAAGAGTTACTGAGACTTAAGTACATACAAAGCGACGCCAATGCGTAACTGATTAGACCAGAATGAGTACAGTCGACGCGTATTGTTCTTCGGATCGATGAATGCCAAAGTAGTCTGCGTATCTGTGTATGTACAACCCTTATATAATTACGGACAGGGATTCGAAGAATCATTGGTTCTATGGTGGAATTTTGTAGCCTATTTTTCGTGTTCATAATGTGAGTAAGTATCCTCCGTTTCCGAGTGAAATTCATTTCCTTTCATCGCGTGCGTCTGCGTGCGTAAGCTGCGTCTCCTTCTCCCCACGATTTCTCGCTGTCTCTACCCCCGCTCCGCACAAGCGCACGATGGAGCGTAGAGTAAATATGGCTTCGAACCAGAGGATACATATTGCAAACACACTTTCTGCAATCAGTTTTGTACATAGAAAAATCCCATGAATGAAGCCTGAACTGCGCAGGGATGTTGATCGAATCCACAGCGCAGGTGGGGCGAAGGAGCAGCTCCTCTGGCACACGTGACGCACGCGACGAAAAATCGCTGCGTTCTCGTCATGGTTGGGGCGCGTTGACCGTGGACCCCTCTAAAAAAATCGTGTTGGCGCATGGTCAACGCACCCCAACGACGACCTGAACGCAGCAGTTTTAGATCGCGCGCGACACGTGTGCCAGCCGAATTGCTTCTTTGGCCCAACCGCGCTGTTAATTCGATCGACATCCCAACTCCGCATGAGTAGCAAACTATGTATGTAGCTCCATATTGCTCCACACGTAGCTAGGTATTCTCAGATTTCCCCATCATGCTCGCTGATGTTATCAACTGTTTTTGCCTGCAATTTGGAGCGGCAACATCCAAATGTGACAAGGTAGACCATTCTCTCGCGGTAAGCCTGAAATTTGCGAAAATGAATTTCAGTTCGACAACGACAGAGTTTGATCAGAAAGAAGAGTAGAGCCAATTACCTTTATGAAAGAGACTGATATGATGGGAGACAGAAGGGGCACCAGTGATATGCAGTACATGGGCAGAAATTCTTGCCACTCCCTGAAACTCCGGCATCAAAACTGGTTCAAGTAGCCGGAAAGCAGATAGAGGCTTAGTGTGCTTTGAGAAAAATATTGAGTTCAAATTGGAACCTACACTGCTATGGAAAAAATGATCACGTTTCGTTAGAAGAGCCGACTTTTGAATATATAATAAGATGCACAACTACTTACAGACTGTTCTCAAAGAAGGTAACTAAAATAGCATTCACGGCCACTGGAACAGCAAGAAGCAGCGGTAAGAATGCCTCCGCAAACACGGCATGCACCAACGCCTCATTTGCAAGGAATGTATCCATCGACATAGTAGCCTAAACGCTTGATATAAAATTCGTGCACAACATATAGCCTCCCATTCCAACGACATCGAGGAAATGCTATAACCTGCAAATGAGCATTGAGTTTTGACCTCATCAAAAAGACAGTGTTCAATTTAGGTCGAAAGTTTTCCGGTGGAGCTCGTACCCAGCTCATGTGATGCACCAATTTGTTTTTACATACAAAGTGCACAGGACAATAGCTTTAAAAACATTGAGTAGCAGGAGCTGAATTAACATTTCGTGGTTTGAAGGTGCCACCGCGCGAAGAAACGGGTCATGGGACGGCCCCGAAGTGCATGGCGTATATTAGTGTATCGCGGACGTAAATGCACTTTACACTGCAAACTCTACGCACACATTTTGCGTCATCACAGTCGCGTTTGCTTCCAATTATTGAGATCCATGGGATCACGAAAAAATTGGGTGGTGGCCGTCGTGTATCAACACTCCTGAAGAGGCGGGAGAAACGGGGGAGGAACGAGGTTCCTGATTGGACGCAACACGGGCTAGCCCCTTGCCCCCGGCTGTTGCGCCCAATCAGGAACCTCGCTCCTCCCCCGTTTGTCCCGCCTCCTCAGGGGTGTTGATACACGATGGCCACCACCCGAAAAAATTCCCAGAAAGCGACTGGGATGACAAAAAAAGCCGCTTCGCGTAGACCTTGCTGTTGAAGGTGCATTTACGTCCGCGACACACCAATATACGCCAAGCACTTCAGGGCCGTCTCGCGGCTCGACGCTGCGCGCATAGGACGAGGAGCGGCTTCATGCAAGCCGCTCCGAAAGGGGGAAAATCCGCTATTGAACGGCTCCGATGGTATCGGCTATGGCTCCACCCCGCAAACGATGGATGGAAACGCAATGTACTATCGTTCTCGGAACCAAATTCCGGTCCGCGATTGCGGACTACGTCTGTTCCATCATGCAACACGTGATAATCGTGCTGGGAGAAAGGTGAATCGTGCCGGGACCAAGTGGTCCCAGCACGATTAACACATGTCGCATGATACAATAGCCGTAGTCTGCAAATTTGGACAGGAATTTGACCCAGATAACGATAGTACGTCAGCGTGAAAGTGTTCTTGCGACAGAGACGCAGAAACACACCGCTCATCCGCATCGATGCCGGCCAATACCGGATATTCTTCCGCTTTTGTTGCTTTCCGCACCGTCGAGTTTTAGCAACATAGCAATTTCGGCAAGTCGTGCCTTGAAGTGTGATATATGGTTTCCGTTTTCAATTCAGTCTGACGCATGGACCAGGCGGTTGGGCGTGCTGGGTTGGCGGCCTAACTGGAGAATGGGGTTTAGATCTGCACGGGGTGATCTACCGTCGCAGCCCCGTCCATTCATCAGACTAAAATTATTACGCGTATTCCACCTGTGGAACCTGTCCTTCGGCTCAACCCAGTGAAATGACTTCTAAATTACCTGCTTCTCTTTCAAAGTATTCATCATAAAATGAGTTGATATCAGTATAACCAAATAAGATATTGCATGAGAGACAACGGCGATCCCGTAGTAGTAGAGTATAAGAGGATTTCTGTTGTAGTCGTGACCGACGAGCGGCAGATGACGCTGAAAATTTTCAAATACTTTTTTGTCAAATAGTGAAGGTTCATACCAGGGACAGTAAGCTGTTTTGCGGGCACCACTGGAATGCTTTTCGAGACTAGCAGAGCACAACATATGGCCAAAAAAAGGCGGCAGAAGGGCCAAAACATAAAAGGATCAAACATACGAGGCGCTGCGCGCTTGATTTGAAAAGACGGCTTTCGCGCGCAAACTCCGCTACTGGACCCTCGCATCACTCTAATGGAGGGGATCAGTCCTTCAACCCCCTTGAATTGCTACATGCTCTTCTCGACGTCACTTTCCGCGCTATCTGCTGATATTACTAGCCATCATTCCTTTAAATGCACATTTTTGTACCCATGTAGATATCTTAGGAGGCCTCGAGCTCAAAACGAGCAGCGCCAAGCAAGGACGGTTTGAGCTTACCTTAACAGGTTCCTCCATCATTGAAACAACCCCAGAAGACATGTTCTGGTAGCCGGGTGTTGTCAAGTACATCATGCTGATCCCCTCCCGAGCTGATAGATGACCAACTGTGTTCCACTGCTGCTCGAATGATTTCACGATGTCAGAAGTCTTGTTTAGTTTGTCGTAGACGTCCTCAAATATATACTACTCATTCACCCAGCAACACTAACCAAACACCAAAAACTATTGTAGAGTTCGCGCAATAACTGTAGTCTGATGAATGGACGGGGCTGCGACGGTAGATCACCTCGCGCGAATCGAAACCTCATTAACCAGCTCAGATAGAGACATCACACTTCCCGCGGTATCACTAGCCGACGTCCCGTAACCCCTCCCGCGGAAGGCCAATAGATCGGTCGTGGGCAGTCGGCAGCGCTGTTTCGTTGACTGCCCGTATACGGTGAACACGCACTCTGCGGCCCTTCTGCCACCGCCTTACGGCTAATCTGACGACTGACAGAAAACAGCCCTAAAACAGTTTGCGGCACATTTGAAAATCACCCTTTAAGTAAAGGTCTCTCCTAACAAAATTCGAAAAATCCGCTCCTGGGAATATCATCTTGAACTGCATTTGACAAGTAATGAGTGAGCTTCTTCGGGGAAGCTTCCTACACTCACTGCTTCTTACAGCCTTCCCATTCGCAGATGCCATTAACGGACAGTGGTTCACCTGCCCAAGGCCAGCGTCGCACACAGCGCGGGTTTTGGAAAGAGTCTCAACACAGCGTTCTCTGCTCAGCAATTGTTAATTGGCTCCACTTTAGTATGTGGTGCAATGATGGCATCAAAAAGGAAATCGATGAGTGAGTGTTCGATGACCTCCAGGAATAGCCGACTGCCCGCCGACACTCCGCGGAAAGACGGTAAAGCCTCTCTTCAGCGGAAAGTGGGGCGCTGTGCCACGCCCACGAAATAGGGGCCGCGCGAAGTCGACTAGCCCGACTTGGCCGGCGGGAAGTGGGCTGTTTTTATCTGAGAGTGAGGCCGCTAGCCCCAAACGGCCAGCCGCCTGGTACATGCGTCAGACTAATTCGAAAACGGAAACCATACCTGATACGGTATATCGGCGTAATAGAGACAACATCCTTGCAGGCAGCAGAAGAAGAACATAACGACAAATGTGACGAGCAAATTCTTTTTGTTGAAATACTGTCCCCAAGAGTTGCTGAAAACATAAAAGTGTCTTACACAGATTAGAAAAGTCTCGGACTGCACAAGTACCTGTTGGATAGGATCACAGTACGATAGACAAAGAACAAGGGAAACGACAGCATTCCATACATGTAGAACACGATTGCAGCCGACGTCACGAAATTCTGTAATGGGTCAGAAATTTTATTGCGGAGAATTCAGTTAATTTAGGCTAAATCAAAACCAATCTAGTGAGCGAAATGGAACATGTAGAAGAAGACAATGGTGTTTTCAACAGTGGTGAACGGATGACTGCTTCTGAAATTTCAGTGCATCCCATGACCTCTCCGCGCCGGCTCGCACGGAGGAATTCATATTGCACTATGTGGAAGACGCAGTTTTATGCTGGGGCGGCATGCATGAACGCAGCGGGGGAGGTCAGGGAGCCGCTCCACGTGCTATGCGCGGCGCAGCGACGAGTCACCGGACGGCCCCGAAGTTCATGGCTTGTATTGATGTGCAGCGTACGTAAATGCACTACCCACAGCAGAGCCTGCGCGAGCACTTTTTGTCATGACAAGTTCGATCCGGAGGATTCGCGAGAATAATGAAAACCCGAAACATCCGAAGATGAGAAACGGAAGTGTCCAGTACATGGCCGGAATGATAAAATCGACTGTGGTGACAGAAAGTTCGTGCGTAGGCTTTGCTGTGGGTAGTACATTTACGTCCGCGGCACATCAATACACGCCATAAACTTCGGGCCGTCCCGTGGCTCGACGCTGCGCGCATAGCACGCGGAGCGGCTCCCTGACCTCCTTCGCTGCGTTCATGCATGCCGCCCCTGGAGAGACATGATTCATTAAACACCGCAGTCGATTAGACACCGTGTCTCCTCCTCAAGTTGATTCCCTTCGAAGCGTCGCCCGCAGAAAATGTTTCGTGTCTCTGGATTCAGAACTAGTTCAACGTTTTACGAGAACGTTGTCAAACGCGCGGCTCATGATGACAAGGGTCCATTTAAGTTTTGATACGTCGACCCACATCTTGTCATACTAAGTTGGTCTTGTTGTCCGGCACACAACGCCCTTGTCTTAAAAGATCAGTGGCGACGACGACCATAACGACTACTAGGGTGTGACACGTTCCTGCAATTTTGATCTGTTGTCGACCGCAGTGTATGACCAAATCATCGCTGTTCCATAGCAATGGCAATGACTCTAGATTTTTTTGCTAACCGGCCCCCCTTACGGCGCGCTTAGGCACCCGTTGCGTTCGCCCGATCGTCGAGTACTTTCATTCAGCCGGATGTTCAGTAGCTCGAGTCGGATACCCTACCCCCATCCTCCAGATTCATAACAGTCGGGCGGATGAAGGAGCAGGACACAGACTTCTCTAGCAAGTCACATGCTTGTGAGCAGAAAAAAGGTAAAGTGATAATTCTACTTTTTCAAATACGGTAGTCACACACATGGTGGACGAGTGGAGCCTGGACTGACCTTCAGGCTTGGGGCGACGAGTGGGGGTCTTGCCTAGTGAGCGCTCCGGTCAACTGCAGTGGGAATTTTAGATCTCATCTTTGTTTTGGATAGTAGCCTAGATGCGAAGGAGCTACTTGGATAGATCAGCTCAACAACGAGCTCTTATTTATGTGAGAAGCCCCCACAGTTGTGTGCTGCAGTGCATGACCGAGTCGTCGTTTTCCGTCAACGACGCCGACGACTCCAGTGTGCCAGCTAGTCTGTAGTTTAATCCAGCAATTTTTTTGAGCAAGACCAATTACGGCGCGGTAAGACACCCCTTCTATTGCCGGACCGTCGGCCATTGACACTTGACAGGATTTTCAGTTACCCAGGTTTAAATCGCAATCCGTTCTCGACCTTTATATCTCTGATAGCCTGAGCGGATGAAGGGGCACGGCACATATTAGTGTAGAGAAAGTTGGATGCTTTCAACTTTAGGATCAAATTAATAATCCTATAAGTTTAAACATGCAGGTCACATGCATGATGAGAAATGAAGATTCTTCTCGGCAAGATAACTACAGTTTACGGTCTTTGCCCCGGCTGACCTTCTGGTGACGAGTGGGGGTTTCGCTCAATGATTTGCCCCGACAACTCCAATGCGAACTGTAGTTCTCGTCCTGGTATGAGTTGGTATAGGGGCTGCTTAGTCGGCTGTGCTCAAGAATGAGCCCCATTCTCTTTGAGTTTATCTTTTTCCTCATCGATTAAATGTTTGACGGTTTGGTCATTCTTACCACAATACTGCTATTGAATACGTTGACTGGTCCATGGGGTACGAGAATAGCCATAGATCCTCTCGTCAGTCTTTGTGGTTGGAGAACGAGTAGGCAGAACGAGAAAAAAGCGCCTGCCACGGAGATATTGGAAAGAAAGTAGCGGAGTTCCTGAAAAAAATTCACACTTAACACCATTTTATAGTATATGCTCCTAAACGTGAGCAGTTGTGGGTGTGAAAGCTGAAGCCAGCAAGGAAACTTAGTGTGTACCTGTATGGTTTCGATACCGCTGTGTGCAGATAGAATGAGCAAGATGACATTGCAAACTATGGAGAAGCCGTTCACGGCGTAACAGTACAGCTGGAATATGGAAAGCATTCTCAACAGTCACCAGCTGGCTATATGCGAGAGGGAAGGGCATTTTCTTCTTTATAAACGGCGAGAAATCCGATTCATGGATAGCCAGAGCCTTCTATACCTAGACGTGTCTATGACATCGCATCTTCATCTGATAGATAATCACTCCGAGCTCATCAGCGAAAATCCATCGTTGACGTAAAAGAATAGCGTAGTTGGGTAGGGTCCTCTAATAGAAGCAACGATAGGAATAGGAATTATCCTCAGATCTTCTTGCACAAAATAGAATGATTACGCAAGCACCGCATTATTTTGATTGCTGAAGAAGATATTGAGCATAATATTTACTTACGCTTGGATCTAAAACACAGTGGATAGCCAATCAGCCCCTAATGGTCGCAAATTAATCGTTCATGCTCGGCAACCAGAAAGTCGGCGGTTCAGTTCCATCTTTTTATAGACACCGATTGAGAACCAATTCCCTCTTGCCCTTTCTTCTCTGGAGTATCTTAATTGAAAGAACTCCTTGTCCTTTTTTGGGGGGTTGTCTTGTCCACCGATGCGCGAAATTGCCATTGTGCACACGTATGTGGTCATACGCATTTGCGTTATGTGATTGTGTTGCACTCTGAAACTTTTATTGGGGTTGTTGTGATGGCGTGATCAATGTTAGTTATGCTTCATCGCGATTCTGGACACAATCAATTTAATTATCAGTGGCAACTGGATTGTCTACATGTGCAATCGTCGTTCATCTCAATACATTCATTTGAATGGGGGGGGGGGCAGGGTTCGGCACGAGGTGTGGACAAGGCTAAATTTTCTTAGACCCCCCCCTCTAAAAGCAAACTATTGGCGATTTTCTCAGACCCCCTCCCAGAAGCGTTAATAGGTCAAATTTTTGGCGATTTTCTCGGACCTCCTCCCAGGAGTGTTAATTGTCTGTTTTTGTAGTAAAATTAAAACAAAAGGAGCAACTATTTCTAAAAGATGTATAATTTGAAGAAGAACAACCATTTCAAAAAAACAAGACATTGACATTGAAAAAGATCACGGACGAGGTTTTTCTTGACGGATTACATGAAGTTGCCTGCCTTTTTGAAAATCTTAGCTAAAGTAAGGGTTTTGATTATAGTGAAGGCTCGCCTAATGTTGAATGAAAGACACATAGGTTTGAACGGGTTTCCAGAAATTGTGAATGATTCCAGGTAGGAAGCTAAGGTAAATATGCGGTGGAAAAGAAGCGTGGAGAAGATGAAGGGATTGGCTATGTTCAAGAATACGGGATGTCTCGAAGAAATAAATGTGTTTTGAAATTAATATGAGTTCGTAATTTTATTTCGCAAGTCCAAAAGAACATGTTACTTCAGATGTATTGACTTCTGGTTCGAAAGAGCGTCATCTAATCTGGTTACGTTTCGAATTTCATTCTCCGAAACCCACTCATACACCAAACACACGGCACGGGTTCGATCCCGAAAAGAGCTTAATTTTTGCAAGACGTTAGATCTCACATTTATTTCGCAAAGTAAGGGTCACGAAAATAAGATATTCGAGTCGAGGGTGGTAGATTTACCCTATATACAAATTTTCAGTCTCTAAGATGGACGCTGAAAGCCACTTCCCTGTGCGGCCCACACCTGTCGCAGGTGCTATCGCACTGGAAGTCTACATTTTTGCAAGGTATGAGTCAGTAGAATACGATGATCGAGTCCAGCGTGGTCGATTCATCCCATATACTCACTTTCACCGTCCAACATAGATGGTGAACACCGCTACAGTATGAGACCTCACACTTTTTTCAGGTGTGGTGTCCAAGTCCACAAACCTAGAATAGGGTTTCAAAACACCTGTAACTCAACTTCCAAAGGAGCTACCCCGGGTTTGAGCAAAACTAAGAAACTAGATTTGTAATCCTACCGAATGAAACTTTACTCGCTCCCAGAGGACGCCTTACAAAAAAATTTACTAGGTGTGAACATTTGATGTTTTGAGCATAAATGTCCACACCTAAATGCACTGGCTAGGTGTGGGCATTTATGCTGAAAACATCAAATGTCCACACCTAGTTAAATTTTTTGTAAAACGTCCTCTGGGAATTTTTTGTAAAGGTTTCATTTGGTAGGGTTACAAGCCTAGTTTCTTAGTTTCACTCAAACCCGAGATAGCTCATTTGCAACTTAAGTTACAGCTGTTTTAAAACCTCACTTTAGGTCTGCTGACTTATATTTTTTTTTCACCTTCTCCAGTATATTCAGCGGTCTTCAGCGCTATACTGAGACGGCAAAAGATTGTATATATGGTTAATCGACCACGCTGGGCTCGATCTTCGTATTCTACTGACTCATACCTAGCCGACAGGTGTGGGCAACACAGGGAAGTGGCTTTCAGCGTCCATCTTAGAGACTGAAAATTTGTATAAAGGGTAAATCTACCACTCTCGACTCGAATATCTTATTTTCGTGACCCTTACTTTGCAAAAAAAAATGTGAGGTCTAACGTCTTGCAAAAATTAAGCACTTTGCGGGAGCGAACCCGTGTCGTGTGTTTGGTGTATGAGTGGGTTACGGAGAATGAAATTCGAAACGTTACCAGATTAGATGACGCTCTTTCCAACTAGCAAGTGTTTTTGCCCTGTCTGGTCTGGATAATGTTGAAGCACCTATTTTTGTATCCAATCACTTACTAAATCCATACATTTAAAGCGACCTGTTCTTCTCTGAAAACATATTTATATTTCTTTAGTACATCTCGTCGTCTTCGCCTTTGCCAATAACTTTATTCATAGCGTCCTCTCTTTTCTTCCGCCCCATTCCGTAGCTTCCAATCTGTTCTTATTTGCAATTCAGTACACAACTATCCAGGATACACGCCCAGAACCTATGTGCCTTATATTCAATCGTAGGAGAACATTTACTATAATTTCAACATTTACATTAATTTAATTACTACAAGAATTCATGTTTATTGGACGGTATTACCGAATCATTCGCAAAAAATTTTTCTAGACAGTGTACCTACTACCCACGGTCAGAATGGTTCATGTGGTCCCCCGGTGGAGCTCAGACCCCCCTCCCTCCACCATTGCGCAGCTCAGACCCCCCGGTGTGGATATCCACACCTCGCGCCGAACTCTGTGGGGGGGGGGGCTGGCGACAACCTCATACATAAAACGTTTCTCTCTGAAAAAGTGAATTCTTTATCCAAATTATAAAATAGGGTCTGATATACAACATTGGTCCACTTATAAGATCCTAATCAATCTGCTGGAAAGAACTCCATCGTGTGTTGAAATGCTAGGCCATCAATCACAGCATGCATACTGTGCTTATCCGGGCCAAATTCCGGTCCGCAATTGCGTCTCGACACGTTTTGCTGCCGCACGCGCTCGAGTCAGTAGGGTTCCCAGCGCTAAAGCCGACTCGATGTGGTTTTTTATACAATTTTCTCCAATTTTTCTTAGTTTCCAGTTTCCAAAACCCACCTAGAGTCAGCAGATTGGCGGCTGCGGCGCTGGAAGATCTTCTGACTCGGGAGCGTGCGGCCGCAAAGCGTGTCAAGACGCAATTGCGGACCGGAATTTGGCCCAGATAAGCACAGTATGTAAGTAGTTACTGGTCACTTAATTCTCTGACATCAGTAAAAACATTTGGAACCATAAAAAATACAAAAGAAGGTTGAAGAACAATTCGAAAAGAAGCATTCTCCTGAGACGTAGAACAATCGCGACCAATCGGTCGATCAACCAATATCGCAGTGGTGCTCATTTCAGAAGAGAATTCGTCCTGCACATCTTAGTTTTGCACCTAAAATTGATACTGCCACTGAGGAACCTCACCTTGGTTTAGGATTATGACAGCAGCTTCATTTACATTGACTTCGACAATACCCCTTACTCTTATGTTTGCAGCCGTGGTAACTGATGTAACTCTAGTCTTTGCACGTTGTATCGCCGAACAAACTATGTGCGCCTTAAAAAAAAGACACGAATGGGGAACTACCCTTCACTCGTTTTACAACCTTGCGAGTTGGCGAGAGTGCTAAACTGTCGTGCGTAGCTCTCGTCTACTCTCACACTAAGTAAACAAGAAACTACGACATTGGGCCAGTACATAGTGGCCCTGATTGTTGTATTTTCCCTCTTTGATCAGTGAACTTCGCCCTGATTGTCCAACCTTGCAAGGGAACTTGTTTACTTGCGATTACTAACCAGCAGACTGGATTCAACGGTAGTGCGGTGCAAACCTGCCTACTTCTTCCGATGCCGTTCCGATTTTTCAATACTATGTATAAGTATTGAAAAAATGGGGAGCATTTGCCAAACCTGGCAGAAAAAAGTCCGATGCTTGCAACTTTTTTGAACAAAGACTTTTTTGGGTTCTGAAAACGCTATCATATTCACGGCTCAAATTCCCACCTAATAATGTGGTTCGTGGACAGAAATTCCCGAAAATCGCTTTGTTCTCGAATGAAATTATTTCTGCAGTCGTTTCTCAAAAGCGTCGCGTGCGGCAAAGTGCGGCAAAACTTTGAGTAGTATTTGTACAAGTAATAGAAGAAAAATCTTTACGTTTTCTTCATCAATTGGATGAAGGTGGGACAACCTTGAGAGGTAGAGTTTTGGAAATCCTTCGTTAAACACGCTTGGGAACTTCCTGAAAAGTCGGACTTTGTAGCGAAAACCCCAAACGTTAAATGAAGGATTTCAAGAATTCAACTTTCACAAATTCGGAGATTGTCCCTCCTGCATGTAATCCATGGAGTAAAAGTAGAGATTGCTCTTCCATTACTTGCACAATCACTACTCAAAGTTTCGTCGCGCTTTGCCGCACGCGAGGTTTTTGAGAAACGATTGCAAAAACAATTTCCTTCAAAAACAAAGCATTTTTCGGGCACCTCGATCCACAAAGCACATCATTAGGTATGAAATTGTGTTGTGAATATGACAGCGTTTTCAGAATCCAAAAAAAAATCTTGGTTCAAGAAAGTCACAAGCATCGGACGTTTTTTTGCCAAGTCTGGGAAATGCACCCCATTTTTACAAAACTTACAGTTAGTGCGCGCAGCGCGCTTAACTTTGGCTTAATCTAACACGCGTTTTATCTTTGGTTTGCGTTTAAGGGGTCGTTTATACTTCTGCCGCCAAGGGGCGCGGCGAAATGCGATCCTACGGTATCGATCAAGCGGCGCCGCACGATCGATATTATAGAAATGCACTTCGCCGCGCCGCTCGGCGGCGGAAGTATAAACGACCCCTAAGGCACATAAAACACGGTTGCGGTACCGTTGACAACCAGGCATGCCTCGCCCACTTTCCCTCGCGCTTGCTGCGCCCTCCACCCTGGCTCTTGCGACGGAGACACAAAGAAAAAGACGCTACTGTTGTGTCGTCGACTGGCATCTGTCAGATGAGCGAGGTTTTGCTGCATAAGCTGGCAAACATCGGCCACCGGTCTTTAGAGATGCTGAGATTGAAATCACAAACTGAGAATGCATTTCCTGCAGTACAATTTCTTCGAGTTCAAAAAGTATTCCTATTCCCCAAAAATCGGGAACAGTTCTGACGCTCACACTTTTTATAACACTGCAGTTCGTTTAAGAAAACTACCGGATTCAATACTAACCTGCTGATTAAACATATGATAAAGAAGAAAAAGCAAAGCAAACTCTATAACAAATGAGTACCTTCAAGCGAACGTGGCTTGGTGCTGACAGAAACGTTCCTATACTAAGAAACAATAGGAAAGGGGAGTGGGTGAGTCTACAAAAAATTAACAATGCTTTTCAAGCACCAATTCCCGTAGCTGAAATTTTGAATTCACGAAATCAACTTCAGAGAAGAGCTTTGTGGTTTTGAAAAGGAGCTTGCTCCGGTTATTGTAGTACCGGTGGAAATATTTTATATCTAATATCGAAAAGAAGACGTAAAGTCTGACCAACATGAGCGGTTTCCTTTCGCTGATCAGAAAAGTGAACTGGTGAAAGTACAGAAGGAACTGCAATTACTATCCCATTAACTGAACCTTTCCAAACAAGTGAGTCTTTTAGCGAGAGGCATCAAGCTTTTCCATGCGAATAAGAGCAACGATTTATCCTTGGGAATTGAAAGTTTCCGCAAAGTGAATTAGTTCTCAAGAAATTTTGTTGAGTTTCTGAAGACTCGCTCATCCAGTTTTACTGTTTCTCCTTTTTTGTTGGAACGTTTCTGTCTGCCCAAAACCACCTTCACCTGAAACAGCTCCTTCTTGATAGAATTGCTGACTTTTTTTTTGGGAAATACATTTTGACCTACGAGGAATCTCTAAGCTTTTCTGATTTGTATCGATTGATTTTATAACAATAAGTAGCCTATTTGTTGACCAGTTCCTCTGTATCACCTCATTAAAAAAAGTACAGCCAACGACGGTTTTCACCGATTCGATCGAAAAAAAAATCGATTACTATAGTGATCCCTCTCTGGTTGCAAACCTTGTTGAGGGGGCACCCAAGATTCATCCAAGAAAATGAGAGTTTTTAATACCAGATATATGATAGTACTTTCCTGAATACTCCATGGAAACACTCTGATTTCTGAAAGAGCTACTGTGCTTATCTGGGCCAAATTCCGGTCCGCAATTGCGTCTCGACACGCTTTGCGGCCGCACGCTCCCGAGTCAGAACAGCAGCAGCTGCCGACCTGCTGACTCTGGGTAGGTTCTGGAAAATGGAAACTAAGAAAAATTGGAGAAAATTGTATAAAAAGCCACAACGAGTCGGCTTTGGCGCTGGAAACCCGACTTACTCGAGCGCGTGCGGCCGCAAAGCGTGTCCAGACGCAATTGCGGACCGGAATTTGGCCCAGATAAGCACAGTAGCTTTCGTTTTTCACAAGGATTTCAAGTGCTCCCCCTCAAACTAGGTTCGCACCCATCCCTGTAGTGTACAGCCAAAGCTGTAAATTGGTCCACCCTGCGGAGACGCAGAGATAGATAGTTTGCACTTTGGCAGGGCCGAGAGAGCGCCGGGCTGGCTGGCAGCGCCTTTCTTTTCGTCCTCTGCGCTCATCATACTGACTCGGACACCCCGCGTGCCGAGTTGTCAATGCTCCGGAGACCATAAAACACCAGCTGAATCCGTTGCAGCAGGTTATTGTGAGGTCCTGCAAAGTTCTGTTGCGTTGCATCGTGGTGGAGACCATGCAGAGCTCGCAAATCGAGTTTTTTGAGAGAACTTTACAGATTGTGGTGGGAACCAAGACAGCTAAGTTTCACGTCCTGTAGGGGTTGGTTATAGTTCAATACCGGGCCACTTCACCTTTTGCCAACATCGGAACTGCGTTAACGAAAACGAACGCGAAGTAAGAAAATGCAGCTCAATGAGCCATGCGACTTCCCGGCTTCACCGCTGCAAGCACTTGATACAGACTTGTATGTGATTTTTAGGCGTATTCACAATGCCATCGAAGCGATGCCATAGCAAAGCTATTAGGTTGATGCAAAAAATTCCGGACTTTTCATAATTTTGAATAAAAAAAGATTTATTTCAAAAACAAGCGAGGCTCACCCAACAAATTGGTTCCCATCATATTCCATAATCCTTCGTCACCGATTGCGCAGATCATGAATTTCCGACGTGTAGAGCTGTGGCTGTTTCAAGTCGAAGTAATCTTCTAAGGCCATTTTGACCTCGTCATCGTTAGTGAACTGTTTTCTATCCACGAAGCGCTGCAGAGGAAAAGATGTTAGTCGGAAGGGGCAAGATCTGGGCTATATGGAGGCTGAGAAAAAACTTCCCAGGTCCAGCAGTTTCTGTCGGGTTATCCGAGATACGTGTGGCCGAGCATTATCGTGAAGAAGGCGAACAGTGTTCATCCCACGGAACTGGACCTGGGCTGGGAAGTTCTTCCTCACCCTCCATATAGATCAGATCTTGCCCCTTCCGACTACCACCTGTTCCGCTCGATGCAGCACTTCCTGGATGGAAAACAGTTCACTAGCGATGACGAAGTCAGAATGGCCCTAGAAGAATTCTTCGACTCGAAACAGCCAGAGTTCTACGCGTCGGGAATTCACGATCTGCCCCATAAGTGGCGGAGGATCCTTGGAAGTGATCGAAATTATTTTGTTGGGTGAGCCTTGTTTGTTTTCGAAATAAATGTTTTTTATTCAAAGTCGTGAAAAATCTGGAAACTTTTGCATCAACCTAATATTTCACGCAGTATAGCGATGTTTAACCATGCGAAAATTCTCAGATAAGCTCATTTGATTGAAAATTGACTGGGTGGTCACTCGCCCTGGTCAAGTAGTTGATCCCTCAACTTTCGTGGTTCCTAGTACCGATGAGGAGGGTGAGAGACACCGGAATTTAATGTTTTTGGTGCAGTCTCGACTCGCTGCTTCAGGTATGAAGCAGTGAGCTTGAAGCTTTCTGCTTCAGCGATGGAGTCGCAAGCTTTAAGCAGCTGGAGTCTTGGAACTTGCAGCTCCGACCCTGAAGCACCAAACGCGAACTTGAAGCTTTTGAGATTTTTCCTCCTCAGCAACTTTCGAACAAATTATCTACGACTTCAACGCAAGTTGCGTAATAGCTTCACGCAACTTTCTCTAAATTTGCATGTAACTTGAAACGATAATGCGTGCAACTTTGCATGATTTTCGAATTAAGTCACGTGTAACTTGAATAAATATGTATTACATGTAACTTACACAACATTGCGAGCAGCATGCAATGTTGCTACAGGTAACTTCACCCCGAAACGAGACGCAACCGGCTCGCCGAACGTTATCTGGGGCCATGTATGTACCTCAAACTTGTGTATTTGAACCGATGACGATGCCGACATCTGAATCCTGTCTCAAGACTGCGTCGTATACTTCTCCTGGTCTGCAGCGTCACAGTCAAATTCTTAAAAAATATGTTGCGCGCAATATCTCACGTAACATACTGGTCAGCAGTCTAATTACATACAACTTTCCGAAGCCAAGATAAATTACATCTGAGATGAAATAAAACACTTAAAGGATGTGTCCACGATAAATTTAGTCCTCGGTGTTTGGCCGGAAATCTAAAGTTCAGGGTCTCATTGGAGCACTGGGGTTGAAAGAACGAACGAAACGAGCCTGAAAGAGCTCCACACGGCTCCGAAATTCGCTCGCGCTAGCCCTTTCGCTTGCGGTTGAGTTTTCCGAGGAACAGTTTGGTCCGCATCTACATTAGCATTGAAGCGCGAGCGCGGCAGACTCTAAACCTTCGTTTTCTCATGGAAACTCGAAAACGATTTTTATAGTGGACACTGCCTCTAGGTTACACTTGAGTACTTTATTTCACACGTAAGTCAGCTCGCACCTTGTAACAAACTTACTATGTTGAAGGTCACATGTAACTTACAGTTGTCAAGATAAGTCGCAGTTAACATGTTCAGAGTCATTAATGCGCATGCAAATTGCTGAAAAATTTCTGAGTAGATATGACTGTCATATCATCTCGCACAATTAAGTTGCATGAATTATGAAGGCATGTTAAGTGTCATGTATGTGTGTTACACGTAATATAAAAACAGGTTACATGCAATAAAAGGGTATGTTCCATGTCAGGGCTGTGCGCTATAAAGTTAACGGGTTAACGCATCACCGGTTGACGCGTTTTTTTCGAAAGTTAACGATTAACGCTTAACGAAAAAAAATCTTGGAATCAAGTTGATTTAGTTTGTTCATTATAGTGGAATTATGACACTGACTGACTGATATTGGGCCTCTGATGATTTATTGATTTTCGCTATGGTCAGGCAATGATTTTTAAATTTTTAACGAAATGCAAAATTAACATGAACGGGTTAACGTGTTTTTTTTCTCGAAAATTAACGATTATCGCTTAACGAACAAATATTTTCCATTAACACATACCCCTGTTACATACTATATGTATAGAATTTATGTTACATGTAACATGTTTTCATTTTTTGGAGCGGGGTAGACATGGTGTGATTTTGTTTTTGTTTCTGTCAATAGCACCTGCGAGAGTGAATGCATTGATGATTGTCGATGATCGCGTGAGAATCGGGGCAATAATAATTTCATGGAAGTGTTCGAATTTTCAATTGTTCACGGCATAACATGGAATGCGATTAACTGTCGGACTACGTACAGGCTGACTGAGGAAGGAGGGATGTGGAGTTGTTGGAAGCGGTGAGAGCATAGTTCCCACCATAGAATAGAGCGCAGGTTGTCCTGCCGGGGAAATAGCGCCGTGGTTACAGAGGGTGACGGGGTGACCGCGTAGAGGAAAGGGGTTGGGACTGGCTGGTTGACTGGGGCTGGCCGCAATGGGCCATTGAGTCAGTCAGTCAGTCAGTCAGCATTCAGCCCCGTGTGTTTATTAGCTATAGGGCTTCACCATGATGGCCTGCTCATAACGGCCATAAGCACATGGATTACAAAAAAGATGTGCTAAAACTGGTCGTCGTCGGCGACAGTTACGTTGGGAAGACAACGTGAGTCCGGGAGGCTTTTCCTATTTTTTTTGTTTTTTTTGCACTGTTTCCTTTTGTTCTTCGCATGCTTATTCATTTTATTTATTTATAAATACGCCGTGAAATTCATTTAATTCACAGATTTATGGTACAGAGACAACCTTATACTACATACCAGGTTGTTCTATAAATTTTGTCGTTCGATAAGAAAAACACAATTTTATGGTTCAAAATACACATTATTATTCACTATAATCTCCCTGAACATTAATACACTTGCTCCAACGATCCTCCAATCTGTTCCCATTCCTGACGTGAGAATCCGGAAGTACGCTTCAACAGCCGTTATGACATCTTCATTTGATGAAAAACGCTTTCCGCGCATTAATTTTTCGAGTTCTGGAAACAAATGGAAGTTGCTGAGGGCAAAATCTGGTGAATACGGTGGATGCTCCAACAATTGGAATTTTGATTCATGGATTTTGGCCATTGTCAAAATGCTCTTGTGAAACGGTGCATTGTCCTGTCGTAAAAGGATTTTTTAATTCTGCAAACCGGGTCTTTTTTCACGAATTTTTTTTCTCCTTCACTTGGTCAATAAGGTTGCAAGAATATTCAGAATCAATTGTTTTACCAGTTTGCAAG
Source organism: Aplectana chamaeleonis (assembly GCA_029168955.1). NCBI lineage: Eukaryota > Metazoa > Nematoda > Chromadorea > Rhabditida > Cosmocercidae > Aplectana > Aplectana chamaeleonis. Next base: position 1,698,375 of record JAPDOI010000013.1, on the reverse strand, counting down.
TAATCCACTAACAAAATTCCTCTCGCATCCCAAAAAACTGACGCTATAACCTTCTTGGCCGATTTCCGGACACGAACTCGTTTCGAAGTCGAACAACCAGGTTCACACCACTCTTTAGCCTCTTGTTTTGATTCAGGATCATGGTGATAGACCCAACTCTCATCCATAGTGATGAATCGACGCACAAAATCCAATTTATCCTTTTTAAAACGCTCGAAATGTAGCTGCCAAAGTCGCATTTGAATGTGTTTTGTTCCATTGTTAGCGAATGCGGCACCCATTGTGTACACAACTTTGTAAAACCCGAAATTTCACTTAAAATGTGGCTCACACTGCCTAATGAGATGTGTAGAGCCTACTCAATCTCTCTCAGTCACTCGACGATCTTCAAAAACCATATCCTGTATTTTTGCTATGATTTCTTATGTTGATGCGCTTTTTGGACGTCCTTCACGTGGATCGTCTTCAAGGCTTCTACGACCACGTTTAAATTCGGCAAGCCATCTTTCTATTGTTCTAATTGTAGGTGAACAATCGATATACATTCCACGTTCGACTTTCAATAAATCTCGGCATGATATGGTATTGTAGTAGCACTTGATTGAGCAATTGTCCGAGATGATACAGCTTTACTCGGCCAACGCCTCGGCGTTTTCGCCCCCGTCGGAGCCCACAATTCTCCTCCACAGGCGTCTCGGCAGAAAACGTTCACAACACACTTCTTTACCAACACATCTATTCAACAAAGTATACAAGTGATCTCTCTTGTTCTTGATAGCGATCCTAAGAAGTTGTCGCTCGACTGCTTGTACGTTCTTGTCGCCATGGGGGCTGCCGCATAGTTCCGATAAACGTTTCCCTTCAATGAAGCTTGGGATAACATTGTGACGAATCAATATACACTTTTAACATTCGTTCGTGAATTTCATTCGGTGCTACGCCTTCCAAAAATAAGAATTTTATTACTGCACGATATTCAATTTTTTCCATTGCTGTGACACGGCGACATTAAATGGCTTGTGAATAAGGAATGAATTGACAGATTGAAATAAAACTTCACATACGTTCATATGAAGAGCCCAACAGCTTTGCGTAAATTTCAGCTATATACATGCCTTCCATGTATTTGTGATCAGTTACGATGCTCTTGAAAACGGCGTTTCACTTTCAAAAACATCGATTTATTAAAATACCGTGCGTGCACGGATTTTAAAGGCAATGGCCGCGATGAAGTATGTTCATCTACTTCTCTTCTCTGAACCCCTTTCGAATTGAGGGTAGTAGGACCTATAGAAAATGCCCACAAACCCGATTTCTGGCCAAGTTATCATCAGACTCAACTTCAGATCCTTCGATGGGACGAGCTAACTCCCCATCATCCTCATCGGTGACCTCTACTATCAAGAACATCAGCTGGCTTGAAATTGAATGACATTACTCATATAGTCAAAAACATTGACTGAAGTGCTTTCTTTCATTGCTCAACTGCTTTTATTAGGTGAATTTGCATTTATTTCTTCCTCTGAATGTCGACGATTTTCGACTGCTCGGTATGAGACTGCGACCTTTTTGGGCGGCGCTGTGCACGTGTGTACAAACTGGCATCTTTAGGCCCCAAAATACTAATTCTAGCCCGTTTTTCACCACGATTCCTTCATAGTTTTTCGGCTGTTTTCGATCTAAGCTGATTTTTGTAGTTTTTTCATAACTTTTCTGATCGTGACCACTGCCTTTAAACTTTTTCATTAGTCAAATTTGAACTGATTTTTGGCTGTGAACGTCAATGAGTTTCGACTTTTATCAACATAGCCTTTTTGGTCGGAGTTGTGCACTTGTGCACGATTTGGCAACATAGGGTCCTAATAACTCTATTTATAGTTTCGAAGCTTCGAAATTCCAGACGTTTCAAGTTTCATGGGGAAGATTTTTCACCGTACAGGGATAATGTGCTTGATCTTTCTGATTGTGTCGTTTCAAGCTGATTACGGTAATTATGAAATTTTTTGTAACGAGCTAGCTTTTGTGTAAGCAAAATGAGGAAATCTCGTTACCTCTCACAAGGGAACTACAATAAGTCGTTGTGACCATTCTAAATGAAATGTAATTTTCTAGAACCGTTTTCGGACGAAAAGTCCGAATGAGCCCATCGCAGCTGCCTAGACCCACTCTGAAAAAAAGTTATGAGCGTTTTTTAAAGCTTCGCAGCAAGGTAAGAAGGTTACCTACCCCCCATGGAATTTTTAGGGTGTTTTTAAAATTTTCTCCTGATTTCGGTAAAAACATGTATGTAGGGGTAATGTGGGAGGCTGAACACGAATCTGGGGTTTGCTTGCCCAAATTTTGAGGTTTACTGTAGGTTACGGTAGGTAACATGCCATTTAGGAGACAAAACCCACCTCAATTTTCCGATAATCGACAAATGGACATCAAATTCGTATTCAGCACCCCAACTAACCCCCACATAGAAACTTTGAGACAAATCTGAGACTTTGACCAAACTACCGTACACCCACCGTAATCTACCGTAAGCTGCCAAAAATCGATAAATCGACATCAGATTCGTGTTCAGCACTCTAAATAACCCTCAGAAAAACGATTTGAGCCACATCTGTCGTCACATTCCCGAAATCGTCAAAAGTCGCAATTTGCCATCAAATTCTCCCCCGATGGGAATATGTGAACGAATACAGCCGAAAACTTCGGAAAATCGATAAAGGAGTCTCAGATTCGTGATCAGCGCCCCAAATAACCCTCCAGAGCGAATTTTTAGTCAAATCTGCAATATTTTCCTAAAACGCTTCGAGAGCCCTCTGATTGCTATAAATAAACGCCCAACCGAAAATCCGTACAAGTCCAAAACGCTGTTAGTCTGCGTAAAGTTTGGAAAAGGTTCCTTGAACCTAACTTTGCTTAGTGGGGTAGTTTTGGAGGCTGAATACGATTATGAGGTCAGTTTCCGGATTTTCGTAAAAATAATGCACTTTTTGGAGGGTTTAATAAGTACGAAAATCGGAGAAAAAATGCCTATAACTTTTTTCAGAGTGGGTCTAGGCAGCTGCGATGGGCATATTCGGACTTCTCGTCCGAAAATGGTTCTAGAATAGTACATTTCATTTGGAATGGTCACTATGACTAATTGTGGTTCCCTTGTCAGCTCAAATCCCCCGCCGATCCTCACTATTTATATTAGGCATACAAATAATAAGAATTCGATCAGTGATGTAGCTTCTGTTAGAGGTCCGAATAGAATGAATGACGGAACCATTCCCGAAAAATTCGAAGATTCTAGTCTTTGGATAGTTACAATGGCACACTTGAATCGCTCATTTTTTCAATTATTAAATTTGTTCGAAAGTCTGAGTTTTCCCTAAATCCTTGATCTGATCGTTGTCGGGATATGCGGTCTGTCCAGAAATCGAAACACGCGGTTTTTCGGATGTACATCTATTTGAAAAGTCAAGACATTGGACATCATTGACTCATATTCGGTCAGTTTTAGATCACAACATTTGAATAATTATCGTCCGGAGAAAATTTTGGATCGCGGTAGATTTAGTTGATCAAAAATGATTCGATTACATATTAGAATGAAATTCCTAATATTTATTCGACTTTAGAGGAGAGGGTTTCGATTTTGACTTTTGACTAACTCAAGAGGTTCGAAAGGCTCTATTCGAGTTTCTTAGGCCTTCCGGAAGTTTTAGGCAGCAAAACCCATTTTCAAAAAAAAACTATCTGAAGAGTGCTATCTGGAGAGGTCTCCACGTGAAGAGTATGTCTATTAAACTCCAGAAACGCAAGGTATTGCGAGTGTGGTGAAGCGGCTGTGGCTTAACTCTAGTTTTCGATCGCGCGCGCGGTGATCTACCGTCGCAGCCCCGTTCAATCATCAGACTAAAATTATTACGTGAACTCTACCTTGTTAGGATGCTCTTGCTTTACGATGTAAAAATTATGAGTATCCCTTGCTCGAACTCTAATCCCGAAAATTTATAAGCTCAAAGGTATAGTTCACAATTATAAACTGGCGTTCTACTCACCGTAGCCCGCCGTAAAAGTCTGGGGAAAAACTTGAAGCGAACTCCCGTATTGGGTTCAGCTAAAAAAAATAACTTATAACTTCTTGTCTATAGCTTATTTAACAACTCGTTGGAACTTTGTCAGCGTGATAATTCGGGGTGCTGAACACGAATATGATGTCCGTTTCCGGTTTTTTAAACTCGCAATTGGGCGATTTCCGATAGGGTATTGTGACCTGCCACTTCGAGTTTATAACTTTTTGGGATACAGGTTTAGGCAGGAGACACTCACGGTTATCATTACGCGTAGCGAGGGCATCCTCGCAAGTCACTTCATTTCGCGCAACTCGCTCAACGTTAATCAGGGTTTTCCTTGCAAGTTAAGGTGACACCATAATTCTTCTCCTCTTTTGAATATGGCCACTTTTTGAATACGTCGCAGACTCGTTGATGCCCTTATCAGAGAGCTCTTATCATTCAGCGTTCATAAGTGCGTTGTGTCATAAAGCGATCTTTCCGGAGACGGGGTTTGCCTTGTGCTGCGTAGTATTGATTTCTATGGAATCTAAGGGACCTAGAATTCCAATTAGTGAGGGCTTTGTTGGGATCTATAAAAAACCACTATTCCGCGCCTACAACGGAGGGGATGGTGCACCGGATATTGCCGTGGTAATTATTCAAGAAGTCTATATTCACGTTTATATTCACCTATGAAATTGGATCATGGATTAATCACAGGATGGCTATAAACTGGGTCATATTCCACTTCATACTCGGTATTTACCCTACTGAATGCGATATGCATGGACGTCGAGGTTTGTAATTGTGCTCATATTTCAAAATTGAAGCATACCTTGAAGAACACTTCTCTGGCGAAATTTGGGGCACATTATAAGAGGAGGATCAACATAAAGTCTGTCCGGATGAGAGTCTCCGCCCACGCGGCCGGCGTGCCTGTCGAGCTGTTGTTCTCACACAGGCACTTTCTGAACCTGTAAATCGCGTATGTAGCAGGAATATGAGAGGAATATTGAACATCCTGTCGATCAGATTTCTGCCGCCATGGACAGGCTATTCTGAGAAATTCCTTCGCAACGGCCGCCTGACACGCAAGCCGACCGTATGGGCGGACAGATTTGATCTGCCACTGTGGTGCACCTTGCATTTGCGACATAGCGACATATCCTTCTAACCGGTGCTTAAAGACAGTGTTTACGACAAAAGTCGTTTTTCTCTTTTTCCGCCTATCTTGAAAACGGTCCCATGCTGACTTCAATGATCTCCCTGGAATCATACAAGACCCCCTCAAAACGGAGTTATGGCCTCTCGAAATTCAGCTAGGGAAGCATTGTGGACGAGTTGTCCGAGGCTTGTAACTCCCTTTTTTTGCAGCCGATGTGTGCGAGCTGACCTGAGTAAAGAGAGACGTTGAGAATGAAGGGAAGAACGAGTTTTTGATCGGAAACAATCGCTCATCTGACCACGAATTCAGGGCAACTGTTATAGGACGTGGGCGGAGTGGCTCAATGGGTTGGCTGGCCCACGAGATTTTCACCAACTCACCGGCCGTTTTTCGTCGCACTTCCGTTCTTAATCTTCTTAGAAGGACCCAAAGCCTAAATTTTAGCCGAAAAAGAAACGTGCAACTTTTTTTTCGAGAACACTTCCTTTAAGTCTTCGGTATTCTCCCTATATATCGTCAATCTCTGGGTGGGAGAAAGCCGTGTCGCAACTAGGAGCGCGCATGTTGAGCGTGTGGGGTGTCCCCGTTCCGCATAAAAAAACTATCGATATTGCTCATCATTGGTTCACCCATGGTCAACATCCCCCTTTCCTGAGTATGTTCATCTGGTAACTTTTCTATGGTTGTTCTTGTGAGAATCCTGGAAATATGAAAGGATTGGGTTCAAATAAATTATGAAGTAAAGAAACATAACAATATGTAAGTGGAGGATCACTATAGCCACTACTTCGAAATTAAATTTATATCCGTCGATCGCGTGCCTTGGGGAAATCAGCGATGAGCGATATCGATTGTTTTTTTATCCGCAACGGCGCCACCCCACACGCTCGACTCGCGCGCTCCTAGTTTCGACGCGGCCTCCCACCATCCAGAGATTGACGATACCAATAAATCTTCACTATATATATTAGGTTGTCCGATAAGTTCTTGCCGTTTTTTTTTAATTAAAAAATTAGCGATCGAAATGAAATTTTTTGGTACAATGTTTTGTGTTATTCGAAAGAGAATTTTTCGCTCTACAAGAAAGTCTATTTGGTTTTTTTGTTTCGATTAGTTTTTGTTAATTTTTAGAGCATTTAAATGGAGTGTCAAGTCGACAAAAACGAGCATTTTCGACACCATCTACTTTTTGCGTTTAACCGAGGTGCCAAAGCCACGGAAGCTGCTAGAGAGAATTTTGCCGTATACGGAGAGGGTGCCATAGCTGAAAGAACTGCTCGATATTGGTTTGCGAAGAATTTAATTTAAAAATTTAAATTTAAATTAAATTTAAAAAATTAATTTAAAAAATTTTAAAAAATTAAAAATATATTAAATTAATATTATATTATATTATATTATATTACATTATTACATTACATTATATTACATTATATTATTATATTATATTACAATTATATTACGAAAAATTTTAAAAAACGGCAAGAACTTATCGGACAACCTGATAGTATTCAGAGTGAATTCATCCATCTCCTCGAAATTTCAGGCTACTTTTCGCCTATACAGAGAAGCAGTTCCGAAGTGTGTACGCCACAACTGTTTTCGATAACTGGTCTATTTCTGTTGAGATTGAGCACCGAAATTACACCGTAAATCTATTCGACACCGCAGGGCAGGTACGGAATTTTTCTTTCATTTCTTACATTATTTTAATGTTTTCATTTTCCGTTTGCAATTTTTCCTTCATGCTACTCCTGAGTCACGCTGTTTTGAAAACATTTACCCAAATTTTGATCTCTCAACCATTACAGTTTGGGTGAACTAGAGTGGTTGTACCGATATTACTGCCCCTGAACCGGATCAATTAACTTGTGTATGGTTTTTCCGTTTTCTCGACAGAGAGGAACCTGAAAGGAGGAAAATGCGAATCAATGAGAAGGAAAGATAAGGAACCTAGAGAGTAAATGAGAATATGATGAAAAGTGAAGTAGGTATACGAAGAAGACGGGAAGTGGTAAAACATGCCAACTTGTTTATGGCATTTTTCATGGGGCCAAAAAAGGAGTGCAATGACACGAATGAGAGGTGGATACTAGAGTGTTGCCCGAATATTCGTTTATTCGAATAAAATTCGAATATTCGAATATTCGAATAATTCGAATATTCAAACAAGTGGATTATTCGGGTTATTCGAATACTCGAATATTCAAAAAAGTGGAATATTCTTTTATTCGAATAGTCGAATATTCAAAGAAGTGGAATATTCGGTTTATTCGAATATTCGGCAAGAATACTTTGAATATTCGATAAGGTCGCAAACCATATTGCACTGATTTTACATTTCAAACATCTTAGAGTAATGAATCGTAATTTCTAGCAATTCTTCAGCATCTCATAAATATATCGTTATAGCAAGTATGTACACTACTGTACAGTATCTGCCGCAGGGGCCCGGCTACGCCGGCATCTTGAGTTTAAGACAAATAAACCGAAATCCGTTAGCACTATGTGAGATTGAGTACAGAAGTTCTCACGCGTGTTTCTCGTTCCTAGAATCGTCTTCCCTTGCAAAGTACTGTGCTTATCTGGATCAAATTCCGGTCCGCGATTGCGTCTCGACACGCTTTGCGGCAGCCCGCTTTTGAGTCGGAAGAGTTTCCAGCGCCGGAGCTGCCGATCTGTTGACTCTAGGTGGGTTTTAGAGACTGGAAACTAAACAAAATTGAAAAAAACTGTTTAAAAAAGCCATATCGAGTCGGCTCTGGAGCTGGAAACTCGATTGACTCGAGCGCGTGCGGCCGCACAGCATGCCGAGACGCAATTGCGGACCGGAATTTGACCCAGATAAGCACAGTACAGCGGCTGCTGCTGGCGTCCGGCTGAGCAGGCCCATAAGCTGGTTTCGGCGACAACACTCCAAGAAATTACAAAGCATTCCAAGCATGCAAACAGTGTTAACCTCCTTTTCTGTGCAGTGACACACCAGTCCTTCTTCAGTTTTATGAGGTCCTGACGTGGTAGTTCATTTATGTTCATTTCTGTCATGATAAGGACAACCGCTGTTTGAGATTTAGTAAGCGCCCCCATGACAAACCGACACCCTGCTACTGCTACTTCTATTGCCTAATGAAGCAGGGGTGCGTTTCAAGAACGTTCCCGTGGCGAAACACGTCCATGGAAACGTAGCCACTGCCGCGTGGAGGCAATTTACAGTTATAACTCGTAGCCAAGGGAAGCAAATTTGTCCATGAAACGGCTATTTTTCCTCCCAAAGCGTCGTGGGACATTCTTGGAACGCACCCCAGAATGATGTTTGTGTTTCCTGGATGCAGATTTTGATTAACTCTCATTTCCATGATATATAAACCCGATTTAGATAAGTTAGTGCGAATAAACAACTAAGCAGTTGAAATGAGTTTCTAAGGGGAGGGACGTGAGGAAAGAGGAGTCTCACGCTCTTTGATGAACGCACAAAATGATTTTGGTGTCCTGCGCTCACCCACTTCGGTTCCACACACTTTCAACGGCGTTCTGCGCACTCCGACTTGGGTCCCTCACATTTCATACGGCGCTCGGCCCACGTGGGTCCCGCACACGTTCAACGGCGTCCCGCGCGACCCCACTTGGGTCCCGCACAGCTTTTATGGTGCCCGGCGCACTCCCACTTGGTTCCAACACACTTTCTGGGGCGTCCTCCACACTCTCGTTCGGGTCCCGCACGCTTTCTATGGCGTCTGGCGCACTCCCACTAGGGTCTCGCACACTTTCTATGGCGTCTGGCGCACTCCCACTTAGGTCCGGCACACTATCTTCGCGATGAGTACTGCAGAAGCGGTTGTCCGCTAGTGCGAACCGGATTTTGCTCAGATAAGGACAGTAGGTTGCTCCAGCAAACGATTTACAGAGCACATACTTGGGCAAATTGATAGCCGCCCGCTGGTTTGATGTTTAAAAACCCTTATCGCGTCCGAGGTCAAGAGTACTAAGGCTTCTGTAGTCATTTTGTTTCAATTCTGAGTACACTTAGCAAACTCGAAATTTTTTTCACATCCACATTTCGAATGACAAAATTCAAGTTCTTTCAAACTCGGACTTCCGAACATATTCAGGGTCTCAATTTTTGGTTTCCCGAGCTTTGTCGATTTTTTCTGAGGAGAATGATGTTCGAAAGGTCGAGTGGAGTCTGCACGAAACACACTTGTAAGACGATTAGCAGCACAAAGCTGCGTGCGAGGTCCGGATTTCTCAAACTCAACTAAAACGTTAATATACGGGGTGCTTTGAAAATGCTGACAGTAGCTCACTTCCACTAGCTCTCAGGTTAGGCTTCAGACATGTGGAGAATGCGTTGAACTTGGTACGCAAGTCGACCTCATTCCAAGCTCACTTCTGCAATTTCTTCCAAGCAGCAAAAAGATAGTTCACAGTATCTCTTCAAAAATTTATAAGATACTGTGATCTGAACTATCGAGTTCTGGTACGCTTAGCTAAACGGTTATTGATTAACAGCGATGAGATCGGGAAAGCTGATCTCAGCCTTGGACAAATCATGACTTGTCCACAGGAAAATCGTTCCTTTGAAAAATTCATCAAAAAGAACCGGAGATTTTGGGTCAAGAGTGGGTATTTGATGCTGTTGACTTCTATCCCGACGGGTCGATATATGGCAAAATCGATCACCCATCCTCGTCATCAAGAATTCTGCAACGAAAAAACGACTTCTTCTACGGATTTGAATGCTGGATTGAATGGGATAGTACGCAATAGCGCGTTGCCCGAATATTCGTTTATTCGAATATATTCGAAAAATATTCGAATATTCGAATAATTCGAATATTCGAATAATTCGAATATTCGAATATTCAAAGAAGTGGATTATTCGGTTTATTCGAATAATCGAATATTCAAAGAAGTGGAATATTCGTTTATTCGAATAATCGAATATTCAAAGAAGTGGATTATTCGAATTATTCGTTTATTCGAATATTCAAGAAAAATTATTCATTCCAACACTCTAGTGGATACTGTGCTTATCTGAGCCAAACTGAGGTTCGCAATTGCTCCTCGGCACGCTTTGCGGCCGCGTGCTTTCGAGTCAGAAGAGTTTCCGGCGCCGCAGCCGCCGATCTGTTGACTCTAGGTGTGTTTTGGAAACTGGAAACTGAAAAACGTTGGAGAAAGCTATATAAAAGTTCCGCAACGATTCGGCTTTGGCGCTGGAAACTCGGCTGACTGGAGCGCGTGCGGCCGCAAAGCGTGTCGAGACACAATTGCGGTCCGGAATTAGGCCCAGAGAAGCACAGTATGTGTGTGAGAGAGGTGGAGATGTGCGAACAGAAAGCATCAAAGAGTATAATGAAAGAGGTGGAAGAAATAGAAAACAATGGAAATGACAGGGTGATGTATGTAGTAATGCGTGAGATGTGTATAGAGGAAATGGCTAAGAGAGGATTGAAACGAGTGCGGAATGGAGAAAAAGGCAGAGAGGTCAAATAAAAATAGTGAGAGGAAAAGGAGTGAGGAGAGACAAAAGTAAGAGTGAAGAAAGAAAGAGTGAGGGAGAAGCGAAAGGAAACTGTTGAGAGGAATACGAAAAAAGAATGCGAAGATAAGAATGGTAAAGAGTGGGCAATGGATAAAGGAATAGACAGAGAGAGCTGGAGGAAGAATGGAAAAACGTGAGAGAATTGTTTAAAGAATTGGAAATAATGGGATAGGAATAAAGGAATGAACGAGGAAGGAAGAGAGGAGTAAGAAGGATGCAAATACCAAAAAAACCATTGCGAATGGAGGAGATAACGAGGAAATCGTTGAGAAAGAAGTTCAGAAGAGGGATTAGCGATCAGAGAGAGCGAGGAAGAGCAAGAGGGGGAGATATAAAGATACAGAGAGAGAGAGATAGAGATAGAGATAGAGATAAAGATGGTGATAGAGATAGAGATAGAGATAGAGATAGAGATAGAGGTAGAGGTAGAGGTAGAGATAGAGATAGAGATAGAGATAGAGATAGAGATAGAGATAGAGATAGAGATAGAGATAGAGATAGAGATAGAGATAGAGATAGAGATAGAGATAGAGATAGAGATAGAGATAGAGATAGAGATAGAGAGAGAGAGGCAGAGAGAGAGAGAGAGGCGAGAGAAGAGAGAGGTGAGAGAAGAGAGAAAGAAGAGAGAGAAGAGAGAGAGAGAAGAGAAGAGAGAGAAGAGGGAGAAGAGGGGGGAGAAGACGGAGAAGAGGGAGAAGAGGGAGAAAGAGTGAGAAAGAGAGGAGAAGAGGGAGAAGAGGAGAAGAGGGAGAAGAGGAGAGAGAGGGAGAAAGAGGGAGAAAGAGGAGAAGAGAGGGAGAAAGAGGGAGAAAGAGGGAGAGAAGAGGGAGAAGAGGAGAAGAGGGAGAAGAGGGAGAAGAGGGAGAAGAGGAGAAGAGAGGAGAAAGAGGGAGAAGAGGGAGAAAGAGGGAGAAGAGGGAGAAAGAGGGAGAAGAGAGAGAAGAGGGAGAGAAGAGAGAGAAGAGGAGAAGAGGAGAAGAGGAGAGAAGAGGGAGAGAAGAGAGGAGAAGAGGGAGAAAGAGGAGAGAAGAGGGAGAAAGAGGGAGAGAAAGAGGGAGAAGAGGGAGAGAAAGAGGGAGAAGAGGGAGAAGAGAGGGAGAAGAGGGAGAAAGAGGAGAAGAGGGAGAAAGAGGGAGAAGAGGAGAAGAGGGAGAAAGAGAGAGAGGGAGAAAGAGGGAGAAGAGAGGAGAAGAGAGAGAGAAGAGGGAGAAGAGGGAGAAGAGAGAGAGAAAGAGAGGAGAGAAAAGAGGGAGAAAGAGAGAGAGAAGAGAGAGAAGAGGGAGGAGAAAGATAAGAGACAGACAAGAGGGAGAAGAGACAGAAGAGAAAGAGAAGAGAGAGAAGAGAGAGAAAGAGAGAGAGAAGAGGGAGAAGAGGGAGAAGCCAGGGAGAAGAGGGAGAAGAGAGAGAAGAGAGAGAAGATAAGAGGAGAGAGAGAAGATAAGAGGAGAGAGAGAGAGAGAGAGAGAGAGAGAAGAGAGGAAAGAGAGAGAAGAGAGAGAAGAGAGAGACGAGAGAGGAGAGAAGAGAGAAGAGAGAGGGGAGAGAGAGACGTACAAAGAGGGAGAGAGAGGAGGAAGGGGGGAAAGGAAAAGTGTGCGATGGTGAGAGGGTGAGAGGGCCAGAGGGCCAGAGGGCTAGATGGCGAGAGGAAGAGAGGGCGAGCGGGCAAGAGTTCAAGAGGGCGAGATGGAAAGAGGGCAAGAAGAGAGCGAGAGGACGAGATGGCGAGAGGGCGAGTGAGCAAGAGGGCGAGACTAGAGCGAGAAGGCGAAAGGGAGAAAAGGCTGGAGAGGGAGAGAGAGGTAAGAGATGAAAAGAGTGGGGGAGAGCCGGAAAGAGAGAGAGTTACTGTGCGAAACAGATGAGAAGAAGATTGACCTATGTTAGAGGGAAATGAGGAGGAACGATGGATTCTAATAAGGTTAGAAGGAGTGCGTGAGAATGATGGGACAAAATGGGAAGTTAAAAGGGAAAATATATCTGCGGTCGAGATAATTAGGGTGATAATGGGGATGAAAGAAATGAATCAAGGGAGAGGAAAGGAAAAGGAGGCGCGGAAAAAAACGTGGGAAAGGAGAAAATGAGTATATGGGACTTAGAAACTATTCGGAGACCTAAATGGGTTATGCTTTTGTCACTGCCGACGCTCAAAACTTACAGGTTAGAAGTCGGTGGGCGTGGAGGGAGGGAGAGTGGCGGTAATGACTTATCAATCGCAAGCCGGGGTCGGCCAAGAACGCGTCTCTTACCGTGGTAGAGGGCCAGTACAGGACCAGTGGCGGACCATGAGTTTGTGCACCTCGTTATAAACAGAGAGTAGACATGATTTTTTTTTCGTAAAATGTGTTTTTCTATCATTGATGTTTTTTGCTGTGTTCTTCCTGAATCGATCGACTTAGGATGCTTTCGTCCCCCATAAAGCAGTTCAATACCGGTCTGGGTGGACTAGCGCGGAGTGCCGGCCGCACTCATTTGCATGTGACGACGTGAAGAGGCTATGATGGGGTTTATGACAGTTAGTAACTAGCCTTTGTAGACCGGATAGTCCGTGGGTGGCCCACGGGAAGATGCCCAATAAAACCCCGCCGGTTTATACTACCCTGATCTGCGAGGATTCCATCTCACACTGTATAATCATGAACATTACAGAATAAAAATGCAGGGAGTTCAGAGAAAAATAGGGCATTTATCCACATTTCTTGTTGTTTATTTTTGAAATGTTGCTAAGTATTTTCTTTTTTCCCAGTAGAAATTTCAGCAAAATCACACGTCTATTTGACAATCAGCTTCACAAATTTCGCAATATTATTGCTCAACGTAAGGTCTATCCGAAGTAGACTGACCGCCCATGCGGCCGGCGTGCGTGTCGATCGGCCCTAGCGGACGCATTTTTCGAACATGTGAATCGATTAGCAGTGAGTAATATTCCACTCACTTGTTTCTCAGTCATGGGAAGGCTCGTCCGTGAAGTGTTTTCGTGACGGCCGCTCGACAAGCACGCCAACCGTGAGGGCGGACGTGCTCATTTGGACATACAGGCGGTCAAAAACATATGATAATCTCCTTTTTTTGCTAGAACTGTTTTCTACATATTTTGCCTAATATTAGCAAAACTTGATAGGACTTTAATGCATTATAGAGCGACTATATCCACAAAAAATGGCTATACAAGTTCCAATTTTGGCCATCTGATGGTCTTCAAAATCGCTATTCGTCATCGAGAGAACACAAGTTCTTCTCGGATATTTTTGAAAATTAATTTGAAATTCATGAGTTTTCGCTCGTGATCTCGCTCCAGCATGAGTGAAGAAAGACGCATCAATTGCATAGTTGAACGTAGCCAATGTCTATGCAATACACGTCTTGAGATGGTTTTTAAAGGCATCGTACGCGCTGAGAACCATGTTTCGTTTTTGAGCGTTTTTGAGTTATTAGCCCCCTATAGTGACTAAAGGTAGCAAAAAGCCCGCTCAAAAACGTTAACTTTTCGAAAAAACGTCTTAAAAAGACTTCTGAAAATCATTTGAAATTCGCGCCGGCATCGACTCGGGATAGTTACGCGGAGGGCGCAAGGAACAGTTCTACAATTCGTCCATTGGCGCAGCGTTGGAAGCAATCGCTCGTTGTGTGACGAGAAATTTCCACTCGATAATGCCACTTTCGTCCGACGGTGCGCCAGCGTACAGTGGCATGCCCTGTACTTAGCGACACGACGTTCTGCTCAAATATTGCGAAAGTGCTAAATGACTGACGGAAGGGCCTGCCCCTTTTGACGGAATTCCTTACTTTCCACCTCCTCTATGCTCACAATGGTACGTTTTTGAGCAGCCAAGCTCGTTGTACATTCTCACAGGGGCTCGAGGAAGGGATTGAGCATAAAAAATGGAAAGTGGATTTCAGCGCGTACGATGCCTTTAAGCTTATATTTTTGAAGAGATAAAATTTAGGCAAAGTCCTTACATACCGCTCGTAGGATTTGGTCAGATGCGCGCGGGGGTGCGTTTTCGCGTCTCAAGCGTCCTTTTCTGTTGACCCCCTTAAATTATTTTTTTCGAGTCCGAAGAAATTCTGGTGACAGAAAAAATCTAAAATCTTCGTGACAAGGGCTATGCAGCGATGTAGTGACTGCTAGGGTATAGGGTAAAACAAAAAAAAACAAATAGAGTATGCGGCTGCAAAGCGCTATGTGTACTGTATAACGAGCTGGAGATCATTTTTTGAACTTTTTTGTTTAACACCTGACGGCAGTGCTCAAGATCAAAAAGTTGCCGGTTTTTTTAGCAGAAAAGCAAGCTTTGGTCCCTCTGAGAAGAGTTAGAGCGGAAGTACAATGAAAAACGGCCTGGAAGTGGGTGAAAATCCTGTGCAACAGCCGTCCTATAGGATGTACCCGTCCATGTATTATAACAGTTGCTCTACGTTCATTTCATCGGAGGAACAGCTGCCAAATTTCAACTTTTTTTAGTCGCGTAGGATTTTAACGCCCAAGCATGGGCATTGAAACACCATAAATTTTTAAGAGCTGTCAGTACAAAAAAAAACAGAAAAAAATGCCACTTACACAAGAATTTTGAAGTTTCAAATCATTTGAGACGTCAGGTTTGACGCTTCGTCCGCAGTCTCCCCAAACACACCAAACTGGCTTGAACAAAATTTTCGAAGGCTTTTTTAAAGGCAGTGTTCACGATGAAAACGTTGCTCGTTTTTTTTTTTGGTAAAAGCGTAGGCTTTGGGTCTCTCTGAGAAGAGTAAGAACGGAAGTGCGACGAAAAACGAACGAGAAGTGGGTGAAAATCTCGTGGGCCAGCCAATCCATTTCGACCACCCCGCCCATGTTGTATAAAAGTTGTCCTGCGTCCGTTCATATATATTTATTACATAGGCAAGCCTATGTAGTCTAGCACAAAGTTCAGAGATCGCAGAACACGAATGTACCATAAAAACTTCAGCGGAAATAAGAAAAACAACACGTCGGGATAGAAAAAGGCGGATTGCTGCGCAAAACAACCCAACGGAAGGAATCGGAAGGTATCCAGCCAATCAGGAGGGACTACTTGCACGATCACCCGACTCAATTTTTACCGAATGAAATTTTTGAGTGGTTTATAATTGGAAGGGATGAAATGATTTATGCCTCCTGACCCGATTCATCGGGTCACTCGTCATAAACACCCCTCTCACTCCTAGAATCTCCTCTCCGACTCGGAACACTGCGCAAAGGGCTTTATATGCTTGCAAAGGGCTTTATATGGCAACAGGCAGTGAACAACCAATATCGAAGTAAAACGGTCCGAATGTAACGGAACAAGCACAAGAACCAATGCATCAGATCAAAAACAAGATAAATTCACTTTCAAGATCATTGAAGAAAGTAGAATGCTATACACTGAGTATAAAACTGGTAAAAACAGACAAACAAACATCATTGTAGGAACACAAAAGTCCCTAAAACTGAGAAATCCAAATATAGGAAAAAACCTTATACGAGCACCATGAACGTCAGGCTATAGCGGTAGAGTGAAAACGTCCCGTACTTCTAAAACTCAATAAAAGCTACAAGGCTATCTACACCCATATGAGCACATACACCATAACGCGAATGAAAACAGCCCGAATGAGCCAGAACTACAAAATACAAATTTCCACAAACACTCAAATAACATGAAAAGCTGCCAAATCAAAAAGCAATGGAGGCGAAAAACCGTACACCGTAAACATCCACCAGAGACTAAACTAGCCAAAGCCTACAGGAAAGCCATGCGCCGGACAAAAATATTCCGGGAGAACCGTGAGAGTAACTAGAACACAAGGCAAGATCAACTCAAAATAGATTGGAAACCGGGCCAACTTCCGTGACCTTTAATCGAACCACTCGAAGCCTCGTCGACTGTGAGCTGGCCTCTCAACCACTGCGCCGAATTATCGTCGTCGTCATGCCTTGCTCGAGAGCACGTGTCAAAACTGTCCCTTCTGAACTCGTGCACACTTGCCGACGTCTGTTGTCTGCCCCACATATCCTCATATTTCGGTGATGCCACCACCCGTGCCGCATCCATCGGTCTTCCATTTCTGCAAAAAATATATGTAAGCATCACATGGAAACGCAATGTGTGAATCAACTTGCACTCCCTATCCCGCCCTATTCAGCCTCTATAAAACAACTTCCTGATTAGACCATACACTGAGAAACCCAGCCACAAAAAAAATCAAGTCACTGCCTGTGACTATGCCAAAGCCTAGAATGGAATGTCATTCCCGGAAATTCCCTGCGTACCTCCATCCGCCCCTATGATACTCAGTCAACCCACAACAGCCAATAGCCGCTCTACCCAGTACAACTCGTCCGCAGTGTTCCTCGTCTGCGGTTCGATTCCGTCGTGAGAAGGGTACTTTCTGCCAAGGTTTTCAAAAATGGGTATGGTTCTGTTAATGAAGAAGTGATGCAGTTGAGATTTTATGTGTAACTTTGCAGTTTGATGGGGCCACCCCTAGTGGTTGACTTCCTCGTTGTCACAAGGTCCTCAGGTTCAAAGGCAGTGTTCACGATAAAAATCTTTTTTCTGTTCCTCCGCCTATCTTGAAAACGGTCCCATGCTGATTCCGATGATGTCTCTGGAATCGTACAGGACCCCTTGGAAACGGAGTTAGGGCCCCTCAAAAATTGTGCTACTGAAGCATGGTGGACGAGTTGTCCGAGGCTTGTAACTTCCGTCTTTTGCAGCCGATGTATGCGAGCTGACCTGAGTGAAAAGAGAAATTGAGAAAGAAGGGAAGAACGGGGCTTTCGATCGGAAACCATCGCTGATCTCACGATCTCGAGTGTTGATTTGTTCACATCGAGGGGGCGGACCTGGAACACGGGGCGGTTCTGGAACACCAAAACGCTTGTTTGCAGCCGCTATTTCGCCACTCCTGGCTCGTTTTCTGCCGTTTCTCAGACACCGGGAGCCTAGGAACCTTTTCACCTATCATTTCACTGTGAAAGGTCACTGAGGATCTCAGACAGTAGGTGCGGACTGGCCGCTGGCAACCAAGGCCTCTCCGGGCGTACGCCGGCAAGTTGCGGGCAGATCGCTGCTCATCGCGGCCTCGGCGGGCGGATCGGTGCCTCTCGTTGTCTCAGCGGGCGGATCGCTGCGTTTGGCGGCCGGATAGCGGCACCTGGGAAAGTTGATCACGCGGATCGCCGGAAAGCTCTGAAGCGGCGATCCGCCCGCAAGGGCTTAGATAGCCAGCGATCCGCCCGCCAGGGCTTTGATAGTCAGCGATCCGCCCGCCAGGGCTTTGATAGCCAGCGATCCGCCCGCTCAAATTTAACACGGTGAAACTTGTCAGTCATTGACGAGTTCTTTTCTGGTATCAGTATCATGCTCAGAGCAAACAAACTGAATGGTATAAAAGGCGCTCCATCGTACTGACTGTTCACTCGGCATTTCGAGGCCGATCCTGAGTGCTGATTTCAAGTCACCTTTGAAGATCACTCAGAGTCCGAAGGATAATTTTTTGGCAACTGAGGGGATGGTCCCCACGGCTGGGGGGGGTGGTCCCGCACATGGAGACCGTGGTGGGAACCACCGGAAACCAACATGTGGCATCGGGGGCGGATCGCTGGCGACTGGCGCGCGGATCGCTGGCTACTGGCTACTGGCGGGCGGCTCGCTGGCTACTGGCGGGCGGATGGCGGGGGGATGTCGATCCGCCCGTCAAAAGCGAGCGATCCGCCCGCACCTACTGTCTGAGATGATTATTCTGAACGCTGCCTTTAAGACCGAAATCTACACTAAACAGGATCTTGTGGAGACGAAGTGAGTCATTCTCGACTCTTCTGAGGGATTCACCAGATGAACAGGCACCAAATTTTCGAATTTTCTTAATAGCGAAAGGTTTTAACATCCCTGGTGCGGCATACATAAACGGTGTGAAGAAGGAGCCACGGGACGGCCGTGAAGTGCAGTGCGTATATTGGTGGGTCGCAGACGTAAATGCACATCCTACAGCAAACCCTACGCCTAGCGGCATTTTTTTCATACTAGTGGCTTTCTGGCTTTTTCTGTCTCCCCGTGCATTTCAATAATACGAAAGTAAACGTGACTAGGATGACAGAAAATTCGTTCGTAGAATTTGCATTTGAAAAAGCATTTACGTCTGCGATACATTAACGTACGCTGTGCAATTCGTCCCGTGGCTCGACGCTGCGCGTATAGGACGCGGAGCGGCTCCCTGACCTTCTTCGCAGCGTTCATGCATGCCGCATGTAAATTAGCCCCTCTTATTTTTCTAAAAATTTGGGTCAGGAAGCAGAAAGCAGAACCTTTTTTCCTAAAAATTTTGAAGCGGAAACCATTTCCCCGCCGTCAATTTCGATGCGTTGTCTGCAATAACCTGAAACACTCGAACAGGCATAATTAAACTTTTTCAGATATTTATTTGAACAGGTTTTCTCCGTTATTTGAGAGTTCTATGGGAATTTTTCCCTATTAATCTCTAATTAGCGGACTTGTCTTCTCAAAACATCTGAACTGTTTTTACGCAATACGGTTATTTATCGCGAACACTGCCTTAAAGTCTTACACGATTTTTAGATGTCTTTTTTTGCCGTAACTGCAGTTCGACGTCGCAGTTCATGTAATGGTATGTTTATACAAGGTGTTGAGTTGATCGAAAAACGCTTGGCTTCGGGCGGGATTGAACCAGCATATTCCCTTTCCGGGGAAGCGCCTTATCGCAGTGCACCACCGAAGCCCCAGCGCCGCTCTCCATCAACTGCTCGATAAATCTTCACCGAAGCCTTAGTCAACTTAGCACCTTGTGTAAACACTGCCTTCAAGTTTAGACAAGGTGTTGAGTTGATCACAGAACGCTTGGCTCCGGGCGAGATTGAACCAGCATATTCCCTTTCCGGGGGAGCGCCTCATCGCACTACACCACCGAAGCCCCAGAGCCGCTCTCACTCAACTGCTCGGTAAATCTTCACGGCAAAAAACTTTCGAAAATCGTGTAAGACTTAACTAGGGCATCATCTTGACAGGTCTACGACTGTTAGATAGTCTCTGACGGTATACCTGTTTCATCCCGTTATGCGGGTGAAAGGATGATTGCTTCGGTGAAGATTTACCGAGCAGTTGAGTGAGAGCGGCTCTGGGGCTTCGGTGGTGTAGTGCGATAAGGCGCTCCCCCGTAAAGGGAATATGCTGGTTCAATCTCGCCCGGAGCCAAGCGTTTTGTGATCAACTCAACACCTTGTGTAAACATACCATAACGTGCACTGCGACGTTAAACTGCAGTTGCGGCAAAAATACTGCCTTTAAGTGTTAAATCTAAACCCTAACAAGCATTATATTGTTAGAAAGTCCTCCTCGCCTGAATCCTAAGCAACTTTCCAGATAAGAAAAAGAGTTGATTTCCAAGGAAGGACGCCAATGATAATATTTTAATTTAATTAATTCAAGGAAATAATCTTAATTTGAGTTTTCGTACTAAAGCCGGTAATAAATTACGTATTCAAGGAACTGTACACTCAAAATTTAAATTGAAGTGTGCGTTAGTTATGTTTTATGATCCCCTAGAACATTACAAAGTTTTATCAAGTTCCGCTAATATTAGGCCGGGATGCGACAACAAACACTATTCTCGAGCAATTAATCACCTATTTTTGTCCGCGACTGCCTGTAAAGTCGGTCCGAATGAGACTGTCTACAGACGCGGTTTGCGTGTGTGCCTAGCGGACGTCGCAAACACATTTTTGAGCCTGAGAATCGATTAGAAGGAATATTAGACGGATATTGAATGGTGTCTCAGTCAGCGGTCTGCAGCCTTTGCAAAGTTCGTTCGAAAGTTGTCTTTACGACGGCCGCCCGGCACGCGCGCCGACGGACAGTCTCATTCGGACAGACTTTACATGCAATCGAGAGTTAAAGTCAATAAAGGCTTCTTTTTTAAATCTGCAAAAAAAAGTTGATCGTTCTCTTTAAACCTTTGTAGGCACAATGAACAAAGCCAAATGCAACAAATAACAATTATAGTCGGCACGGAACGCTCTAATACTTTGCGTTCCCTAATGAGTGCTGGCGTAAATTCAGTGCGCATATGTTATCACATACGTGCACCGAGTTTGCGCTAGCACACTGAAACAGACGCAAAGTATCATTGCGATTCGTGCCGACTGTACAGATGCATGTGGAAGATTCAACCCACAACAAAATTTCCCGTTTCGCATTTCGTATAAGAGAAATGTGTTAGCCCATCATATGTTGCACCGAAGTCAGACCTTAAAGGCATCGTACACGATGAAAACCATATTTGGGTTTTTGATGTTTTCGTGTTGTACTATCCCTATAGTGACTAACGGTAGCAAAACGCCCCCTCAAAAACGTCAACTTTTTGAGAAAAACCCATTTTTAGAAAGTTCATAGCCAATTTGAATTTCGCGCCGGCATCAACTTGTGATAGTTGCGCAGAGAATGCAAGGAACAGTTTTACGCTTCGTTCCTCGGCGCAGCGTAGGAAGCAATTCATCGAGGATGCCGCTCAACTACGACATCAGCGAATTTAAAATGGGCTACCCACCTGCTGCGTCCAGTGCTGCCGGCTGCTTTCGATCGATGCCGAATTCGAAATCGACTGGCGTGTGTATTGCGCCCTACGACGCGTCAAGGCACGCCCGCCGTCAGCAACCCAGGAGTTTTGTTCCTTGTAACAGCGGATCGACCCCAAGGCCGGCCCCCCAAACCCAGGAAGCCATTTTGAGGTGAGCGAATCTCCACTCAGAGACGGTTTTGTAACTCCAAACTTTCTGAGTGACATTGTCATGGCCCACTAGTCCGAATGAAGGCATAAACCCAAATTCGGTTTTCATCGTGGACGATGCCTTTAAGCCGTGATCATACTTCCAGCGACTGGCGATGCGACGCGGCGCAGTGTTTATTGCCAATATTGACCGAAAATTGGTATGCCTGAGTGCACTGTTCCGATCGCGTGTCGCGGTAAGCACTCTTAGAAAATTTGCCGCCTCAGTGCCGGGAAAGTACAGCGACCCTCGACTTCGCCGCGATAGTTCCGCAATAGTACCGCAGCGGCTCCGTGATGAGTCGATTTTGTTGCCGTGTTTCGAGCCTCGACTTCGCCGCGATAGTACCGCAGGACCTCCGCTTTAAAACCGCGCCTACTCCGCGAGGACGCACCAGTGAACCTGCGTGGAGTACGATCTACTATCCTATGTGGTGAACCGAAGTTGTCGCCGGTTCAATGGCCCAAGCTTGAGGTACATTCCGTATTTTTTTGGGTGCAAAAGCGGCGGTGATCTCTGTCCCTATTAGACAGATGACGTAATGACCGCAGGTACGCATTTTTGTTCTTAGGCTCCCACTAAGTGTATGATAAATCTTGAATTACTTCAGATGAGATACTTTTCGGAGCCGCTGCGGCACTATCGCGGAGCCGGAGTGGCACTGCGGCATCACCGCTACGGCTCCGCGGTAGTGCCGGCGCGGCTCCGCAATAATGCCGCTTCGGTGCCGGTAGGCTCTATCGCGGAGCCGCAGCGGCAGTTTCTGCCAGAGTATGATCGCGGCCTCCTGCGATAAAAAAATGTAGACTTCGATTGAGTCGATAATTCGAAAATGTGAATTTGCGAATGAATCAGATAGTTAATCAATCAAAAAAAAAGGGCTGTTCTCTACTGATTCATGAATATGTTCTAATAATTTGATTATTGGAACAAGTCATTTTCGGTTTTTTTTTTCGTGAGAAAAAAATGTGATTTTCGACGCATTCGAAAAGTCGGTCATCCAAAAAAAGCGATTTTCCACTTATTCAAAAAGCTTGTCGCTCTCAAGAGTGTTTTTCCTTCAAAAATTGGATTTTTCACAGTTCCTTTTTCATACAGACATGGTTTACCACGACGAGGTATCCGCCACTCAACGATAATTATTTGCGAGTTACCGAGCATTTTTTAATCGCTTTTTTTGTTTTTTTTTTGACAGAAAATAACGAAAAAAATTAAAACACAAGCAGCGCGAGAACTTATTCCTCAACCATATAAAATACGGCTCATGCTTACACCAGGCATCCACATCTCCTTTAAAAAGGCGTTTATTTTGCAAAGTTTTTCAGAATTCAGGTGGGGGCTATTCACCAATTTCATGCTTTCTAGAAATCCAAATCCTTATACGGCACAATTACCATCAAAGACGCAGCAAAGGCGTACGTGACAGGCTAACGGCGAAAAAGTGGGCGGAGTTCCTACGCCCAGCAAGAGGTCTAAGTCAGTACCTGCTTCAGAATAGTTTGTACAGTGCACGGATTACTGAAAATTTTAATCCGAATTTCCGTAGTTTATACTTGAACGGTAGCAATCATTATTACAGCCTAAGAATCGTAAAAAAATTTAATATTCGAAAAAAAAATCAACAAGAAGAGAGGTAAAGTTTGTCCGGAAGAGTGTCCGCCCACGCTTGGCGTACGTGTCGCACTGCCGTCGCATTGGAATTTTTGTCCAACCAGCCTGCACACGACTGCAAACAGCTCAAATACGCAACATATGTCTAATGCTCTAGCCAATCGATTTACAGGTCCAACACATGCCCTAGTCACGACCGCTCAACACGCACGCCGACCGCGTGAGCGGACAGTCTCTTTTGTAGGGGCTTTACTAATTAAGGCTTTCGCGCCTTCTAGTCTAGTACTACGAGCGGTGTTTTGAATAATATAGTTAGGTCCGTGGCTTGCTTCGTCAAGAAAAAAACATTTAATCTCACCAGTGACTGGCGCGGCGGTTGCCTGCGCCGTTCCGCCAATCGATCAAGGCCGAGAGAAGAGCGCACCTGACCATCTTACCATACCGCCAGCCACCGGTGAGACTTAGGGGTCGTTTATAGTTCCGCCGCCGAGCGGCGCGGCGAAGTACATTTCTCTGAAATTGATAACACGGCGCGGCACGATCGATAATGTAGGATTGCACTTCGCCGCGCCACTCGGCGGCGGAAGTGAACTCGGTGACCGCGGGTGAGATTTAAATGTTTTTTCTTGAGGAAACGAGCCGCGGACCTAACCGTATGTAGGTTACCTCAATCGCTGTAAACCATGTCTTGAACGCTTTGAGGCTTCGAAAACCATCTCCTGTAGTCATTCCTTGACTGAACTGAACAAGATGGCTAGGCTATGCATAGATATGCTCTAATTTGTAGTGAAATTTATTTACGTTTGTCGCGTGCAGCTGCACGCGTATGCTGTGTCTCCTGCTCCCCCACATTTTCTCGCTGTCTCTTTCGTCGCTCCGCGCAAGCGCGCAATGGAACAGAGTAATTTTGGCTCCGAAATAGAGGACACCTAAAGTCTCTACCATGGATACACGCAGGGATAACAACAAAAAATTAATTCGTCTGTCATTTCCATTCTTTTTTTGTAATTTTTCATTTTTCCGGTTACTTTAGCGTGTATGTTCCTGTGATAAAGACCTTTAGTGTATTGAAAATGTGTATTGAGGAGGGGGGGGGGGGACTTACCGTTTCTCAACGTGTATTGTGTTTCTTCTCCAAAATTTAGGAAACTTCCATTTTTACCGTCGATTATGGTGCAACCTACTGTATGCTCAGTAAAAATACGCAACCACGCCATTGCCTTTTTGATTGTTTAACATGCGTGCACCTAGCATGCGAAAAGGCACTACAAGAAATGTAAAGTACAAGTGTGATCCGTGCCGACTGTACACATGTGGGAAATTAAACCCACCAAAAATTTCCCGTTTCGGATTTCGTATAAGAGAATTGTGAGAGCCCGCCACGTGTTGGTTGTCGGTTATTTACTGGGGTGTGCGGCAAAGGAATTTAAAATTTCGGCAAACGGCAGTGGCGAACCCTAAAAATGGCCGGCAAACGGCAAAATCTGTTTTGTGCCATAGTTCATCAACATGTGTTCAGCCGTATGGTAATTCGAACAATATCTGACAGTTAATACATACCAGGTTGTTCTATAAGTTTTGTCATTCGATAAGAGAGGGCGTTGCTTCTAGCCCAATTTTTTTTGTTTTGTTGGTACACTCTTCATATGAACGTATGTGAAGTTTCATTTCAATCTGTCAATTCATTCTATGTTAACAAGCCATTTAGTGTCGCCTTGTAACAGCATTGGAAAACATTGAATATCGTGCAGTGATAAAATTCTTATTTTTGGAAGGTGTAGCACCAAAAGAAAATCACGAACGAATTTGAAAAAGTGTATAATGATTGTTTACCTACAATTAGAACAGTAGAAAGATGGGTTGCTGAATTTAAGCGTGGTCGTACAAGCCTTGAAGACGATCCACGTGAGGGACGTCCAAAAAGCGCATCAACACCAGAAGTCATAGCCAAAATACAGGGTATGGATTTGGAAAATCGTCGATTGACTGAGAGAGATTTAGTAGAGGCTCTACACATCTCATCAGGCAGTGTGAGCCATATTTTAAGTGAAATGCTGAGTTTTAGAAAGCTGTGTGCACAATGGGTGCCGAACAGAAGAACTAACAATGGAACAGAAGAACATTCGAATGCGACTTTCTCAGCAACATTTGGAGCGTTTTAAAAAGGATAAAGCGGATTTGTTCTATCACCATGATCCTGAATCAAAAAAAGAGGCTAAAGAGTGTTGTGAACCTGGTTGTTCGGCTTCGAAACGAGTTGGTGTCCGGAAATCGGCCTAGAAGGCTATGGCATCGGTTTTTTGGGATGCGAAAGGAATTTTGTTCGTGGATTACTTGCAAACTGGTAAAGCAATTGATTCTGAATATTATTGCAACCTTTTGATCAGTTGGAGGAAAAAATTCGCAAAAAAAGACCCGGTTTGCTGAAGAAAAAAATCCTTTTTCATCAGGACACTGCACCGTGTCACAAGAGCATTTTGACAATGGCTAAATTCTATGAATCAAAGTTTGAATTGTTGGAGCATTCACCGCATTCACCAGATTTGGCCACCAGCGACTTCCATTTGTTTCCAGAACTCAAATAATTTATGCGTGGCAAGCTTTTTTCATCAAATGAAGAGGTCACAACGGCTGTTGAAGCGTATTTTGCAGACCTTCCGGATTCTGACTTCAGTGAGGGGATCCACAGATTGGAGGATCGTTGGAGCAAGTGTATTAATGTTCAGGGAGATTAAACTGAATAATAAAAGTGTACTTTGAACCAGAAAGTTGTGTTTTTCTTATCGAACTACAAAACTTATTGAACAACCTGGTACATTCAAAATCGCGATCAACAGCGCGCGTTTTAGTTTATGACCGTAATCATTCACAATTTTTTCAGTTAATAGCAATTAGTATTCTCAGGGCTCCCTTATTCGCTCACTTGAAATTACGCTCAAAATGTTTCTCTTATGAGACTACAGAAGTGAAGTCCTCCAGCTTGAGAATCAGCTTTCTCGGATCATTCCATTCGGTTAAAGGCCATGGGTTCTGATAAGGGATTTTTCTAGAACCGTTTTTGGCTTAAAATCCGATTGTGGTCTTCGCAGCTGTCCAAAACCACTCTGAAAAAAGTTATAGGTGTTTTCCGCCAGATTTCGTACCTATTGTACCTTCCAAAACGCGCATTAGTTTCCGGAGAAACCGGAAACGGATCTCGAAAATGTGTTCAGCGCCCAAAACTACCCCCCCTGAGAAAAGTTTGGGTGAAGGCCCATTTTCGAAACTTTGTCCAGACTGATAGCTATTTTCAGTTGGGCGTTTATTTATACCACATTTACAGAGCTCTGAAAGCGTTTTAAAAAATGTTCCAGATTTTTCTGAAAATATGCGGGTTATTTGCGGCGTTGATCACGAATCTGGGGTTTATTTGTTTATTTCTCAAAGTTTTCCACTAAACTCGATCAAAGCTTCTAATCGGGGGAAAATTTGAGGTCAAAATGTGACTTTTGACGATTTATCGAACGCTACGATAGAAATGGCTTAAAATGTTTCTCTATAGGTTATTTGGAGTGTTGAACACGAATCTGGAGTCCGTTTATCGATTTTCGACAGATTACGGTGGGTATACCGTAGTTCGGTCAAAGTCTCAGATTTGACTCAAAATTTCTATGCGTGGGCTATTCGGCGTGGAGAACACGAATTTAACGTCTGTTTGTCGATTTTCAAAATACCTAGGTAAGTTTAGCCTCCTAAATGGTACCTTTAGTAAACCTCAGAATTTCGACAAACAGACTATGCGAGGCTTAGATATTGGATTAAACGCAAAAGGTCGGATGTGGTTTTAAGCGCCTCATAATGCCTTCAAACACCCTTCCAGAGACTTCTTTCTTCCGTTTCCGGACACAAAAACTTGAAAATTGAAGGGAAGCGTACAGCCCAAAAACGCTGGGATTGCGGAAACGGAATAGGAACACCTCCGAACAGCCCCGCTATGCGTGGAGGAGGTTTAAATGCAGAAACGTTTCCTTGAACTTTAATTAGTGTAGATTTTATGTAAAAGCATATCTTTACAGGAGGACTACGTCCAGTTGCGGAGTCTGAGTTATCCAAACACCGACGTCTTTCTATTATGTTTCTCCCTTGTTGATCCAAAAGGCTTAGTGAGTGATTGCTACTTTTCTTTTTTTTTCGCTCTTTTGACTTCGTATTTATCTCCTTTTTTTCTTATTTCTTTTATTTCTGTGAAACTTTTTTTTTATTAAATTTTTCTGTTTTCTGAGCGCTTCTTTTTGAAAATTGTGTTTTTAGCGTCCTATTTTTCCACGTTTTATAAGAAACGATCGGTAAACGGGCCATGGACTCAGGATCAACTCCCCAAACAACCCTAACGAAACAGTTCCAGTCAAATCTGAAACTTCTCCTAACCACCGTATACTTACCGTACTCTTCCATAAAATCCGTATCAGACCTGACATTCATTTTCATCATTTCAAGTAACCCCCTCAGACACAGTTTGGGCCAATAGAATTTCTCACCGACCTATTACTCGAACGATTCGAATATTTAAAGAAAATTGACTCGACCATTCATCCGATAATCGATAGAGAAGCCGAATATTTATAAGAAAAGTCGAATGTTATAAAATCTGAGTTTCCCGAAGAATTCGAAAAGCCGAACATTCGGAAATCGCAAAATTTCGAATCATTGGAATTGCTTACATGGCTTACAAGGGAAGTATACAAAGCGTACGTCGGATCTGCCAAAATGACTAGTATAGTTAGTATCTCTTCTGGCTCAATAGTAAAAATGAGCAGTATCTCCTCCCCAGCCGCAGGTTCAAAAAAGTTATGAGCATTTTTCAAGCCTCGCGAAAAGGCAAAGGTACCCATCAGGCATTTTTTGGAGTTTCAAAAAATTTTCTAGGATTCAGCTCAAAAGTTGTATGCAGAGGTAATCTAGGGTGGTAAACACGAATCTGGAATCCATTCGTCGAAATTTTGAGGTTTACTGTAGGTTACGGTAGGCAACATGTCATTTAGGGGTTAAAACCCACCTAAGTATTTTGAAAATCGACAAACGGACGTTAAATTCGTATTCTCCACCCCGAATGACCCCCGTATACAAATTTCGAGTAAAAACTGAGATTTTGACCAAACTACCGTATACCCACCGTAATCTACCGTAATCTGCAAAAAAAATCGATAAACGCTTTCCAGATTCCGTAGAGAGCACTCCAAGTAACCCTCAGAGAATGATTTTGAGACATACATATCTATCGTAGAAAACCGGAAATCTCGAAAGTGGCGTTTTTCCCTCGAAATTTCCCCGTTTGAGAAGCTTCAAACGAAATTAACCAAAAACTTTTGGGAGAATTTTAAGTCAAATCTGGAACGTTTTTTAGAACCCTCGCCCTCTAATCAGTATAAATGAAGTCCAAAACGCTGTCAGTCTGGACAAAGTATCGAAAATGTGCGTTCACCCAAAATCTGCTCAAGGGGGTAGTTTTGGGCGCTTAACACATTTATGGGGTCCGTTTCCAAATTTTCGAAAGATTAATGCCTTTTTTGGAGGGTACAAAAAGCACAAAAAGCGACTTTTTAAGCTTGTAACTTCTTGGAACCTGCAGCCCGGGGCGGGATACTGCGCAGTTTTGCTATTGAGCCACAAAAGATACTAACGACACTAGTCGCTTTGGCAGATCCGACCTACGCTTTGTATACTTCCCTTGTTAGCCTTGTGAATACATGGAGGTTAACGTCCTCGTAAGGCCCCTGTCATAGTTGGTCGATCGGACGTACTCAGACATTCG
This sequence comes from Aplectana chamaeleonis, assembly GCA_029168955.1. Taxonomy (NCBI): domain Eukaryota; kingdom Metazoa; phylum Nematoda; class Chromadorea; order Rhabditida; family Cosmocercidae; genus Aplectana; species Aplectana chamaeleonis. Next base: position 1,669,434 of record JAPDOI010000013.1, on the reverse strand, counting down.
TGGGGAACTTCTCTGGAATGACAGCAGAACTTCCCTCAAAACAACTGGGGAATACCCTTCGAATCGGGGGGGAGGCGAAGGGGACCTCTCAACAGCAGAGTACTAGGGGAAGTTCCCACAGCAGGAGTTCTCTTGTTCACCCGACTGCAGGTCTTCCCGCGACCTTCCGACTGCAGATCTTCCCATTGTTCAATGATGATTGATAAATAATCAGGTTGCTAGAACTCGCTGTTTTCAACAATCTCATGTTCTTGAATAACTGGATTAAATCCAGAAATATTCACCTCTGGAGAAAGGGTATAGAGAAGCTTATTATCTCTTCTGAAATCCGGACCGGGAAACCTTACACAGTCCATGAGTGGCAGATCTGCTCCCTCAGCTTGCAAATTGCGGAACCCAGACTGCATCACCGTATGCACTGCGGCACTGTTTTCGCATTCATAATGTTCGGGAGTAGGCCAACGAAACAACTGTGATGCGAACTTACCTTTTCGAATCTGAAAAATTTTTTAAACGCTTCCAGAGCCCTCTAACCGATATGAATAAACGCCCAACCGAAACTCTCCAAAAGTCCAAATTGCTATCGGGTTTGGAAAATGTGCCAACACTCAAATTCTGCTCAGTGGGGTAGTTTTGGGCGTTGAACACAATCATCAGGTTCGTTCTCAAATTTTCCAAGGGCCGATGCGCGTTTCGGAAGGTACAATGGGTACGGAAATCTGACGAAAAACGCCTATAACTTTTCTCAGAGTGGTTGTAGGAGTTTTAATATGTTTTAATGCACCAACATTTATGGATAAACGGTCGCTGCTACCTGTTCAGGCGCTATTCATACTCCTCAACGCCAGCGCGGTATAGGCGTGGCATTAGAGCACGATTACTTTCTACGCGCGTCACGCGCTTCTGGAGACTATGAGTACTCCAGCGGTGATGCCATGGGGGAGGCGAAAAAAAAAGGAGTTTCAACTTTACCAAACAAGAAAATTCTGAACAGGCGTTCACCATCACGATAGCTGAAGATGGTGATGGATTTAATTATCATGAAACGTAATGAAATTGATGATGGATCAAGAATAAAAGTTATGAAAAAATCATTATGGCCGTTGCCGCCATGGCGGAACGGATGTCACGCGGGCGCCGAGAGGGAGTGGCGTCAGGTCATTCACACTCCGAAGCCACGCCCTCGCGTCATGCGCATGCCGCGCTCCCATTGAGGAGTATGAATAGTGCCTGAGGAGAAACTCCCACGTCAGATGGAAAAATCGCAGTCAGGGCTTCAGTCCTCATTTACACGGACAGTGAAACAGGAAATCGTTTGCAGCGGAATTTTGGAATGCTTCGATAGTGGAGCATTTCTGCTGCACCAGTGCACGAAGTTGCGGCAAAAAAAAGAATTGTATGAAAGAATACGTTTTTGATTGATTTCCAGAAAAGTTTTTTTTTACCTGGTTGTTCAATAAGTTTTGTCGTTCGATAAGAAAAACATAATTTTATGGTTCAAATTACACTTCATTATTCCGTATAATCTCCCTGAACACTAATACACTTGCTCCAACGATCCTTCAATCTGTGAGATCTTCATTTGATGAAAAACGCTTGCCGCGCATAAATTTTTTGAGTTCTGGAAACAAATGGAAGTCGCTGGTGGCCAAATCTGGTGAATACGGTGGATGCTCCAACAATTCGAATTTTAATTTATGGATTTTGACCATTGTCAAAATTCTCTTGTGACACGGTGCATTGTCCTGATGAAAAAGAATTTTTTCTTCTGCAAACCAGGTCTTTTTCACGAATTTTTCCCTTCAGTTGGTCCAAAAGAAAGCAATAATATTTAAAATTAGTTGGTTTACCAGTTTGCAAGTAATCCACGAACAAAATTCCTTTCCATCCCAAAAAACTGATGCCATAACCTTCTTGGCCGATTTCCGAACACGAACTCGTTTCGAAGTCGAACAACCAGGTTCACACCACCCTTTAGCCTCTTGTTTTGATTCACGATTATGGTGATAGACCCAAGTCTTACCCATAGTGATGAATCGACGCACAAAATCCACTTTAACCTCTTTTTAAAACGCTCCAAATGTTCCTGAGAAAATCGCATTCGAATGTGTTTTTGTTTCATTGTTAACGATTGCGGCACCAATTGTGCACACAGCTTTCTAAAACCCAAAATTTCACTTAAAATATGGCTCACACTGCCTAATGAGATGAATAGAGCCTCTACTGAATCTCTCTCAGTTAATCGACGATCTTCCAAACCCATATCCTGTATTTTGGCTATGATTTCTGGTGTTGATACGCTTTTTGGACGTCCTTCACGTGGATCGTCTTCAAGGCTTGTACGACCACGTTTTAATTCAGAAACCCATATTTCTACTGTTCTAATTGTAGGTGAACAATCATCATTATACACTTTAACATTCGTCCGTGAATATCATTTGGTGCTACACCTTCCAAAAATATCCTTTTTTTATACTGCACGATATTGAATTTTTTCCATTGCTGTGACACGGCGACACTAAATGGCTTGTAAACAAAGAATGAATGGACAGATTGAAATGAAACTTCACATACTTTCTGACGAAGAGTGTACCAAAAAAAACAAAAAAAATTGGGCTAGGAGCAACGCCCTCTGTTATCGAACGACAAAACTTATTGAACAACGTGGTAGTTCGGTGTTTCAGATTCAGCAAAAACTTTGCCCACAAGTGTTCTTTGCAATATCTTTTTTTTTTGAACACGGAAGGTTCTATGTCGTTTGGCTACCGTAACATGCACTCATCTCTCGAAAATCAGGAAACGGGCAGCGGATTTGTGATTAACTCTCTATAAACCCTATACCGGAAGAGATTCAATCAATTCTGAAACTTTCACCTAACAACCGTATACCTACCGTACTCTTCCTTACAATCGAAAACGGGCCTCATGTTCGTTTTTAGCTTTTCAAACATCCCCTTGAACAAAATTTGGGCGAAAATGTTTTTTCACCGACCTCTAAAGTCTGGAAGGTCGGGTAGTGCCTGAAATTCCACAGCACTGACTGACTTTTCTAATGATTTCCTGCCCTCGCAACAAAGCTGATGCAATGAAAAAAATTGAACCCACTAACTATCAGGGCTCGTAGGATTTGGTCAGAAAGCGAGCGAGGTCGGGTTTTCGCGTCTTTTTCGTCTTTTTTGTATAACTCGCTTCAAACCCGACTTTGAGCGAAAATAGGGAGATATTCGTGATCTTCGCGTTGAGGGCTACTCAATGGTTTACCCTTTGTTGTGATTAAGTTGAGAACTACAGAAGTTTCGTAACCACCCAGGTTTGTGATTACGGTACCCTGATGGATGGTGCGCTACCGTCTCCGCCTGCGTTTCCCTGTGTCTACCGTATATAGAGAGCTGGTTGATTGCGAAATTTCCATGGTTCTCAACGAAATCCTTACAATAGCTACACCATTGGATAGCCCTCCACGCCTGGATTATGAATATCTCCCTAGTTTCGCTTAAATTTGACTTTGAAGCGGGTTATACAAAAAAGGCGAAAAAGACGCGAAAACCCGACCTCGCTCAATTTCTGACCAAATCCTATGAGCGGTATTGTACTGGGACATTCCGTAAAATTGCGAGCAGTTCCACACCGTCGCGTAGTAGGACTCTTACTGAAAATCAGGTGAAATTCAGGGGTTTATCAATGATGGTGATTATCTAGAGACAATTTGGGCAGTATTCCTCAAGAAATCTGCTGAATAATTGAATTTTAAAACAGGAAATGCACCTGTAACGCATACATACTCGAATGGCCAATATACATAAGGTGCGTCCGAATGAGAATGGCGGCCCATGCGGCCGGCGTGCTTGGCAGGCGGCCGTCGCGTTCGCAGCTCTTGGACGAGCATGCGAAAAGTCCCCACCGCCATAGAATACGAGCGAGGCCGGCACCGGCTGGCAGCAAACACTGCGCCGATCAATCAGCTCTGCAGACGATGGGAGAGGGGACGGCCGTCGTTGAAGTCCAACACTCGTCCGAGGGCGGCACATGCGACGGCCGCCTGCCAACCACGCCGGCCGCGTGGGCCGCCATTTCCATTTGGGCACACTTTACATAGTTAGTTCTGTGGCTTGTTTCCTCAAGAAAAAACATTCAAATCTCACCGGCGGCGGGGGGTGTGGCAAGCTATTCAGCACCGCTCTTCCGTCGGCCTGAGTCAGTTAGCGAGCCGGCACACGCAACCCTCGCGCCAGCCACACGCAACCCTCGCGCCAGCCACGGGTGAGATTTAAAATGTTTTTTCTCGAGGAAAAAGCCACTGAACTAACGATAGTTAGGTCCGTGCCTCCTGAAGAAAAAAAAACATATAAATCTCACCCGCTGCTGGCGCTGTGATGATGCGCGCCGGCCCGCTAATCGATTCACACCGAGAGAAGAGTGCTGCTGCTCAGCTTACCATACCGCCAGCCGCCGGTGAGATTTAAACCGCCCGCACCAGCCGCGGGTGAGATTTAAATGTTTTTTACTGAATGAGGAGGCAAGCTGCGGATCCAACTGTACCTTTACTTTTTCAGATTTTCTTCAAGAATTCAACTGTTCGAATAATCCTGAACTCTGCGATATTCGACTTTTCAAGCTATTCGAAAACTTTATTTGCTCGAAGACTTAATTTTTGTACGAATATTCGACTGAATATGCGAGTTTCCCCTTACTGAATCGAATGCTCGAAGGGCCAATAATCAATATTTTGAATGAACCGAATATTCGGAGAAAATCAAGAATTCAATTTTACAATGAAATACACAAATATTCGGATTTTTCTATTATTCTCTGTATACTATTAATTAGTTAATTCGATCGCAAGTCTAGAAACCTTTCCTAGATTTATGATGTATATCAGATCCACTATTCTGTTTCATTTTGCAGGATGTGTGTCAGGCTATGTGGTTACCAGAGATTCGGAAATATGCGGGTGATAATGTGCCAGTGTTACTAATAGGAACAAAAGAAGACCTTCTAGATTCGTCCGAGGAGAAGAAACGGGTCACATTCGATGCGGCACGAAAAGCCGCCCATGAGGTGATTTCCAGAAATTTTATGAAAATTTTAAATTTCCATGTTTTAGTCTGGTTGACTCTGTAAAACTATTTCACACCCAAATTTTGCTTGAAATGTTTATATCTAACATGGTGTGTTGTAGTTAAGTTTAAAAGAGTCAACAAAACTCAAACAAAGCTCCTTACTTCTCAGAGACCTGCTCAGCTGGCTGGATTGACCCACAGACCGCTGGGAATTAGTGTTGCGGTTCAGGTTTGGCCGGATTGTTTGTGGTCGATAGCGAGTGACTAAGCAAACAAATTCACTGCCTTGGCCGCGTCCGGCCATCTTGTAGGTGCAGGAACTATCTGGGGGGGGGGGGGGGGGAAGTTTAATTCGTTTAGGCAATCTTTTTTGGCTAAGGGCGAGAAAAGCTAGAGAAGTCTTTGAAGCAAAAAAAATCCGAGTTGACGATAGGCTTCCCCAAGTTGATCTCGGTGGTACCATACCGGTCATAGTTTTTGCGTTTATGCAGGGAAAAACGCAAAAAAAAACTTTAGCCCTTTTTTCATAGCTCTGTTCAAGATGATTCATTTGGAAATCTAAATGGGTACTGGGAATCAGCATCGTGTGATCTTTCTTCCGGAATGACAGACACAAGGTTCACTCTTCAACAAAATATATAGCCAAAATTAGGCATAAAGCAATTAACACGAAGCACGCTCGAAACGCAGTGCAGAACGAAACGCGGTACATGTTGTCACGTGTATACGCCTTGCACAAAAGTACTATGCCACATAGCAAATAAAAAGAAAGATCTCTCGATTCTGATTCCAAATGTCTCCTTAGATTTCCAAATCCACCATCACGAACACAGTTATGACAAAAGGGCGAAAAAACGCCTTTTTGGGTCTTCGTTCCCACCGAAAACGCAAAAATTATGACCGGTATTGTGGCCACTTCATAATTACTCGAAGCTTCTCAGGGGCCGATTGCATCAACAGGCCTGGTTGGGGCAGGTCAGGGCCGTGTGCTTTCTCGAAAATCTCCGTAAAACACAAAATCAATCTTGCCCCTGCCGCCCCAGCTATGTAGGAGGCTGGAGCAGCTAGAGCAGCGAAAAAACACTGCTGCGGCACGATTGATTAGATGATCTACTGCCCTTGCACTGCGATCGTCAAAGAAGCCGACTGCTCTGCCCCTGTCCCAACCCGGCGCGTTGATGCATACGACCACAGAAGTGCTTTATATGGAATCTGTTCCAGAAGGGATCCGAAAGTTTGTTTCGCAATCTTCCTGTGTGCTTTTCTTTAGCTCTTCAAGACCTTACCACGGTGAAACTGTCCTCCACAAGGGGAGTGTTTAGAGCGTTAAATGCAGCACACACGCTCGCTAACGTGCTTGAGATACAATGCGGCCGAGTGAGACTGTCCGTCAACGCGCTCGTTGCGCGAGTTGAGCGAACGTAGCATATGCATTTTTTGGACCTGTAAAGTGGTTGTTACGAATATTAGACAAATACTAAGTAGTATCCTAGTAACCTGTCGGCAGACGTGTGGAGATTCGTGCGAAAAGTGCCAACACGACGGCCGCGCTATATGCACGCCGACAGCGTGGGCTGACAGTCCAATTCGGACAGACTTTAACTACGGAAACATAATGGTATAGCGCAGAACACAACGCCTACGCATTTTGAAGAGTCAAACACGGCCCACAATGCCGGTACACTAGTGAGAAGTCGGCCCCGCTTTGTATTTCTCCGCCCCCTGTATTTACAGTCCTCCAAAACAGGGGTGATGGGCCATTCCCACCGTCGGCGACGTTGGTGGGTGGTAGAATAAGTGCAATAAGTAAACCACAAACATCGAGGACGCTGGGAATGGCCCAGCACCCCTGTTTTCGATGAGGACGGCAAACACAGGGGCGAAGAAATACAGCGCGGAGCCAACATCTTACTTGTTTAGCGGTATTGTGGGTTGTTTTTGGTGCTTCAAAATGCGTAGGTGTCGTGTTATGAACCATACCATTCTATTTTCGTAGCTATTTCAATCACGTTCACGAGCGTGCATGCTGCCTTTAAATTAGCATACGACCCTCCCGTTCTTGAGCGCTTTACAGCAACATAAATTATCTCTGAAAGAGAAAATGAATTGCTCCTCTATTCCAGATGGGCTGTGTTAAATTCCTTCCGTGCTCTGCATTGACTCATCGCGGACTCAAGCAGGTCTTTGACGAGGCGTTTCTGGTAGCCATCGGTGTCACCATCAAAGACGACTACACTAAAATGTGCTGCTCTATTTCATAGCGTTTACACGAAGTGGAAGAAGATCTGGTCATGCTGTGAGGAATTCGTTTTTGTTAGGGGTTTGTCCCTACTTATGGGGAAGTTACATAGATGTACATGTTTTCTCGAGCTCTGCATTAAGCTCCGTCAGCTGTTGGCTCAGAATCGATCCAGGTTAAAAACTCTATGCCATATAAATTTAGTATTCTCTGTAGTGTCTTCTACCTGCTGTGCCTTCTCATACTCTGGTGGAATTGCTATGACTCACTGTTGAGGTTGTTGGTGGACCAACTCTGCAAAGGTGTCAGCAGCACCGTGTCGCGTCGCCAAAGTTCAGGCCTAGTGCACACTTGCGTCGCAGCGGCGGAGTCGCGGTGTAGGAACCGGCACAATCGGACGCGCCCACTGCAGCAATCAGTCGCGCCGGCACTGACAGCCGTCTGGCGCCGCGAGGCTAGTGGGTGCTGCTACGCGCGCTAGCGTCATGCTCCTGTCGCGGCCTATCTACAGTTCAGCTCCGCACTGCCGTTCAGTCCGCAAAGTGCACGCTTGTTGCTAAAGCGTGCTGCGGCGCGGTTGCGAGTATTCTCAGACAGGGATGTGGGATCACCCGGGCGGAGGGGTCACCCGGGCACCAAGAGCAAAAGCCGCCCGGGTGATCCCATATGCCTGTCTGAGATTACTCGCAACCGCGCCGCAGCACTCTTTCGCAATCACCGTGCACTTTGCCGAATGATCGGCAGTGCGGAGTTGATTGGTATGTATCACTTACACAACCTTACATTTACCGTATTCCCTGTTATTGAACACCCCCCCCTCTATTTGAACCCCTACCTCTGATTGATGCCCTCTTTCGGTGGAGGTTGAAAAATAGAACACCTCCCCGCTCCTTTTGCAGAGCCCCCCCCTTCAGGTCAAAAGTGATTGGAAATTTTTAACTAAGATCCGCTTTCTGTCTCATACTTTTTTACTTGATGCACATGTGTCTGCCAAACCTTTACGTACCTATTGTAAACCAATAGGTCGGAGAAAGCGGCGACGCTGCTTGGCGGGAAAAACTGCGCGCGGAAAAACGAAGAGAATGGCTATTGATCGAATGATTTCGCGACGAATTACTGAGCGTGGCTTCCTACTTGATAGACACTGACGACATATACTTCGCGCAGGATGTGAGAAGTGCTCTCTACCAAGGACAGAGTAGCCGGAGGCGCAGGAACGCAGAGGCGCTCTCAGCAAATCTTCCACCGTGGCACGCCGAAAGATGATTTCGATATTGATTGGAATTCGGTACAGCATGAACGACCAAGAAGATTTTTCTGTCAAAGCTGATTTGCCGAGCTCGAGTTCGAGGGAAAGGAAAGGAATATTGCTCCGAAGACGACGTCATTTACTGTTTAAAAGCTGGCGAACCCATTCCTACCGGACGTGAACTACTACGCGCTGCTCTAGATGTCGACACCTAAAACCTTGTCGACATTTTCGAATAGATTAATCTTGTAGAGGACTTAAACAATGACTTTACTGATGATGATATCATGGAGTTCGCCGAGTCATCCATTATTGACCGTCCCACTTTGGGTTGCCTGGTGAACTGTTTGCCCATATTGACTCCTGAATTATCGGTTGAAAATTAGAGCCTCCCCTTCTATTCGAACCCCTTCTCCTAAATGAACCCCTCTTTTGGCGAAAGTGGAAAAATAGTGTTTACGGATGTTCAATTACAGAAAATACGGTATTTGTAATTCACCTGCCGTTTAGCATCGTCTGTAGGCTTTGTGGTGACGTAACGGCTTCCACTGCGACAGCTAGACACAGTCGACGACCAGCAGTCCTCGAGGGCAATCATTTGTTTCGGAATTTGAGCCCTCATGAGCATTTCGCATCGTTTCGTGCACATCGACCTTCTGTCCAATAACAATACACATTTTCATTTACGCAATTGCGTTCAGCCCGCAAAGAGCACGCTGACTGCGAAAGCGTATTGCGGCGCGGTTTCAAGGATCCTCAGACAAGGATGTCGGATCACCAGGGCCTTTTTTTGCAGCGGCGACTTGTGTCACGTTTTTTTCGGTACTGAACGCGAACATAGCGTAATGTTTCAATAGCGTGGAGAACGAAAACCGATCCCAGCGTCGTGTTCAGCATTTTCAAAAGACCTTATGCAAGATTAGATCAAACCCTGTTCTTGAGAGCAAATGTAAATGTATCACACTCAGTTAGGCATACCATGTGTACATGTTGCAAGAGGACGTAATATTGCGTCATGCTCCTTTGCACACGACCGAGCAACGACTCATCAAGTCGAGCAGCACTCTGTATCGCGGGGACGCCGTCGCACCCGCGACGAAGTATGCACTAGACCGTAACAGGCTGTGTCAGTACAAAACTTGAATTTTCAATTCATAGATTTATCTCTTCGATTTTATGTCAAGTGTAGTGTAAATACTGATGGAAAGAAAACCAAGTATCATTTCAACGGTTGAGTAGCGGCTTAGAGTATAACCTCTGCACCCACTTCTTACCCCCACAGCTTTGCACCTTTTTGGCAGCCTCCCTTATTGAGCTTTCCTACGTGGTCAACTATGTTACTCATGGATACTGTTGTGATAACTGCTTTACTCCTCAATATACATATGAGTAACACTATGCATCTGAAAGTTATGAAATTCTTATTTCTCATGGTTGAGTTCTACTTCTTGTTCCGTGGAAAAAGGTATGGTTAGAAACTGATCATTATGGATGGGTGAATCTTTTTTGTGTTGTTTCTGTTTGTTGTCAAATGGTAGTGCCTGATTCTGTCTTTTTCTGTGATTGTGACTCATTAAATGAATATGTTGAATTCATTCACATTTGGCCAGAAGGCAACGTTTTTTCTTTCTATCGAATTGGGAAGTTCAGGAAGGCTTCATTTATCTGAACAACAATAAATTTGTCGAAAAAAAACGCATCAGCATAACAAACGAATTGCACGCTCTCCTATACACCGTATCTTCAGATTTGAACAGCATCACAGGCACATTGTCCCAATCGGGAGAGACATCCTTGTTCTATGACCTCCACTGAAAGCCGGCAATGTCTGCGGGACCGTTTCCTTGTTCGGGGTTTGCTTTGCTGGGTCACCTAACTAGAGTTGAGGTTAGGTGCCTTTCTCACAGTAGCTGCTCGAATCGTCGTCAAAGACTTCCTCGCAGGCCAGACTTGCCAGACCGTGATCTTCATCGGGCGACATTCCGAGGGTTTTGCTGAAAATATGATTTCCAATGATCAGTTCGAGATTCGGTAGCATTAGCATAATGCGTAAGACCACTTCAGATTATAATTTCTACACTCCTGTCGCAGCTGTTTTTGTTCTCTGCGGCAATCCTATGGCATCATACTAGCTGCGACCCCACCAACGCGCAGACCGTATATGGAGTCGATACATATGTTCGGAACTGCACCGCGTTACCCGCCCCGGGAAGTATGAACATATCGATTCAATGTCTTCACCGGATTCACCACGTCAACTCCCTTACTAGGTCCTCATACATATTCCCGTTACTGTTTCTTTTCTTAGAGGGTGCAGAATCATTACTCACATATAGATTGCTACCGGTTAATCACAGAGCGCCCTAGTGTCGTATTCCGAAGTACGACCCCGCATTCGTAAAGTCAGGACACTTAACGTTTTTGAAGAACTTGCTTCCATGAACCAGCAAAATGACGCGTGCGGTGGGATTAGGGATGGTGCAGGGTAGGCATTTTCCAATGGTCATTCATCAATGTCAACTAGCCACTAGTCACTGCCCGCTCTGCAACCTCCTGGGCACGCGATGGTGCATGTCGGCCCACAATAAGCAAGCAGCGACATCCCAGATGTGGGCCGGTACGAAGGAAGGAGCTCCGCTACAGTAAAATGAAATCAAAGAAAGTAAGAAGAAAGCTCATAGAACACGACAGAAGGGTAATTAAGAAGGGACCCACTAGCAATCGGTGCTTTCAGATTGGGGCCGTGTACTGCGAATCGATGGTAAATGTAGTTTGTTCAGGCAGCCGGACTTTTCACTACTGTTGCTGCAGCTCGGGAGTTGTCCAGGCTCAGGTGAAGGAGTGGTGGAAACAGCAGATACCGTTCGTGGACGACTGCCTCTCCTAGAAAGCATTTCAATAGCGATTCGTTTTGATTCACGTTAAATCCATTTGGTACTAACTTGGTGCTGGAGAATAGCCTATTACTACTCCCATCCGCTCTCGGTGAGATCCAGTCGACCAATGAAGTGGACTTCCTCCTGCATTCCGCGACGGCATTTGCCTTGCACGCACAGTGCACGGACAAACCACAATCCTTGCACTTCCATCCTTGTCGAATCAGACCCCAAAGCTACAAACAGAATTTTTCTACGGGGTTCGCCCAGAAAGTGTATGCAAACTCACCAAACGTCCACAATGACTGCACGTGGTCGGCGTCAAAAACGTCGTCTCATGGAAATTGTGTTTGAACCCGAGTCGAAAATCAGACGAGTCGTTATTTGCCTTCACAAAGTAGGTCTTCAATTCCTCGCGTGAGATCTGGCCGTCTCTTGAACAATTACTTTAAGAAGTCTATACTCAACTTAAGATTAGGAGTACACCGTAGTATGCGTCGTACCTATCCAGGTCAATCGTGCCGAACGGATCAATGAACGGGAAATTGCCAGAGATCTGGCGAAACTCCGCTTGACTAATGTATCCGTCTCTATCGTGGTCGTAGTGCTTGAAGACCTGAAACATTGGCAATCCTATCTTGTTGTCAGTGATATCTTTCAATCCACCCAAAGAGGCAGTAAAATCTGCGAAATGAAATAAAGCTATATATTGCGCCACATTCCTCTTACTCTTTGATTGTGACCTGGTTTGCCATTCATTTCAACTCATCGTTCGTAGGGCAATGAAAAAGCATAACTCTTCAAAATGCAGGAAAGACAAGGCTGAATGGAGCTGCAGCAGTGGCAGACAGGTGGGTTAGGGGCTCTCTACACAGAAGGGGAGGAGCTGTCTCGTTTGGCGTAAATTGTATCCGATAAGGTAAGCCGTCGAGGTTTTCCTTCGAGAGCACGCTCAAACCATTTTCACGGGGGGGGGGGGTAGTCTTCCAAAAATGTGCATCGAAATATCACGGAACGTGCTTGGGTTGCAGCATCTCGTTTGAACACCCGCCTCGGATTTTGTTTGGATTCTCTGCACCACCTGAATCATTTTCGCATCTTTTTTGTTGCACATATCAATGAATTCCGAAAGATTGTTGAGAGATAGAGAGAGAAAGAGAGTTATCGTTCCGAAATGATTCTGTCGTACCGGAAGCTAGGACAGGTCGCATGAAACTCGTAATATGTATGCCTTGGGAAGAAAAACCGGTCAATAAATAGGTCAAAATGACCTCATTTCAATTCGTTTCCCCATTTTTGATCTGTGCGATCACATGTTATAGGCTGGACGATTAACATAGGTTTGATGCAACTGTATAGTGCGGCTAGATCTCTATCTATGATCTCGGTCGGTTATTTAATTAGGAAGCCGCGATGCTGCTTGGCGTGGAAATTTGCGAGCGGGAAAACGAAGGGAAAATGACCATCGATTAAATGATTTCGCACCCGATCGCATAGCGCGGCTTCCCATTTGAGAGACATGGACGATACCCGCAGCTGTCGCTCGCGTAATGTGTCACGGTAGTGCTCTCTTACCCGTTCTCGCCAACCCAATGCTTCGGCCGTTGACTATGGCTTGACAACCTTTGGCTTGATAATCGTCCGTGTGATCGGGAATCCTGCTCTTAGCCAGTGGGGTTTACATCTTCATTTCGCCGTTTTTCATTGTTACCATGCTGGTATGAAGCTCAATCATAGTATTGGGTAAAATTTAACAGATAAGAAATTTGTGTCTTCTTTCGCCATCGAAACAAATATCAGAGATGCAATTTTTTTCTGTGGATTATTCTCCTCAAAAATTCGTATTTTTAAGCCTTACACGTCTCCTCAAAAGTCGTATTTTTAAGCCTTACACGCTTATTTGTCCAATAGTCGATACAAAAACTTCTAAACAAGAACGGTGGCAATCGAAAACGAAATGCAATATAAGCAACAGCCGGCTATGAACATTAGAATCTGTCTCATAGTCGATCAAGTGGTCAAGCGACAATCGATGGCTGACGCTCAAGCGACAATCGATGGCTGACGCACGGAGTGCGGGATGGAAAACTGTGCCACCCCAGTTGTCACAAGAGCAGTTCAGTTTTCGTACGTTAATATCAATCCAAAGAAGTCACTTCCGGAGATTAAAATTTTCAAAACTGACTGTGGTGGCGCTTTTTCTAGTGGTGCGTGCCAGGTTGTGCTAGATGACTGACAGAGGGCCGGCCCCTTGCGATGAGATTTGGTACATTTGACCTCTTACATCTTCACTATAAAGCGTTGCTGACCCGAATAAGTTCTCCGGCGTACTCAGGCGGGTTAAAACCCAGTGGTTAAAACCCCAAAAACGACGGGTGGTTTTCAGTATGTACGATGCCACTAAGGTAAATATGTTTACATTTGTTGACGAGAACTGCGATACGTCTGCGATACTGAGAAGATATGACATACTTACTATAAAGATTAATTGTATCTGAACTATTGTCACCCCCTGGATGGGGAGAAGCCGCGACGCTGCTTGGCGGGAAAAAATTGCGCGCGGGAAAACATAGGGAGGATGGCTATTGATCGAATGATTTCGCGCCCGATTAGTGAACGTGGAGTCCTATTTGAGAGACACAGTCGATACCTTGTGGAGATCCTAGCATGAATAGAAGCTATGCGAAAACTGTTGCGCGATCATCGTTGCTTCGCAAAAAGAATGCGCTACAATGCCGCATCTGGACCCGAATAATGTGAAGCTCCAGAACAAGCTCTTGTGTTCCGGCCTTTGCAAGAACCGCACTGAATGTTCTCTAACAATTCTGATTAATTAGAAATCACTTTTCGTGAAATGCAATGTTTGACCACTCGCGGATTTTGCAAAGGAATTGAAAGACAGCTGTGAATGGAAACTTTAAACAACTTCGAAGTCAAATTGAGATGGTACACAGACAAGGCATTCAATACGAAAGGATTAGAACATCAGGTCTGTGTATTGTCAAATTCCGGATGGGAGGAAGAAGCGACGCTGCTTGGCGGAAAAAATTTTGCGCGGAAAAACAGGAAGGATGGCTCTTGATAAAATGAATTTGCCCCCCCCCCGATTGCTGAGCGCGGCTTCCTACTTGATAGACGAGGACGATAACTCAATTAGAAAGCCGCAACGTTGCTTGGCCTGAAAATTCGCACACGAGAAAACGAAGAGAAGACGGCTATCGATCGAATGATTTCACGCCCAATAGCTGACTGCGGCTTCCTTAGGCGCTATTCATACTACTCAACGCCAGCGCGGCACGCGCGTGCCGCGCTTGCGGAGACTATAAATACTCCAGCGGCGACGCCTAGGCGGAGCGGAAAAAAAGCGGGCCTAACTTTTTCAAACAACCAAATTCTGTAAATGCTTGCACCATCACGAAAGCAGAGGAGAGCAACGGAATTAATTATAAAGAAACGAACTGAAATTGATGATGATTCAATGGTGAAAGTGGTTAAAAAGCCATTACGGCCATCGCCGCCATGGCGGAGCGGGAGTCACGCGCGTGCCGAGGCGTTAGGTCATTCATACTCAAACGCCACGCCAGCGCGGCACGCTCGTACCGCGCTGGCGTTGAGTAGTATGAATAGCGCCTTATGGAATTGTACCGACAATAATAGCTGTGCCATCCGAGCTGCAAGGGGCTGGGCGGCTGCCGTATCGGTGCGACGCGGCGTTTAATCAATACAACAGCCCATCATAAAATTGCGCCGCGATGCCACTCTTCTCAGCCCCCAAGCCACGGAGTTATCATTTGGCGCAAAATCATTCGATCGATAGTCACTGAAAAAATCTTTCGGGCTAGCCACATTTCCAGCTCAGCTGCTTACTGCTTGAATGACGAGGTTCGTATCATCCGTGTCATTTAACTAGGAAGCCACCCTCAGCATTCGGGCATTAGATCATTCGATCGATAGCCATCTTCTCTTCGTTTTCCCAAGTGCAAATTACCGCTAGGCAGCGTCGCGGCTTATTGATTGCATGACACCATTAATTTCTCTACCGTTTTCTTCAACTTTAAGATTGCAACTGACCGCATCGACCATTGCAGTAACGTGCTTGTTGACGGTGACTGGGTCGAGTGTTGCAGATACTCCTGAGGCCCACTCGGCAAATACAACTGGCGGGCTTGGCTCGAACTGAAACTACCCAGGATATCTAGGCTTGACAAATTATGCAAAGAATCTTCTCACAGTCATGAATGTCCGAGGCTCTCGTCTCAGTGAAAGCTCATAAATATCTTCTTCGTTGTATCGAATATCCAATGAAACCTAAATGCTCTTATATCATATCACGCATAGATAACAATGAAAAGCCAAATTTGTCAACGAACCTTGAGCGTATTGATGAGATCCAGATTCGCATCCGGAAGATTGTGCTGCCTTTGGTTAAATATCATGAAGTGAGCAAGCAAAGTGGCCAACCGATACAGTCTAAACATTGTGGCTGCTTCTCATTTATGATCTTTATTTCTAGGGTTCAATTGCCCACGTTTGAAGTATTTGGACCCCGATCAGCTTCTAAAGTCCCCGCCCGACCGCTCACTGCCCCGGATGGCGCCAAGAAAGGTAGTTGTCTAATGGCTTACCTCCTGACACTTATGGTTAACGTTTTCTCAAAATCCAAACCGCAACAAGTTGCAGCGACGAGATCCTTCAAATGAACGCCTCTGGAATAGACACTGGTCGTGTAAAAATCGACAAACGGTACGCTCTACGTGAAGAACTCACATAATCGGTATCCTAAAATGCGACCCTACTGCAGCTAAGGCTTTCCGATATTCGCCGAAATTCGACTGAACTGATAGCAAATTCGTGAGCTGATTCAATTCCTGAAGAACGTTGGAACTAGAGTTCAGAATTCAAAGTTCACGTCTCTAACCAGATCACGGGACTCAATATTGAGAATCAATAATTGAGAGATGAGCCTACCTTCCTAGTTTCTGGTGCTAGCTGCGAGTTTGTCTTCGATAGTCTAGAAATATTACTATGCGTGATACCGCCAATCACAGCCATGAGTGTGTTGAAATTGCACAATTTTCGTAGATGCTGGAGCAATATCGTTCACAAAACTTTTCAACAACTTGTTAGTGCACCAGAGACAAATGTACCACCCACCTTTCCAACATTAACAAATTTCGTGACTATTACAGCCCGTTCCTTTGGCGTTGTCTTGCTAAGCACCATGATTTGTACCCAGTTTGAGAGACTCTGAACAGGTTGGAATGCCCCACTCAGCTATTGGTCGCGAAGCCGCATGATCGATGGTCGTCCCCCCTTTTCTGCACTCCGTTTTCCCCACAGAGCAGCGTCGCGGCTTTCTGAAGCGAACTGTACTTGTCAACCGCCTGAAGGTCAGGCACTGTCCTAATATGAAGCCAGCTCTTATTCTTATTGTGTGTCTGGAAGCGGCTTGCATAAACGCATAAGATTGCAGCACGGCAAATACCATCAGCACCGTTCGAAGTTGGAGATAACCGATCAGTTCTACTCCCTGGGTGCGTTCCCTGAATGTTCCCACAATGCCGTGGTAACTTTTCCATAGAGGAATTAGCTTCCCTTGGTTACGATTTATAGCATCCTTTTGCCGTGCGAATGTTCTTGACCGCAGCCAGAAGTGTCAGATTTCCCCAGCCACCTAGTTTGAAACGTGTCGACGCCCTTGCCCCCGACCGATCCCTTCGTGTTGTTGCGGCTCAAAAAAACTCACGGCCTGTCCGCGGCGCTTTTGCAGGATTGTCCGCGGCCGAAGATCAGACGATCCTTCACCGACGCCGGTAAAGCGCTGGCGAAGCGCCGCGGACCATCCTGCAGACGCCACGGATCGTCATGAGAGTCGCCGCTGACCGTCATTTTCTGCTAATATGACGCCAAATAGCGTGTTGTTCGCAATCACACAAAAAACACGCCTTCCCAATATTTCCGCCGAGGTCTGCGGTGAGGAACCACCCTCCCTGCGAACCGCTGCGAAAACCGCCCCCCCCCAGCCGTGAGGATCCCTCATCCCATAGCGGTCAAAAATATGCTGGCCCACGGACAGGGACTCAAAATCACCTACTAGGGCCGGCATCCGAGTGCCGAATGAGGACTCGAGTAAGATGAGGCGCCTTTTATACCGGCTGTGCAAGTGATAAACACATTTGGACGTGAGCATTCGATTTAACAAGTTTTTTCATGTCTGCCACTGCAGCCGTGCTTGCGGTCGAGTGAGATGTGAATGAGGGAGACGAGGAGATGGAAGCCGTTCAACTGCCGGTGCGCCACGGAACCACCCCCATCGAGGACAATCAGCGCCGCAGATGGGCCGTTTGATCAACCCGCTATCAGTTGTGCCGCGGATCAGCCGTCAAGCGCCGTGGACCGCCCGGAGAGCTCACCTTCCGCCGCGGACGCGCCGTGAGTTTCTCTGAGGTCGCCCAATCCAGGTGGTCATTCTCATGAATGAGAATCTGTTGAATGGTCATGAGTTCTCTAGCTCACTACTACGAATGCATGACGCGCGCCCACCGTGTAAAAAACCTCGTCCTGACCCGTGGTTGACTCCCTGCGTAAGATTCATTCCTTAGGGTTTAGGCACAGAAGTTAGGGCCCTCCTAAACAGGCAGCAGCGACCGTTTATCCATGACGTTTATTGCACTGAAAACTCGAGAAATTGGCGCGTTGATACATAATAGAATTCGTAGAACACCTCCACTGGCAGAACAGTGTGATGGAACACGTATGGATAAACGGTCGCTGCTGCCTGTTCAGGTTTTCTCCAGAAGTTATGTGAGGTCTGCGTAATTCAAACAAAAAGAGGAGGCGCTGCTTGGCGGGAAAATTTGCACGCGGGAAAACGAAGAGAAGATGGCTAACTATTGTATGATTTCTCGCCCAATTGCTGAGTAAGGCTTCCTTATTGAATGATACGGATTATGCTACCATTTTCCGTTAATATTATTGTGGGATTGAACACTTTGAATGTGCCCGTTCTTTTTCGTGTTTCAAACGCAAAGCTTCAAGTATTCTTCTTGCGGTGGTGAAGTGTCAGATTGCTTTTCTGCTGGGCACTGCATCTAATCGATTGTTTTCCAAGTTTACCTTATAAAGCGTATTGGATAAATACGTAAATGAATATATTTGTGGTTGGAACGCATAGATTCTATTCAATACAGCAGCAAGTTCCTCACAACCTCTCCCATTGAAAAAAATCCGAAAGGGTCTCACTATAAGTAAGTCAACAAAATACACCCTATACGCAACCCTGCATATCCGATTTTCCTAATGTTTTAAAATCTGAAATGAACATACCACTGCAACCACCTCCGTGCCCCCCACATTGTCCTCCCCTGGCGAATCAGTACTAACCTTCAAGCCAGTCTCTGTAACGTTTCTTGAGAGTTTTCGACCTCGATTATTATCAGAAACGGTACGATGGGCCATGGTAAAAAAAACTCCCAGGATGGTGGTGTTTCTACAAGTCACTGACACTCACAACTGGTGATAGTCGAAATTTAGAGGTCTTTGGAAATGCCCCAGGTCTTATTTTCTGAGCTGGAAATCACGAAATGATAACGATGTTTTAACCATGATTAGCATAGCCATGGTTAAACGAGCTTTGTGCGAGTCGACTGGTAGCAAATCATGGCTAAAGCAAGGTTAACGTTTTGTGAATTCCAGCCCTAAGTAGCCCTACCTGTGAAAACTGATATGAAGGTGGGCAGCAAAGACGAACCACAAGAAGTGTATAAGATGCTTTCTATTCTTTCTACGTACGCGAAGCTCAACAAGTATCTTATGTTCGACAATGCCAGGCTCTGTGTGGGCAGAACATCGATGGAAAAAATGAGCCGGCTAAAATTCATCCACGTTTCGCAAGCACCACACTCTCTTGAGGTACCTCCTTGCGAATACCAAGCATTCCTCAGTCTACAAGGCTACGTTGCTGAAAAGAACCTTGAGATCAACTCAGGCACTGGAAGGATCTGATTAGGCCACGGCACGCTTTCGATCCGACTATAAGCGCTGTTGGCGACGAATACGGCCCAAAGCTCCTCGAGCACTACCTCAATACGTGCCGCAACACACAGGCTTTTTATTCGGCCACGACTCAATTTCGATTCGACTACCATGCAATCGGAACGGCGACCAAGCCACGATGCTTCCAAAGGACGAGTTGATGAATCGCTCCACGACTGTTAAGGTGACGATTAGCCGCACAGCAAGTGTATAAGCGGCTCATTCCAAAGAGAGCGCAGCTGGCCTTTCTGTGCCGCTCATGAGATATGAAAACGAGTAATTTTTAGGACAACTTTTTACCGCTAAGGGTTATCCTCTCAGAACCTCAACGACAGAACATACTTCGTTGTCTACCTTGGCAAGGATGATGTCCCTGTTGCGAGCTGTGGTGGGGGTGCGCCCCTCGCACACCCGTCTAAGGACAGCGACATGGTCCGTATGCTTGTTGGAGGGGCCGCGTCTCTGTCTCTATCTCGTAGCAGTACGTGCTCTGTCTGCTAAGGAGCCTTTCGATTCGACAAGATATTTGGCTAGAAAGCGTATAGCGGCCCGATCGGACCCCACCTGACCCTAGCGCTGGAATGAGGCCGAGATAAGGTAGGATTTGGTCACGGATGATTGATCCTGGCTGGTGAGTAGGAGCAATCCAAGAAGCAAGAAGCTGCTCTCCTCGAGCCAAACGCCAGCACCTGACACGGTCACTGACGGGTGGGGGGGGGGGGTGATTTTAATGTTAAAAGATCACGGAACAATGACAGGTCTTCATCAACTAGTAAAACTAAATATTAGTTTGATGCGAAAGTTTCCGGACTTTTCACGACTTTGAATGAAAAACATGTATTTCAAAAACAAACAAGACCCACCCAACAAAATAATTTCCATCATATTCAAGAATCCTTTGCCACCAATTGGGCAGAGCATGAATTCCCGACGCGCAGAACTCTGACTGTTTAGAGTCGAAGTATTCTTCTAAGGCCATTTTGACTTCGTCATTGTTAGTGAACTGTTTTCCATCCAGGAAGTGCTGCATCGAGCGGCTCAGATGGTAGTGGGAAGGGGCAAGGTCTGGGCTATATGGAGGGTGAGGAAGAACTTCCCACCCCAATCCAGCAGTTTCTGTTCGCCTTCTTCACGACAATGCTCGGCGACATGCATCTCGGATAACCTGACAGAAACTGCTGGACCTCGACTGGGAAGTTCTTCCTCACCCTCCATATAGCCCAGATCTTGCCCCTTCCGACTACCATCTGTGCAGCACTTTCTGGATGGGAAACAGTTCACTAACGATGAAGAAGTCAAAATGGCTTCAGAAGAGTACTTCGACTCGAAACAGCCAGAGTTCTAGTGGTAGGGAATTCATGATCTGCACAATCGGTGGCGAAGGATCCTTGAATGTGATGGATATTATTTTGTTGGGTGAGCCTTGTTTGTTTTTGAAAAAAATTATATTCAAAGTCGCGAAATGTCCGGAAACTTTTGCATCAACCTAATAGAAGTGGGCGAGCACTTGGCACAACCAGAATTCCTCTTGAAATAATAAGGAATTAATGTAACTTAGTGTTGGTAACGTACATTAAATACAGATATGGACCGTTCCAACATCGGCGTATTCGCTGGTGACCCGTCTTTTACGTATCTTTTAAGTTCAGCAATCTGAAAAACAGCGAATAATTTAATCTTGTCTCATGATCACCAATTATATTACCAAGGTTCGATATAATCAAAAAACTCACAGAAATCCTACTAAGTGCTTTATAGTCGATATGAGATAGAGAGGTTGATATGTCTTCGGGACTCCACTGCTCAAACGACAGTGAAACCTGTCGAGCTATGGGCTGCCGAACGGACAACGCGCGTAGCCACGCGTAGGATGGGCTGAAACGTGCTTATTAAAGTGCGATGGTCTCATACAATAGCAAATGACTTTTTCTCCAACCCTCATTGTCTTGCCGGAACTCACTCTCCTTTTACCCTGCCCTAGGAATCGAGCGGTGATATCACTGGGTGAAAAATCAAAACCTATTTGTTATGAAGAGAAAATACGTCCTCCAATCCAGCAACGTCATTTCGTATATTCGAGCAGAAACAACGGATGCTGATGACGTCAATATTTGCGCCGATTGCATGCGCTTCCTTTTTCGCTTCTCAAAATAGCATCCAATAACGTTTGCACGTTGCCAGCATTCAGACGTCTGAAAAACCGCTCTCCCATAGAGCCTCGTCAGGAATTTCTGGATGCTAATTAACCCAAGCTTTCGGCCGACGTGGCAGCTTCGGTCGCATTAGGTAGTGATTCTGCTAAATAGCGATACCAGCCAAGACTTCCAACTTCGAAGGCAACTTCAAGTTAAATGCGCTACCCCATGGCACCCGGCTGTCTCGAACACTGATATTCGTCCACAGACCTGCGCTTTCCGCAGGCCATTGAGCAGACTATGGATGGAGCGAGATTATGGAAGATGATGGATAACTTACCAACTCCACCGAGGTTGTGGTTGCGCCTGCTGGTATACACTAACGCGTCAACAATCAAATGCTGGCGCATAACCGGTCACAGAAGAAAATATAGCCATCGATAGTGTCGCGTGATTTGTGCGCTACTTCCTCCTCTCCACCTATTCCTTGCTGTTCTGGGGTGGCAGGCATGAATGCGGCGGCGAGGGCTAGAGAACGTTCCACTTCAAACACGAGTCACGATTTGAATTCAAATTTTTGCGCGAACGTGCGACTTTGCACGTCCATACCGGGGACGTGCGGCAATAGCCGTTTCCTGATTGTCGTTTGCGTGCCTATTTCGAACGCATTTTGTCGATTGTTGCTTGCCGTTTTTCCTCTCACTTTTCGACGAAATCCGGCAAAAAGTGCGTAGTAGATAGCAAACACCTCGATAAATTATCCCTAGCTGATACAATTTGCTAATCGGTATTTGTCCGCCCCAGCTACCGTCAGTCACTGGATGAGGGATCACCGCAACGCTGCTTGGCGGGAAAAATTGCGCGATCAATAGCCACTCTTCCTTCGTTTTCCCGCGCGCAATTTTTCCCGCCAAGCAGCGTCGCGGCGATCCCTCTTCCAGCGATGGACGATACCTCGTTACTGTAGCTATCGCTTCGAACTTCCGAAGAAATATGATACCAGATAACCTCGAAAAATTACTATTAATTACATCAAAATTTTCTTATTACCAGTTCTCGTTAGAATACTGGTTCCGAAACTTTTTTTAATATCAGTGTTATACTAAGAAGTTCAACTTCTTTTGATGTAATTGAAAAGCCATTTCTCATCCTGCTATTGGGATACGAAATAAGCATGAAGAAATTATAATTTTTTACAGTTGCGCTTCGAAAATTCGCATCCTTTTCTGTACGAGGTTTTTAATTTTGCCGTTTGTCGATTTTCGCTTGCAGGCCGTTTTTTGAACGAATTTCGTCTACATATTTTCGATTGCCCGCTTCTCAAAATCGCTCGCCGCACATCCCTGGTCTCTACCCAAGCCTACGCATTCATGCATGCCACTCCTGTTTTGTATTTTGTATGATGTTGAACTTATTAAAACGTCCGCCCCAGTTGGACAGTGATGAACTTCCATATCTGGTAACGTTCTAGTGTATTTCTTAGGAGTAGCTGTCATTGGAATAGCAATGATGAAGTCTAACTTTCATCAAAGCGCCGCTCAAAAGTGATAGGTTTATTGTCAAACAACCGCTCACAAAAAAGGCTATAATTCTCATGCAAGTAAAGGCAGATCCTTATGTACATCGAAATCGGTAAGCGCTGATTATGTTGGAGTTAGAGATTCACGACTTACATAGAAACACTTACAGATTGGAGACGTCGATCATCTGTTGGGTTTCTTCCGGCACGTCATCGGCCAACGTTCGAAACCGAACAGCGAGCTGACGAAGCGATGGCTGACCGTCGAAATGATGGGGAAATCTCCGGATCCAGTACACCACTGCCAGGCACAGTCCTACCCGAATTCGTAGCTCTTTCGATTCCTGCGATTATTTCGATTATTTCGTTTGTTTTGTGCTTATCTTGACTGGATAGGGTTATGACGTGATCTGAACATCTCCGAGTTGGATGAATGAATGAATGAATGAATGAATGAATGAATGAATGAATGAATGAATGAAGGTGCTATGTAGGGTGGGGGGGACTGTTGTATCGCACTTGGCCACGCCCATTTTTCCGCGCCGCAATGACTTTCCTGATTTTGGCAGGGGAGGGAAATCCCACAAGGTAGGTGCTCAATTTTTGTGCGGCACGGTGAAATGGGCGTGGCCAAGTGCACTGCGCCACAGTGCCCCCCCAATTCCCACATAGCACCTGAATGAATGAATGAATGAATGAATGAATCAATCAATCAATCAATCAGTCAATCAATGAGTGAAAAAAAATAACACGAACCTGAAGTGCTACAATAAACTGTGCGAGGAGTTGTGTGCTATCGACCAACCACTGATGAGCGATGAACAGACTGAAGAGAAACTCGTCGTCGATGACATCGCCATCGTCATCTGAAAGTGCTACTGACTTCTCTATACTAACTTAAGCATGAATTCTATCAAAAGGGGTCTCCCAAGCAAAAGAGGTTTGGTTGGCGTCAGAAACGTTCCAACAAAAAGGGAACAATAGGTAAGTAGAATGAGGAGAGTCTACAAAAAGTGAACAATATTTTCTCAGACTGATTTTCCTGGCCGATACTTCTTAACAGCGAAAACAGACCGTTGCGGTGTTCTACACGAAAGCACTCTGTAGTTCCAAAAATGGTCTTGATTACGCGAGAACCGTTTGAATGAAAGTGCATGTAAACCTAATACTTACCATCAGAATAGAAGATGATGCCAAAATCATAGACGGACGATTAGCTCCGGTTGCTACGAGAAGCGAAACCAAAGTGCAGCATCTAATGAGAGTACTTTCTTATAATCTCGTCAAAATTGATGTCCATACTTGGAAACCACTGAACTCTTCCTCGTGAAATACCACAACGGTTTGTTTTTGCTGTTAAGAAGTATCGGCCAGGAAAATCAGTCTGAGAAAATATTGTTCACTTTTTGTAGACTCTCCTCATTCTACTTACCTATTGTTCCCTTTTTTTTGGAACGTTTCTGACGCCAACCAAACCTCTTTTGCTTGGGAGACCCCTTTTGATAGAATTGTTCACTTTTTATTGATATTACGAAGTAATATCTCTGAAAAATCTTCAATATTTTTCGAATAGCATGGATTGCTATAATAATCAGTGAGCAACAAACTTGTTGCGCACGCTACAAATGAAGCGCTACTCGATGACGTCAGAAGATGCCCTATGCACTTGGCACCACCTTGGCACGACGTCCTGATGACGTCACCATATGCTTTATGCACTTGGCACGACCTTGGCAAGACGTCCAGATGACGTCATCAGATGCCCTATGTACTTTGCATGACATCCTGATGACGTCATCAGATGCCCTATGTACTTTGCATGACATCCTGATGACGTCATCAGATGCCCTATGTACTTTACATGACATTCTGATGACGTCATCAGATGCCCTATGTACTTTAGATGACACCCTGATGACTTCATCAGATGCCTTATGTACTTTACATGACATCCTGATGACGTCATCAGATGCCCTATGTACTTTACATGACATCCTGATGACGTCATCAGATGCCCTATGTACTTTACATGACACCCTGATGACGTCATCAGATGCCCTATGTACTTTACATGACACCCTGATGACGTCATCAGATGCCCTATGTACTTTACATGACACCCTGATGACGTCATCAGGTGCCCTATGTACTTTACATGACATCCTGATGACGTCATCAGGTGCCCTATGTACTTTACATGACACCCTGATGACGTCATCAGATGCCCTATGTACTTTACATGACACCCTGATGACGTCATCAGATGCCCTATGTACTTTGCATGACATCCTGATGACGTCATCAGATGCCCTATGTACTTCACATGACATCCTGATGACGTCATCAGATGCACTATGTACTTTACATGACATCCTGATGACGTCATCAGATGCCCTATGTACTTTAGATGACACCCTGATGACGTCATCAGATGCCCTATGTACTTTCCATGACATCCTGATGACGTCATCAGATGCCCTATGTACTTTGCATGACATCCTGATGACGTCATCAGATGCCCGATGTACTTTGCATGACATCCTGATGACGTCATCAGATGCCCTATGTACTTTACATGACATCCTGATGACGTCATCAGATGCCCTATGTACTTTAGATGACACCCTGATGACGTCATCAGATGCCCTATGTACTTTACATGACACCCTGATGACGTCATCAGGTGCCCTATGTACTTTACATGACATCCTGATGACGTCATCAGATGCCCTATGTACTTTACATGACATCCTAATGACGTCATCAGATGCCCTATGTACTTTACATGACACCCTGATGACGTCATCAGATGCCCTATGTACTTTACATGACACCCTGATGACGTCATCAGATGCCCTATGTACTTTACATGACATCCTGATGACGTCATCAGATGCCCTATGTACTTTACATGACATCCTGATGACGTCATCAGATGCCCTATGTACTTTACATGACACCCTGATGACGTCATCAGATGCCCTATGTACTTTACATGACACCCTGATGACGTCATCAGGTGCCCTATGTACTTTACATGACATCCTGATGACGTCATCAGATGCCCTATGTACTTTACATGACATCCTGATGACGTCATCAGATGCCCTATGTACTTTACATGACACCCTGATGACGTCATCAGATGCCCTATGTACTTTAGATGACACCCTGATGACGTCATCAGATGCCCTATGTACTTTACATGACACCCTGATGACGTCATCAGATGCCCTATGTACTTTACATGACATCCTGATGACGTCATCAGATGCCCTATGTACTTTACATGACACCCTGATGACGTCATCAGATGCCCTATGTACTTTACATGACACCCTGATGACGTCATCAGATGCCCTATGTACTTTACATGACACCCTGATGACGTCATCAGATGCCCTATGTACTTTACATGACACCCTGATGACGTCATCAGATGCCCTATGTACTTTACATGACACCCTGATGACGTCATCAGATGCCCTATGTACTTTACATGACACCCTGATGACGTCATCAGATGCCCTATGTACTTTACATAACACCCTGATGACGTCATCAGATGCCCTATGTACTTTACATGACATCCTGATGACGTCATCAGATGCCCTATGTACTTTACATGACACCCTGATGACGTCGTCATCAGATGCCCTATGTACTTTACATGACACCCTGATGACGTCATCAGATGCCCTATGTACTTTACATGACACCCTGATGACGTCATCAGGTGCCCTATGTACTTTACATGACATCCTGATGACGTCATCAGATGCCCTATGTACTTTACATGACATCCTGATGACGTCATCAGATGCCCTATGTACTTTACATGACACCCTGATGACGTCATCAGATGCCCTATGTACTTTACATGTCACCCTGATGACGTCATCAGATGCCCTATGTACTTTACATGACACCCTGATGACGTCATCAGATGCCCTATGTACTTTACATGACACCCTGATGACGTCATCAGATGCCCTATGTACTTTACATGACACCCTGATGACGTCATCAGATGCCCTATGTACTTTACATGACACCCTGATGACGTCATCAGATGCCCTATGTACTTTACATGACACCCTGATGACGTCATCAGATGCCCTATGTACTTTACATGACACCCTGATGACGTCATCAGATGCCCTATGTACTTTACATGACATCCTGATGACGTCATCAGATGCCCTATGTACTTTACATGACACCCTGATGACGTCATCAGATGCCCTATGTACTTTACATGACATCCTGATGACGTCATCAGATGCCCTATGTACTTTACGTGACACCCTTATGACGTCATCAGATGCCCTATGTACTTTACATGACATCCTGATGACGTCATCAGATGCCCTATGTACTTTACATGACACCCTGATGACGTCATCAGATGCCCTATGTACTTTACATGACACCCTGATGACGTCATCAGATGCCCTATGTACTTTACATGACACCCTGATGACGTCATCAGATGCCCTATGTACTTTACGTGACACCCTTATGACGTCATCAGATGCCCTATGTACTTTACATGACATCCTGATGACGTCATCAGATGCCCTATGTACTTTACATGACACCCTGATGACGTCATCAGATGCCCTATGTACTTTACATGACACCTTGATGACGTCATCAGATGCCCTATGTACTTTACATGACATCCTGATGACGTCATCAGATGCCCTATGTACTTTACATGACACCCTGATGGCGTCATCAGATGCCCTATGTACTTTACATGACACCCTGATGACGTCATCAGATGCCCAATGTACTTTACATGACATCCTGATGACGTCATCAGATGCCCTATGTACTTTACATGACATCCTGATGACGTCATCAGATGCCCTATGTACTTTACATGACACCCTGATGACGTCATCAGATGCCCTATGTACTTTACATGACACCCTGATGACGTCATCAGATGCCCTATGTACTTTACGTGACACCCTTATGACGTCATCAGATGTCCTATGTACTTTACATGACATCTTGATGACGTCATCAGATGCCCTATGTGCTTTACATGACACCCTTATGACGTCATCAGATGCCCTATGTACTTTACATGACACCCTGATGACGTCATCAGATGCCCTATGTACTTTACATGACATCCTGATGACGTCATCAGATGCCCTATGTACTGATAGCCTGCGACCACTGGCAGTGGCTAGTGGCAGGAACGAGGAACGAGGGACGAGGAACGAGGAACGAGGAACAGGACACGAGGGACGCGTTACAAGAAAAAACCGGAATTTTAGCTAAGCTTCCGCCGATCTAACTTTGTTAATTTTCAATCGATTTGGCTCAAATTTTGTCAGCGGGTGTCTTCTATACTCTCTCACTTATATCCAGAAGGAAATCTCTAGAAAATTTGTTTTACAGGTTTTATTAACTACTTTACCAAAATCTAAGTGATCACAAGTGCCAGGCAAAACCAAACCTCTCCAGCCGCTTCGCGGCTGGAGCGATATTGCTGGAAAATTGGAATAAAAAAATTTTAGGACGTGAACAACATCAAAAATTTAATAAGTTTCAATCCTTTCGACTAGAACCATAGGTCAATGCTCTCGTATTTTTCCTTTTTCAAATAGTCAGAAAAAATAGGCTAAATAGCAATGTAGTCTCACGACAGCAACTCAGTGGAATGTCATCTCGCTGGATGTTGATCTTGTTGGCAATCAAAAAAAATGAGGGGTTGTTGCAAAACACGTGTTTGTAGCTCCGAAAGCTCTGCCTGTCCATAAATCGGGATTTTGGCTGCTCATTCGTGCTCTTCCGACTCAATCACGTCTAGCAACTTATTAAAAGCTATCAAAGTCTTAGAGGCAGTGTTCACGATGAAAAAATCTCTAGTTTTTTCAAAGAAACGTGAGCTTTGGGCCCTACCGATGAAAACAGTGAAAAGAGAATCTCGAAAAACTCTCAGGAAGTGGGTGAAAATAGCGTGGGCCAGTCAACCCATTGGGCCACCCCGCCTCCCAAACTGATCCATACTGAAGAAGCTTGAACACGTAAACAGCCGGTCAGCAAAGGTAATGGCTTCGATAAATAGAAGTGGATAAGGTGGATCACGTTATCACATGAAAAGACTTCATTCCTTCACACCGGTCAATCCTTACATTCTCAAAAATATGACGTCACACAAGAGGCCCTGCTTAGGCGGCAAAAAGTGCTTCCTCGCCACTTTCTGCAGTTCTTCCTGACGCTACTGTCACAGTAAGCTCTTAACCTATCATAATCAACAAAAAACTGAACATCCATGATTTATCATAAACACTGCCTTTTATGTCGAAGATTTTGAACACGAATGAGCAGTCAAACATTGGGCTTTTACAGGCTCCGAAGAAGGCGAAAATCGCCGAAACGTCAGCCAAATAAAGAGGTTTTAGCAATCTTGGTCTCGTTTCAACCACCGAATATTACGAGATCACAAAATGTATCTAACGATGTGCGAGGAGAAGCATGGAAAACGGTCCGGGATACGAAAAGTACAACGCTTCCGAATTTTTCTTTGTTCCTTAACTACATCTTAGGCACCTACACATATTCAGGTAAAACCGTCACACGTTCGGGGAACCCCTTCCGCTTCCATACACTCCTTCGTCCCTGGGAGTGTCAGCAGAATCACATCAGGTTTACGTTAGTTTGTCTGCGTCGAAAGAGGGTCTGCTGCTGCGGTCTCGTGGTACTCATTGAGATGGAGCGAGCGAATGAGAGAGGCACGACCTTGTGTCTTCCCAATCGAATAGAGAGAAATCAGCGACGGCGGAACGAGTTCCCATCAAATAAATACTATTACTAGTTGCAGAGCGAGGTATGACTATGCACTCTATGCGTGCGCAAAGAGATGGAACACGAGAGGTTCAAAGACCTTTCTTGGATACATCGTGTAGGCCAGCATAATGTCAAAGTGTGAAGCTGTCCACCACTATAAAACCGTTTTTAAAAATCAAATTTCCGCAAGTGATTGCCATGCGAAGATCGATCACGATCAGGAAAGGTCCAACAATATTCGGAGGTGGAACCCAGGAGCCATGCATTATTGTAATATGTAGGACCTACCGTATTTCTTGCTATTGAAGACCCGGGTGCACTATTTTTCAACCTCCGCCGAAAGGGGGGTTCAATTAGAACGGAAGGCTCCAACTTTCAACTGAGAATTCAAGAGTCAATATGGGCAAACAAAGTTTATTATGCAAACCAAAGTGGGACAACAATGAATTACTCGGCGAACCCCAAGATGGGTGTTGTTGCTCACGGAGCTTGACCTTTTGGCTCCTGGTCGTGGCGGGACCAACTGCGGCGCGCGAGCGACGCACCTTTAACCTTCACAGTGCAGTACTGGTGCTGAAATTGGATCAATATCTTCGCTATTGATTCTTTCTGTGATTCAGAGCTAAGAAGGTGAATAACTAGCTCTATAATAAAGAAAGTTAAGGCCGATTACCACTTTTTTGAGATTTACGCATGGTTTCAAAGTTTATCCCGACATTATATCGCCCTTTTCTGAATTCTGGATATTTCATGACGGTATCCAAGCGGTTATCGCGACTTGTTGAGGGCTGATAATTGAGGGTAGATTTGATATAAATGGCACATATCTCAGTATGTTAATTCGTCAATTCTGAGCGGAAATTCGACAATTACCCTAGCTAATTTGTGAGTTCTAAATATGGAGTTTTCTGAGGACTTCAGAAGTTAGAGAAAAATTGCGCATCACTGTCTAGGCTGTTGACATTGTGGCGAAATGATTCCACATAATATGTCCTTTAAACACCTCTCAGGCATGATTAGCCAAGATATTCGCCTTCAAGTACAAGAGTTTCAGCACCAGTGCTGCACTGTGAAGGTGCGTCACCCCCGCGCCGCAGTTGGTCCCGCCACGACCAGGAGCCAAAAGGTCAAGCTCCGTAAGCAACAACAAGATGGGTATGCCTTTCGTTGTGTATGCCCTTCTTTTCCTTGAACTCGAGCTCGGCAAATCAGCTCGGCTCATCTTGTACCGAACTTCAATCGATATCGAAATCGTCTATCGGCGTGCCACGATGGAGAAGATTTGCTGAGAGAGCCTCTGCGTCGCTACGCGTCTGGCTACTCTGCCCTTGGCAGAGGGCCACTTCTCACGTTCTGAGCGAAGTATATATAGGTAAGTGAAGGATTGGCAAACACATGAGCCTCAAGTAAAAAAGTATGGGATTGAAAGTGGATCCCAGTAGGAAATCTCTAGTGGCTTTTCAGCTGAAGGGGGGCTCCAATAGATGGGTGTGTTCTAGTTTTTCCAACTCCACCGAAAGGGGGTTCAATTAGAGGGAGGGATTCAAATTTAAACGGGGGTGTTCAATAACAGGAAATACGGTAGTTTTCTATGGGAGGGATTTCAGTTCACAAAAAAATCGTCAGGTTGTTAGGCGTCAACCCAACCCAATAAGTTGTTAACCCAAAAAATGGTTCTAATCAAAGACTATCCCAAAATTGAACCTTGATAAATGAGGTTCATTTGACTCTTTTCGGTATTCACATAGCCTTGAAAGCATTTGAATTTGCGTTTGAACGGTTTAAAATAGATACGCATCAAAGTCGCTACTAATGGGGTACGGTACGCACAATCCAGTGTGGTAGGGGTCGAATAGAGTCCCGCCGCGGAAAGGCGCGGCGGGATGCAATGGAGGGGGATCGATCGTGCGGCGCCGCATGATCGATACTCCTCCATTGCATGCTGCCGCGCCCCTCAGCGGCGGGACTCTATTTGGCCCCGTACGCGATCTCACGTCATCTCCGGATTTCGAAATCGCTTCAGAGTTGTCTCGACCAAGAAGTCGTCAGTGTCAGTCAATTAGAAAGC
Source organism: Aplectana chamaeleonis (assembly GCA_029168955.1). Taxonomy (NCBI): domain Eukaryota; kingdom Metazoa; phylum Nematoda; class Chromadorea; order Rhabditida; family Cosmocercidae; genus Aplectana; species Aplectana chamaeleonis. The sequence goes on along the minus strand of JAPDOI010000013.1, from coordinate 1,637,444 downwards.
CGCACTCATCAATTCGGCGCAAAATTATTCAAACGATTTCTGAAAATTTAGGTTCCTGGCAAAAGTAACGATTTGGTAAGGCCATTTATAAGTCAAAAAAGTTTGAAAAATATCGTGAAATTTCTTTAAAAATGATTTGGCGTAAAATAGCCGGGTAAAATAAAAAAAGGTAGGAAATGAAGTGAAATAACCTAAAATGCGATTTGGTGGTTGATCATTTTACAAGCTCTGTTGAACTTATCAAAACGAAATCGAGCACGATATGGAATGGAGTTCACCTAGCTTGACTATGCTGATTCCCTTATTACAGCTTTGAAAAATGTCTTAATGTTTCCGTTGCTTGATTTCGTTTTGATAAGTTCAACGGAGAAGCTTGTCTACCACGACCGGATTCGACCACCAAATCGTATTTTTGCTTATTTCACTACATTTCCTGGCTTTTTTATTACTCCAGGCTATTTTACGCTAAATCATTTTTAAGAAATTTCAAGATATTTTTGAAACTTTTTTTGACTTATAAATGAAATTACCAAATCGCTAATTTTGCAAGGAAGCTAAATTTTCAGAAATTTCACATATTTTTCCACAAGGTTCCCTTTTTGACTTCGATTCTGCTCAACGATTTCCATTTTGGAATGATGAAACATCTAACGAACGAAATTGTCGTATGAGCACAATTTTCAAAACTTATGACCCAAAACCATAAAAAATACCACTCATTGCCGTATTTTTGCAACATAAAAGAACTCGATATTATTGATCATTAACGTTTGATCTTGCATGATGAGAAGAATTTCCCAAACAAGTTAATTAGAGCCATCAACAATCAAAAATTATTGCGACATTTTGTGCAACAGGCGAAAAAATCAATATTATTGATTGGTATTTATCGATAATGACTGATGAGCAAAATTACCCAACCAAGAAAACCAATTCCATCAGCAATCACCACTGCTCGAAGCATTTTGTGCAAAAAAAAATCGATATTATTGATTATCGATCGATGACGTGTCATGTGTGCGAAGGTCTCCACAGCCGCAGCAGAAAGAGGCAGTTTTCGTGCTCCACGGCTAATTTAGTATGTAAACTCACGAGTATGAGGTACCCTTCGAAGTTAAGGTATCAAGTTCAAAGTGGAATAGGAGCGACCTGCATCCATTTTCAGCCTACTGTCCAAAAATGAGCTCCTTAGCTCAATTTTAAAAGCGCCCGCAAGATCGTGAACGCCGTCTGAGAAAAAAGGAGATTAACAGCAAAAACGCGCGGTCGTTCACTTTTTACTCTAAAACCAGCGAAACACTCCAAATCATTTTTGGGTGGTAATACTAGATTTTTGCGCTCTTTTTAATGCAATTTAGCTCTAATTTCTACGTTCACTCTGAACTGAGATTTTGAAAAAGAGGTTGCAAATTTTCCTGCCGAGCAGCATCCGGTTTCCTACCTGAATTGCACAGACCATATGTGTGAAACATTCTCTTGCTGTAGTTAGGTTTGTTGTATTTTTGTGCCCCAAACTTTATTAGTAGAATTCCGTACGGCAGGGTAAGCGGTTACTGTCACGCTGGACAACGAAGAGAGCGTAAAAATTTCAAACAATTGTAAATTCAATATGGGACGTGAAAATTTCGAGCCTACCGGTGAGGTACGCTCCCATTAGGGTAAGGAGTGTAGTGTTACGTTATCGAAAAACCAAAAAAACAATCGCATAAAAATCACCAAAAAAAAATCGGCAATCCATCCGAAAACTCACTGCGAAGTCCCAAAATCAAATTCAGTCTCGGAACTGTGAAAACAACCTTCCCATTAAGGAGGTCTGGATCTTTTTCACATCTTTGGTCACCAAGGGCGGAGGCGTAGCTTCATCATGGTTTGGGCAACGGTCTGCTTGAACCTGATATACGGTGGTAAACGGGAATCAGAGACCGGATTCATTAAAAGCCATGATTTGTGAGAAACCGGCTGCGCGAGATAATAGCATAGAACATTGAAGAGTGCAGAGAGTCTGTCTAACACTTATCCTGAAACTCTGGTCAACCGGGCTCCGAAAGTCGGCTAGTTGGTTTGGAAAGGGCTATTGTAAGACGTGAAGGGATCCTTCCATGCCACAGGAATCTCAGAACGAGCCCCATAGTTTTCCTCGCGATTATATCATATATTCCACGATGCCTTGCCGGAATAGGTTTAAAGGCAGTGTTCACGATGGAAGTCGTTTTTCTGTTTTTCCGCCTATCTTGATAACGGTCCTATGCTGATTCCAATGATGTCCCTGGAATCGTACAAGACCCCTGGAAACGGAGTAATGGCCCCTCAAAATTCAGCTAAGGAAGCATTGTGGACGAGTTGTCCGAGGCTTGTAACTCCCGTTTTTTGCAGCCGATGTGTGCGAGCTGACCTGAGTAAAGAGAGACGTAGGGAATGAAGGGAAGACCGGGGCTTTTTGATCGGAAACCATCGCTCATTTACCCACGAAGTCAGGGAACTGTTAAAGGACGTGGGCGGAGTGGCCCAATAGGTTGGCTGGCCCACGAAATTTTCACCCACTTATCGGCAGTTTTCCGTCGCTTTTCGGTTCTTAGTCTTCTTAGATGGACCCAAAGCTTACGTTTTAGCCAAATAAAACGTGCAACTTTTTCTTCGTGAACACTGCCTTTAAGGTTGTAACTCTCTCATTAGAAAAGGTTAGATGAACTTTTCAGACGTGTACAACGTAGAACCTCAACCCATTTCGTTTTTTGATTAATCCTTATTTCCTACTGCAAATGGTTGACTTCTTTGCCACACATACTGCTCTTTTTTCTCGAAGCACCTTAGCGCACATTCAAATAAATATTTAAATAATTAATAAACAGTCACGCAATGTAGAGAAATAAGTCTTAATTTGTGCTCTTAACAATGCAGAATAAGAGTCTCTCCCCATATTTGCCAGAAATGTACCATGTACATATTCTATTCGCGCTCATTAGGAGCTTATCCACATTCACGCCTCGAAAAACTGGATCATTCGATTTCTTCAGCCAGAGTATAAGTAAGTGAATGGAATGATCCCCATAACACTTCTATACGAAGTGTGCGCCATATTCGCACGAGCTCCTTGTGCCGGAAATAGTCCCTTCAGATTGGTACGATGTTTTGCGGATTCATTTCCGCGAAGCATAAGGATAAGGGGAGGCAGCGGAGCGAGGGAGTGGAAGCCCCACACACTGACGAGAATCATATGCCTACTCCATCCAGTAGCCAATGAATGGCTGAATGTGCACACATACGGAACAGATTAGAGCCATTGACAACATCGGCCTCATTCAGAAAATAACTTCTTCACTCCTGACCGAAAACACCTTGCGATTCCTTGATCTTAATTATCCAACACGATATCCAAAACTCAAAACTATGAAAAAAATTTGAATACGGTACAGTGTTCAAAAAAAAATCCGCTCAATCTTAGTTCAGGGTGTTCTCGCGGTGCAGAACACAAGTAAACATGAAGTCCGTTTACGGTTCTTCGAGGATTACTGCCAGATTACTGTATGTTGCTCGTAGCAGGGTTTGACCTCAGATTTCGCTGAACTTTGTCAGAAAGTTTTATACTGCTGATCAAAAACACTCTCGAGTACATTGTTATCCTGCAGTTGAAAAAAAGAAGCTGGACCAGTTCATTAAAGGCACAGTGCACCCTCAGACATGAATTTGGTGATTTTTATTTGATTGTGCTGCAGACCCCTCCTGTATAACACCTGCCAAATACGAGATCTTGATTCCTTCAAAAAGCGAGATATAAGCGACCACCAGAGGCCCGACCTCCTTCGCTCACCACCACAGACCCGGCACCCTACCAGAATTACGAACTCGATAGCGGCTAAATGGATGGATGAATTCTCAAGAAGTAGTCGTTCTTCAGTCCATTCCCGGACTATCTGCTTACCCTCGCTCGCTCTTGCGCAACGATTGCGAATTAAAGGAAATACAGGCCTGAGACAACTCGTCCACGAAATTTTTGCCCTCAAAATGCAGGCATTTTCTAAGAGCCATACCTCCGTTCGTGGGGGGTCTTGGACGATTTCAGAGATATCAATGTGATCAGAAAGTGGCTCTCTCCAAGATAATCGTGAAATCTGAAAAATATTTTTTGGGTGTCCTTTAAAGGCACAGGACACCCAGAAAATAAATTTTCAGATTTTATGCTTATCTTGGAGACAGTCAAACGCTGATCACAGCGGTATCTCAGAAATCGTCCAGGACCCCCTATGAACAGAAGTACGGCTCCTTGAAAAATTCCTAGATTTTGAGGATTAAAAACTGGTGGACGAGTTGTCTCAGGCCTGTATTTCTCTTCATTCGCGATCGTTGCGTGAGAGAAAGCCAAGATGAAGAAACAGTCCGGTAATGGACTGAAGAACGACGACTTGTTGGAAATCATGCATCCATCCAGCCGCTATCGAGTTCGAAAATCTGTTAGGGGTCGGGCCTGTGGTGGTGAGCGAAGGGGGTCGGGCCTGTGGTGGTCGCTTATATCTCGCTTATTTGGAGGAATTGAGATCTCGCATTTGGCACGTGTTATACAGGAGGGGTCTTCTACACAATTAAATGAAAATCTCAAAGTCCATATCTGAGGATGTACTGTGCCTTCAAAGCGGAGCTCTGGGAACTTTTCATGATGCGTTCTGAATCCTGATCGCAACCAAATAACCTTTATTGCGATAACGGAAGGTGTAGCCACATGTCTGGCAGTCGCGTTTTGCCCTCAAAATTTCCCTCACTGGAATGCCTCGAAATAATTGAGTCGAAAGCGTTGGGAAATCGACAAATAAACCACAGATTCGTGATCAGAGCCCTGAGGGATTTCAGGTCTAATCTGAAACATTTTTCTTGACAGCTATTAGAGCCTCCTTGTTAACATAAAAGAACGCTCATCCGGGGCGGCATGCATGAACGCTGCGAAGAAGGTCAGAGAGCCGCTCCGCGTCCTATGCGCGCAGCGTCGAGCCACGGGACTGCCCGAAGTGCATGACTTATATTGGTGTGTGGAAGACGTGAATCCACCATCTACAGCATTTTCTACGCCAAGCGGCATTTTTGCTGTGTTCCCAGTCGCTTTCTGGCGCTTCGTTGTCATCCCGTGCAGCTGAATAAATGGAAACGCGATTGGGATGACAGAAAATGCGAGCGTTCAGTTTGCAGTGGAAAGCGCATTTGCCTTAAAGGCGCAGTACACCCTCAGATATGAGTTTTGAGATTTTCATGTTATTTTGTAGAAGACCCCTCCTGTATAACACGTGCCAAACGCGAGATTTCAATTCCTCCAAATAAGCGAGATATAGGCGACCACCACAGGCCCGACCCCCTTCGCTCACCACCACAGGCTCGACCCCCTAATAGATTTCCGAGCTCGATAGCGGCGAAATGGATGGATGAATTCCAGCAAGTCGTCGTTCTTCAGTCCGCTGCCGGGCTGTCTCCTTATCCTAGCTCGACCTCGCGCAACGATTGCGAGTGAAGAGAAATACAAGCCTGAGACAACTCGTCCACCAATTTTTCACCCTCTAAATCTAGGCATCTTTGAAGAGGCATAACTCTGTTCAAAGGGGGTCTTGGACGATTCCAGAGATACCACTGTGATCAGCGTGTGACTCTCTCCAAGGTGGGCGTGAAATCTGAAAATTAATTTCTAGGGCGTCCTGTGCCTTTAAAGGCATCGTGCGCGATGAAAATTCACTTTCTATTTTATGTTTACAATCAAACAATCAGGGCTAGCTGACAATACCCACGAAACTTGAGGTTCCAAAAATGCGCCCGTTAATGGTTAGGGTCACCAGAAAACTGCTGTGGGGTCTATCATCTTCCACTTCTGGGTTGCTCATCTACCACTTTTTCATAGAATGTTGATGCGGCGGTCAATCAACATGAAAAGCAGTTGCGGCACAAACCAAACTTGCAGAAAAACTTTGAAAATGACAGTGGCGAGGTCTACAAATGCAGAAAAACTTCAGAAACTATTTTGGCGCGACATTCAAATTCACTTTAGCAGTGTATTCAAACAGTTTTCTCTCTTAAAACGAAGCTTTTTGAGGAACTCTTTCAACATTTTCGTTCACTAAGAAGCCCAGGCTATATAAAAACACGAAAAAATAATGTATGATTCTCGTCGTGGACACTGCCTTTAACGATACAATAATGTACACCACGCCCTTCGGCGCCGTCCCGTGGCTCGGCACTGCTGGAATAGAACGCGGCGCGTCTCCCTGACCTTCTTCGCAGCGTTCATGCATGCCGCCCCAAGAAATCCGAACTAATTGAAAACGCTATCAAACTGTGCAAAATTCGGAAGATCTGCTTGCGCCCAAGCTTTGCTCAAAGGGTTGTTTTGGGCGCTGAACACGAATGTCCGTTTCGAGATTTTGGGAAGATTACGGCGCACTTTGGAGGGTACAAAAAATACAAAAAGCGACCGTCTTGAGCTCATAACCTCTCGGATTAACCGGCTCGGGACAGGGTACTGCGCAGTTTAACTACACAGAATGTGGAAAAAGTTTTTGCACTCCCGTCCGTCAGCAAATATATAATTTTAAAATATTGAAAGGCCCTGAATCGCACTATTCTGGGTAAGGTAGGTCAATATCGAAGGGTTATGACGGTTACCGATCAATAAAAGCTTGTTTTATAGAATGGTGATCAACAAAGAACATGGGGCCTCGAGGCTCGCTCTACATGTGTCGTGATGTCCGTCTTCAGAAATCGCAAGGCGTCTCAGTAATTCGCGGAGAACTGTCTTCAGCAATATTTCTACCCTCAAGGTAAAGTGAAACTATGGAGGACCGGCCACGTATGTAACAGGAGACCGAAAACTGCAACTACACCAAAACTGGTGAAAGCGGTTAGGGCAAGGATGCGCCGTGACTCAAGAAGGTCAATGACAATGATGGTCGCTGAGGTAGATATCCCTAATCGTTCTGAACTGAGCATTATGATTGATGAGCTGCACCATCGTCCTTACAAAATGGCCAAAGCACATGAACTTACTGGAAGAATGGAGAAGTTCAGAGTGCTGAGATACAGAACCTTGCTGAAACGCTTTTCCAAGGCAAGGCACTGCGACATCCTTTTCTCTGAGGCATCGTCCATACGTGGCGAGAGCGTGCGATCACGCAAAATCGATGTTCATCAAGGGCACACGTTTTGCTTGCCGCTCACGCGCGCTCCCTCTCGCGCGCTCCCTCTCGCGCGCTCGCGCTCGCTCGCTCTCGTGCGCCAACGCCAGCTCAAAGAAGGAAGCAGCGAGTTTTGAGCTTGCTGCTCAATTTTCGAAGTAAGTGGCATCAAGCCTTTTGGAAAACTATTGTCCTTGTACCCCATAACCCCACCACAAAATACAAAAACCATAGGAAATGGTCAGCCGTTACGCCGATTCGAGCGATTGATCACCGGTCAAAGATTGTCAATCGAATCAAAACGAGGTGGGGGTGTTCGCCAGTGCATAATTGCTGGCACGGGCTAGTCCAGCGTTGAGGAGCGTCGAGAGGCGCAAAACAGCGGGAACGCAGGTTCTCGCCACGTATGGACAGAGCCTGATGAGTGCTTGTTCACAACAGATCAGATGGTCAACCACCCAATGATAGGGTAGTTTTACAAAGACTCATAGAAGCCAACGAACCAGGAATCATCGCTCATAGGACTGGGCATCCACTATGGCCGGAATCATACCTCCAGCGACGAGCGGCGCGACGTAATGTTAACCATCCATATCGACCGAAAACCGATATGCCTGATATGCACTGTCGCTGTCGCTGGTTGCGGGAAGTGTGATACCCGCCCATCACTGATGGTTTTTGGTGCGATCACCGCTGGATGCAAAATGCCACTGATTTTCGTGGAGAAGGGCGTCAAAAAGAACAGCGAAAACTACCTGGAAGACATCCTCAGCAAACAGGTACTTCCATAGATCAAATTTTTATTTGGAAATCGAAATTTGACTTATTAGCAGGACTCTGCGCCAGCCCATAAAACGAAGGCTGTACAGAGGTGGTGCGATAACAGCCCACCGGGGTTCATCTCCTCGTAGGGGAAAGAGCGTTATAGTCCAGGCCTCAATCTCTTGGACTACTCTGTGTGATCACTTCTAAAATCGAAGGCATGTGCTAAGCGTCACCCAAAGTTAGACTCTTCACGTCGCAGTTCTAGAGCAAGCATGGGACAATACTGGGGCGGCGTGCATGAACGCTGCAAAGGTCAGGGAACCGCTCCGCGTCCTATGCGCGCAGCGTCGAGCCACGGGACGGCCCGAAGTGCATGACGTATATTGGTGTGTCGTGGACGTTAGTGCACCGCACCTTCTACAGCATAATCTACGGCAAACGGCATAGTTTGTCATCCCAGTTGCTTTCTGGCCATTTTTGTCATCCCGTGTATATCAATAATTGGAAGCAAATGCGACTGGGTGACAGAAAATGAGCGCGTAGAGTTTGCAGTGGAGAGCGCAATTACGCCCGCGCAAACCCTAATTTACGCCATGCATTTCGGGGCCGTTCCGCGGCTCGACGCTGCGCACATAGGACGCGGAGCGGCTCCCTAACATCCTTCGCAGCGTTCATGCATGCTGCCCCTGAAGTCCACCATAGGGATCTGCAGAGTTCAAGTCGCGGCGTTGCACGCAGCGACGAAGAGCGCTGGACAAAGCAATATCGATTACATTCGGCAATGGGAGCGACCGACGCTGCGTGAAGGGCGACGAAGGGGCACCACTGATTGTTTCGACGCCGCAGCTGCCCTGCGTCACTGCCAGTCAGCGACAACCGACGCCGCAACGATAATGTTCGGAAGCATTTTTGTCGCTGCGTCAAGGCTTAAGGGGTCTGCAGAGTTGCAGCGTCCGGCGAGTGGTCGCCGAGCGTCAGCCTTGACGCGGCGACTAAAATGTTTTCCAACATTATCGTCGCGGCGTCGGTTGCCGCTCGCTCGCAGTGACGCAGGACCGTCGCTGCACAGAAACACTCTATGGTCAACCCCTCGTCGCCGTTACGCCGCGTCGGTCGCCCAAGTCGCCGAATGGGATCGATATTGCACCAATCATCACTGTTCGTCGCTGGAAGCAACGCCGCGACTTGAACTTTGCAGACCCCTTTACGCTCGGCGACCACTCGCCGGCCGCTGAAACTCTGCAGACCCCTTATCTGCGTGCCGCCGCAAACGCGTTCCCGAAAAGACTCTCAGCCTGTATTCAGGCGAAAGGAGAATAATTTGGAATTTAATGAGACTTAATGGTTCCTACTCAGGCGATTTTGAGCCCGAGCCGCCTGACAGTTCGGCTTGTGTTTCCTTAATCTCCGGGCCACTGCTGTTCCTGTTCGTGCCACCGCTGTTGCTGTCCGGGCTACTCCAGTTTGCCCGGATGGCAACAGCAGTGGCCCGAACAGCAACAGCAGTGGCCCGGAAAATGTGACAACACGAGCCGAACTGTCAGGCGGCTCGGAGCCGCGAATCGCCTGAGTAGAGAGTTACAGAACTCTCTAGGAACTTACAGAACATTATCTGAGTGAAAGAACTTCCGCCACAGCCTGTAGATGCCCAAGAGATACTGACAATAGAATTCGTTTCCGCAGATGCGACCTAGGCTTTGTATTCTTCTCTCGTAAATGTGATTCTAAGCGACCTCTATCTTCGAATAACCCTAGCCCATTTACCTTTTTCATCACTAGCCGACTCCGTCAGCATTCAGTGCACTTATCCTCCTATGACGTGCTTTTCGAAAGTCGCCTGAAGCAACTACGTGAAGGGTGGGGGAGTAGGTGTTTTTCTGTGTGTTCTAATGACAAAGCTTACGCTCAGATGACGTTAGCCGGCTGTCTCCCGCTGAAAGGATATGGAGGAGGTGGATTGTACTTGAAGATTTAGGGCGTGGGTGTCTGAGGCAGTCAGTCAGGCGACTTTTCCCTTCGTCGGTGTCACCTCGGTGACGTGTTGGTTATTGCTAGATATAGCCTCTGTTCAGTCAAGCTTGATTACCAGGTTTCTCTCCACCCCACGCAAACACTAAACCTATTTATTACTGACGACGTTGTCGGCAATGGAATAATGTTATTTGAAAGATACAATTGTTAATTATGAAATTGTTAGGTGTAAAAAGGGCACACGTAGGCTGACTAGTGAAGACCAAAATCTCTGTTCTGAGAAGAAATTGTTCAATTAAAGTAGGTATTGTAAGTTAAGAGGACGGTTTTTCTAATTATATAATTTTTTATATTTACTAACTTTATTTTATTTTGTTTTATGGTATTGTTCATTTTACATTATTACACGTATCGCCCGTGTCTTCAGATATTTCACATCCCTAGCTCTCTCAGGGAAGAGAAGAGAGCAACTAAAGCAAAAACTACATTGGTATAAAATCAATGAAATGTTATTATATTGAAGTTGAAAAGCTGTCGGAATTTTTTTCTTTTTCTCCTCTTTTGACATTTTTGATTATTGCATACTAACATATTCATTCACCGCCAAAACTTTTGGCTATTTGAATAACAATTTACACGAATGTCAAAGTACTGTGCTTATCTGGGCCCAATTCCGGTCCGCAATTGCGTCTCGACACGCTTTGCGGCCGCACGCTCCCGAGTCGGAAGAGCTTCCAGCGCCGCAGCCGCCAATCTGCTGACTCTAGGTGGGTATTGGAAACTGAAAACTAAGAAAAATTGGAGAAACTTGTGTAAAAAAGCCACATCGACTCGGCTTTGGCGCTGGAAACCCGACAGACTCGAGCGCGTGCGGCTGCAAAGCGTGTCGAGACGCAATTGCGGACCGGAATTTGGCCCAGAGAAGCACAGTACACAATGCTTACGTGGTTAAAAGAAAGAAGAAGAAAAGGAAGAATGGGAGGAAGAAGAAAGTAAAGAAGTGGAAGAGAGAGAAAAAGGAGAGGAAGAAGCAGACGAAGGGGAGAAGAATAGGAAAAAGAAGAGGAAGAGGAAAGGGAAGAAAAAGAGAGAAAGGGAAAGAGAAGGAGAAAAAGAAAAAGATTAAGTGAAAGAAACCGAAAAACGAGAACAAGTACAAGATCGAGAGAGAAAGAATTAAAAGACAAAATGACTGAGAATAGAAACTCGTGGAAAAGGAGAAAAAAACGGAAAAAGCAGAGTCATAAGAAATTAAAAAGGAAAGGAAGAAAAACTGAGGAGAAAAAGGAAAACGGAGAAAGAGGGGGAGGAGAGAACGATAAAGTGAAAGAAAAAGAAAAAACGGGAACAAGGATAGGATTGAAAGAAAGAGAATCTAATGGGCCACAAATCTGGAAAGAGAAACGTGTATGTGCATAGAAAATGTGAAAAAGAGAAAGAATAGAAGTAAGAAAAAGATGGAGAAGAGGAAAATAAGGAGGAAAAAGGGGAGAAAAAGAAAACAAGGAGAAAAAGGAGGTATGTAGGAGGAGAAAAAGATTACGCAAAAGAAAAAGAAAACCGAGAACAAGGACACTATTGAGAGAAAAGAACGAGACATGAAAGGAAGAAAAGAAAGAGAAGAGGAATGTGTCTAAAAGGAGAAAAAAGGAAAGGAAAAAGCAGAAAGAGGAAGAACAAAACCACAATACTGTGCTTATCTGGGTCAAATTCCGGTCCGCAATTGCGTATCGACACGCTTTGCGGCCGCACGCGCTCGAGTCAATCGAGTTTCCGGCTCCAAAGCCGAATCGAAATGGCTTTTTATACAGTTTTCTTCGATTTTGTTTAGTTTCCAGATTCTAAAACCCACCTAGAGTCAACAGATCTGCACCTGCAGCGCTGGAAACTCTTCCGACTCGAAAGCGCGCGGCCGCAAAGCGTGTCGAGACGCAATTGCGGACCGGAATTCGACCCAGATAAGCACAGTACCAGTCGTGCACACACTCTGAGAAGAATTCAGAACATTTTTCCTTACAGAGAATTTTAGAGAGCTTCGTTCAAATTTTTCATACCTATCACCCACAAATATAGAGAAACATGAAAAAAGAAGTCTATGAATTTATAATAATTACTGTTTTATGTCAAATTTTTTCACCTTTTTGTTGTGCAATTAGTGCAGTACGTCCACAGTTCAGTTGGACAGCGAGGGTGAGCGAGAAAAAACCCCGATTAATCGTCAATTAATCCGCATCAGCCACATAATCATTAGGTAATCGATGTTAATGTCGAAAGTAAAAGTTCGTTTACTGTTTGAAATTACCTAGAGCATGATGCATAATTGAAAAAGAAAGTTTATCATCTCGTAAAAGAAGTAAACTGCGTTGGAAATTTCTAGACATACGCATTCGACGATAAATTTTGAATTGATAAAAAGTTTGAACAAGTGATGGAAATGGAAAAAATAAGAATTTAGAAAAAAACTGACGAAAAAAACAGACAAGCAATTAATGAAGAGAGAAATGCTGCGTTGAATTGAACAGATCAGAATTAATTAAATAACCTGTGGACTGATTGATCGTTAGCGATTAAATACGTACATATTCCTAACTGTTTTCATTACCAAATGATTTTCAAACTGTTCTAAGAGCTCCGAACAATAGCATTTTCGAAATATGGTCTTTGTGAAATCCCCGAGGCAGTGAATTAATTCGAAATCCCTGATGGAAAATTCGTCTTCCACGGTTTTTTTATATTCCATATAAATAAAGATTTTGTGAAGAAAACAGAAATTGTAGGTCTCCAGAGCTCATCAAAGAAATTGATCAATTTGAAAAAATCGACATAATTTGATAAAAAAGAATGAAGCGAAGCAAAATTGCACATAATAGAATGCATAAATAAATACAAAGTCAGCAATAATAGAAAAATTTTATTTCGAGTTCTTTAAATATTTCATGACTATTCATGAGCAACTCAGAGTGGGTATCGGTAGTGTAATGGTAACACTCTCGCCCAGAAAACGAAACGATGCAGGTTCGAGTCCTGCCTGACCCTTGTATTCAACTCAGCAGCCTTGTGAAAATTTTAACTTGCGAACGGATCAATGTAATATAATAATGAAAAACGAATAAAAGCATCAAAACAACAGTAATAACAAAATAAACCGATACATCAATCAAATGTAACAACTAAATAAAATTAACAAATTAAACAAGCTCTACTTCTCAGATCAGGATGAACAGATTCGGAATTCTGTTCTCCACAATTTATTGAGTTTTCAAAAAATTTTCGACAATTTGATTTTTGTTTGTATAGTTTTCGAAAGAAAATTTTCGGATGCGTCGAATATTCGAGTACTTGAAGGCTCATTCATTATACCGCGTTCTATCCGCTGCTGTATTGATTTTTTCAGGCTTATTTGGCTCTCTCTCTCATGAATTCATTTGGTAAAATAGAGACCTGAACCAGTAAAATCGAACACTCCTACCTTCTCAATAAATCAATTATTCGAAAAACCAAGCAAATGGAATTTTCCAATGAATCGATTATTCTTATACTCGGAGGTTCAAACATTATAAACATTTCAATAGGTCCTAAGGCATCAATTAGGGCGACATGAATCAAAAACTTATCACAATTCAACCTTAAGGTCGGATTCATCATTGCGCTAACCTGTGGTTCGTCGATTTAGGATGGGTTTGCGCTAGTCCAGACAAGTTCAATCTTTGCGCTTACAAGGGAAGTATACAAAGCGTAGGTCGGATCTCGCAAAACGACTAGTGTTGTTAGTATCTCTTGTGGCTCAATAGTAAAACTGCGCAATACCCCGCCCCGAGCTGCAGATTCCAAGAAGTTATAAGCTTAAAAATATCATTTTTTTTTGCTTTTTGTACCTTCCAAAAAGCGCGCTAGTCTTCGGGAAATCCGGAAACGGACCTCGTAAATGTGTTCAGCGCCCAAAACAACCCCCCCCTGAGCAAAGTTTGGGTGAAGGCACATTTTCCATCCTTTGTCCAGACTGACAGCGTATTGGACTTGTACCGATTTTCGGTTCGGCGTTTATTTCTACCAATTGAGGGCTCTGGAAGCGTTTTAGAAAAATATTCCAGATTTGACCTAAATTTCTCCCAGGGAAGTTTTTCGGGCCGGTGATCACGAATCTGTGGTTTATTAGTCGATTTCCCAAAGTTTTCGGCTAATTTGAAGCTTTCCAACCGGAAAAAATTTCGAGAGAAAAACGCCACTTTCGAGATTCCTGGTTTTCTATGATTGATATGTCTCAAAATCATTCTCTGAGGATTATTTGGAGTGCTAAACACGGATCTGGGGTCGGTTTATCGATTTTTCGCAGATTACGGTAGATTACGGTGGGTATACGGTAGTTTGGTCAAAATCTCAGATTTTGCTCAAAATTTGTATACGGGGGTTATTCGGGGTGGAGAATACGAATTTAGCGTCAGTTTGTCGATTTTCAAAATACTAAGGTGGGTTTTGTCCCCTAAATAACATGTTACCTACCTTAACCTGCAGTAAACCTCAGAATTTAGATAAATGGACTCCAGATTCGTGTTCACCACCCTAGATTACCCCTCATCACAAATGTTGGGCTAAATCCGAGAAAATTTTTTGTAACCCCAAAAGAAATGCCTGACGGTACCATTGCCTTTTCGCAAGGCTTAAAAAACGCTCATAACTTTTTTGAACCTGCGGCTCGGGGCGGGATACTGCGCATTTTTACTACTGAGCCAGCCAGAAGAGGCACCAACGATACTAGTCGTTTTGGCAGATCCGAACTATGCTTTGAATACTTCCCTTGTTAGCTGAACCCAAATCGACAAACCCAGGGTTAACGCAATGATGAATCCAGCATTTAGACTTCGACCCATCTCCTAAGCACTACGATATTATTACTTTTTTCCTCAAGCGGCCGGATCTGGCGTAATTATGAGATAGAGAGAGCGAAATGAGCCCGAAAAACTAATATAGAGGCGGATAAAGCGCGGGGATTGAGGACAGCGATATTACTAGTTGTGTAAACGGGGCAGGGTCCTGAGAGTTATTCCCACACTGCAAAGATTACCCAACGAAAATCCAAGAATCATGGTGTAAGTTCGTTGGAATGATTCCAGAAGTCAGTAAAGAGAGAAAGACAAAGAAAAGAAAAAATTAGAAAAAATAGGTTAGAAATTGCAATTCTAGACTAGAAAAAATGGAACAAGAGAACAGAGAAAAAGAAGCGAAATTTCGTTTACGTATGAAGGAACGTGGCCAAAACAGAAAATGTGGATGCAAACGAAAAAAATCAAAATAGCAACAAAAAATGGGTAAAAAAATGCGTAGCGGCTAAACAAGTCTCGAATTTCATCCAATCGAAACAAAGCAAATAAACAAGGACACCGATTCAAAAGGAAGAAATCATTGTCACTAGCAACCAGAACAAATTTGTACTTCAAAAAAGGCTATTTTGAAGGCACAAAACTCAGGAATTTTTTGCCGTTCGAAACCCAGCTAGAGTCCTTTGGTCCACTCTTTGGGACTTTTTGCCGAGAAATACCCAAGAAATAGTCATGAAATGTCTGCTTACCGCGTAATAGCCGAGAAATAATCGGGAAATAGCTGGTTACCGCCAAATAGCCTAGAAATAACCGAAATTAGCCCACTAGGAGCCGCTGCGGAGCCTGGTGGGCTATTTCTCGGCGAAAACTATCAGAGTAACGCCTGCCAACTGTGAGATCTGAAATCTACTTATTCAGATGCAATACCGCTGCTTTTCAAGGGAAAAAATGGGCGAAATGGGCAAAGTGGGCAACAAAAGCGTCTTTCGACCACAACTCGCCTCAAACTACTCCGTTTTCATTTTCGAAAGGACCAAATTGTCCACTGTGCCACAATCTATCTAACTATATGGGACAAAATTAGAATTCACCTATGGAAACGCTCTTTTATGATGGAGTTAGTTATAAATTTGATAATGTTATCACAAGATAACGAGCCCATCCGATCAAAACAGGCGTACGCGATCTCTAGCATGGTCAAAATGAACCTGTCTTTCCCCATGAAAAATAATGTTGCTCCCAAATTCCGCGAAATCTTTTTATACGATTGACTATATCACGACATGCTGTACATTTCGGCGTTTTCGAAACTGAAAACGGAACACTTTGAAGCGAGTTGAGGTCGAAAGGCGCTTTAGTTGCTCACTATGCCCATTTCGCCCATTTTTCCCTTGGATAGCAGCGGTATTGTACGTGTAGGCATGAAGTACTCAGAGAGTCGGGGGGTCCTATTCGGCGACGATAGACTTTCTATTCAGGTACCTAGTCGAGCTGAAAGGAACTTTTGCAGCAGCACGTGCTGCTCCGAGGAGCACGTGGCCTGTTCGATAAGACTACGTGGCGCAGAGAGACAAAACCTTTGCTGCACCCCCATTTCCCACGCGGCAGCACGTGGCTTGTTCGATAGCTCTAAGTGGCGCAGCGAGGCAAAATTTTTGCCCCACCCTATTTCCCGCGCTAAAGCATGGCCTGATAAATAGGAGCACTTGGCCCAGACATGCAAAACCTTCTCCAAATCCCCGTTTCCCACGCAGCACCACGTGGCCTGTTCGATATGAGCACGTGGCGCTGGGGGCGGGTTTCCACACCTTCGATGAGAGCGGGTCTCCCCTCAACAAGGATATGGTCGAAGTCACGGACCGCAGTAGGGGATCACCCCCATAGCAGCCCACGACAGGGACATCACCTTCGCCACGGTCGACAGCGAGGGAGCTCCCCTCGCTGAGGACCGTGGGGGAGACCCCTTAGCGGTTCAAAAATCGTCCAGAAAGTGACTCGTAGTCACCTTCCAGGAGCGGCCCGAAAGGCGCACTGCACTCTCTTTGGGATCGAGCCCCTTATATACGTGCTGTGTGGCTGACATGCGCCGGGTCAGTTCTGAAGCGATCGATCAACGTGTTCAATCATGGGCATTGTGGCTCGTCCGTCGACCAAACTAATCGTTGTAGAATCGAAAGCGTATCGTGGCCGAGTGAAACGGCTATGATTGGCGGCACGTGCTTCTCACTAGGACGACGATTAGGCCACGTGGCGCAAACAAATTACGTGGCCATATCGTCGTCCAACCGCTTTGTAGTCGAGTCGAAAACCAATCGTGGCCGAATAGAACCCCCCGACTCCCTGAGTAGGAACCAGTGACCGGAACTATCTGGACGAGTTTTCAGATTCCTTTCGGAGTCAGACGCGCGGCGGATTTAAGCGAAAGTCTCTGATCTTCCTTCTTCCTGGGTCTCTGTATCTATTCATGGAAGGGACCAGGAACAGCGGTGCGCGGATGTTTCTTTTAATTCTAGAAAGCAGAAAATCGAGTTTTTCAGAAAAGAGAAAGCACAAAAAGGCCAGAAAACAGAAAACAAAATAAGAAAACAGGAAAAATTGAAGTACTTATACCTTTACTTACACCCCCAGGTTTTAGAGAACCATGATCTGGATGTTGTAGGCATACTCCTGTGGATCGAAAATCTGTGTTCGAAATTCCCTAATTGCCTCAGAGATTTACAGGAGATTTCCAGAAGGGGGTACTTTCAAAGGCAATTTCGAGGGTGATCTAAAAAATTGCTTAGGATTTAGCTCAAAACTTTTTCTAGGGGTTGTTCTGGGCCAATGCCAATCTGAGGCCCAGTTTTCAAAAATTTCGGCTGATTTGGGCTGGCCAAACGCGGCTTTTGACGAAAACCTGAATGCTACGATAAAATAGCCCATAACAGAGGTTTATTTGGCTGCTTAAAGGCAGTGTTCACGATAAAAAATGTGT
Source organism: Aplectana chamaeleonis (assembly GCA_029168955.1). Lineage (NCBI taxonomy): Eukaryota > Metazoa > Nematoda > Chromadorea > Rhabditida > Cosmocercidae > Aplectana > Aplectana chamaeleonis. The sequence continues at coordinate 1,619,775 of JAPDOI010000013.1, read as the reverse complement.
TTCAGTTTCCACCAGGAATGGGTAGTGGAAGGGCACACTGTAACGTTGACGTCGAAAGAACGCATAAAAACGAGCCAGGAAGAGCCCCAAAAGAGCCCGAAGTTGCAACTTCGAGCGCATTGAAAACCCCAAAAGCGCATCACACGCCCACCGACGTGAACAAATGAATGCTCGAGATCGTGAGATGAGCGATGATTTCCGATCATTAGCCCCGTTCTTCCCTTCATTCTCAACTTCTCTCTTTACTCAGGTCAGCTCGCATACATCGGCTGCAAAAGACTGAAGTTACAAGCCTCGGAAAACTCGTCCACCATGTTTCCTTAGCTCAAATTTTGAGGAACCATAACTGCGTTCCCAGAAGGTCTTGTACGATTTCAGAGGCATCATTGGAATCAGTATGGGGCCGTTTTCAAGATGGGCGGAAAAACAGAAAAACGATTTTTATCGTGAACACTGCCTTTAACACAAAACTGTGGTCGGCTTATCGATTTTTCTTGCATTACGGTATGTAACGGTGGGTATACGGTAGATCGGTCGAAAATTCGGATTCGGCTCAAGAAATTGCTGTGGACACCATTTGAGACGCAGACATTTGTCGATTTTCGAAGTAGAATAAATTGAACGCATCGTACGCGCAGAAAACCTTATATTATTTTTTTGATCTCATTGTATAGCTTGGTTTCCTTACTGAACGGAAAAAGCCACTGAAAAACCCCTTCTTGTGAAGAAGTACCAGTTTGCTTACACTGTAAAATGGTTTTGAATTTCGCGCCAAAATGGTTTTTGAAGTTTTTCTGCATATGGAGACCTGGTCACTGGCATTTTTCAAATTTTCCCGCTTGTGGAGCAATTACCATAATTGTTTTCCATGTTGTTTGACGGTCTCATTAACATTCAATGAAAAGTGTTAGATGACCGACCCAGAAGTGCTAGATGACCGACCGACCCACAGCAGTTTTCAGGTGGGCATAACTCTCAAGGACTCATTCTCAAAACCTCAAGTTTCGTGGGTGATTTCAGCCAGCCCGAATTGCTTGATTATACCCAAAAAATTGAAAGTTATTTCCAGCGCGCACGATGTCTTTAAGGTACGTTGTGCTAGAACGCAACACGCCCACCGGCGCCTACAGTAATCTCAAGCCTAGCAACAAACAGACCCTGAATTCGCGATGAACGCACCAAATGACCCCCCACCTAAAGCTTTGAGCCGAATCTGAAAAAAAATTCTGAACACCCCAAAAATTCCCTGATGGGAAGGTACTCTTACGTTTTTGTGAAGCAATGAGAATTTCTTTTTTTCTGGAATCCCCAGGTTTTTAGACAACTTCGAAACCGGATCATTCATGTTATGACGCAAACCTACAACAACGAAAACATGGTTTTTCGAATCGTCGGAGTGCGGGTAAAACAGTCCCCAGTAAGAATTAAGATTGAAGTCAAGGAAAAAATTCCAGAGAATTCCAGATAGCGGAGAATAACAGTTCTGGCTTCGGCGCATAAATATGCCACACAGTGCAATACAGGGTAAACATTGGGAAAAACAAATATGTGAAATGAAAAGAAATATCAATCAATCATTAGGTTAAGACTTCTAGTTATTAGAAAATTTACACCATAGTTGAATTCAGGTTCACGACATTTGCAACACGTTTGCGGCATTCTTTAGACATCAAAACAGTACTGTCGGGTCCAAACCTGTCAAAAAGCAATCCGCCGCGCGGACGTGTTAAGCACAGCTGAGGTTCACTGTGGTGGCAATTTGCTAACGTCTAGAAATTTTAATATTGTAGAGATATACTCACCGAAACGCTGAGCAATAGAGAGTAGAGAATTGCAAAAGACGGGTCCACAAAAGATTTTCATTGTCACAACAAACACTTCCTGTGATACTTAAGAGGCGGGGTGACACTTAAGGATTTCGTGTACTTCTAGTGCGTTTTTCTCAATTTCTACGTCATTTTAGTTCTACCCGGAGGCTTAATAAATATAGCGAATAATCTCAAAATTGAAGATTACCGTGAACACTGCCTTTAAACAGCCCTTAGTTAACCTCTTTTAATGACGATCACGATGGAAGTGAAGGAAAAATTCCAGAATTCTACAAAGTGGAAAATAACCATTCTGGCTTTGGCGTATAAACATGACATACAGTGTAAGACAGGGAGAACATCAGGAAAAATAAGTATGTAAAATGAAAGGATATATCGATCAATCATGAAATCAAGAATTCTAGTTGTTAGAAAATGCACACCATAATGGAATTCAGGCGTTCGAACACGTCCACGATATACTTCAGATTTCAAGACAGTAAAATCTGGTCCGAACCTGTCAAAGCACGCAATCTGCCGCGCGGACGTGTTAAGCACAGCTGAGTTTCATTGTGGTGGCAATTCGCTAACGTATAGAATTTTTAATATTTTATAGATACACTCACCGAAACACTGAGCAGAGTGCGCCACGAGTTGCGCAATAGTCTGCGGTGCGTCGCGGACTGATCCCATACGCAGTCCGCCACAGCTGACTGTGCTGCTCTCCGTACTGCCGGGCTCAGGTGGTGTGTCAGCAGAAGTCCGACAGCGAGTAGTCGCACATCGCCACCATTCACCGCATCGACAGGTGGGATCGATGATCTGCGAGGAGGGAATCCTGCCTTAGCCTCGTACTACAGATGAGTACTACTCCACTGCTGCTGCTCCAGCTACTGCTGCTAGAACGACGACCACGACGACGACGACGACGATGGCAGCATCGATTCAGGGACAGCCGACCACGCCTCCCATCGCGATAGGCCAGCTTTTGGAAGGCTGCCAAGCACCGACACTAGCGCGCACACACACACACTCACATACATGCATACATGCATGCATGCCCGTCCCCCTCTCATCCCTCCGCTGAGCCTCACCCCTCGGGCGGCCACGTCGGGTAGACGTTGCCGATGAGGACGATGAGACGAATAGGCGTAATGACGGACACAGCGTCTTTTAATGGCAGATTGCGGCCACCGATCGGCCACTCTTCAGCGCCAACGTTGGAGAGGTGGAGGTGACGAGTGGCTAAATATAGACTTCCATAAATAGAAAAGACAATTTAAGCACAAAAAACCAAATCTCATTCAGGGAAACACGATTAAAACGTCTGTAGTTTTCGAAGATTTCCGAAAGATTACGTTGAAGGAATTGCTCGCGCTGGAAACCACTTTCCATTTTCGGACTCAATTTCATGAATAAGCCCTATAAACTACACCAGTAAACTTCGGCGCTCCAGAAACGTAGGGTTATGAGGTTGGAATAGGTTAAAGGCATCGTACGCGCAGAAAACCGTATATTATTTTTTGATGTTTTTGTGTAACTTGGCCTCTCTGGTAAACGAAAATGTCGAAGGGGCCCATGAAAAACCTTTATTTGTAAAGAAAAGTCAATCGGAACACATTGTATACGAATTTGAAATTCGCGCCAAAATTCTTTTTGAAGTTTTTCTGCTTTTGGAAGCCTCGTCACTGTCATTTTCGGAGTTTTTCTGCATGTGGAGTTCGTGCCGTAACTATTTTTCAAGTTGTCTTACGGTCGCACCAACATTCTAGGAAAAAGTGCTAGATGACTGGCGAGAATTGGTGGCGGATCTTCATTTTTGACGCCTTCCAACCTCATTGCCCAACGTTTTTGACGGGCCAAAGTTTACCAGTGTGGTCTACCGGGCTCAATCATGAAATTGAGCCTGAAAAACGAAAATTGATTTCCAGCGCGAACGATGCCTTCAAGGATAAACAGCCGCCACCAGTTCTCACCAGTCATCTACCACTTTTTCATTGAATGTTGAGACGACCATAAAAGAACATGAAAAATTGTTACGGCACGAACCACACATGCAGAAAAACTTCGAAAATAACTGTGTTGAAGTCTACAAACACAGAAAAGCCTAGAAACGATTTTGGCGCGAAATTCGAATTCAATTTTACAGTGTATTCAGACTGATTTTCTTCACAAGTGAAGGATTTTCGTGGATCCTTTTGACATTTCCTTTCACTAGAGAGGCAAAGCTATTTGAAAACATGAAAAAGTAGTATACGGTTTTCCGCGCATACGATGCCTTCAAGATACGCTTCTTATAACATATAAGGTTGACGTTTTAGGTATGGCTGAAACGTTGGCAACTTAGAAAAATCAAAAGAAGTTACCTGTAATATAAATGTAACTTCTTCGAATAATGTCTCACGTAACATACATTTATATAACATGTAACATGCATTCATATTACATGTAAGTTGCACTTATGTTACATGTACCTAACATTTATATTTTACTATGGGTGGCCATCAGGGCTGTGCGTAACTGGATTTTGTTATTTCGTAAATCGTAAATCGTAATTTTTCAAATTCCTCGTAATTCGTAAATCGTAATTCTTAATTCGTAACAGATAATGAATAATCACACACATGGCTTAAACCTCATTCGATATGGAAACACCTCATCACTAAAGTGCCGAGTTATCTTCAAACAAAACCTCAAGCCCTACCTTTGATGTGCAAACACATTAGTGATGAGGTGTTTTCACATCAAAGGTAGGGCTTGAGGTTTGGTTTGAAAATAACACGGTTCTGAGCAGTACTTGAAAATTTTTTCAGTGAACGTACGTGGGATAGAAACAACTTTACAGAACAGTAAAATTTTGAGCTTGACCAAGTACCGAACCTGTGCCACGTTTTGCCATACTCTTGAATATGGAAATATAAAGAATCATGGCTATATCAAACACAGTTCGGTGAAAGCCAAGGAGGGAAACACTGTGTTAGGAAAAAATGCGGTGTTCGAGAGTTGAAGGCCATATTTGTCTAGGGAAGGATACACACTTGTTTAAAGGCAGCATACACGCTCGTAAACGTGATTGAGATAACTACGGAAATAGAATGGTATGGCCTAGATTACAACGCCTACGCATTTTGAAGTGTCAAAAACGATCCACAATGCCGCTCCATTAGTTAGAAGTTGGCCCCGCCCTGTACTTTCACGCCCCTGTATTTGCCTTTTTCCTGTAACCCAAGGTTGCTGGGTCATATTCAAAGTCGGTACTGTTGGTTGATTGGCTAACAAGTGAACCACACACGTCACTGACGGCGAAGATGGCCCAGCGACCCTGCGTTGGAGGAAAATGGCAAATTCAGCGGGCGTGAAAATACAGGGCGGGGCCAACTTCTAGCTCATGTACTCTGGCATTCGCTCGCGTGTTGCCCCGGAGGGCGTGGCCAATTTCGCGTCCTTTTTCGTCGGCGCTAGACGTTCCACATAATCGCGCCGGCGAGAGTCGAGTGCCCACAAAAAAGATTGTGGGCAATGCCCACAAAATCTTTGTGAGCATTGTGTGGACTGTCTCGCCCCAGCTAGCGCCGGCGCGGAGGAGGCCTGGGCGGTGGCGTGTGCGGTCGCGTCGCGTGCGCCCGCGTGTTTTCTTTCTCTCCTGATCATCACCTCAATCTTCCTCCATTTTCCACTTTCTTCTATAAGCTCATGTCTAGTGAGGCTCTTAAGGGAGCTACTTTTAGTTAGCCTAACTATTCTGGAAGAAATGTAACTCTCTAGAACCGTTTTTCGGTGTAAAACCGATTATGGTCTTCGCATCTGCCTAAAACCACACCGAAAGGAGTTATAGACGTTTTTCGTCAGATTTCTGTACCTGTTGTACCTTCCAAAACGTGCACTAGTCTTCAGAGAATTTGGAAACTGACCTCATAATTGTGTTCAGCGCCCAAAACAACCCCTCTGGCCCAAGTTTGGGTGAAGGCACATTACCCAAACTTTGTACAGACTGATAGCGTTATGGATTTGTACGGATTTTCGGTTGGGGTTTATTATTATCAATTAGTGGGCCCCGAAAGCGTTTTTAAAAATGTTCCAGATTTAACTTAATACCCTCCCAGTTGTGTTATTTGGGGCGCTGATCACGAATTTGGGGGTTTATGTGTCAATTTTCTGAAATTTTCGACTTGATTCTCTCGAAGCTTTTTTTTAGGAAAAATTTGATGGCAAATCGCGACTTTTGACGATTTCCGAAGTGGTACGCTAGATACAAGTTTGGAATTTGCCACCGGCGCAAAATTCTCACGGAAGTGAAATGGTTTTTTTTCAAGAGTTCTCCATGTTTACTGCCTGATACCGTGACATATTGATAGTGCCCCCGATTGCCACTTTTGACCAGAATCCGATTTTTTTTTTCTCAAAAACACCCTAAAATTTCATGGGGGTGGGAACTATACTTCGACCAAATCGAATGATTCGTAAACTAAATGTTCGATTAAAGAAGGGGACTTCGAATCATTCGAAAAGTCGAAAATTAAGAAGGCCATTTCCGAATTATTTGGAAAATCGAATATTCGAAAAGTGAACATTTCCGAATTATTCGCAACGCCGAACATTTGAAAAAAAAACGATTCCCGATTTTTTCTAGAGTATGTCAACGAATATTTGGAAAACGAATATTCGGGCTTTTTTCAGCTCGCAGCAAGTCCGCGCAAAACAGCAACTTAAAGGCTGTGATCACGATGAAAAACGTTATAGAAAAAACTACAAAAATCAGCTTAGATCAAAAATAGCTCAAAAACTATGACGGTAGAGCGGTGAAAAACGGGCTAGAATTAGAGTTTCTAGGGCCCAAAGAAGCTGTTTCGTGCACACGTGCACAGCGATGACGAAAAAGATCGCCGTCTCATGCCGAGCAGTCAAAAATCATCGACATTCAGAGGACGAAATAAATGCAAATTTAACGAATAAAAACAGTTGAACAATGAAAGCATCACTTCAGTCAATGTTTTTGACTAGATCTGTACATAAATCCGTAGGTTCATTGATTGAAATTCAATTTCAAGCCAGCTGATGTTCTTGATAAAAGAGGTCACCGATGCCGATGATGTGGAGTGGGCTCGTCCACCATCAAAAGACAAGAAAGTTCAGGCTTCAAATTTGGCCCAAAACAGTGGTTTTTTCGCGATTTTTTCCTATAGGTCCTACTTCTCGAGACCCACAAAAGGGTTTAGAGAAAAAAAGACCACAAGCATATTTGATCGCGACCACTGCCTTTAACGTGAGCTGACAGAAAAAATGGAAATAGTGTGTGAATGAAGGAAAAGATGGATAGCTTCCAAAAAAAGTCCTCCGGAGAACTTTTTCGGAAGCTATCCATCTTTTTCTTCATTCACACACTATTTCCATTTTCTCTGTCAGCTCCCGTTTGGTTGCAGTTTTGCGCGGACTTAACGCGAGATCACATACGATAACGCGTTTTCCTTACGCTTACGCTTGCTGAAGAGTATGCAAGTCGTCGTGAATGGGGTGCAGGACGTTTATGATTTGGTGCAGTACCACAGTGTGAGTGTGCAGGATGTGTGCAGGACCTCACTGGGGGTGTGCAGGACTTCACTGAGAGTGTGCAGGATCCCATTGGGAGTGCGCAGGATGTGCAGGACCCTACTGGGTCCTGCAATCCTACTATATGTACTGCACACATGCACATGACACCCTGCACACTCCCAGTGAAATACTACGCACAATCTTTGGGCCCTAGAAACTCTGATTCTAGCCCGTTTTTCACCGCGCTACCTTCATAGTTTTTTCAGCTGTTTTCAAGCTAGGCTGATTTCTATAGTTTCGTAGATAAAGCTTTTCATCGCGACCACTGCCTTTAAGCCACACTCACAAGCGGCGAGGTAGAAGAGGAAGAATGGGAAGAAGACGAGGAAGACGAGGAAGAGGAAGAAGAGGAAGAAGAGGAAGAAGAAGAAGAAGACGAGGAAGACGAGGAAGAGGAAGAAGAGGAAGAAGAAGACGACGAGGAAGACGAAGAAGAAGAAGACGAGGAAGACGAGGAAGAGGAGGAAGAAGAAGAAGAAGGGTTTGGAAGTACAAGGTGTCTAGAGAGTAGACGGAATCCGTGAATAAACAACGCAGTGGGGTCCGAATGATCAAATGATGAATCCGAGCTACACGTGGTTTGGGGGGGGGCAACATGTGGTTTAACGGGGCAACCAGGAAACCTGCGGGGCAACAAGTGATTTTGCGGGGCAACAAGTGATTTTAGGGTCAGCAGTTGCTCTTTCGGGGCAACAAGTGATTTCGCGGGGCGACTAGTGATTTAGTGGGGGTACAAGTGGTTTTGTGGGCACAAATGCTCACAATCGCCCCACACTTTCCATGTCGCGCCCCAGAAAAATGACTTGTTGCCCAGGTGTCACTGGGCAACAAGTGAGTTTGTGTAGGGCTACACGCGAGCGAATGCCAGAGTAGCGGCGTTTTGGGTCATTTTTGACACTTCAAAATGCGTAGGCATTATGTTGTAAGCCATACGGCTCGATCCACATTGTTATCCCAACCACGTTTACGAGCGTGTATGCTGCCTTTAAAGGCACTGTTCACGATAAACTTCATCCTCGAATTTTCCTAGGCAAACTCTTCTCATGGCTCTCAGAAGCAGAACAGCGTCGAAGAAACAGGACGAAAAGCTACCCAGGAGCCGCAAAACGGCTTAGAAAAGTGTGCAAACCCCGCCGCTCTGGGCATGTCCGGCCCCTTTCCGCCCCGCGACGTGAACAATGAACAATCGAGAACGTTAGATGAGCGATGGTTTCCGATCAAAAGCCCCGTTCTGTCCTTCATTCTCAACTTCTCTCTTTACTCAGGTCAGCTCGCATACATTATCGACAAGAGACGGAAGTTACAAGCCCCGGACAACTCGTCCACAATGCTTCCCTAGCTCAATTTTTGAGGGACCATAAATCCGTTCCCAGAAGGTCTTGTACGATTCCAGAGACATCATTGGAATGAGAATGGGACCGTTCCCAAGATGGATAAAAAACAAAGGAGATATTTTCCACCGCTCCACCGACTGTGCTCGTTTATGGAACAAAGAAGGGTTGGAACCCAATAACAAATTAGAGGCGGTCGGTGTGAAAAGCGGAGCAGTCGATCGTTAGGGAATCTCATTATCAACAACTATATTTTGCCATAACCGACCTTTCTGCTGTTAACTGCGCCCGCCTGAAAATGCCAGAGAAAACTTTCACAGCATGTTGAAATTGGAAAGAACAATCAAATGCTGGAAATGCAAAAAAGTTAATTTTAACCATGCTGTAGACAGCAACTTTATATTCTCTGAAGATTCTCGGCTCTGAGCCCCATCGAACAGAATCGGGGCCGCTTGACAGTTTGGCTCTTGTTCTCAATTTCTGCTGTTGCTGTTCGGGCGAACTACAGGAGCTCGGACAACAACAACAGTGGCCCGGAAATCAGCAACAGTGGCTCGGACAGCAACCGAAGTCGATTCGCAGATTGAGAGAACGAGCCGAACTGTCAGTCGTCTCGAGGCCGAGAATCGCCTGAGTTGTTCTCCCCAGTCGCATATTCACGATTTGTTACGATTTGTTACGATTCGTTACGATTTTAGGTCGAAATTTCGTAAATCGTAAATCATAAAAAAATCACCAAAAACGGCCGTAATTTGTAAATCGTAAACCGTAATTCGTAATTACGCACAGCCCTGGTGGCCATCACGTGACGCAGACGACATGCGACGCAGAGAGCGAGTCCCAGACCACACACTACACGAAAAAATGCTGTGCTGGGCCTTCCCTGCTAGTGTGGGGTCAAAAACTTCAAATTTGGGTAATTGAACCAACAGCAACGCCAGTCGAAAGCCTGAACCCGCGAGTGCGTCGTACATTCCCCTTGGAAATACCTTCTCGGCCGAGTTAAGTTACTTGCAACTTATATTGTGCCATTTAAGTTCCATGTAACATATAGGAGGCGCACTGCACGCAGTATCTTCTTAGAAAAACAAAAACGAGTTACTTGTAACATATCTAAGCTGATGAAAGTTACTTGCGACTTATCTCAAGTCATTTAAGTTACAAGCAACATATTGACACGAAACCACGTGTAATGCGCCTCTAATATGTCACATGTAACTTAAATGGCACAGTGTAAGTCGCAAGTAATTTAAATCGGCTTAGATATGTTACGAGTAACTTGTTTTTGGGCTTTTATGTTACAAGTAACTTTTTTTCATTTTTCTGAGAAAGAATTTTCTCGAGGCTTCGATCACGAATACAATATTCTTCTTCGAAGTTTGGCAGGAGAAGGGTGAGCAATGGTTGATCCGATTTTTATGGTAAATACTTCTTTGAAGGCAGCAGACGCACTCGAAAATGATATCGTTTTTACGAGATAAATAAATCGAAGGTTTGAAGTTGGCAGTATGGGAAACAAACGACAAAACGGACGAAAACTGCATGCAAATACGGGATCAACGATTGTTTTTGTCAAGAGGTAAAAGTGGACAAGTTCTACCCGCGCGTTTGATATAGCGAATACTAACGACAAAACTGTAAAGATAGCGAAGTCCACGGACTCTTACATCCTCTACTGGAACGCATACTTCGGTAGAAGCATCAAAAACCAGTCGAAAAGACCGTATTCGTGTAATGAAGGGTCGGAGTTGTCGAAACTCATGGGCGGGGCTGACAAAATTTTTTGATTTGCATTGCTCAATTTTAGTGGTTTTGACTCGTTTTTGACGCTTCTAACGGCGCGAGCCTTCTACTAGGGACCATTCGACCCCAGAAGCGTAGTTATCCCAACAACTTTTTCGAGCAAGTCGGTTGCCTTTAGGCCATCATGAACTTTCAAAAAAAAAGGAAACGGATTCGTCATCAGCCTTCCAATGAACCTGCCCAGACAGTATCAAACTAGCCGGAGAATTTTAATAAACAGCCTTATACTACCTCCCAGTGGCAGCTTGCTGGCTATCGCCAGCCGCTGCCGCTGGGGTCCGGATCACGGGTGTGCGGGAATTTCTGTTTTCTGTTTTCTGGTCGTTTTGGCCATTCTGAACGTTGGAGGAAAAACGCTTAGGAACAAGATATTGTTGGTTGTCAGCCTGCTCACAATTGACAATATTTCTATAAATGCTTGTTTTTCGCCGTTTGTATTGCTCTTAGACCGCATTCATACTTTTGTGAATCGGCAAATGTCGCGGATTATCAGTAGAAAATGAGAAATCAGATATTTGATATCCGTATACAAGAACGTAAAGGCCAACCGAACATTGCTCGACACGACGCGGTCACGTCACGGCTCTCGTAAACAAAATTGATGATAACCAATTGATAAGGGGTAGGGTATAAAATAAGTGGAGAGCGGTGTGTCTTCATTCACATGCCGTCCTTCTTCAGAGGTCAGCAGTTGAGCACCTACCTGGACTAGGAATTAGAAAAACAGCACCATCGATGGTCAAGATATAACAAAATCGGAATAAAAACTTAGAAAAATTATAGAGCCGTGACGCGACCGCGTCGTGTCCACCAATGTTCGGTTGGCCTTTACGTTCTTATTAACCGTACCAGACATCAGCTTTTTCATTTTTCTACTAATTTCCGCGGCGTTTGTCGCTTCCGCAAAAGCCTGGGTGTCGAACGGAAAAACCAGCATTTATGAGAATTTTGTGAGTTAGGGCGGGCGCACAACAAACAATTAGCCGTTCTGACCTGTCTTTGTGCTTTTCCCTGCCAGTTTTCTTTTTTTCTCGTTTTTGTGATGGCCAGACTGGCATTCTCATGATGAGAACTCAACAACCGAATTTATCGCGCTCACGTACTCGTACAGTAGTACTTTGGCACAATAGAGTTTGCATCCCAGGGCAGACATGAAATTCAACCCTTCGCTGTCAGCAGCAGCTGCTGCTAACAGCGGCATTTGGTTCCAATGCCTGCTGGCAATAAACCCCTCGATATTGAAAGCAGCTGCTGCTGACAACGAGTTGTTTAATCCGGTTTCGAGCCTGAGATGCAACCCCATATTGTGCTGACGTGCTCTGAGAGTTTCGCCCTGTCACTGGTCAATAAATAGCCTGGTAATGCCTGCTTTCTGCGTGGTAGCCAAGAACTGGTCGGGAAGTAGCTGGGTGCCGCGAAATGGCCGAGAAATAGCCGCCTAATAATGCTCGGCGAGTAATGGCAGCCAAATAATGCTCTCCAAGAGATGTATACGACGCATCCTTGAGGTGGGATTTGAATATCAACACCGCCGTCGCTTCAGATACCCACGTTTGCGGTAGTTGGACCCTGCCTAGCACTAGGAGGCCCCGCCTAACCGCTGGAGGCCATGGTGGCTGCTCGGCGAGCCGGTGGAGTCGGTATGCTTGTCCCGTTTTGGTCATTTCGCGGTTGTTGCTCGGCCACTTCTAGGCTATTTCATATACTTAACATGATCTCAGCCGCCTAATATCCGAGAAATAACCAAGAAGTATCCTAGAAATAGCACATCAGGAACCCCCGTAAAAACTGGTGGGCTATTTCTCGGCTAAATCTCTCGGAGTGAGTGTCTTTAATGATGATCTAACCCTCATTGATGTTTCATTGATGCTATCAATGTCTTATTGGTCATTTGTGCAGTGTCGTAGATATTGTACCACAGGTATAATAAGCGCGTTTAGGATTACACTCTCTTTTCATTTGAAAAAAAGAGGTTCAAATGCAATCAATATTTTATCTGAATTTTTTTCTGTTTTCTGGCCGTTTTGGCCTTTCTGTTTTCTGTTTTCTGACAAACTCGATTTTCTGTTTTCTGAAAATTTTTTAAAAATTTCCGCGAACCCCTGGTCCGGATCAGGGATGAGCGGAGTTCCGCGTTTCGCGTTCCGAAACCCGCAGTTTCGCGCATTTCTGGCATTCCGCGTTCCGCATTCCGAAAACCGCAAAAAAAACGCTGCGGAATGCGAAAATATCGGGTCCTCCGGGAGGAAGGAAACAGTAGATGAATTCTGAATTTTTTCGCGTTTCGCGGTCCGAAAACCGCAGTTTCGCGCATTTCTGGCATTCCGCGTTCCGCATTCCGAAAACCGCAAAAAACGCTGCGGAATGCGAAAATATCGGGTCCTCCGGGAGGAAGAAAACAGTAGATGAATTCTGAATTTTTTCGCGTTTCGCGTCTCGAAAACCGCATTTCCGCGCATTTTCAGGCGTTTCGCGCCCGATTTCCGAAAACCGAGAAAAAATTTTCTGTTCCGAAACCCGAAAACAGATTTCCGAAGTTTGACATTTTTGTTCCGCTAATCCCTGGTCCGGATGCGCCGGCCCATACGCCCTATCCCCTCCAGCATCTGCGAGAGTAGTGTTTCAAACTGAAAACTCAAAAACGAGATTTTTCATGAACACTGCGTTTAGGGGAGAAACTCGGAAACGAAAATAATCGCGAGTACTGCCTTTTGAGGGAAACAAGCATTTTGCGGTTCTTCGGGATTTTCGCAACACACAGCGATAGATACGATAGATACAGGGTTGCATACAAAATGCAAACCCCGGAGCTATTATTAGAATGGTAATGGCCGTTAAAAGCCCTTTTTCAGCTGCGGGTCTATAATAACAAAAGAGTGCGAGCCTCTGAGACCGGCAAACCCTAGATAGATTCAGTTGCAATGTTCTGCAGGAATCACCTTACCTTTGACATCTTTGATGGACCATCCTCATCGGTGATATTCTCGATGTGGACCAGGGATGTGCGAGATTTTCTGTTTTCTGCTTTCTCTTTTCTGCCCATTTTTGACCAATTTTTTTCTATTTTCTGTAAAAATAGGCAAACTTCAGCAGAAAACAGAAAAAACCGTGAACCGCGATTTTTAACAGGATTGCCCTTGGGGCCAAAGGCCGGATCCATCAAAGGTGAATCAATAGATTGAGGGTTAATGCAATCTGGGTGTTCTGCACTTCCCTCGCACCAAACTCTTTTACTCGCTATACTGTTATCTATCCTAGCGCTTCTGGAGTGGTGGCAGGAGGCACTGTTGCTCGCATTACTCGGTCGGATTCGATTCTTGCCCAGAGTCAGAAAACCTACTACCTCTCCGAGATCCTTGAGTTGGTACCAGGTCCATGTGGGGGAGGCGAACCCACTGACTGGAAAGTCGGCTCGCCAGCAAGTCAGTAAAGAGCCCCAAAAAGCATTCAAGCCTTAACGAATACGACGATGAATGCGCTGCGCAACCCAATAGAGATTCAAGAAAACGAGCTCATATCTTTATCTTATAGTGGTCACCAATACCAAGAGGTTTGCCGTTGACTAATTCCTCGGAAGGTATGCGATGCAGTCAAATGACGCGAAAACTGTAATGGTACCAGGTTGTCCAATAACTCTTGTCCGAAAATTTTCAAAATTCTATAATTTTCCTTAGAAGTGTTATAATATCAGGCAAGTGTAAGAACCTTCTAGAAGGTTCTCCAAAGTTCTACGCTAGGGGTATATAAGGCGCAGTCGCCGCGTCTAGCTACCAGTACAAGCTCAAATGGACCAAGGTCGAATTCGTACGTTCGTGTACTACGAGTGGCTGCTGGGCAACGACACGGGCACCGCGGTCGCCAATATCTGCAGAGCGTGCAAGGAGGATGCAGTGTCCCAACGCACAGTCAGCCGCTGGTTCAATCGTTTCGAGAGCGGCGACACGAGCCTCGAGGACAGGGAGCACAGCGGGAGGCCTTCTACGGTGGATGATGACGAAGTCCGTCGCTGTATCAAGGAGAAGCCGGAAGCCACCACCCGTGAACTGGCGACGACGCTCGGCTGCAGCAAGTCCACCGTCCAAAATCGACTCAACTTACTCGGCTACCACAAAGTTCTGGCCCGTTGGATCCCCCACCGTCTGACCGACGCCAACAAGCAGAGCCGCGCGGCCATCTGCCAGTCCCTCCTCCTTCGTCCGCATCGCAAGGAGTTTCTCGAGGACCTGGTCACTGGGGATGAGAGCTGGGTCCTCTACGACAACGTCGCCCGCCGTGCCGTCTGGTTCCCGCGCGGAGAAGGACCCCCGACGACGCCGAAAGCCGACCTGCACCCACTGAAGATCATGCTCTGTTGCTGGTAGGAGTGGGGAATGCTGTACTTCGAGCTGCTCCCGCGAGGCAGGACGGTCACCGCCTCATCCGAGAAAAGCGTCCCCGACGGGCCTCGGTCCACCTGCTGCACGACAACGCGCGCCCCCACGTGGCGAAGGAGACCCAGCAGAAGTTGGCGACGCTCGGCTGGGAGACGGTTGCCCATCCGCCGTATTCCCCGGACCTCGTCCCCTCCGACTACCACTTGTTCCGCCCGCTGAAGCACCATTTGGCCGGAATAAAATTCACCAACTACGAAAACCTCAAATCCGACATCGCGGACTTCTTCGAGTCGCAGCCCCCGGAGTTCTGGGCGAAGGGCATTGGCGACCTGCCCAATCAATGGGCCACTGTTGTGGATAACTTTGGTGATTATATTGTTGATGAGACTTGTTTTTCAATAAAATTGAAAAAAATTAAAAATGGTGAAATTTTCGGACAATAATTATTGGACAACCTGGTATTTCATACTAACACTAATGAGCCATTAATCCTAGTTAACGCCCGCTATTCACAGCGCACTGGCGCGGCGTCCGAGTATAACTACAGGCCATAAAACGGCCAAAGTCACACCGTCGACTGCGTACCACGCGCTGCGCAACCGCACGCGCGTCGGAAGCAGACGAGTTTTGGCCGCCGCGCGACGAGTTCCGCCCGCCGCGCAACGTTTCGGCCTCCGCGCGGCGGCCGAAACTCGTCGCGCGGCGGCCAAAACTCGTCTGCTTCCGACGCGCGTGCGGTCGCGCAGCGCGTGGTACGCAGTCGACGGTGAGACTTTGGCCGTTTTATGGCCCGTACTTGTACTCGTGGGCACAGACTATAAGTATTCAATCGCCACCGCTTTCGTGGAGTGGGTAAAAGTTGGGCCCCAACTGTGCCATACACGCAATTTCTGAATGCGTATTTAACTCATTGCAACGCAGGACGATACAGAATTTAAAGGCAGTGTTCACGACGATTTTCGTCCCCGAGTTTTCCACATAAAACAATTCGTTGGCCTCGAAGTGTTACCAAAATTAGGGAGGAACGGCCAGAAACGCATTAAAACGTCGTTTTTCAGTGACATTATTCTGTAACATGGACTAGTTGTCCGCTTGTATGAACATGTTCATGGTGGTTGTCACCGATGGTAAATTGGGTCGAACGAAAATAGAATATTTTGTGCAAAGTTGGATTAGTAAGGGCCCTGAGGAAAGAATGGAGCAATAGAGAGTAGAGATTTGCAAAGAACGGGTCCACAAAAGATTTCATTGTCACAACAAACACTTCCTGTGATACTTAAGAGGCGGGGTGATACTTAAGGATTTCGTGTACTTCTGGTGCGTTTTTCTCGAATTCTACGTCGTTTTAGTTCTACCCGGGGGCCACTTAATCAATATAGCGAATGATCTCAGAATTGAAGATCATCGTGAACACTGCCGTTAAAAAAATTAAGCGAGATGAAATTGATGGTGGGGCTATGAAGCAGATGATGAAACTCCCACAGAGGTACGAGCGACCCCACCACGGTGGAGCGAGCGGCGCGTCAGGTCATGTATACTCGAGCGGCGCAGCCGCGCGTTACGCAGGCGGCTTTCGGGCACTGAGGAGTAGTACACTGTTCAAATCTGCAGTTATCCCGAAATCAGTGTAAAAATGTGTAATCTAGGGGAAGGTAAGCTCACTGTCAGTGTACCTACGTAAATCTCACACATATATATTGAGCTTCTGATCGAGTAATCTAGCTGCTATTGTCTGGGGAAAGGAAGGTTAGAGAGAAAATTGTCGTCTCCGCGCTGATAATGTGCGTGTTTGGGCGTCTGTGCTTACCGCTCAGGCCAATTGTAGGGTTTTGCAAATTGTGCTAAAACATTTCTAACCTAAGAATGTGTAAAAATTTAATGCTGTGGAAAAACCTATACAGTGTGCGCTGAGCACTTTTTATTGATTTTTGAAACTTTTCTGTTTTCTGCCCATTTTTGGCGATTTTTCTCTGTTTTCTGTTTTCTGTCAAACTGGATTTTCTGTTCTCTGTTTCCAAATAGAAAACTTCCGCACATCACTGATGTGGACCACATTCGCTCCATTCTTCTCTGAAATTAGCAACAGTCATCCAGGGCAGTAAACCTCTTTGTTTGAATGATTTGCTAAGCGTATCGGCTCAACGCTTCGCTAGTCGGCCAAGTGCTCTTTTGACATCTTGAGGGTACCAGTCAATTAGTCTGGGCCAGTAGCAATCCCCCAATGTGGTGACTTTAAAGAGGCAGCCAACCTGAGGTCGGTGACGCCTAGATGCCTCCTATGGTTGCCACCTTAGAACGAGAATCATTCTCGAAGAGCAGCGTTGAAAGCAAAACTCTCATAAGTCGACGTATTTGAACCATCACCGCACCAACCTACGAGTCGGATGCCCAACACAGCTTAGACCACTAGGCCACATGTTCATGCGTAGGAACTGTTTCTGTTTTTCTAAATACACTCCCTCCACAGTTCTTCGTATTCATTGTAACTTTGATCGAACTAGCAGTAGTAAATATGGGTTACGGGAGCGTCCAAATGTGTCTATCATTCAGATTCAATATGTTTTCAACCTTGGATGATGGGATTTCGGAATTTTTTAAAATTTTAAAATCATCAAAGCGAGAGAATGTTAGATTCAATAAACGATTTCGAAATTTTTTATTGGATGATCACTTACCACTGAACCACGATACACAATACTTTGTAGTATGATTGTCGAGAAGCCAACCTCGGGTTTTTTTCACAACGTGCCAAAAAAGTCAAAGGATTTTTTAAATTATAAACAATTTTAATCCTCAGTCTGTTTCACGCTTCCCAGTCAACATAGAAAGAGGGAAACTAAGTTCAGATAAAAGCCGCACTTAGATGAACTATTATACTGCATTTAGTACTAGTACACGCGGATCACGTAAGTTTCATGCATTTTCTGAAAGACGAAACCGTTTTTCAGCCATCTTTCTTAGATGACTTTCTAAGCAAATCTGATTTTATTTGTGGTGAGCGACTATTGAAAAAAAATCTGAAAATGGTTCAATATGGCCACAGCAACTTCTGGGAATTGGAAGTTGAGCTTAGCATAGGTCTAAAGCACGTGAAATCTATAAAGGAGACGTATTCATGATAGCTACGTACAATTTCACGTTAATCTCCCACTAATCTTCGCCAGGAATCATTGAAACATCAATAAAACCTTCGAACGTTTCGCATGTCATTCCTGTCAGCTGGCAGCGGAGCTGGATGGCCGTCAGCCGGCGGGTGCAATTTTTCCTTGCCCACCTAGACAACGAGATAGGCCGCCGTGCTCTGCTGTGGTGATAAGGTGACAGCGGACTGGTCGGTTCGCAAGCGCTCCACTGCCCTTTCTTGGAGCGCACTTGCTTCAAAAAGTCATCACCATTGGACGTGCTCGACCCCATGACCGCGGTATCGACTCAGCTCCTCTTCGCTCCGCGCGCTATTTCTCTTTCTTCTGCGGCGGTGAGCGAAGTCACTACCCGTTTCTTGCAGTCAGCCACCTCACAAAAGAACGCTCACTACTCCCAGGTGGCTGACTGCAATGGTCATCAACATGAGCGCCGCCTCTGCATTTCTATGCCGGCCCGTCCATAGTGATAGCCGAGACGTGATTGACCCAGTCACCACGCAGTGACAGCCGGTAGCTGCCACCTTTCGAGAGGATTGCTACTGGCCCTGGTAAACTGTGATAGGGGCTCTCTACACACAGAAGAAGGAGTTGTCCCGCTTTCGCAGCTCGACACGTCACGCAACTCAGGCCGAGCGAAGTGGTCCCGAGACTTGTACTCAGGAGACATCTTTCCAGCGCCCTGTGCGTAGTCCTCATAGCCACACAAACTCATTCGATTTGAGCCCAGGTCTCGCAGCTATAGCATAAAGTTGAAAGCACGGTGGAGTTGAACAGGTCAGCCCGCAGCTTGACATCACGTATCTCACTAGCGACTTCTCGAATCGCACCCATATCAGCCCACGCAGCCCTTTTTCGACGTCCAATTTCATGCGTGGGCTCGTTCATCATGTTCATATCACGTCCTAGATAACTGGTAACTGTCCACTTTGTTCACGACATTACCATAAACAAGCACACGCCCGTCGTCACACCACGGGTTGACCATCGCATGGTTCTTCAGCATATTAATCTGCAGGTATGTGAAAATTTTGAGAGGCCAATTGGAGGCCGTCGCTGTGAACACCATAAAGGGGCTTTTGGAAGAGCTAGAAAATTAAGAAAAAAAACATCAACACCGCATCTACATCCGGTGTTCGATGTCACACCTTTGAAAAAAATTCATGGCTAGACACCGACTTTTCAGAAAAAAATCATAATGTGCAACAGAAATTTCGAGAAATTTTTTTTTTTTCGGAAGACGAGTAAGCGATGAAATTCCCACACATCGCCTACACACACCGACGCGCACACAAATAAACAAAAAACAAGCGGGAAACTTGTGAAAGCTCACGTATTATTCGACAATAATAAGAACAAATAGTAGGCGCCTGAGAACTTTGAGGAGGATAAAGGGAAAGTGGATATTTGTGTTTCCAGAAAACGCGTCGGGAATGTGAGCGACTCCTCCACACACAGAATGAAACTACCTCGCTGCAAGCAGAAGCAAATATTTGAGAAAAAGAAAGGAAGTGCGAATGGTCCACTATCCAGTATAATTTTACATTTTCAGATTCTTTTCGAATATTCGACTTTTCGAATGATTCGGAATTCTGAAGTTTTCGAATATTCGACTTTTCGAATAATTCGAGATTTTCAACTTTTCGGATATTCGACAATTATTCGGGATTTTCAACTATTCGAATATTCGACTTTCCGGATTATTCGTGATTTTGAGCTTTTCGAATATTCGACTTTTCGAATAATTCGGAATTTGAACTTTTCGAATATTCGATTTTTCGAATAATTCGGAGTTTTTCAACTTTTCGAATACTCGACTTTTCGAATAAAAAGTCGACTTTTTCAATCGACTGTTGAATAATTTTTCGAATTTTTCCATTCAACTTTTGGAGTAAGTCACTACTTTCGAGAAAAAGGCTACATCACTTCAGCTAGCGTATTCTATCTTTCTTTTGGGATTGAACTAAACTGTCGAATAGGAAGCGAACAAACTATTCAAGAAACGGTTGGCTATACAGTGCGTTTCATTTTTATGAACACCTCAGTTTTCAACGATATCGCTTTCCGGCGTAACGCTTCGCGGTTTTCACTGCCACTAGCGTATTCAGAGTGTTGGGAAACCTGTATATCTATGATTCTGGAATTTCATCTTTCTGAGAACCCTATAATGCTTTATATGACTTTTGACCATTCCATTGTTTACGAACATTCTGACTAAACGCCGACTTAAACACTTCCCCTTATTTGTCAAACTACACGTTAAGGTCAGAATTGACTAATACTTCTTTTGTCAATATTGCTTGTTTTTCTCACCTGTCCAGGGTGAAAAAAAAGCTCAGAGCCGGACCTCCTAACGCCGAACGAAGCAACCATCGCAACCCTTCCAGAAGTTGAAATCTTGGCTTGTTTCTGACTACATGAGAAATAGCAAGGCCTAGAATGAAAAGTCGATCGAATGAGGCGCAGGGAATTCTTCCGAAAGAGATGAATGGTGGATCTGGAGGCATTTACCGAGAACAACGGTCGGTGGCATTAGCCGGGCCGAGGCCGCAGGACGGCTGTTGTATAAGATAAATGATAAATGAGCATTCTTTTTCTGCAAAACGGCGTTCTGTGTCGTTTTTTTATTTAGCAACAAATTGTCAACGAATTGAGCAACAAATGCTCAAGTGTCGTCGGTTTAATTACCCAAGTTTGAGGTTCATGACCCCACCTGGCTGCTGGAGGCCCCGCTCAACAGCTAGCGCCCTCGTTGATGCTAGGCGCAGTGGCCGCGTTGCGATTTGGCATCTCGGACGCGTTGCGCACCGGTGCGTGTGTATTTTTATGGAGAATTTTTTTACTCAGAAGGGCTTCTCGCCCGGGCTCGAAGCAGCTGCTCACCCAATACAGTCTTTACCGCGCCCGCAGAAGCCACTACTGCGGAAGAGAAAACTTCGAATTTTGGGCTCCACGGCCACTATCTCGTTGGCGACGCCGGCTCTTCAGCGAGGCGTGGAACGGGTTTTTGTATGAGGCAGCTCCTACTGGCTCAGAAAAAAAGGAGCTCGACGCCCACTCCGATCTGCCCGTTTTTCCAGAGACACGCGATAGGCATGTGCTCGCCCTCCTGACACGAGAGCTTGCCTATCGCGGGGCTAAGGGCGGGGTGGCGCCTATCACGGGCAAAGCGTGAGCCCAAAAGAGGCTCGACGCCCAAGACTCTAATTTTCAAAGAAAGCATACGCTGCGCTCCTGAGCCAGAACTCAGACGACTGCAGTGCCGTCGGTTTAGTTACCCAAGTTTGAGGTGCTTGGCCCGCCTGACCATTGAAAGCCCCGTTCAACCGCTGGCGACCCCAGTTGTTTCTCGGAGCACTGGCAACGTTGCGTGTTGACGTGCCGGCCGCGTCGCAAGTCGGTGTGCTAGCTACGTTGCGCACCGGTGCTTGTGTATATTTTTGGAAAAAAATAAACTCAGATGGGCTTGTCGCCCGGGTACGAAGCAACTGCTCGCTCACTGCAGTCTCTATCACGCCCGTAGAGGCCACTACCGCGGGCGACTAAACTTCGGATTTTGGTCTCCACGGCCACTATCCCGACGCCGGCTCTTCAGCGGGACGGGAGGAGGGTTTTTGTTTGAGGGATTCGCCGCGTGCGACGACTGTCAAGGCTAGGCGTGATTGAGTGCTGCGCTGGGCGCGACGGGTTGTACCAGTTCCTACACCGCGACATCGTCGCCGCGACGCAAGTATGCTTTAGGCCTTACGGTGAGGACTATGAAAGATCCCTTTACCAGTCGCGTGCCACATGAGTGAGTCATCATTGATAGTTTCGCTCTACCTTGATTTCCAAACACATCTACGACTTGCGTCAATGTGCTTTTTTGGCGCGCAACCTGCTCGTGGGTCAATGAAATGTTCTGCAGAAACAGTTTATTCGAAAAAGTCGACTATCGAATTCATTCGAATGTTCTCGTGGATTTTCGAATATTCGACTTTTCGAATAATTCGGGTTTTTGAACTTTTCGAATATTCGAATTTTCGAATAATTCGGGATTTTGAACTTTTCGAATATTCGACTTTTCGAATGATTCGGGATTTTGAACTTTTCGAATATTCAAGTTTTCGAATAATTCGGGATTTTGCCTTTTTCGAATAATTCGGAGTCGACTTTTTCAGTCGAATGATTGTTCGAATCATTCGATTCGGTCAAAGTATACTAGTATCAAGTACAGTAGATGACAAGGGTCAATTGTTTCATCGTACCAACAATTTCTAGAACAGTGCACCGATGCATAGTATTGATTTGGTTGAGGTTTCGACGCCCTCGCCTTCGTCGGAGCCTGGGCAGCAAGGGAGACCAGCAGTTCTCCCGATAGGGACCAAGATCGTCGCGCCGCGGCAGAATCGGACGAGTTTCCCTTAAATCGGACGAGTTTTCCTAAAATTAGCTGTACAAGAACTATTTTTGACCAAAAAGGAGTATCCCTCAAGAAAACTAGAACAAAAACGACCTGAACCACTCTGGAAAAAAGGGGAGGGGGACTTTAGGACAAAATCATTATAGGATGGAGTAATTATACGCCATCTCGCGCCTCGTCAAAGTTGCCAACAGCAATCTTTCTCCCGAGTCTCTGCGAGAGACATTAGGCAGCGAAGATCTGGCCTCAGCGGGGAGGGCTGAGGCTCGGACGAGTTTTACAGGCGCCCTCCACGACGAAGGCTGCTTATCGGCCCTTCACGACTGGATACCAGAAGGGAACCAATTCCTCGCCACTGTTGATTACAGGAGTGGTAGAGATGGTTTATTACAATGACACATGAATCATTACATCATAAGACCTCAAAAGGGTCCCTTTGGAAGCTAAATTATTCCTTCATGGCCACCTGATCAACTTTTTTTTTGAGTAAAACACCTTTTTAAATAAAACACCTTTTGAGTACCCTTTTATCTGATAAATACTCAGTCGTTCTTCGGGATACCTTTCTACAACCGAATCGACAAGAGATTCAGACCTCTGATTCTTCCAATGGCGAAGCAGTTAGCTTGGGTCAGCTAAGCGTAAGCACTCTCCATTCATCTCTGATGCGAAGGCACGTTCCTTCGTCGCGCCGCGACGACCTGGTCGTAGCGCGACGTCTGCGAGAGATAATTAATTGGGGGAATCCATGCTCTCCATTGGCAAACTATGAGCAGGTGCGAACCATCGTTAGCGAGGTGTGCTATAACCGTTTTGTTCTAAAGTCCACCACCCTGAAAAAAGGTATAAGCATTTTTTCTCTAATTTTCGTACCTATTGCACCCTCCAAAAAGCACAGCAATCTTTCGAAAATCTTGAAGCGGACCTCATAATCGTGTTCAGCGCCCTAAACGACCCCCTAGGCAATGTTTGGGTGAAAGCACATTTTCCAAACTTCCGACGCATTGATAGCGTTTTGGACTTGTACGGACTTTCGATTGAGCGTTTCCTTCTATCAGTTATGGAGTTCAGAATGCGGTGAAAAGAAATATTCCATATTTGACTTAAAAATTTCCCAGGGGGTTATTTGGGGTGCTGATCGCGAATCTCACGTTTATTTGTCGATATTCGAATGTTTTCGACTAAACTCGTCAAAGCTTTCAAACGGGAGGAAAATTGTACGGCAAAATCGACCTTCGACAATCTCCTGAATGTGACAACAGATGTGGTTCAAATAGTTCCTCTGTGGGTTACTCGGAGAGCTCAACGCGAATCTGATGTCAGTCTATCGATTTTTGTCAGCTTACGGCAGATTACGGTGGGTATGCGGTAGTTTGGTCAAAGTCTCATATTTGATTCGAAATTTCTATGTAGTGGTAATTTGGGGGGGGGGCTAAATACGAATTCGATGTCCATTTCTCGATTTTCGAATTATTAGAGTAGTTTCGTCCCCTAAATAGCATACCGGCTAACGCAACATACAGTAAGCCTCAGAATTCCGACAGTGGAAACCCAGATTCGTGTTCAGCACCCCTGATTTCCCCTACATACAGTTCACTTCCGCACTGCCGTTCAGTCCGCAAAGTGAGCGCTGATTGCGAAATCGTGCTGCGGCGCGGTTGCGAGTACCCTCAGACAGGGATGTGGGATCACCCGAGCGGTGGGATCACCCGGGCACCAGAGGCAAAAAGCGCCCGGGTGAACCCACATCCCTGTCTGAGCATACTCTCAACCGCGCCGCAGCACGATTTCGCAATCAGGGTGCACTTTGCGGACTGAACGGCAGTGCGGAGGTGAACTGTACATGTTTGAGCCATATCCGGGAATTTTTTTTCAAAATACCCTAAAAGTTGCCTGGAAGCTTTAAAAATGCTCATAGGGCCTTTCATAGGCAGCTTCAATGAGCATATTCGCTCTCTACGTCCAAAAATGATTCTAGTAAAGCACATTTCATTTGGAATGGCCAGTTTGACCATCAAATGGGGTTCCCTTGTCAGAAGGCCGATCACGCAAATCAAATCCGCAGAGGTCGACGAGGGACCAGCTTTTGTGTGACCGCCACACGCTCATCCTTCCTATCAGTTTTCGAATTTCTAGAGTTGTCAGTGGTGTGGGAATACGTAACGAGAAGCCGGGAGGCCTCTCTGCGTCAGGATAACCTGAACAAGGCTACGGTATTCACTGTACTTAGGCTACGGTATTCACTGTGCTGCGGTGTTCACTGTACACTGAAAAAACACTCCTTTTCGGATATCCGACAGGATGTCCGAGATTCGGATGATTCGACATCCGAAAATTCGAAAAAAATGCATTATCTGAATTGAAACAATACCCGGAAAATTCAATATCGACATTATCTGAATCGAACCATTATCCGAAGCATCGAAAATTCGGATAAAATCGGATAAAATTCGGGTAAAATCGGATAAAATTCGAGTAAAATTTCGGATAAAATCGGATAATTTTTGGGTGAAATCGGATAAAATTGCACCTTTCTTCAAACCGCTTTCTATTTAGTGCATCAACCCAGGATTTTCCTCTCCTTCCGAAACCAGAAGAGTCGTTGCGGCGCGGAAAAATGGGCGTGGTCAAGTGAGATGACCAAGTGGCTAGTTATTCAGTGTAGAAGTTTTTTGTACAGTTGACCGCAAGGTTAAAAGGACATGGTGACGTTGCGGACTCGTACTAAATTACGGTAGAATCTGACACTTTGTCAGATTTCATCATCGATCGGCGCCAACCGTCGTCTCTCTGCTCACGAGAATATCAGCTGTGGCGCCGATCGATGACGAAATCTGGCAAAGTGCCAGATTCTACCGTAGTTTTAGTGCGAGTCCGCAACCGCACCACGTCCATTTTAACATTGCGATCAACTGTATAGTCGCTTTGCATACTTTTTACTTGCTAGTTGTCCTGAAAAACCTGTGTGTGGATAATACTGTGCCTCCCAATGACGATAGAATAATTGAAGATTTGTTTTTATATTTTTATTAATATGCATACATGAAGAATGAAGTTTGTATGTGAACATGCTGCAAATGCAATTGAGTACTGCTGTTTGCTCATTTATGGATGTTTTCAAAGGCTTGCCTTGAGTACCTGGTTTATTTTTCACCGTTTTGCCTCAACTTTGTTTCGAAAATATCCGAAGCTATCAGAAATTATCCGCCCGGATATCCGTATCCGAATCATTGGAAAAAATGACATTAGCTAAATCGATCCATTATCCGAAAATTTGAAAAAGCGCTTTATCCGAATCGAACCAATATCTGGAATATTTAAGATCGACATTATCCGAATCGATCCATCATCCGAAAAATTATCATCGGATAACAAGTATAGTATTCACTCCCTCAGGAGAGTATCGAGTGTGCGTCCATGAAAAACTCGAAGCTAACCGTCACGGCGGCTGCGGGAGGTGCAACTCATATTTTTCTCATTCGTGTACACTAGGATTCGTCCAAATGCGCGAACGTGCTTTGAAACTAGCCTCATCTTTCTGTTAACAGAGACCTTATTTGGACCTTTTCCTATCAAAGTCGGTTGAGATGTGTTTTAAGGGGTGACGAACAACTCGTCCACCATTTCCAATTCAAGGCACTGATAAGCAACCAAAATTGAGATTCACCATCCTTTTGAAGCAATAAGGGCTCCCACATGCACACTGGGTCTCACCCTCTTGGAGGTTTCAATCCCCACCCCAAAACCGGGGAGCACCCTGCGCACATGGACGAGTTACACCCCGCAGCCGCCGTGAAGGTTAGCTGCGAGTCCATGAAAACTACAGTTTCGGTGTTACAGTTACGATTCTTAGAATAGGGGCCCTCTACACACAGAGGAAAGAGTTTTCCCGTTTTCGCAGTTCGATGCGTCACGCCACTCAATACAAGCAATGCGGTCCTGAGTGGAATTAGGGACGCAGAAGTTGAGACAACTCCTCCCTCGGTGTGTAGAGAGCCCCAATCCCTGATCCTTGCTCGCGAGTCAGAGGTAGCCGCTTGCAGATCTCTGAAAGCGTTCTGGATAAACTATAGAAAATCGAAAATTAATAGGAAGGACAAACTTGTGGTGGCCATCCGGGAGCCGGCCCCTTTTGTTGGCATTTGCGAGTTTTAATCTGCGTGATCGGTCTTCTGAGAGCCATCAAGGTGAATGGTCCGACGTAGTTCCACTCACTCGCCCACCATCTGACAAGGGAAGGATCATTACATGTCGTGGCCATTCCAAATGAATTATGCGTTTCTAGGATCAATTTCCAATGTAGAAATCGAATTTTAACATTGCAGCTGCGAAATGTTTTTCCGGACGGAGTTCTAGCGCTTTACTTTACACATTCGGAGTTGTTGGGGAGAGCAATAAAAGGTGGGAATAGCTGGAAAGCAAGAGGATGAAGAGAGGAAATGAGAGATTGATGGCCTTCGGGAGCGA
Source organism: Aplectana chamaeleonis (assembly GCA_029168955.1). Lineage (NCBI taxonomy): Eukaryota > Metazoa > Nematoda > Chromadorea > Rhabditida > Cosmocercidae > Aplectana > Aplectana chamaeleonis. The sequence goes on along the minus strand of JAPDOI010000013.1, from coordinate 1,592,862 downwards.
CATCTATCCTTTTTCCATGATGGGTCCAACCGCAAGCTCGACACGCGCGCACCTAGTTGCAACGCGGCTTGCCCAAATCCAGAGATTTACGATGCTTTCTTCGGAGTCGAAAAAACGCCGAGATGACGGAATTTGACAGATATTCAACTGAGTTATAAAAGCAGTGGTCGCGATCAGATTTGCTTGTCTTCTTTTCCTTTCTAGACCCTTTTCTTGGTCTAGGGTCGTAGGACCTATAAGGAAAATCGCGAAAAAAGCGCTGTTCTGGGCCAAATTCGAAGCCTGGACTTTCTTGTCTTTTGATGGTGGACAACCCCACTCCACATCATCGGCAGCGATGATCTCTGATATAAAGAACATCAGCTGGGTTGAAATTGAATTTCAATCAATGAACATTAACTCATCTAGTCAAAAACATTTACCGAAGTGTTTGCTTTCTTTGTTATACTGTTTTCATTATGTAAATTTGCATTTGTTTCTTCCTCTGAGTGTCGATGATTTTTGACTGCTCGGCATGAGACTGCGATCTTTTTGGTCGGTGCTGTGTACGTGTGCAGTAACTGGGAACTTAGGGTCTTAAAAACCCTAATTCTAGTCCGTTCTTCACCGCTCTACCTTCTTAGTTTCTCAGCTGTTTTCGAGCTAAGCTGATTTTTGTAGTTTTTTCAAAGACGTTTATTATCGTGACCACTGCCTTTAGGGTCTACCTGAGTAAGACTGTCAGCCCACGCGGTCGGCGTGCGTGTCGAGCGACCGTCGCGAAACCCTTTTTTTCCTTGTTAATCGATTAGCAAGAATACTAGTTGGACAGTCCCAGTCTGCTGTCTGCAGCCGTGGGAGGGCCCGTTTGAAAAATACCTCTGCGACAGCAGTTCGGCACGCACGCCGACCGCGTGAGCGGACAGCGTCGTTCGGACATACTTTAGACTCCGCAAGAACACAGTATACGGTGCCGCCGCATATATAGCAGCTTTTCCCTGTACAGCCGTTCCTTTCTAGATACTTCAGCACAAGAGAGGTTTTCAAGGGTGGCAGTTACGTTGTAAAGTCTGTTCGAAGGAGATTGTCCGCCCACGCGGTCGGTGAGAATGCCGCGCGGCCGTCGTTTAGGCATTTTTCGCACCAGCCTTCGCACGGCTGCAAGCAACTGACTGAACTATTATTCAACATTTGCTGCCAATCGATTTCCTGGTCCGAAAAAAGGTCAACATACCCCACATTCGCCATCCGCTCAACACGCACGCCGGCCGCGTGGATCGACAGTCTTAGTCGGACCGACTTTACGTTGTTGCCTTGCCCAGATAATAAAAAACTTGACGTTATTCGGATTTTGCATTTTTACGACATTTTGGTTTTCAAATGAATACACGATCGGGTAGCCCGAACGAACGGAATCAAATTCTTCAAATCTTCAACTCACACTAGCCTTCTCCTCCTCTAAGTGTGTCTCCGATGCCCTTATGTTGTCGCTTTTCCTTTCCAGGACCTCAGGGTTTTCCAGCGAATCAATGGAAAGCCGTCATCGAGAAAAACGAATAATTAGATAACAAATGACACGAGTGTGATGAGCATGTATGCACTCGAAAGACCCTGAGAAGGCTCCTCAGCAGCCTTTCAAATAACAATGTCTGACCTGTCTCACAAGGGATGTATATCAACAAAGCGTAGGTCGGATTTGCCAAAACGACTAGTGTCGTTGGTATCTCTTGTGGCTCAATAGTAAAACTGCGCAGTATCCAGCCCCGAGCTGCATGGTTCCAAGAAGTCACAAGCTTAGAAAGGTCGTTTTCAGTGCTTTCTGTACCTTCCAAAAAGAGCATTTGTCTTCGGAAAATTCGGAAACGGACCTCATGTGTTCAGCGCCCAAAACTACCACCCTGAGCAAAATTTGGGAGAAGGCACATTTTCAATACTTTGTCCAGACTGACAGCGTTTTGGACTTGTATCGATTTTCGGTTGGGCATTCATTTCTCTCAATTGAGAGCTTTGGAAGGGTTTTAGAAAAATGTTCCAGATTTGACTCGAAATTCTCCCAGGTTTTTTTCTGGTGCGCTGAGCACGAATCTGTGGTGCATTGGTCGATTTTCCAATGTTTTCGGCTAATTTAGTTTGAAGCTTTCCAACGCGGGAAAATTTCGAGGGAAAAACGCCACTTTCGGGATTTTCGGTTTTCTACGATAGGTATGTCGATAGTTATGTCTCAAAATCAATCTCTGAGGGTTATTTGGAGTGCTTAACACAAATCTGGAGTACATTTATGGAATTTTCGCAGATTACGGAAGATTACGGTGGGTATACGGTAGTTTGGCCAAAATCTCAGATTTGACTCAAAATTTGGTTACGGGGATTATTCGGGGTGGAGAATACGAATCTAGCGTCCATTTGTCGATTTTCAAAATACTAAAGTGGGTTTTGACCCCTAAATGACATGTTACCTAGAGTTCGCACAATCATTTTAGTCTGAATAGTGGACGGGGCTGCGACGGTAGGTCACCCCGCGCGAATCGATATCCCATTCTCCAGTGAGGCCGCCAACCCCGCACGGCCAGCCGCCTGATCCATGCGTCGGACTAGAACGAAAACGGAAACCATACCTTAACCTATAGTAAACCTCAATACTTCGACAAATGGACTCCAGATTCGTGTTCGCCACCCTAGATTACCCCTACATACAATTTTTAAGCTGAATCCGAGAAATCTTTTGAACCTCTAAAGAAATGCTTGATGTGTCTGCCTTTTAGCGGGGCTTAAAAAATGCTCATAACTTTTTTGAACCTGCGGCTCGGGGCGGGATACCACGCATTTTTACCATTGAGCCAGAAGAGATACTAACCATACTAGTCGTTTTGGCAGATCCGACCTACGCTGTTTATACTTCCCTTGTCAGGGGGTCTTCACTGCTGAAAACTGAATACATAAGCAGAGCTACAAAATTGTTGGGCTCCAAATTCTCCTCTATGGTCTCTATAGATCTACTCGCTATATTCAGAATGGTTCTTGAGCCCAAACCCAGCGGATGGAGTCATCAGCAATAAACCCATGGATTAGGATTTCAGAAAGGATTCATTTGGATTCTCTGCAACTTTCCAATAAAACGCTTCCATGTCGTCATTCTGATCCCTCTATCCTGTGAGTTTATCACTATTTTATCCGGTATACCAATCGTTCATAAGAACCCTATAAACCCCTGCTGAGGATTTGTAAGCTATCCAGCGCAAATTGCTCAGGCCTCATCAAGTCCGGATGGATAAGTGGCTAATGCGCAGCGCACCGGATGAGTTTCAGCTTGATGAACTGGCCTGATTGACGTCATTGTTACGCATACATATTCCACGTATTCACTGCTCACTGGGTATTAGGCCTTCAGAATCCACTGGGTAACAACGAAAATTTACATTGCTCCCAAATTTATTGCGGCCCCCATGGTATGATCTAACTTGGGAACCTCGCATGGAGTCCCCCTGGTTGAGCATGGTGATGAGTTTTTCTGGCCAGCTGTCTCCAAATCTTAAATCAGATTTGGCTGAGCACGTCTGACAAGGGAACTCCTTCCGGCCAATGTGGCCATACCGAATGAAATGTACCGTTCTAGAACAATTTTCGTATTTAGAGTCCGAATATGCCCGTAGAATTACTCTGAAAGAAGCTATGAGCGTTTTCCAGGTTTCAAGAAAATGTAAGGTTAGCATCAGGCATATCTAGGTTGATTCGGAAAATTTCTTCGAAATTAGCTCAAAATTTGTTTGGAGAGGTACAGTCGACCGCAATGTTAAAAGGACATGGTGCGGTTGCGGACTCGCACTCAAACTACGGTAGAATCTGGCACTTTGCCAGATTTCGTCAACGATCGGCGCCACAGCTGACATTCTCGTGAGCAGAGAGAAGACGTTTGGCGCCGATCGATGACGAAATCTGGCAAAGTGCCAGATTCTACCGTAGTTTTAGGGCGAGTCCGCAACCCCACCATGTCCTCTTAACATTGCGGTCAACTGTCCATAACACTATGTAACAAATTTTCACCTTTTTTCTATTCCTAGGTTGAAATTGTGTTTTCCTGAACCGTTAGGTCTAGAACAGACAGGAAATCGCTTTTATCCCAGGAAAACTTCGCTTTTGTGACTAAGACAATGAAATTTGGAAAATCGCGAGTTTATGTAAGACAATTTTTGTTCCTGGCCTCCAAGTGTTATATTTCAATTGTTTATGTCTAATGTATGTGAAAAATGATTTCATTAAGCACAAACTTCGCTTGCACGGAGAAAACTCGTTTTTTTTTGAAAATAGAAAGATTTTTATTCATTTTCTGCACTATGATCAGGTAAAAACAGAAAAATGCACAAGGATTAGACAAACACAGTCGGAAACCATTCAACAAGGTTCAGAAATGTGTAGATTTTCTAGATTTACGATTGGACTGTGAACCACTCTCACGAGGTTGTACCATGTCGTAGTCACCCCTCATGGTTTCGGTATAGTGTCCTTGGTAACGACGTTCAATGTCCAATATACCTTGATGAAAGGGCTCGCCTTGCTCGTTGACTTTGTCAAGATACGAATCAATCATATGGACTTTCAGACACATTCTTCATTCCATTTTGGCGTAATTCCTTATGAGAGTGCACCAACTCCACATAGCTTTCAGCTTTGTGATCGCCTAGGGAGCCGTGAACAACTGCAACGAAGTTGCTCCAAGCCGTTCTCTCCGTCCTGTTCAACAGCTTTGCGAAATTCTCACATTTTATGATCCTCTTTATCTGTGGTCCGACGAATATATTAGCCCTGACCCTAGCCTCGGACAGAGTCGTTACCAAGGACAGTATAACGAAAACATGATAGGGGACTACATTTGGGTGCAACTTCGAGAGAGTGATTCACAGTACAATCGTAAATCTAGAAAATCTACACATTCCTGAACCTTGTTGAGTGCTTTCCGACTGTGTTTGTCTATTCCCTGTGCACTTTTTGTTTTTATCCGTTCATAATGCCGAAAATGAATAAAAATCTTTATATCCTGAGAAAAACGGGTTTTCTTCGTGTATTGTAGTGTAAACGAAGTTTGTTCTCAAAGGAGAAATTTTTTCACATACTTTGTACATAAGCAAATGAAATATTACACTTAGAAACCGGGAACAAAAATCGTGTTACATAGTGTAATTTAGGGTGCTGCACACGAATCTGAGGTCCGCTTGTCGAAACTGAGAATTTTGTAGGTTATGGTAGGTACCATACCATTTAGGGGCAAAACCCACCTTGGAGGCCGTGTTCACGACAAAAAAGTCGCTTGTATTTTTTGGCAAAAAACTAAGCTTTGATAACCTTCAAGAAGAGTAAGAACGGAAGTACGACAAAGAAGGGCGTGGAGCAGCCAACCCAATGGATCGGCCAGCCCACGTCATGTAACTGTTGTACTGCGTTCGTTTCACCTGCTGAGACAAATCATCGCTCGGAGCGGGACCGGAGAGCGACCCGAGCGACGCTGTCTCTCCTCTCCCAGCGAAAATTAGCTATCTACCCGGGCGACAGCAGCCGCTCTCCGGGCGACAGCAGTCCCGCTCAAAGCGATCTTTGGTCCCAACTGGCACTACGGTCCCTGTTCCGACGATTCTCAAAATTTTCCTAACTGCTATTTTTTTTCCATTTCCGCCTCTTCTGGAGAGGACTAAGCCTCTTAAGAGAATAAGGTACTTGTTACAGCCTGTGGGCCAGGAGGTTATTCCTGCCACAAGCCGCAACAAGGGTACCATCCCAGCATGGTCCGCAATGAGGACGCCTTCCCCACCGCGGGCCATGGGGGATCCCCTCGGTCGCCAAAAATTGTCATCCTGAAAGTGATTCGAGGTCACCTCTCAATAGTGGCCTCGAAAGGGCAACTACCCGTCTACACGGGATAAGCCGCCTTTTATACCCGCAGGATTGGTTGTTCTTTGAGTGGTAACGTAGCCGCACGTTATCACTCAAAGAACAACCAATCCCGCATTTTTCCATCTCTGGCGATGGCACCGCTGTCGCCCTGAGAGCGACCGGAGAGCGGCCGACGCTGATATTCCTACCGGACAGGGAGCCAGTTCGCCCATCGGCCGCTGTCCGGGCGATGACGTCATAATTGGGAGGAGCCGGTCCCGATCCAACCGGTGGTTTGTCTGAGAGAAGAACGGGCACCGAATTTTCGAAGATTCTTCTGCGGAAAGGGTTCTAACATCCCAACATGTACATTGGCCCATCTTACTTTCAAAGAGTTTTCGGTACAACGAACAGAAAACAAAGTCACCTACCTAAGAATTTTGAGGCGGGGCAAACAGTTTCCGACAACAGGTTCGACGGTTTGTCTGCAGTCTTCCGAAACACACCAAGAGGCATTCTTGGATTTTTCAGAGATTTTTTTGGACTGTTTTCCTCCGGTATTTGAGTTTTCCGTGGGAACTCTTCCCTATGAACCTCTTCCTAGTAGACTTACAACACCCACACAGAACAACGAAAAAACGTTTTCTCGCGTTTTTTTTTTCAATATATCTCTTACCTCCAAAAACCCAAATTTGACAGAGTTATGACGAAGGAAGAAAAAACGCGAGAAAACGTTTTTTTTTTTCGCTGTTTTGCGAAGTTCGAGGGTGGGCATTGTACCCACACAGAAACTTAAAGGCAGTGTTCATGATGATTTTCGTTCCCAAATTTTCCACTCAAAACAATGCGTTGGCAACCAAGTGTTACCAAAATTACGAAGAAACGGCGAGAAACGCAGTAAAACGCCTTATTTCAGTGACATCATTCCAAGGCCTGGACTAGTTGTCCGATTGGATGAACGTGTTCACGGTGGTTGTCACCGGTAAAAAATGGGGTCAATCGAAGATGGAAGAATATTTTACGCAAAGAAGGATTAGTTAGGACCCTAAAGAGAGAACTGGGCAGTAGAGAGTGGAGAATTGCAGAAGACGGTTCCTTTCATCGTCACAACGGACAGTTCCAGTGAGAGTAAAATGGTGAGGTGAGAGTAAAGGATTTCGTGACCTTCTGTTGCGTTTTTCTCCATTTCGGTTCTACCAGGGGGCTAAACAATTGATTGAGCGATTAATCTCGAAATCGAAGATTATCGTGAACACTGCCTTCAATTACGGTTTTTATCATGAAAACTGCCTTTAACAATTTAGAAATCGAAAAATGAACATCAATTTCGTTTTCACCACAACTAATACCCCCGCATAGAATTTTTGAGTCAAATTTAAGACCTAACTACCGTATAACCATCGTAATCTACTGTATGCTGTCAAAAATCTATAAACGGACCTCGGATTCGTGTTAAAGGCAGTGTCCACGATAAATTTCGTCCTCGGTTTTTGGCCGGAAATCGAGAGTTCAGGGTCTCATTGGAGAAATGAGGTCGAAAGAACGAACGAAAACGAGTCCGAAAGAGCTCCATACGGCTCCGAAGTCCGCTCGCGCTAGCCCTTCCGCTCGCGGTCGAGTTTTCCGAAGAACAGTTTGGTCCGCTTCTACATTAGCATTGGAGCGCGAGCGCTGATGTCTTTTATTATTGGGGCGCATTTGCGTACGCAGTCTACTTCAGGCCCGTGACCGCGCAACTGATCCACCGTTGAAATGTGGCTTTCAAGAAGAAGAGCTGATTTTGGATGTTTCGCAGCGTTTTTCATGGTTCTTTCTTCATTGATGAAACAGCCAGACTCGAAGCCTTCGTTTCCTGGTGGAAACCTGAAAACAATTTTCAACGTGGACACTGCCTTTAAGCCTTCCAGGGAAATAGTTCAAGCTATATCTATCGTAGAAATCCGCGAATCTCGAAGTTCGCGTTTTGTCATCGAAATTCCCCCCGATGGGAAACTTTGAACGAATTTAGAAGAAAACTCTAAAAAATTGACAAATAAACGTCAGATTCGTGATTAGTACCGAGAACTGGGAGAATTTTAGGTAAAATTTGTACCATTTTCCGTAAGCGCTTTTAAAACCTCTTAGGCCTCGGTCATAGTTGGTTGATCGGTGTAACCAGTCCGGTCGATAATCATGAAAGACATGGATGAGGTGGGATGCAAAAAACACCCGATGTGGCTGACCCGACCGATGTTCACATGATATGAGGTGATAAATTAATGATATTCATGATACCGTTCCACATATTTCATACATATTAACCGCGCCAGCCAAACCTGGATACACCGGGTGTTTTATGCAACCTCCATCGTCCATGGTTCCCATACGTATCGATCGGGCTGGCCACGGTGATTTTCTCATCCAACTCTGACAGGGGCCTTAGTTGACATATGTAGGTAACCGCTCAACCGACAATCGATACAATTGGAAAAGACTATTACTTTGTTCCAAGTTCAAAAAATTTCCTTTCACCCAAAATTCGCCCATGGTGGTTGTTTTGGGTGCTGAACAGGATCATGAGGGCCGTTTCCAGATTTTCGAAACATTACTGCGCGGTTTGCAAGGTACAATAGGTAGAGAAACAGCGAAAAACGCCTAGTGTGAAGAGACCAGGAGCCTATGATCGTTGTAAGAGTTTTTGCCTTATTCGAGTCAATTGACTCTGTAAGCGCCCCACAACGTCCATTAATCGATCTTCGACAGATAATGGTAGGATACGGTACGTATACGCAGTTGGATCAACATCTCGGAATTGGCACAGTCCAACCTCAGAATCGATTTTTTTTCTGTCTATATTGGAGAAAATTTCACGCTGATCACAATGGTGTCTCCAAAATCGCTCAGAACTCACTACGAAGAGAGTTATGGCTCCTCAAAAATTTCAATTTTGAACGGCTAGATGTTCGCGGGCGAGTTGTCTCAAGCCGGTATTTTCTCGTTATTCGCAGCCATCGTTCTGAAGCAGGCCACACTATAAAGCCAGACCGAAAAAAATCGAATAGCATAGGTTTTGAATAAAATAATTCGCGCGTCTCTTCCCTATTGAGGTCGGAAACCTGGCAGTGGGCGTCACCCATTTTTTTCTTTTAAGGGGGCGTGGTCGACTTTTCCTTGCTTATTTGAGCGAATGGAGATTTCGCGCTTGGCAGGGATGTTATAGGCGGCGACCATCATCCCGATGCGTGCTGCAACAGCGGAACAGTTTTTTGCTCCGATAAGGAAAGTATGTATCTACATATCCTCTGCCTCCAAGGCGAACTTACTCTGTTCCATCGCGCGCTTTTGCGGAGCGAGGGTAGAGACAGCGAGAAGGTGTGGGTGAAGGAGACACAGCGTAGGCGCGAAGACGCACGCGATGAACGGAAATAAATTTGGCTCTGAAACAGAGGATATATACACATACAGTACAGAACTGAGCTCTGTCGCGTGTTCATCTCGAGCGAATTTCAGGGCAACTTTTTTTGAGAACTGTAGGAATTCAGCTTCCTCCTGTAACATTTAGCGCGTTGTACGATGAAACAACTGTGTAGAAATTTTTCTTTCTTGGCTCAAAATGTTTTCGAATCTTCCATTTAATGATAATGATGCATTGAAATTTCAGGAAACGAGTGCAACGGCAGATTTGACATCAGATTATTTCAATGGCTTTATCCTAGTATTGTAAATGTTGTTCAGCCTAATGACTGTCATCTAGAACATCCTTTATCGTTCAATCAGTAGGTTTTCAGAAAAATGTGTTTTTCAATACTTTAATACTGCAGAAATATCTCTCACATCTCATTTCTCACATTGAAATTCGTTGTACCGCCTTTTCCGAAATTTCTCTCGCTTTCCCAGGCGAGCTAAGTAAGCTGCGCCCCGGTCGGTCATGAAAAACATAAAGCCTAGCTTTCTCAGATTAGTCCGGGCGGAGCAAGCAGCGGAGTGGTCGGTCGTGGCAAAACACAACAACGATAAAAAGATATTGACATGATAAACCCGATAAACTTTCTTTCGACCGATTCAAAATGAGGGAGATAGGCTACGGCTGTGATAACAATTCAATATGGCTGGCCGCGCTTCACTGGGTACCCCGGCGAGCTCGATTCTTCCGTGAAGAACTGTATCTGCTCATTTTAGACATTCCACCGTATTTCGCACCTATTACTGATGAGCTTATTATGCACTTGCTCCTAATGTTGTTTTGTGGAAGTTTTTATTGCTTTGATAGTGGTAATTTTTGTGGCATAAACGTTTTGGGGTCCAAGTTATATGATTATGATTAGCACCTAATCCTTTAGTGGTTTGCAGCATCGTGACTGTGGTTTCTTTTTCAAAATATACATGTACGTCGGCGACAGGCGAAAGGCTGGAGTAGCTGGAGACTAGGGAACGAGAGGCAGAAGGGATCTGCCACGAAGAGTCCATTCTCTCTTGTTCACTGATTTGTCTCTTAAAGGCAGTGGTCGCGATCAAATATGCTTGTCGTCTTTTTCTCTCCAAATCCTTTCCTGGGTCTCGAGTAGTAGGACCTATAAGAAAAAATCGCGAAAAAACCACCGTTTTGGGCCGAATTTGAAACCTGAACTTTCTTGTCTTTTGATGGTGGACCAGCCCTCTCCACATCATCGGCATCGATGACCTCTTATGGTTAGATCCGCAGCCTGTGTCCTCAAGAAAAAACGTGTAAATTCAAACCGCGGCTGGCGTGGCGGTTTAAATCTCAATCTCCGAGAATCGAACCGCCGCGCCGGCCGCGTTTTGAATCTAAACGTTTTTTCTTGAGGACACCGGCCACGGACCTAACTATATATCAAGAACATCAGCTAGCTTGAAATTGAATGTTAATCAATGAACCTTCGAATTTATGTACACATCTAGTCAAAAACATTGACTGAAGTGATGCTTTCATTATTCAACTGTTTTTATTCGTTAAATTTGCATTTATTTCGTCCTCTCAATGTCGATGATTTTTGACTGCTCGGCATGAGACTGCGATCTGTTTCGTCATCGCTGTGCACGTGTGCACGAACTAGCTTCTTTGGGCCCTAAAAACTCTATTTGTAGACCGTTTTTCACCGCACTACCTTCATAGTTTTTCAGCTGTTTTTGATCTAAGCTGATTTTTGTTGTTTTTTCGATAACGTTTTTCATCGAGACCACTGCCTTTAACGACACGAACTTGGGTGGCAAAAAAATCATTCGGTAAATGCCAGCGCTATTTGACTACCGGGTGAATGTGAATGAAACGGTCGCGGAATACTTTACACTAATCAGAGAAAGAACCGAGATGTGCTGATGAGATGGCCGCAGAATGAAGGTAAAGCGGCCGCTGAATTAAAAATTGTCAGTTTCAATACCTACAAAATGCTTTTATAGAGCGGGCTAAATACCTGTAGAACTGCCGCGAGATGCACTCAAACAGTTCTTTAACGTGCCGGAAACTGTAGATATAAGGTCCTTGAAAGGTATTATATTCGTCGGATAGACTGCCGCAGAATGCTGGCAAACAGTTCGCTAAACGGCCGCAAAGTGGTGACTTGATGTGCGCGGGCAGACGACGAAAGTGCGTTGCCGACTGTCCGCCGCCGATCTAATGACGTCGCGCGGGAGGGGTTACGGGACGTCGGCTACTCAGGGAGTCGTGGGGTTCTATTCGGCCACGATTGGCTTTCGACTCGACTACAAAGCGGTTGGACGACGATATGGCCACGTAATTTCCTTGCGCCACGTGGCCTAATCGTCGTCCAAGTGAGAAGCACGTGACGCCAATCATAGCCGTTCCACTCGGCCACGATACGCTTTCTATTCGACTACGATGAGCTTGGAAGACGAACGAGCTACAATGCCCATGATTGAACACGTTGATCGATCGCTTCAGAACTGACCCGGCGCATGTCAGGCCCCGGTCATAGTTGGATGAGCCGACGCCTCCAGCCCGGTCGATACACACAGAATGCATTGGAAATGGGATGCAAAAATCACTCGGTGTATCCCCTGCACACCCCAACACCCACCCGGTCGATAGGTATGAACAACATGGTGAGGTGAAGCTGAGAAAATCACTCGGTGTATCCCCCGCTCCCCCGCACCCCCGCACCCCCAACACCCCCGCACCCCGGTCGATACGTATGTTTATAATGATGGAGTGAGGTTGAGAAAATCACTCAATGTATCCGACGCGGTCGATATCCATGCAATACGTGGATGACGGCGGATGAGAAAATCACCGGGTGGGTGGGTCGATGATAAAACATTGCGTATCACTAGAAAGCTAACCTTACTGCTACCTCCGTGACTTCACCATACTCGCCTTCACTATTTCTCTGAACAGGTGCAATCCTGTTGGCCACGTAATCATCGTCATATCTAGTTGGATGCATCGAGTGATCTTCTCAACCTCACTCCATCATTTTAAACATACGTATCGACCGGGGTGGTGTTGGGGGTGTTGGGGGTGCGGGGGTGTTGGGGGTGCGGGGGGTGTTGGGGGTGCGGGGGATGCAGATGCAAATAGCACCAACTATGACCGGGGCCTCAGCCGCACAGCACGTATATAAGGGGCTCGATCCCAGGAGAGCGCAGCGCGCCTTTCGAGCCGCTCCTGGAAGGTGACTACGAGTCACTTTCTGGACGATTTTTGAACCGCTAAGGGATCTCCCCCACGTTCCTCAGCGAGGGGAGCTCCCTCGCTGTCGACCGTGGTGAATGGTGATGTCCCTGTCGCGGACTGCTGTGGGGGTGATCCCCTACTGCGGTCCGTGACTTGGAACGTATCCTTGTTGGGTGAGACATGCTCCCGTCGAAGGTGTGGGAGCCCGCCCCCAGCGCCACGTGCTCATATCGAACAGGCCACGTGCTGCTGCGTGGGAAACGGGGGTACGGAGAAGGTTTTGCCTGTCTGGGCCACGTGCTCCTATTAAACAGGCCACGTGCTTTAGCGTGGGAAATAGGGTGCGGCAAAAGTTTTGCTTCGCTGCGCCACGTAGTGCTATCGAACAAGCCACGTGCTGCCGCGTGGGAAATGGGGGTGCAGCAAGGGTTTTGTCTCTCTGCGCCACGTAGTCTTATCGAACAGGCCACGTGCTCCTCGGAGCAGCACGTGCTGCTGCAAAAGTTCCTTTCAACTCGACTAGGTACCCGAATAGAAAGCCTATCGTGGCCGAATAGGACCCCCCGACTCTCTGAGTAATGGGACCGCGGGAAGTGTGCTGTCTGTATCTGAGATAGCATAAATCTCTCATGTTTTGATCTGTGTTCGATGTGAGTTTTAGATGTAAATACACATTTTTGACAACATAACAAGGTTAAAAGGATTTTCTACACATTGGTACCATTGCATTCGCCTTACTGAGAAAAACACGAAAAATACCTGAAAACACATTTCATCGATTTTTAAGTGAGTTATGGCGATTCTTTTTAAGCGTAAAAAACGCCGCGAAACGCTTTTTTGCAAAAAATATGCTCGGTACTATACCTCAATAATTCGAAAATCGACAAAAGAGCATCAAATTTGTATTCTGCACCCCCGAATAACCCCCGCATAGAATAAGCCTTCCGAATAATCTCCAGAGCAACGATTTTAGTCACATTTTAAAGAAACACCTATCGTAGCATTTCTGAAATTGTTAAAAGTCAGCCTTCGCACCAAAATTTTCCCCGATGGGAAGCTTTGAACGGATTTAGTCGAAAACTTCACAAATTTGACAAATAGGCGTCGGATTCACCGAAAATTCTATCGAGGGAAGATTTAAATCTACAGCATTTTTTTTGAACGCTTTCAGAACCTCCCCATTGATAGGAGTAAACGCCCAACTATATAACAGTCGGCACAAACGGAAAAGACTATTATTTATGTATTTATTACCTTCAGTAAAACGCTCCAACAAACAACTTGTTGAACACTGAGAAGGAAGATTTTCCATGAAAAATAAAACAAAAAAATGAATAAAAAATCATCGGCAATCATAGCGCGGCAGTATTACTCTGTTCTACACCCAACAATTTCGCATTGAAATTTTATATCATTCTTTGGGCAGCATTTTCTGAGAATTCTAGAAGTGCGCACCTGCGTTTCTCTGGGTGCTCTAGAGATACGAATTGAAAAAAACGGTTAAAATTTTTTTTGAGTTGCGATCCATCTCTATTCTTACGTGAGCAGCCTCAAATACATAACTGCTTCTTGCTCATGATAGAGATCTTATACTGTGCCTATCTGGGCCCAATTCCGGTCCGCAATTGCGTCTCGACACGCTTCGCGGCTGCACGCGCTCTAGTCAGTCGAGCTTCCAGCGCCAAAGCCGAGTTTCTTAAACAGTTTTCCTCTATTTCGTTTGGTTTCCTGTTTCTAAAACCCACCTAGAGTTAACAGATCGGCGGCTGCGGCAACTCTTCCAACTCGAAAGCGCGCGGCCGCAAAGCGTGTTGAGACGCAATTGCGGACCGGAATTTGACGGAGATAGGCACATTATATTACAACCTACATATGATCCATCACTGATCGAGAGATCGCCGCGTCGAACACAAGTGGCACGCACGCAAGCGAGGAGGTAATGATCCCATCACTACCTCCTCACTTGCGTGCGTGCCACATGTGTTCGACGCGGCGCTCTCTCGACCAGTGATCGACGATATGATAGGATGGAGAGTCGTACCTGGAGAGATATGATAGGAGTTAAACGGTTTCCTTGCAGTTGAGAAAATATATATAGGCAGCCTGAAACGGGAAATATTTTTTACTTTCCGCGAGCATCCATTTACCTGTGAGAAAACCTTTACACTTTTCTGTGTATGTAGTTTCTGAAAAATATTATACTTTGGCATTTCTGAAAAATAATTCATTTCTGAAAAAAAAAACATTTCTGCGTTTCTGAAAAATTTCTTGGCCTCAAAGTCAAACATTTTTCCACAAAATGTCCCCTCTCACTTACAGCAGAACCAGGTGGTTTCCGAGTTCAAAAGTTGAATTTCGTGGAAACCTCCCACATGACGGACGTAAAAAAACCACTCATTTTTTCTTGTTCATTTTCGTCATATTAATCTCATTTAGGGCACTACAATACTACAATGTATTTTAAAACCTCCTCTTAGTCAAAGAGGTCATTCCGAATAAAATGTTTTCATAGGATCATTTTCGGATTAGAGTCCAACTATCCCCTTCGCAGCTGCCTAGAATGACCCTGAACGGAGTTATGATCGTTTTTCAATCTTTGGGGAAGAGTAAGAAAACAATAAGAAAATTTTTAGGGTGCTCCCATAAAAAAATTTCGGGCTTAGCTCAAAGCTTGTGTCCAGTGGCAATCTCGGGTGCTGAACCGGGGTTTGCTCCGAAATTTTGAGGTTTACTGTAGATTACGATGGGTACTATGCCACTTAAGGGGGGAACCGACTTTAGTATTTCGAAAACCGACAAACGGGCATTAGAATCGTATTCAGCACCCCGAGTAACCCCCGCAACGAAATTTTGAGTCAAATCTGAGATTTTGACCAGTCTACCGCACTTTCACCGTAATCTACCTGCCAGCTGTCAAAAATTGATAGACAGACCTCAGATTTGTGTTAAGCCCTAAGAGTATCCCCCAGAAAAGCAATTTGAGCCAAATCTGCCGTAGCATTTCGGGAATTGTTAAAGGTCGCGTTTTTTCCTAAAATTTCCCCCGATGGAAAGCTTCGCACGAATCAAGTCAGAAACTATGGAAAATTGAATGAATAAACTTCAGATTCGTGATTAGCACCAAAAATACTCGTCAAAACGGATTCAACTCTGTAGCTCTGTTTCTTAAAGAGGTTATTTTGACGGCCCAACACAATCTCTGTTTCTTAAAGACTTGCAGAACCTTCTAATTGAGATAAGTAAACGCTCAGCCAAGAATTGGTACAAATCGAAAACGCTGTTACTCTCCTCAAAGTTAGAGAAATGTGCTTTCACACGAACTTTGCCAAGGGGTGGGTTATTTTGACGGCCCAACACAATTATGACGTCAGTTTCGGGATTTTTAAGGATTGCTACGTGTTTTGAAAGGCGCAACAGGTACGCAATCAGGGAAAAACGCCTAGTGAACGCTCGAAGAGTCCAGGAGCCCATAGTTCGGGTAACCAGGTAAGGGATAGCTGCGGACACCTCAGCAGACTGCGCTGCGTCGTGCGCACCAGGGCTGTGCGTTATAACGTTAACTTGTTAACGCATCAACGGGTTAACGCGGTTTATTCTAGGAAAATAAGGTTAACGCTTGAAGGCGGTGTCCACGATATCCTGTCTGATTTTTTGGTGGAGATCGGCAGCTGCGGGGCCCAGCGCTACCCTAACGTTGAAAAAACTAAGAAAAATGAGCTCGGAACGGTCTCCTACGGCCCCAAAGTTGGACACCCGTCAGCTCGTCACACCCCAGATGCACTTTCCACGCCCACCGGCGTGAACAAATGAATGCTCGAGTTTGTGAGATGAGCGATGGTTTCCGATCAATAGCCCCGTTCTTCCCTTTATTCCCAACTTCTCTCTTTACTCAGGTCAGCTCGCATACATCGGCTGCAAAAGGCGGAAGTTACAAGCCTCGGACAACTCGTCCACCATGCTTCCCTAGCTCAATTTTTGAGGGACCATAACTCCGTTCCTAGAAGGTCTTGTACGATTCCAAAAACATCATTGGAATCAGCATGGAACCGTCTTCAAGATAGGCGGGGAAGCAGAAATACTATTCTTTTCGTGAACACTGCCTTTAACGAAAACTCTGAATATCACGTTAGTTTGAGTTCGTTAATTGCAGTGGAAATATGGCACTGATTGATCTGCTTCAATGGCAGGTTTTAGAACTGAGACCGTCCACGTCGAGTCGGCTTGCGGCGTGGTCAATTTTCGCTTTCTGTTATCGCTGACCTCAATGTGTCCCATTACATTGTCTATCTATTTCAGTTGTTTCTTCCCAAAATCGAATAATTCGAATTCTTGTTCCAAAAAGGAAATGTGAGGCTTGATCTACTCTCTACGGTTGAGTAAGCTATCGAATGTGGGTTGGTATCGAGGATTGAAGACCACTTATTTTCTAGCAAGCGGCGCACGCTCTTTGTGGAGTGCACGACGCGTAGCACATTCCACATGGAGCGCTACTCAGTTTTTTACCACGCGTCGCACGCTCTACATGAAGCGCTACTGACTTTCCAGGACGCCACGCACGCCCCCATGACCCTCTAGAATGCAACTCACGCCCTCATGACTTTCTAGGACGCGACGCGTGCCCATTTTCCACAAGGTCCTGCTGACGCCATCTGAGCGCTGACCCATTTTCCACGACGTCCTGACGTCGTAATCTGAAGCCCTTCCCACTTTCACTGACGTGCTGCTGACGTAATATGGAGCCTCCTCCACTTTTCATGACATCCTGACGACATCATCTAGAACGCTACCTACTTCCCACGAGGCCGTGGCTACGGCTTTATGAGCCCTCATGCTTTCCTTGACGTCGTGCTGACGTCAAATTAAAGCCTACCCACTGTCTACGACGTTCTGCTCATGTCATCTGGGGCCATATGCATGAACGTTTGAAATGGGTTTAGGCCAGCTCATCAGTTGTTATCATCACGAAAAGCACTCTTTCCAATGAACTGCTGGTATCATAACAACTGATAAGCTAGCCTAACCCCATTTGAAACGTTCCTGCATATGCCCCCTGAAGACCTATCCGAATTCTATGATATCTTGCTGACGTCATCTGAAGCCCGGTCAGTAATCCTCGACGCCCTTCTGACGTCATCTGAAGCCCTAACTACTTCCCATGACATCATCTGAAGACCGACCCATTTTCTGCGAAGTCCTGACAACGTCACCTGAAGCCCAACCCACTTTTCACGACGTCCTGACTACTTATACAGTAAGTGTGGGCGGATCAACATCCCCCCGCCATCCGCCCGCCAGTAGCCAGCGATCCGCCCGCCAGTAGCCAGCGATCCGCCCGCCAATAGCCAGCGATCCACCCGCCAGTAGCCAGCGATCCTCCCGCCGGTAGCAAGCGATCCGCCTGGCAGTAGCCAGTGATCCGCCCGCCACTAGCCAGCGATCCGCCCTCGATGCCACATGTTGGTTTCCGGTGGTTTCCACCACGGTCTCCGTGTGCGGGACCACCCCACCCCCTAGTCGTGGGGATCATCCCCTCAGCTGCCAAAAAATTATTCTTCGGCTTCTGAGTGATCCTTCAAAGGTGACTTGAAGTCACCTTCCAGGATCGGCCTCGAAATGCCGAGTGAGCATTTAGTGCGATCGAGCGCCTTTTATACCCTTCGGTCTGTTTACTCTGAGCATGATACTGATAACAGAAAAGAACTCGTCAATGATTGACAAGTTTCACCGTAAAAAATTTGAGCGGGCGGATCGCTGGCTATCAAAGCAGTGGCGGGCGGATCGCTGGCTAACAAAGCCCTTGCTTGTGGATCGCTGGCAGGTTGCGGGCGGATCGCTGCATCTCATAGCTCAGCGTGCGGATCGCTGGCTATCAAAGCCCTTGCTTGTGGATCGCTGGCAGGTTGCGGGCGGATCGCCGCTTCAGGGCTTGCGGGCGATCCGCCCGCTAGCGTGATCAACCTTCCCAGGTGCCGCTATCTGCCCGCCAAAACGCAGGGATCCGCCCGCTGAGACGACGAGAGACAGCGATCCGCCCGCCGAGGTCACGATGAGCAGCGATCCGCCCGCAACTTGCCGGAGTACCGCCCGCAGAGGTCTTGATTGCCAGCGGTCAGTCCACACCTACTGTCTGAGTACGTAATCTAGAGCCCTACTTACTTCCCACGAGGCCGTGCCTACGGCTTCTGGAGCCCTAACTGCTTTCCACAACGTTATTAGAAGACTTATTTTATTTTTCCTGGGACCTCTGATGTAGATTTTCGTTGTGGTCGAGTAAAGTTTTCAAGAACTTCAACGAACTGCAAAATTAACGTGTTAACGCATTAATGCGTTAACGTAGTTTTTTCTCAAAAATTAACGATTCATGCTTAACGAAAAAAATAGTTTTCATTAACGCACACCCCTGGTGTGCACCCACGAGAAATGTGGTGATGGATCAGCGCGCGCGCGACAGGCGCGCGGCCTGCTGAGTGGTCCGCAGCTATCCCTTTCGCGGATACACCCACCATACAATCATTGTAGGAGTATTTACCCAATCAAGACCAGTTGACTCTGTAAGGGCTCCACAATGCCCGTTAATCGACTTTCCATAGAGTACGATACGTGTTATTAGGTCAAAATCTCGGATTCGGCTAAAAACGTCGTTGTGGGAGTGATTCCATATGCTGAGCAACAATATGAGATACACCTGTCGTTTTCATTAGTTAAGTAGATTACGCCCATTTAAAGGCACAGGACACCAAAAAAAATTGTTTAAAATTTTATATAATCCTTTAAATACATTTTCTCAGAATTCAAGAAGTGCGCACCTGCGTTTTTTGGGGTGCTCTAGGGACAGAAAATGAGAAATAACGGCAGGAACTCAGGCAGAAATGGGAACCCAACTGGGCAACGTCATAGTCACTCAACAATAGCATATAAGCGGGGCCAGTGACGCCGAGGTGCGAGGGTGCTCACAATGGAAGTATAAGAAGGGTAGGTCGCAACGGTAGAAATCTAATGCCATGTGGTTTGCCGACCATCGACCTCCTCCTAGTCTATGATTTGTTAAAGGCATCGTACACGATGAAAACCATATAATAGTTTTCCATGTTTTTCTACAGTTTGGCCTCTTTAGTGAACGAAAATGTCGAGAGAGCCCCTGAAAAAACCTTCATTCGTAAAGAAAAACCAGTTTGAATACAATGTAAACAATTATTTGAAATTCGCGCCAAGATTTATTTTGAGGGTTTTCTGCATTTGGAGACTTGGTCACCGCCATTTTTGAGGTTTTCCTGCATGTAGAGTTTGTACCATAAATGTTCTCCACGTTTATCGATGGTCACATGAACATTCAATGAAAAAGTGTTAGATGACCGACCCAGGAGTGCTAGATGACCGACCCCACAGCAGTTTTCAGGTGGCCATAACTTTTAAGGGGAGCATTTCCGGAGCCTCAAGCTCCGTGGGCGATGTCAGCTAGCCCGAATTGTTTGATTGTACTCAAAAAATCGCAAATGATTTCCGCCGTGGACGATGCCTTTAAGCGGTCCGGTCAACAGCATCGACGGCACAAAGGGAGGAAGGGGCAGTGGTAGGCATGTGACCAGGGTTCGAATCTTCCCCAGGGTTTTTTTTTGCAAATTCACGGAGCTTTCATATTTTGATCAAAAACTATATCACAAATATCATCTTATCCTTCTGCTGCGCGATATAGCCATATCGACAGTGAAATAGACTTGGGTACAAGGGATTCAAGGTTTTGTTTCTCATCAAAGCTTTACCATTGTTTTGGGGACTTGTATGATTGGGAAGAATTACACCACATATTTTGAACAAGTTACGAGAACCATTAAGTAACAGAAGACGGTGCAGTCGGCTTCTGCGACCACCCGTAGTCTGACCGTCATGCCCCTCCTTTTCCCATCAGTCAACGTCGGATTAAAGTTGTCGCCTACGCTGATGATATGACCATCATGTGCCAAAACCGCGACATACAAGTGGCCGCGAGCAGGATCAACGAGTACCTGATGGATTTGAAAGGCCATTTCGATAACAAGATGCTCATTGTCTCAGCTGCCAAGTCTTCAGTATCAGTCTTCACAACGGACCCCAAAGAGCACAGCGCCCATCCCGATGTCAGCTGGGGTAGAGATCGCCTGCCTGCTGCTCGCTTCGTCAAACTTCTCGGCCTTATACTCGATCCGCCGCTGAAGTTCCACAAGAACACCGAGCAAAAGCAAGCAATTGTAAGAGCTAAACTCAATGTGCTAAGGGCACTGGGAGGTACATCGTGGGGCAGCAGTAAGGAAACTATTCTGACCACGTATAAGGCTATACTGCAGCCCGCCCTAGAGTATGCGGCACCGGTTTGGCAGCACTTAGTGTCGGACTCATCCTGGACTAAGGTGCAGCGTGTACAAAACGCTGCTCTTCGGATCGCAACCGGATGTGCTAGGAGTTCGCCAATCGAGAATTTACACGCCGAGACACGGGTGCTACCAGTAAAGGAGCACTGTCAGCTCCAGGCCCAGCAGCTGTACATTAACATCGTCAAGCAGCCCAACCACCCATCTTGGAGAGTACTTGAGCCTGTAAGAGAGAGAGGCATCAGAAAACCTTTCGCCGATGCTCCAGATAAAGTCGATCTGCAAAGATGGCACGATTCATATCAAGAACGCCTCCGTCTGTTGCGCGAGAAGCACACCCATTTTGTCAGATTGTATCTGGAAAGAGCGGCTGTTAATCCTATTCTGGGTACTGTGCCG
Source organism: Aplectana chamaeleonis (assembly GCA_029168955.1). Classification (NCBI taxonomy): domain Eukaryota; kingdom Metazoa; phylum Nematoda; class Chromadorea; order Rhabditida; family Cosmocercidae; genus Aplectana; species Aplectana chamaeleonis. The sequence continues at coordinate 1,571,646 of JAPDOI010000013.1, read as the reverse complement.
CCTCGAGTTTCTGAGTCTGAGTCTCAGCTTAGTAGACGTGCCAGATGCACTCTAGCCTCGTTGCGCTGTGGGCACTCAACGTTCCTGAAGTCCTACGTGAACAGGATCGACAATAGCACTCCTGACGTTTGCCCGGACTGTGGTGGTCCTGGCCACAATACGCAACACTTATTCAACTGTCCAAAAAACCCTACAACATTGACTACAATAGACCTTTGGACGAATCCAACGCTGGTCGCCCAGTTTCTGAACCTATAGCAATTACTCTCTTCGTGGCTGCAAAGAAGAGAAGAAGGCAACGTCGGAGAAATGTTCTTTGTCCAATTACCAGAGCCGGGTGGTCGCTTCCCATTGAAGGGTGTATTCAAGACGAAGAAACTTTACGTCGTCAGCGGAAAATCGCATATCGTGGCGACGTCAGCAACACTTGCGTTTTTCGAGAATATTTTCATCCAGCAAATGCCGGAGAATTGTGTTCCATTTCTCGACTCAAGGAGTGATTGTTCCAATCAAAGCGCCATACAGGCTCTTGTGCCGGCGGGGAAAAACTTGCAGATTTTGACGAAACCGCCTGGTATAACAAGCTTGGTTCAGCGAGCAGACACGGGTTTTTCAGCTATTCGAGAGAACTGCTCAAGCGATTTCACTCTACTATTGTTCTTCAAAATTTTGAATTTTTAGGTCGTTCAAAATAATATACGGTTTTCGGCGTGGACGATGCCTTTGAAGACGGTTACGTCCTTATCCGTCCGGGTCCTTTCGAAACTCCAACTGATCTCGAATTGCCAGTAGCGCTGTGGAGAGATAGGTTGTCAGGTGCCTATCGCGTTCATTCGCTGTTCATATTGCAGAACTTGCTTATGTTTGATGCACTATGTCCCTATTTACCATTGGTGAAAGAAATGTTTATGTATTTTGCGTCCCATAAAGTAATGAGGTTGTTAAAAATATGTGATGTTGATACTTTCAAATCATTTAAGTTCTCCAAAACAATGGAAATCCTTGATGGGGAACAAAACCTCAAATCCTTTGTACCCGTGTCTATTTCATTTGAAAGAAAGATAAACTACGTTTGATTGTGAGATCGTTGGTCAAAGCAGCGATCTCTGAAGATCGACTCTTTCTTCGAACAAGAACGATAGTTAACACCGGCGTGGATCCTGAAGAGACTTTGCGTTCCCTATTGGAGGTTGGCGCAAGCTCGGTGCACCTATGTCATATCACAGGGCACCGAGTTTGCGCCAACCTGCAACAGTGAACGCAGTCTCTTCCGGATCCATGCCGACATTAAGTGCGCCAGAACCGGACTACCGCAATCTTAGCCGTGAAATAAATTTTTTCGAGACGGATTTTCCACGGACGAAACAATTCATTCGACGGCGACAATCATATATTAAAACATGACTTTCCTCAATATTTCTAACTTATCTGCGAGTTTTTTGGGATTTCTGGTAATGGTAGGAGTTGGAATGTTCATTTTAAAGGCGTACTCAACAATTTCCGTGATTTGTATACTTCACTTCGCGATAGCATTTAATATTTGCTTCAAATAACTTATAGAAACAATCCGTAATATTTGATCAAGATTATAAGGTCATCGTGCCTGGGGATAAAAAAACACGCATTTTGATCGTTACTATGGGCGAAAGCTAAAGCAGAATAGCTAGCGGTAAGATCATGGAAACAACGAAACTCATGAAAACTACTGAAAGGAAGCGCAAGAAAAAAATGTCGTTATGTGTCCATTCAACGAGCTCTTCAATAGCAGAAAATCCACTGTCTGGCGTAGAATGAGTTGTTTCATCCGTGAAAAACCGTCAAAAACACTTGGTTTTACGGCTAGGATTACGGTGGCCCGTTCTAGCGCACTTAACTATCGTTTTTGTTTCCTTCTATAGAGATACTGTGCTTCTCTGAGCGAAATTTCGGTCCGCAATAGCGTCTAGACACGCTTTGCGGCCGCGCGCTTTCGAGTCGGAAGAGATTTCGGCGACGCAGCCGCCGATCTGCTGACTCTAGGTGGGTTTTTGAACCTGGAAACTTAACGAAATTGGAGAAAATTGTATACAAAAGCCACATCGACTCGGCTTTCGCGCTGGAAACTCGACAGACTCGACCGCGTGCGGCCGCGAAGCGTGTCGAGACGCAATTGCGGACCGGAATTTGGCCCAGAGAAGCACACTATTTTCAGTCCGAAAAAGGGGTTTTCGGTGATTTTTTCGCGGTTTTTTTTTTCAACGTTGTTGTTATGCACGGCACTAGAGCTCTCATTATATACGGAAAACTCTAAAACGAAAATCATCGTGAACGATGCCTTTAAGGTAAATTACCAGACCTGCCAGGGTTGACAGGGAACTTGAGCCACATCAGGACTAGATGATAGCGCTTGCGGAAAATTTCGACGGCGCGCAATTATTGACTTCTAGCGAATTTTGTGATTTTGCCACTTCGGTCGTTTCTTGCTTATCCGAGGAGTTTTGGCCTAGAAGCTTCCAAGTATGAGGGGTATGGCATACTTTGTCGCTGTAATGAGCGACAGGCATGCAATCTTACACAAATCGCGGTGGGACCCGTATCGAAGCGACCGCAACGGCCGTCGTAGGAACAGATGTCGCGTGTGGGGCGCAGCGACGTGTCGTGGAGGGCTGACATACTGCAACTGTGCCATAGCCTGTCGCTAACACTGTCGCTGTCGCTGTGCAGAGCGTCGCGACCTTGTGTCGCAAAAGTATACCATTAGCCTGAGGGCCAAGTCCCACTCAACAGTATTTTCTCGTTAATTATCGATCATTTTGTTCGAAAATCGATAAAAATAGCCTAAATCGAATTTCCAAAAAAACGATGGATAATTCCCGAAATTTTACGGAGTGGGGTACTTGACCATTATACTCAACTTTGAAGCCTCGAGACCGAAACTTCTTGGATAAGCCAGAAAAGACCGGAGTTGCAAAATCACACAATCCGCTGAGAGCCAATAATTACGCTCCAACGAAATTTTCCATAAACGCTACCATCTACTTCCAATGTGGCCCAGATATCCTCTCAACTCTGGCAGGATTGGTGACTATCTCAAAGTAAATAGAAGCGCTCAAAGATGCTCAGTACTGAAGATTACCACTGCGTTATAATATGTTTCACAAATGAGCAGGCTTTGGCTCAAGTGGAACGCAGCATTGGATAGAAAAGAATTTGCGCTTTCGATCAGTATATCGCACTTGGCCAAAGGACCAACCCTGAAAGGTTCAAAAATCATCAAATTCAAAATGCGGGAATTTTTCGCTTCAGGCTATTATAAATGCGGCTTGTTTCCGCAGATGCGTTCAACGCTCTAAACACTTCCCTTGTCAGCAAACAGCTGGCATCACTCTCACAAACCAAAAATGTGTACTATGCAATTTTATCCACAAAAGCTCAATCGACGACATCAAATCATAATAGAAGAAAGGAGGGGCACATTCCTGTAGTTTTGCACCGCGTTTCGGGAAGAAGGAAAATATTCTCTATATACACACACTTAAAAAGAGAAGGAAAAATTTCATATATAGTACATGTACAGGCAATAAATCTATGAAATGTGATAGAGTGAATTCCATGGAACATTATGGATACTTAACAGGGACTACTACTCAAGGACACAAAACTGACTAGTTGACATTAAAAGGACAAGATGAGCACTATGCACTATGCAATTTGACCACACAACAAAATGGCCTTGACTGGTACTAATAACATGGGCAATCTGCATACATTTAGTTAGGTCCGTGGCTTGCTTCCTCAAGAAAAACATTTAAATTTCACCCGCGGCTGGCGCGGCGGTCGCGTGCGCGGGCCCGGTAATCAATTCAGTCCGAGAGAAGAGCGCAGCCGATCAGCTTACCGTATCGCCAGCCGCGGATGAGATTCAAATGTTTCTTCTTGAGGAAGCAAGCCACGGACCTAACTGTAATTATTACTGAGTAATCTTCATCTGACTACATTTCTATATGGCTTTGTCCCATCTGAAACAAAGGAAGGAGAGATATACTATTCACATTTTGACGACGCAATCGCAACTGAACAAACAGTTGCGGCGCTTTCTCTACGATTAGTACAGAGACACATAAAGCCCCGCAGCAGAGAGGAAAAGGGCAAGAAATCTCCCAATTAAATCGATCACTAGGAAAGAGATGAGCAACGAGTAGAGATTAATCATATATAGAAGTTAAAAGCGTTAATCTATCCTCTGAGCCACGTCATGATTCGTCGACTGGCCGTTAGCGGCTCATCGTTTCCTCGCACAAATCTACTCGCTCGCTCCAGAGTCAACGATTTCAGTCGGTCTTCATCTTCTAACCTGAAAAAAAACCAAAATTTGGGTTGTTTTTTTTAGCACTAGCTTTTTTCACGCTTACAGCTGTTCCTCTGTGGCAAACAGCTTCTGAATGAGATCATCTTTCTTCTGTATGGCAACCATGTACGACTCCATCAGCTCGTCGGTTCGATCCTTCTCGGCGGCCGTTTTGAAATAATCTAAAATGCAAGGTTCGGTGGCTATGATAAATCTCTTCCAGCAGCACTGGCACGAAACAGATATGCCAGGAGAAAGTCTACACTTAACCTGAGGGATTTTGTTGCCCACAGATTCTGGAATATCACTTTTATTAGGTTTAGACGAAAGTTTCCCGCTACTTGACTTGATGATTTGTGAACCTTTCAGTGTTTGTTCTTCGGTCAAGAGCGAAAAAATCACGAATTCGTTTCTATCTGCCGCCTTCCCCTTGGGCCAAAGCCCGCTCATTCGCGAAATTGTGGTGCGCGCGAAGCGCGCACCAGATTTGGTTTTGAATCGGCCACGCGCGCAACCCGTTTTTCGAAATCTAAGTTCAGGCTGAAGGTAGAAACTAGCTTTAAATTGCATTAAAAAGAGCGCAAAAAGTTGTATATAATGCCCTAAAATGGTCTAGAATGGTTTCCTAGGATTTGAGAAAAGTTTGAAAAACCGCAAGTTTTCTCTGTTAATCTCCTTTTTTTCAGACGGCGTTCACGATCTTGTGCTACCAGTTAAAATTGAGCTAGGAAGCTCATTTTTGTACAGGATGCTGAAAATGGATGCGGGTCGCTCCTATTCCATTTTTAACTTGATACCTTAACTTTGAAGGGTACCTCAAAATCGTGGGTTTACATACTAAATTAGCCGTGGAGCACGAAAACTGTTTTTTTTTTCTGCTGAGGCTGTGGAGACCGGGGTGTGTGTGTGAAATTGCAGCCAATCAACACAGTTCGCCGGAGGTAAGTACTGAACTTGTCAGAATTCGTACTCATGACACGTATAGATCGATAATCAATATATTCGATTTTCGTTCTTTTTGCACAAAATGCGGCGAACCGTGATTGCTTTTGGGACTGGTTTTCTTGGTTGAGGAATTTTGCGCATCAGTCATTATCGATAAATACCGATCAATAATATTGATTTTTTTCGCCTGTTGCACAAAATGCCGCAATGATTTTTGATTGTTGATGGCTGTAAGTCATTTGTTTGGGAAATTCTTCTAATCATGCAAGATCAGATATTAATGATCAATAATATCGACTTTTCACATTTTGCACCAAATGCGGCAATGAGTTTTAATTTTTATGGTTGTAGGTCATAGGTTTCAAAAATTGTACTCGTACGAAAATATCGTCTGTTAGATGTTTCATCATTACAAAATGGAAATCGTTGAGCAAAATTAAAGTCAGAAAGGGAACCTTTGGGGAAAATATGTGAAATTTGTGAAAATTTAGCTTCCTGGCAAAAGTAGCGATTTGGCAATGTCATTAGGAAGTCAACAAAAATTTCGAAAATGTCTAGAAATATCTTTAAAAAATGATTTGGCGTAAAATAGCCTGGAGTAATAAAAAAATAAGGAAATGAAGTGAAATAACCAAAAATACGATTTGGTGATCGATCATTCTACAAGCTTCTCTGTTAAACTTATCAAAACGAAATCAAGCGCGCAACGTTGAAGGCACAGGACACCCAAAAAATTATTTCTCAGATTTCATGCTTATCTTGGAAACAGTCAGTCCCTGATAACAATGCTATCTTAGAAATCGTCCGAGACCCCCTACGAACGGAGATATGGCTCCTTGAATATGCCTGCATTTTGAGGGCGAAAATTTCGTGGACGAGTTGTCTCAGGCCTGTATTTCTCTTCATTCGCAATCCTTGCGCATGAGCAAAGCAGGAACTGGGGACAGTCCGGAAATGGACTGAAGAACGCGACGCGGTCGTAATTCACCCATCCATATAGCCGCTATGAAGTTCGTATATCTGATAAGGGGCCGGGCCTGTGGTGGTGAGCGAAGGAGGTCGGGCCTGTGGTGGTCGCCTATATCTCGCTTAGTTGAAGGAATTGAGATCTCGCATTTGGCACCTGTTATACAGGAGGGGTGTTCTACACAATTACATAAAACTCTCAAAATTCATATCTGAGGGTGTACTGTGCCTTTAAGCCATTTTTGAAAGCTGTAATGAGGGAATCAGCATACTTCATGCTAGGAGAACGCAACGCTCCTTCCATATCTCGCTTGATTTCGTTTTGATAAGTTTAACGGAGAAGCTTGTAGAATGATTGACCACCTAATCGTATTTTTGGTTATATCACTTCATTTCCTAATGTTTTTATTACTCCAGGCTATTTTACGCCAAATCATTTTTTAAAGATATTTCAAGACATTTTCGAAATTTTTTTGACTTCTAAATATCATTGCCAAACCGCTACTTTTGCCAGAAATTCGAATTTTCAGAATCTATACAATAATTCTGTGATAATCTTTAGTACTGAGCATCTTTGTGTGCTTCTATATACTTTAAGGTGAACTACCAAACCTGAAAGAGTTCACAGGATATTTGAGCCAAACTAGAACTAGATGATAGCGTTTGCGGAAAATTTCGGCGAAGCGTAGTTATTGATTTTTAAAGGATTTTGTGACTTTGCAACATTGGTCTTTTCTGGCTTATCAGAGAAGTTTCGGCCTCGAAGCTTCGAAGTTGAGTAAAATTACCAAGTCCCTATTCATCAGTATTTTTTCATCAGCAATCGGTCGTTTTTTTTTCGAAAATCGACAAAACTGCCACAAGCGAATTTTCAAAAAAAAAAAGATTGACAATTGACGAAAAAATTCTACTGAGTGGAGACTTGCTCATTATAGCTAACTCTGGAGCTTCGAGGCCGAAACTTCTCGGATAAGCCAAAAAAGACCGAAGTTGCAAAGTCACAAAATTCTCTAAAAATCGATAAGTACGCTTCGCCGAAATTTTCCGCAAAGGCTATTACCTAATTCTAAGGTGGCTCAAATATTCTGTCAACTCTGGCAGGTTTTGTGGTTTACCTCAAAGTAAATAGAAGACCTTAAGGATGCTCAGTACTGAAGATTACCACTGAATGATAGCATATATTTCGCAAATGAGCAGGCTTTGGCCCAAAAGGGAAGGCAGCGTTAGATAGAAAATAATTTGTACTTCCGATTGGTATATGGCAGTTGGCCGAAGGCCCAACGGTGAAAGGTTTGAAAATCGTCGAAATCAAGTGGCAAGAAATTTTCGCTTCAACCTAATACACCCCCTGATATACCATTGGCCAAAAAACCGTGCTGAAATTTTCATATTTTCATACAGGTCAGACAGAGGCAGTCTTTTCCAACAACCTAATGTACTGCACATCCGAAAAAATCTCAAAAAGTGCTCGAAAGTTCCTCCCAAACCAAGCTACTTCTCAGAAAAAAATGCTCCCCTGACAATAAGTATTTTCTCTCCCAACTTCGAAAACAACAACCCGGGAAACATGACTACTAGCAGCTGCTCCATGACGACAAAAAACAACACTTTGTTAACAACGCAGCAATTAATCTCCTTGACTAATCACAATTTGGCTTCCACAAACCTCTTCCGGACTTTTTTCTCAACGGAAACGAGTAGATTTGAACGCTCGATCATTGGTTCACGGCTTTTCGGACTTACTAGAACAGAACATAATCTCTCAAAACCTACCATCAGGCGTGTTCTTCGTCATACTATCCAGTTGTTCATTGAGATCGGCGATATGACGACTCGATTCCCTGAAGGAGACCAGCACTCGGCCAAAGAAAGGTTAGAAAAAAATGTGAAAAAAATTACCTGATCTTCTCAATAATATTATAATATTCTTGTCGTCCCACCAGGGAATTCTTTTCGTTAGTAAGGTTCATATACGTCTCCATCAAAGTCTGCTCTTCCGAACTACCTTGATCTGAAGACAAAAATTTTCCTGGAATCCAATGAATGGCTGCTCTCTCCCCTAGCTGCTACTTGTCAAGGACTGCCGCTGCGCGACCGCTCGCATCATAGCAAGTCGTCCACAAATTAGCCACCCTTGATGAGAAAGGCTACTACACTACAAATGCCTACCGGTTTCCCGTATTTTCTCCTGGATAGCATTCGCCTGCGCGGTCACGTCGCCTAGCCGTTCTTGAATTCGCTGTTGCTCCAACGTGGTACCCTCTACGTCGTCAACATCCTTCTGCAAAAAAAAGCGCATTCCTGGAAAATCCCTTACTGAAACTACAGAAATAGTAGTGCGACTCACTTCCCACTGCGACACCACTTTCCTCGTTGGAGTAGCATTTACGGACGGATGAGATCCAGTTGAGCTTGCTTCGATCTAAATTAAAAAATTGGAGAATTCACAAACTAGCATTACTATCAATTAATGGAAATTGTACTAATAAGATTTGACAGGTGAAGAATTTGAATTCGCTCTTTGATTGAATTGAGTTTTTCTGAAACCTTCATGCAACTTGACGTGAATACTTTGACATCAACTTCCTTCTCCCATTATTTTACCAGGTTGTTCAACAAGTTTTTTCGTTCGATAGGAAAAACACAATTTTATGGTTCAAAATACACTTGATTATTCAGCGAAATCTCCCTGAACATTAATACACTTGCTCCAACGATCCCCTTCAATCTGTGGATCCCATCCCTGAAGTGAGAATCCGGAAGGTCAGCAAAATACACTTCAACAGCCGTTATGACCTCTTTATTTGATAAAAACGCTTGTCACGCATAACTTTTTTGAGTTCTGGAAACAAATGGAAGTCGCTGGGCCCAAATCTGGTGAATATGGTGGATGCTCCAACAATTCGAACTTTAATTCATGGATTTTAGCCATTGTCAAAATGCTCTTGTGACACGGTGCATTGTCCTGATGAAAAAGGATTTTTTCTGCTGCAAACCGGGTCTTTTTTCACGGATTTTTTCGCTCAACTGGTCCAGAAGGTTGCAATAATATTCAGAATTAATTGTTTTGCCAGTCTGCAGGAAAAACCACAAACAAAATTCCTTTCGCATCCCAAAAAACTGATGCCATAACCTTCTTGGCCGATTTCCGGACATGAACTCGTTTCGAAGCCGAACAACCAAGTTCACACCACTCTTTAGCCTCTTGTTTTGATTCAGGATCATGGTAATAGACCCAAGTCTCATCTATATTTATGAATCGACGCACAAAATCAACCCTATCTTTTTTAAAACGCTGCAAATGTTGCTGAGAAAGTCGCATTCGAATGTGTTTTTGTTCCATTGTTAGCAAATGCCGCACCCATTGTGCACACAGCTTTCTAAAACCCAAAATTTCACTTAAAATATGGCTCATACAGCCTAATGAGATGTGTAGAGCCTCTGCTAAATCTTTCTCAGTCAATCGACGATCTTCCAAAACCAAATCCTGTATTTTGGCTGTGATTTCTGGTGTTGATGCGCTTTTTGGACGTCCTTCACGGGGACCGTCTTCAAGGCTTGTACCACAACGTTGAAATTCAGCAACCCATCTTTCTACTGTTCTAATTAAAGGTGAACAACCATTATACACTTTTTACATTCGTTCGTGAATTTCTTTTGGTGCTACACCTTCCAAAAATAAGAATTTTATCACTGCATGATATTCAATATTTTCCATTCCTCTGACGCGGCGACACTAAATGGGTTGTAAACAAAGAATGATTGGACAGATTCAAATAAAACTTCACATAACGTCGGCATGGATCGTGAAGAGACTTTGCGTTAACTGTTGAAGGTTGGAGCAAATTCCGTGCCATACGCTATAACATAGGTGCACCGAGTTTGCGCCAAGCCTCAGAAGTGAACGCGAAGTCTCTTCACGACCCATGCCGGTGCTACGTTCATATGGAGAGCGTACCAACAAAACAAAAAAAAACATTGGGCTAGAAGCACCGCCCTCTCTTATCGAACGACAAAGCTTACAGAACAACCTGGTAAGCTACAGGCAGTAAAACCGCAAAATTCTGATGGTTTCTACGCGTGCTGGTGTGATGCGAAGGTTAGAGATATCGAGAGAGCGCATGACAGGCAGAGGGAGCAGCATCGCGCGCACCGCTCGCACCATGAGTCGTGAGAATTAAAATTTCTTACATAAGATACATGCAGGTAACGTCGGCATGGATTCGGAAGAGACTTCGCGTTCACTGTTGAAGGTTGGCGCAAACTCGGTGTCATATGCTATAACATAGGTGCACCGAATTTGCGCCAACCTCCAACGGGGAACGCAACGTCTCTTCAGGATCCATGCCGATGTTAAGTAGCTCACAATTTTATGCTACATGCCACTTCAGGGCTCGTACGCAACACAAAATTGTGGGAACGACAATTAACTTTTGAGATAAACGCGGTAAGTTACATGAAGTGACTTGCGCTGAAGCCGCGGGTGACCTGCTCTCAAATTTCTGAGATGACTCCATCGGCTGGCTTCTGACTGACGCGGTCAGCCCACATCATAGTTCAGCTGCGCGTACTAGAGTGTTGCCCGAATATTCGTTTATTCGAATATTCAAAGAAGTGGAATATTCGTTTATTCGAATATTCAAAAAAGTGAAATATTCGTTTTATTCGAATATTCAGCATGAACAATTTGAATATTCGACAAGATCGCACTACCTTTTGCCCTGATTTTACAGTTCAAACATCTTAGCGTAACGACTCCTAATTTCTCACAATTATTCAGCTTCTCATAAATTTTTAGTTATAGCAAGTATGTACAATATATTAAACTGCTCGTAGGATTTTGTAAAGCACTAGAAATGCCCATTTCACCTTTCGTTATGGAGAGAAATCAAATTTCGAGCGACCCATAAGTGTAGCAAAACTTGAGGAACGTGAAAGTGTTTCGCAAAAACGGCCACGTTGTATCATTTTAATGCGTATTTTTATGGAACTGGTTCAGAATGATGCTATTCGCTCACTTTCCCGGTGGACTTCACCTGAATTCTCAGGCTGACAAAAGATTTGAGTTGTCAAGAGGGTGCAGTTTATGAGATGACAACTTACCAAATTGTTGTCGACGCCCCAGTTTGCCTGAGTTGATTGAATGGGATAATACTCAATAGAATGTTGCCCAAATATTCGTTTATTCGAATATTCAAAGAAGCGGATTATTCGGGTTATTCGAATAATCGAATATTCAAAGAAGTAGAATATTCGAATTATTTGAATATTCAAAAAAATATTCCTTCCAACACTCTGGCGCGCACTATAAAGGCAACATACACGCTCATAAACGTGATTGAGATAACTACGGAAATAGGATGGCATGGCTAAGAAGACAACGCCTACACATTTTGAAGCGTCAAAAACGACCCACAATGCCGCTACACGAGGGTAAGAAGTTGGGATGTTACGTAAATACACCTCTAGTCGCCGTCGCGCGGCGTGGCTGGGACGTCGCGGTGCGATGGAGCGCACTCTTTACAGTACACATGCACCGCTAGTTGCATCGTGGTGAGGCCCTAGCCGCGCCGCGCGACGGCGTCTAGAGGTGTCTTTACGTAACATGAGAAGTTGGCCCCGCCCTGTACGTCTCCGCCCCCCTGTACTTGCCGTCCTACCAAACAGGGGTACCGTCGTCGATGTATGTGGTTTACCTATGGCACCTATTCTACCACCCGTACACATCGAGGACGGTGGGAAAGCCCCAGCACCCCTGTTTTGAACGGAGACGGCAATTACAGGGGGCGGAGAAATAGAGGGGCGGGGCCAATTTCTTACTCGAATAGCGTTATTGTGGGTCGTTTTTGACGCTTTAAAATGCATAGGTGTTTTGTTCTGAGATGTAACGTTCTATTTCCGTAAACCTCTCAACCACGTTTACAAGCGTGTATGCTGCCTCTGATAATCAGCAGTGCCCATTTGTCACGGTCTCCAGCAGAAACTTAATACTCATTTTAAATAGTTTTTTTAATTGTCCAAGCATCCTTTCCTTATAAGAGATGAGAATATTCGGGAGCACAATGACTGCAAGCAAGGACGACCATTTCTAATTTTTTTTTTCATAGACCCTCTCAAGCTACAAAAATCAACAGGGTCCAGACATTTCCAAGAAGCGACAGTTAGAGAAATAGCAAGTTGCAACTGATCAGGATAGCGTTATGTTACTCGAAGCAACAGCTTACTGACCAATGAATTGTCTTACCCCGTATTGCCTTCCGAACTGCGCCATCGCCTCCTTCAGTTCCTGACTACGCATGCTTCCGAACCTCTTCACTCGATCAAATGCCGACGGAACTCCACCACCACCACGAGGCTACAACCGCAATAACGAAACCTTCCACAACAGCAACATACAATATAGCTTTACATCTGCCCAAATAAGACTAACCGTACACGCGGTCGGCGTGCGTGTCAAGCGGTCAAAGCGAAGGCGTTTATTTTTTCGTACGAGCTTGTTGCAAGCAGCTGGCTGGTTTTTTTTGTTCACTATTCGTGTGATGATGTTGCTAATCGCCTTACTGGTTCCTAAAATGCCTTCGTCACGCCTGCTTGACACACACGCCGACCGCGTGGACGGACCAACTCGTTCGGACAGACATGAACAGCAGATCTCCATAGGACGGCAATGCTCATTAGCAAAATAAAACCGATACAAAAAGGAAAGAAACCTCAAAAATCATCAAATGTATAAACTTTTGGGTTTTTTTTATACCAGTTTTTCTACAAACTTAGGGTTTGTTAATACAAAGGTCTGTTAAGATGTTAAAACAATGGGGTTATGCGCTTGCAAAATGGTTTTGAAGTTAGAAGGACAAATGTTATGTATAGACGCATAGCTCATGGTTAGGTTCAAACAGAAGAGAGCATTTCTTAACGATTAGTACTAAGAATTTCAGACCGCAAAGGGTAAAAGAGAAATTTTCAAACTATAACTAATTCACAAATCATACATAATTTTTTATTGATTTTCACTAGACTATAAAGTCAATAAAAAAACTTGCAAACACTTAGAGGGCACGTTGCATAAGGTCTATGCAAGTCAACTGCATGCAGAACATGCGCTTCAGGAATCCCTTGCTCCAGTTTCAACAAAATAATATAATCCATATCTCCACTATTCAATCCAGCACTGTTCCTTTTGGACAATGGTCCAACGAATTTTCGCACAAACTCCATCCACGGAGTTATTGTGTTTGACACATTTAAATATCACATATAGTTGACCGCAATGTTAAAAGGACATGGTGCGGTTGCGGACTCGCACTAAAACTACGGTAGAATCTGGCACTTTGCCAGATTTCGTCATCGATCGGCGCCAACCGTCGTCTCTCTGCTCACGAGAATACCAGCTGTGGCGCCGATCGATGACGAAATCTGGCAAAGTGCCAGATTCTACCGTAGTTATAGTGCAATACGCAACCGCACCATGTCCTTTTAACATTGCGGTCAACTGTACAGGCTATAAAACGGGGAAATTTACTTGCTTCCTACGCGTGCTGGTGCGGAGCGGAGGTTAGAGACAGTGAGAGAGCGTAGGGCAGACGGAGACCGAGGCGACACGCGCGCCGCTCGCGCCTCAAATGATGTGAATTACGACGTTTTATAGAGGGTATCACCCATGCAAAAAGTCTGAGTTGAATCGTTCTTCAATCTCTGTAGTGAAAAATGTGTTACTGCCCCATAACAAGCCTGCAGATCGAAATGTAAACCACATTCCACTGCAAACATTTTGAAAAAGACACCACGCCAATGACAAAAAACCAAGGCAATCACAAACAAAAAACCAAAATATAAAAATCTGCAATAAGAACCTTACTTTTAGTCGATCATTCACCATTTGAGTCGGCCGACCCATTCCAGGAATCACAGATGTTGCGTCATCTGAACAAGGAGTCTCACAAACAGCAATCAAACCTTAACTAACTAATAGTTTTAGGCAAAAGTTTTCCGCCACTTGATTTCGACAATTCTTAAACCTTTCAGCGTTGGCACTTCGGCCAAGTGCGATACGCCGATCGAAAGCAAAACTCTTTTCTATTCAACTCATATGCTACTATCCAGGAATAATCTTCAGTATTGAGCATCTTTGAGTGCCTCTGCTTAATTTAAAGGCAGGGTTCGCGATAAAAACAACTTTCGAGCACTCCTCATAAGAATGTAGATTTGGCCATCACAAAAGTAAAAATAAGTGAAAAAACCCAGAAATTCGCGGGAAAAACGCTCAAAAACAAAGCTTAAAGGCACAGTCCAACCTCAGGGATAAAATTTGATATTATAGTCCACCCACCGTGTATAGCAACCCTGCCAAGCGCGAGATCTCAATTCGATCAAATAAGTGTGAAACTACAGGGAAAAAGTCGGCCCCGCCCCCAGTACCCTAAAAGCATAATCAAGCGTTCCGCCTCGGATAGGGAACCAATTCTCTGCAAACGGAAAAATTGGTTTGTGTAGCAATGCTCAAAGGCAAAATGTACAATAGCAGAGCTCTTGGTTCCCTTTCCGGGGCGGTATGCGCGGTGGGCTTTTGGGGTAAAGTGGTGGGGCCGACTTTTTCCCCTGAATTTTCACTTATTTGATCGAATTGAGATCTCGCGCTGGCAGTTGCTATACACGGCGGCTGGAATATAATATCAAAAATTACCCCTGAGCTTGGACTGTGGCTTTAACGGCTAATTACCGGTGTCGGCCGGCCCCCTAATTAACGCGATTTTCATTAATGCTTGCTTATACGACATTTATTTTGCTGTTAAAGTAATCAGTAGTCTCCAGAAATGTTTAGAAATTACTTTGGAAGTAAAATGAAAGTTGACGAAGCAGGCTTTTACCCAAATCTAAATGATTGGGGGCGGGAGGACACCAAGCCATAACTTTCTCCTGAGCGTCTTTTATCCAATTTTTTACTCATTTTCACTTTTGTGATGGCCAGATCCACAATTCTATGGGTATAGCACAACAACCGATTTTATCGAGAACCCTGCCTTTAAGGTGGACAACCAAACCTGAGAGGGTTGACAGAAATTTAAGCCACCTTAGATTTAGATGAGAGTGTTTGCGGAAATTTTCGACGGAGCGTAATCATTGAATTTTGGCGGGTTTTGTTATTTTACATTTTCGGTCTTTTCTGGCTTATCCGAGAAGTTTCGGTATAGAAGCTTCAAGGACAAGTATGAGACCACTATCAAAAGTATTTGTTTCGTCATTTATCGTTCTTTTTTGTTGAGTCGATTTCCGCCATTTTTATCGACTTTCGAGAAAACTATTGAGAACTGAAGAATAATTCTATTAAGTAGGGGCTCGGCCATTGCACTAAGCCTTTAAGCTTCGAAATCAAAACTGTTCGAGCTTCACGAACGAGCCAGAAACGACCGAATTTTCAAAACATAACAACCGCTAAAAATCTGTACATCCCGTCAAAAATTTCCGCGAATGCTATTATCCGATTCTAAGGTTGCTCAAATATCCTCACAACTCTGGCAGGTTTGGTGGTTTACCTCAAAGTGAATATAAGCAATCAAATATGCTCAGTACTGAAGATTACCACAGAATCGTGACATATCTTTCGTAAATTAGTAGGCTTTGCCCACTTAGCCAAAGGACCAATGCAGAAAGGTTTAAAAATCGCTAAAGTCAAGTGGCTGGAAACTTTCGCTCCAGCCTAATAACCAGCTAAAATGAGATGCACTCCATCCCGAATCAAGAATTACTGGTGTTTTTTTTTCAGCTCAGTTACCAAAAGAGTTTTCCGGTTCTGCACTTGCGACTCTCGATGGATCTTAGCATCAAGAATGACACTAGTTGGTCAGTCGCCAAGCAACTTCCATCCGGTGCTGTCAAACCTGTTGGTGCTCCCTTTAAAGTCTCCGAAGAAGGCGAAAAAGGAAATCGTAACAATCTCGGTCACTGATGCAAGAACTCGATACAACAAGTCATCGTTCTCGCTGGACAATTCAATGATCTCCCAAAACCGTTTTTTGTCTTATACAAAACCGCGATTTCGTCTCACGACCTTCCCTAAACAGGCTGATGCTCACACTGGAGCCACAGTGAATCAGCTCCGGAATGGAGTGCACAGCGAAGCCCACAAGATGGACAGATAGTGGGTGCACTAGAAGGAAGATGCCCACGAGGGTCCATCTTGCTGGATTAGACTTCACATATTACCCACAAAGAACAAAACCATTCCACAACAACAAAAATAACCACATGCTGACATTGTTTCCGCTGAAGAACCGGTGAAGGATCGCGCTTCTTGAACGTATGGATCTGTATTGTTGGCCGCACTAACTCTATAAAACATTACTGCACAACACTCAATAAGTAAGCTATTAAAACTTCGATTAAGAAGGCATCGTACGCTCAAAAAGGGCGACTGATGGCAAACCCTGAACCCCGCCTTTTCAGCCCATTTTCCGAAAATTCGGACACTATTTCAGTGTACTGAAATTGGTTTTCGTCCAAAAAATCAGGGTTTCTGGGGTAATTTCTTCAATCGCCTGTAAAATGGGACGTAGTCTGCCCGAGTGAGACTATGCATTCACACGGTCGGCGTGCTTGTTGAGCGGCCGTAGCGAATGCATTATCCGGACGAGCCTCGTCACGTCTGCAAACACCTGACTGGGATATTACTCACACTTCGTCTAATATCCCTGCTACTCGATTTACAGGTTCAGAAAATACTTTCACGACAGCGGCTGGACACGCACGCCGACCGCATGGGCGGACAGTCTAATTCGGACAAACTTTATCCTTTATCCAAGTTTTCTGAGCGGACGATGCCTTTAAATGGCCACTATAGCAACATCAATTTTTTCCTATACTCACAGGGAAACTCCTTTTAGTGATATTGGACATCTGCGAGGATTCTTAACTTCTGTAACCAGCTTTAGTCTCAGAATCTAATACTTCCCTTCAAATTTGTCCAGATTTCCTGTGAAAAAAAGTTATGGGCGCTTTCCCCTAATGCCCATTGTGGGTTGAATCTTTATCCTATACCAATCAGGCGATTTTGACAGCGTACAAAAAAAGCGTTTCAAACCTGATCCACCGGAGTCACTTGGTGTACTAACCAAAAATCGGAGGCCACTAAATTTATGTGGATCACGGTAGATTACGGTGGGTGTACGGTAGCTTAATGTCTCAGAATGGTCACATGCATCACTGCCATGGTTGTTGCGGTGATAAACAAGAATTCGACGTTCCAATGTCGATTTCCAAAATATTAAGGTAGGTTACGCCACATAAATGGTACCGTAGACGCCCTAACCTACAGTTAATCACACAAATAGGACTAATGGACAACAACTTCGTGCTCAACGCTCACAATACCCCGACATACAGGTTTTAGGCCTAATTCAGGGAACTTTCAGAGCATCCTCAAGAATGCCTGATTCTGGTAGGGCCATTTGTGCAAACAACTGAGAACGGCTATAAATTCTTTGAGAACAATTCTGGACAGCTCACATTCGAATTGTAGGCTTAAGAAAAATATGTAGCTCCAGAAATGTACACTTCATTCGATATGAACATTGTCACTAAAAGGAGTCCACCTGTCAGACTTCGTCAATTCCTACAATACCGCTCGTAGTCTTTGATCAAAAAGCGCACTAGGACGCGTTTTCGCGTCTCTTTCGTCCGTTTCCACGTAATTCGCTTTGAACTCAGCTTTGAGCCAAACTATGGTGATATTCAAGACCCTTGTATCAAAAGCTAACTGATGGCAGAGCCTTTGTGGGAGTTTCTCTGAGAACTGAAGAAGTTTGGGAGCCAGCCAGGTCTCAAATTAGGTTACCGTCGCAAAAGGATAGAATCTAGGAACGCGTCCTCTCCCCACGGAACCATAATTAGACCCCTGTCTGATAGCGAGACTTCTCTAATTCTCAACGAGGGAAGCGGTCATTGCTCACCCGTGCGTTCTGCGTCGCGGTCGATTAGCGCCGCGCGCGGCTGGAAAGGCGGCGACGCGACTTCCCAGCATTCAAGTGAAATCAAGTAAACTAGCATGTTTTGAAGCATTATTTGAACTGCTGTGTTCGTTTTATGCTACTAACGATAACCGTTTTGCCGTATATGGTGCAGATGACTCATTACCACGATGGCGGCTTTTCCGCGTTCGCCGCGCGCGCGACACTCACCGGACCGTGACGCGTACGCACGCAGGTGAGCAATGTCATGGAGCCTCTCAACGAAGCCTCCACAAAGGCTACACCGCTGGGATAGCACTCGACGCCAAGATCACAAATATCACCCCAGTTCCGCTGAAAGTTAAGTTTGAAGCGAGTTATTCAAAAAAAAAAACGAAAACGCGTGTCTAGCGTGTTCTCTACACAAATCCTACGAACGGTATTGTGAACGTTATTAGAAAAGCATCATGACAAAAAAATTGCTCCACATCAAAATCTCTAACCAATTTTCCGCAAATCCGAACTCGATCCATTCAGCGACGAATTCGACCGGTACGTAGATCGTTGGAAGTTCGACGACGACGTAGATGCTTCAACTAATTCACCAACAAAACTAGGTAGCCACAACCACAAACTCAAGTCACTGACGTCAAAATCAAAAAAAAACTAAGCGATGGTGACTGAAGCATCACACCATTCACTGCGCTTCCATACTTGCTAGCCATTCTGTTAAGGTAAAGAACTGCCGGGTTGAAACTACCTACCAGATCCTACTAAGTAAGTAGCGCCATCCGTTACAGCCTCCTCTATCAGTCGTCGAGCTTCCTGCCGCCGCCTGTCATCATCTTGCGACTGTAAGTACAAAAACCCATAGGAAACTTCGAAAAACGTCTCATTTTTGTGATCTCTTCTTTGAAAAATCGCAAAAAAAGTCACCATGGTCATTGAAGGCGCGGCCGCCGAAGGATTTTCCAGCAACTGCCGGGCCTTCTTTCGCAGTTCCTCCTTCTTTGATGGGCTAGTTGCACGTCCCTGAACATGGCTGATACATACAAAGGATGTTCTAAGCCAAGGACGTTCACGACACTCAAGCCAGAAACCCTTGAAGGGAGCATACACGCTCGTTAACATGGTCGAGATAACTACGGAAATAGAATGGTATGGCACAGAATACAACGCCTACGCATTTTAAAGCGTCAAAAACTACCCACAATGCTGCTACACGAGTGAGAACTTGGCCCCGCCCCTGTATTTGCCGTCCTCATCCAAACCGGGGGTCCTTGGCCATTCCCACCGTCGGCGACGTTTGTGGGTGGTAGAATAGGTACAATAGGTAAACCACATACATCGACAACGGTGGTAATGGCCTAGCACCCCTGTTTTGGAGGACGGCAAACACAGGGGGCGGTGAAATACGGGGCGGGACCAACTTCTCACTCGTGTAGCGGCATTGTGGGTCGTTTTTGACGCTTCAAAATGCGTAGGCGTTGCATTCTGCGACATACCACTCTATTTCCGTAGTTATCTCAACCACTTATACTAGCGTGTATGCTGCCTTTAAAGGCACAGGACGCCCAAAAAATTAATTTTCGGATTCCATGCTTATCTTGGATAGAGTCACACGCTGATCACAGTGGTATCTCTGAAATCGTCCAAGACCCCTTTTGAACAGAGTTATGGCTCTTCAAAGATGCCTAGATTTTGAGAGTGAAAAATTGGTGGACGAGTTGTCTCAGGCCTGTATTTCTCTTCATTCGCAATCGTTGCGTGAGAGAAAGTCAGGATAAGGAGACAGTCCGGTAATGGACTGAAGAACGACGACTTGTTGGAATTCATCCATCCATCGATCCGCTATCGATTTCGAAGTCCTGCTAGGGGGTCGGGCCTGTGGTGGTGAGCGAAGGGGGTCGGGCCTGTGGTGGTCGCTTATATCTCGCTTATTTTGAGGGAATGAGATCTGGCATTTGGCACGTGTCATACAGGAGGGGTCTTCTACACAATCACATGAAAATCTCAAAATTCATATCTGAGGGTGTACTGTGCCTTTAAGGAGCACTTCACAAACTTGACAGAACCACGAAAAAACTAACCGAAGATCGCAATGTTGGAAGTGCAGGGGTCACCATGGTCACCGACACATCATGATCACGGAAGGAGCTAGAACAAGCTCAGTTCTGCTAGTGAACTGGGTAGCAACTTCTAATTAGATTTCACTTACACATCTCTTTCCAAGCCATCCTCATCCATCAACTCGTCACCGCTGCTCTCAGTCTATAATATATCCCCTCGAAAACTTTGATGAGCTGCAGATTCGAAACTTCCTACCTGAGGAGGTCCAGCTCGATGGCTATTGTATCGTACCTGCTGATCGTCCTCCTAAACAAGCTCGCTCACTTGGAATAGAACTGAACAACAACCTTACGCATTGCAATAAAATAAGGCTCTAATCTAGATCTCTTGCAGGGAGGGAGTTACCCGCCCACTTTCCCGCCGTTGACCTATCACAGGAGCAGCGAAGGCTGATTTGATTGGTCGACGACGAGAAAGTGGGTGGATAATTTACTCCCAGCAAGAGATCCACATCAGTTCCTGAAATAATAATAATAAACATGGAGAGGCTGAGAAGCCCGAAGCCTGTCTGTGAACTACGGCCAGGGTTAAGTATTTTTTTTTGGAAAATGTCGAAAATTTCCATGTTCTGTCCCCCAATAAATTTTTTCCGACAACTTTAGTAGTTGAATTTCTCAAGTTATGAACTAAAACTGATACTTTTTTTGTAATCAACACTACGCTATCCACCACAAAGCCTCGGGGAGTTTCGATTCAACTTCTGTTAAAGGCAGTGTTCACGATAAAAACTGTCTTCGAGTTTTCACGGGAAATCGAATGTACTGGGGTCCACTGCAACAATGGCAAAGGAACCGCTAAAAACGGGCCATAGATAGCCTTAGACGGCCCTCAAACTCGGCTATGCTATGCCCGCCCCGCCCACTCACTCAACAGTTATCAAGGGAATGGGCGGGTAGTGCAAAGCGCATACAAGTTTGAAGGCCGTCTGCGGCTATCTATGGCCCGCTTTTGGCCGCTTTTTAGCAATTACTGTTGCAATAGACCCCGTTACATTTGATTTACGGTGAAAACCCGAGGACCGTTTTTATCATCAACACTGTCCTTAAAAGCATCCCCTTAATTTTTTCTTTTCGGTCCAAAAACTTTACGTCCCCCACCGAATATCCTTTTTTAGAAATATTTAAGCCCCTTGTTGTCCCTGGGGACAGTAACCGCCTGACCCGCACTACAGCGGATTCAGAAAATAAGATTGCTTTCAAGAACACTATGAAAATCATGACTATATTAGAGTACAGTCTTTTTTTTTAATAATAAACCACTGTCACGTCTTATTTCTGAACAGGCTCGATCTCGATTCAGTCGATAGCCGAATGTTCGAAGGAAAGAAACTTGGAAAATTTTCGAAAATCGAAAAGTCAAAAATACAGATTTCGAGCGTAAATTGAAAAGTCGAAAATGGAGTTTCGAACCTAGTCGGAAATGCGATGTTCGAAAAATTTGAAATCCAAAAACACTCGAAAATCGATCGTTCGAAAAATCGAATTCCAATCATCGACTTTCGATTTTCAATTGAACTCGTCAGGCAAGCCACACATCCGCAATAACATTTGCTACAACATAGGTGCACCGAGTTTGCGCCAACCTCCAATGGGGAACGCAAAGTCTCTTCAGGATCTATGCCGATGTTATGTTCGAAACTGACCACGCGGGAAGTCGAATATTTGAATAATTCAAATTTCAATGAAACTTCGATTATGTTCAGAGACCGAATGTTCAGAGTCAAATTTCGAAAATAATTAAAAAACCTAAACGTCAAAATCCTCGCGTGCGGCTCTCGTTGCTCGACTCTTCTATTCTGATTTTTTTTGCCTGATGACTGCCAGAAAGACTAAGCCAGCCAGCCAACCACCGTGTGACGACTCTCAACCTCCAAAATGGATGGAGCTCGTTCTCGAACGCTGGGACAACTATTTTATGAGGTTGGATAAATTTCTTGGTTTTTCTCGCACATACAGGAAACTCAAAATTTGATTCTTCCGTCGCTTAAATCCTTGAGGACCGTTATCTGAGCCAAACAAGGATGATTTTTCAGGTCCTGCTCCCTATAATGCCACCATCAAATTCCATCCCGACTCCGATAATCTCACTGCCAAGTCTTGTGGAATTGCGTGGGTGGGGATCAAAGAACAGGCTGATGCATCGGCTACAGCAGCCTTTGATAGGGAGTAGTTAAGGAGATTATTGATGCGTCTGGTGACGAAGACCTCGAAAGTGAATGGCGCGATCGCAAGGTCGAAATTTTTCGCCATCCACAGAGTGTCAAAACGTCAGACAGCTCTCGCCCACGCATAATCAAAATTAAAATGCGAAATCAGGACTTGCGAGACAGGCTATTAGCGCAGATGAGAAGGGGAAGGCTGTCACCACAAAAACTTTGTTCACTCCTATGCGCGCCAAGACTATATTACGCGTGAGCAGCTCGATTTCGATCGAGCCCTTAGAGGAAGGCAGGGCTATTGAACCAGCAGGAGGAAAACTCGCGTACGTGGTTCGAGACCTGACCATACAAAAGTTAAAAACACCGCGTGATCTGCCGAAAGTCTCTTCGAGGACAATGTCGAATGAGAGTGGCGATCAGGTCACAAACAGTCAATACTCGTCTTCCCTGCTCAGCTACAGTGTGTAGTCAGCGGTCTCCCCCAATAGCGCCACCCAGCGGCAGCCGCCAGAGACAGAGACTCTGGTACCGGCGCGCCTGTCTGGTCTACTACTTCCCTTCAGCCAAGTATTGTATGCAAGGTTTTCCGACTCTTCAATTCTCGTTCAATTATGAATAAAATTCCGATTTGAATTTTTTATTGTCCGAAAATTTGCTTGGGGTTTTCATAACCGAAACATGGTGTAAGCCCTTTCTAATTAGTGATGCTACATTGAGCCACAACGACACATATCATGTGTATCGTTCTGACAGGGAAGGTAGCAGACCAGGTGGGGGCGTTGCTGTACTCATTCGCAGAGGATTTGCACACACATTCATTGATTCGAGAAACTTTTCCGAATTCTGTCAAGTAGTTTTGATCAAAGTGCTCACACATAATTCTGAAGCTCTTATTGTAACTGTATACAGAAGCCCGTCTTGCGCTGCCTCTGCGCTGGAGAGTATGCTAGAGTTTTTAGCTGAGGTATTTTCTCAATTTCAATGTGATATACTGTTAATTGGAGATTTCAACTTCCCGCTCATTGATTGGACAAACAGGTGTCAACGAGGCGGTGGTGGGTCACACTCGTGTAGATTGTTTCTGCGTTTCGCACTATCTCATGGACTCACGCAATTTGTAGAGGAGCCCACCCATGGCCTGAACATTCTTGACTTAGTCTTCGCGTCTATCCCACATGTAGTCTCTAGCCTTGCACTACTGCCACCATTCAGCAAGTCAGTTCACAACATGATTGAATTTGATATTACCGGGCATGGTGTTTCTGAACACAGGTCAAAA
Organism: Aplectana chamaeleonis; assembly: GCA_029168955.1. Taxonomy (NCBI): domain Eukaryota; kingdom Metazoa; phylum Nematoda; class Chromadorea; order Rhabditida; family Cosmocercidae; genus Aplectana; species Aplectana chamaeleonis. The sequence goes on along the minus strand of JAPDOI010000013.1, from coordinate 1,547,899 downwards.
AATTATTCCCATAATTTCACCAAAGGAGACTACGAAAACATAAATCGTAAATTACGCCAAATCGATTGGACGAGCCTGCTTGATCCCTCCGAATCAGTTGACTCATGTTATGCCAGATTTCTATGGATCTGCTATGATCTCATAGACGAATATGTTCCGCCCTTTAAAGGCAGCGTCCGCGCTGAAAACCACATCTGGGTTTTTCTTCTCAATCCAAGGTTTGAACCAAGTGGAGATAGTTGCCGAAGCTTGAGACCTCAATGTAGCGTAAAAATAATGCTATAGGCTCTTGAAAACTGCTCCGTGGTCTGAAAAGGCGTTTCCCCGGTCGATCATCTAACACGAGGAACAGAAGCGCCACGACGGGCTCCGGCAGGCAACTTAAATCCAAAATTCTATTTTCTCTTATTCGAAGGATCCTTGAATTTGGACGTGTGTATTTAAAGCTTCTTATTTTTTAAGACCTTTTGACAGCTGAAAGACGAAAAGAATTGTGGAACTTAAAAAGTTAATGAGGATAAACCAAATCAGCCGTCCAAATTTTCAAAATTTGTGCATTGCACAAGACACACCGGACAGACGTGAAAAAAAGGGAGCTGAATGCTCAAGGATTTCCGAACGAGTTTTTCTCAGGAATTTGAGTGTTTTGAGTGGTCCCTTTGCGATATATCACAACCTGGCAGGCCTACATGAGCGAAATTGTGAAAAAAATGAACACGGTTTTTTGCGCGTACGCTGCCTTTAAACCAGCACCTCCGCACGAGATGTTTCCGCGTAAGCTCAAGCTGCTCAGAGCTCGAGTTAACCATTGCTACACAAATATGCATAGGTACGGGTCACACAGATACCGAAAATACGCTCCGCTTCAAACGAGAATTAGCGAAATTGGCAGCGTGCGAAGAGGAGGCGATTGCTAAGTCTGGAAATAATAGGAAAATATTCAAATTTTGCAACAAAAATTGAAAATTTCAACCGATATTCCTGGTATGGCCACTAGCAGCGCGGATATAATTACAGACGATAGTCTTAAAGTAAATTTGTTTGCCGATTTCTTTGAAAGCGTTTATAAAATGCCATCAGGAGTCACGCCTTCATTTCCTGCGCAAACTGATGAGATCCTGGATTGGGTTGACTTACCAGACGAGTTGCTATACCGCACACTAAAGAAACTGCCGAACAGGACTTCGACTTCCCCCGATCAAATTCCGTACATTTTCTTGAAGAACGCTTCCCTTGGCTTGGTTGCTCCGTTATCGCTGCTGTTCCGCCGCTTCATGCTTCATGGTGAAATACCCGCTTTATGGAAACTCGGCTTAGTTCGTCCGATTCATAAGAAAGGTCTCCAGAGTAAAGTGACGAATTATAGACCCATCTGTCTTACCTGCGCTACAAGCAAGGTTATGGAGCGTATGATATGTAGTAAGATTACAGAATACCTGCAGGACAATAATCTCCTTAGCGCCTCCCAGCACGGGTTCCTTGGCCGCAAATCTGCCATGTCAGCGCTGCTCTCTACGGTGCCTCTCTGGCATAAAGAAGTGGATCGCGGTAACTATGTGTCTGTTTTCTACGTTGATTACCGCAAAGCCTTCGACTCAATCTCAATACCGTTGCTGTTATTGAAACTCCAAGGATACGGTATTAGTGGATGTTTGCATCGGTTCCTCAAGTGTTTTCTAACAAATCGTTTTCAATCTGTAATCATAAATAGTGCGCAATCACGACACTACCCCACCCCAAGTGGAGTCCTCAGGAACCTGCATTGGTCCCCAATGTTTCTCATCTTTATAAACGATGACCTTCCAGCTTTGCCCTCAGGGATATACTGCTCCATGTATGCAGATGATGCTAAAATATATACTATCAATGACAGCAACGGTTTGCAGAGCCGGATCGACGAGCTGGCGTGTTGGTCAAGCACGTGGGAGCTGACGATATCGCTCGAGAAGACAGTTATTATGACTTACGGTAGAAGCCACCCTGAAGTGGTATTCTCCTGGGAGCGACGGCTTTGAGTCGAGCAGAGAGTGTCCGTGACTTAGGCATAAGTTACACCAACGCGTTTAGTTATGATGGTTACATAGCCGACATAGCGAGTAAAGCCAAGGCCAGGTCTAACTTTATTTTGAAGGCCTTCAGAACTCGGAGCCCTATCATTCTTTTCCAAGCTTTTGTGGCTTGCATGTTAGGCCGTTGCTTGAATACTGCTCACCTATATGGTCGCCGTACAAAGCCGCCCTGATCAAGGAAATTGAGAACGTTCAGAATCTTTCACCTAGATGTTTTGCAAGAAAAGGAATATTTCGACTTGAATATGAGCAAAGACTGAGTAGGCTAGGGCTCTATCGCTTCTCGATCGTAGAAAATAGCAGACCTAGCTTTAATGTACAAACTCACAACACCTGAACTTGATATGACACTCTGGGACCTATTTGAGCCTCGCCAGCCTCTCATTACCGAGGTCACCTCTTCAGGTGCGCCTACCTGCTCCCAAAACTACTGCTAGTAGCAATTCTTTCTTTTCAGAATTTTAACCCCATGGAACAATTTAGGCACAGAAGCGTTCAGATATCGATGGGCAAGTGGTTTCAGGATTACCTTATCAGGATGGTCAATCAAGATGCGAGCTAAAACTACTATGGTGTTTTGAGATCGTCAAATTTGATGCCTTTGATCTGATTTTGATTCAAATTTTTTGTGTGTGATCATGATTTAGATTCCTGTTTGAATGAGTTTTTTGCGTATACATGATCAAAAGCCGTTTTTTTTTATCAACAGCAAAGATTATGGATGTTCCGTGTTCTTGGGTTTTTGTCTTTTTTTCGACTTAATTCCCACATATTTTTCTTTACATGGTTTTGTATGTCATCAAAAACTGTCTGGTTCGAGACTAGCTGTTCGCGGATTCTTTTTCGTTTTCCTCAGAGCGGATCGGCCCAAACAATCGCCTGGGGTTCGTATTAAGATCAAAGAGGCTTAGATAGGCCCGCCCCGGTATGGCTCGGCCAGTTGCGTGATTGGTGCGAGAATATTCACTCTGCGGCTCAACTCGTACGCTCCAGTAGATATCGGCGCAAGCAATCGCCCGGGGTTCGTGTTTAGATCAAAGAGGTCCCTCTGGGCCCGCCTGGATGGCCACCGCCAGTTGCGTGCTTGAGCGAGAATATATCTCAGACTGTGTACGGTTGTTTCCATCTAAAACCGATCAGTTTGCATCCCGGAACTAAACGGAAAATCCACTTTGAGTATCTTAACCCGAATTCTTAGATCTATTCAGTCAACTGCAAGTACATGGAACGTCCTCAGCTCACATGTGAGCACTTTGTCCGTCTAAGAGTAGAAGGTTACACAAGTAGATTTTTCCACCTCTTGTATTTCAGTCAGGTTTCCTCCCAATCAGTTCCTAATTTTTAGAAGATTTTTTTTTACTGAATAAATTTTGAATGAAAAAAAAATGGATCGAAAAAAAGAAAAAACAAACCGATCGATGAAAAGAATCCTAGCAATATACTGTCGCTCTCTGGGCCAAATTCCGGTCCACATTTGCAGACTACGGCTATTGCAACATGCGACACGTGTTAATCGTGCTGGGACCACTTGGTCCCGGCACGCTTCGCCCTTCTCCCAGCACGATTAACACGTGTCGCATGATGCATAAGCCGCAGTCCGCGATTGCGGACCGGAATTTGGCCCAGAGAACGACAGTAAACTTCGTTCTCTGGGCAAAATTACGGTCCGCAATTGCGAACTACGGCTTAACCTATTTCTCAGGCATTCGGAATCGGCAGGCCGGGGCAATTTCCGTGAAAACGGCAGGCCGCGAGCGTAGAAAAGCAGTGGAGACTCGAGATCGGCAGGCCGGGATAATTGAGCGTGCAGGCCGGGGCAACTCGGCCGCAGCGCAGACGCACCGCGCACGGAAATTTGAATGGAGCAAGCCGGGAACATGAGTGAGCAGGCCGGAGGCCACTGTGGTTTCGAAATCGTCTCGAATCTTCTCGGTCTCGAAACTTTTTGCTTTGTCTGAGGGTTTTGGGGGCTTTTCTACTGTTTTTCTCTCGTATTTTGGCGCGGTCTCGTTATATATAAGACCCGATGTAGCGGTATTGCTGGTTAACCTTCATTCCGCTCACTTCTAGCCACGCTTACTTGGTGAAGCCATCCTCCCGTATAATTCGAACGTCGACTTGCAGTGTGAGGACGACCTCGAACTGCATTTTGGAAAAAAAACTCTAGGCATTGGGATTCTCAGTGTTAGCCACCCGTCATACTCGGTGGAAAACAGGCCGTCCTAGTCCCACCCGGTCGATATGTATGAGACACACGCAGAACGGGAAGAAATGAAGTAAAAATCATCCTCAACTGATAAAATGCCACCTTCTCTATGTCGTTCTAGGTCGTATCAGTGGTGGGTTCCAAGAAGATTTCCACGGGAGGAAATCATATTTGATAGTGATACCAACCAATGATAGTTTATGAGGCCACCTAAAATAAACATGTCTTTCGGTCTATCATTCGTCATATCTTATCAGACCATTTTTCCTCCCATGAAAAACTTCTTGGAACGCACCCCAGGTGAACTTTTATTATTCCAAACGGTTTTTATCAGTTGAGGGAAAATTTTATCACATCATAGGGCGATTGATATCATTCGAAGATGATTTTTATCACTACATTTCTTCCCGTTTTGCGTGCTTCTCATACCTATCGACCGGGTGGGACTAGGACGGCCGGCTTTCGGCCGACTATGACGGGGGCCTTGAGCCCCTTTCATGGTTTGCCGGCCGACGTCGGACGACTCGTTATCAAATTTGATAAATTAAGAGAGATAAGATAGGTAGGGTAGGGTAGATAGATATTACACATTCGATAACGAGTCGTCCGACGTCGATCGGGCAAGTGTGAAAGAGGCTCTAGTGAGCCATTTATGAAAAAAGAACATTCTCCGTTATCAGACATCTGATAGCATTATCAGTCTTTGTTTACTTGAGAGCTTCACAGAAAACTTCTACCTCCCAGGGCGGTATCTTTCATTCCTCACTTGAACCCTCAGCGCCCCTCCGGTTCCGCAATGGCGTTGACGCTGGAGAAGTCATATTCACTGCAGAAGCGGGACGGGCAGGTGGGGTGAAATTTCATTCATATTTAGCTCTCCGGCCGAGCGGGCCGCTCTGCCGTAGAGGGAGTTGGTGAAGATGAATAGCCGTTAAAGGCACAGTTGAAGCTCTGGGGCGAAATCTGAGATTTCCACATAGTTGTGGAGTAGGCCTACCCGATATAACACGTGCCAAGTGCGAGCTCGATTCCTCTGTATAGGCGAGATATAGGAGGAAGTCACCCTGGGGCGCCCACACCAGGAAGCCACTTTGGCACGCCCATTTTACGATCTTTCGAGCTCAAGAGTGACGAGATGAGCAATGGTTTTCGATCAGAAGCCCCGTTCATCCTTTCATTCTCAGCCTCTGTTTATTCAAGTCAGCTCGCATACATCGATTGCATATGACCGAAGTTACAAGCCTCGGACAACTCGTCCACCATGCTTCCGCAGATAGTTTTTTGAGTTAGTTTCAAGATAGGCAGGAAAAGAGAAAAACTACCCTGATGTTGGACTGTGCCTTCAATGATTATTCGCTTATCTCCATTGGAGGTGTTGCATTGATGCTTGATAACTAAAGGCGACTTTTGAGATTTATCATTATTAGGCATACCGTTCCTTTCACTGATTGTTTAAACTGTTTATTGTCGCATTCAGAGGCTTTCTTCAAACTCTTCATTGCTTGTTAGTTTCTGTGTTGTTTCAGTTTTTGCCGATGACATCGTTGGATATGGGCATGAAGAGCTCAAGACAGGAGTCATTGTGAACAAACGTGAATCGAGGTAACCTTTACTTTCGCCTTATTCCTATGAGGACGGTTTCAAACCTATGTTTCAGATTCTATCAATCATTTGGAGGATCAGAAGAGGATAGGATTGCTGCTTTCGACTCTTCGGTCCAACAACGGCAAATCTGGCGAAAACATGTGTTTCGGGCTCTTCAAAAAGCTTTGTAAGTTGATTATACGTATTTTTTAAAGTGATTTCTAACTTCCAATATTTTCAGACGAGATGTACGTGGCTACACCTGCCGTGTCGTGAACAACGAGTATGTATGGACTCCGAGCAGGGTAAGTTTTACTTAAAATAAGTGAAAGCCTCTTTTTCCTGTCAGTTATTTGTACTATTTCAGCACTATGCTCATCCCAACACGGAGACCACGCCGCAGGGAGATCTCGTCGAGCAACGGGATCTTGAAGAAAGTGCGGAGGCGCAATTGGATGGCCAGCCGGGAGATGCCGAAAACCAGGAAAATCAGCTCCTGTCATACTAGTGGAGCGACGCACGTACAGCGGTACAGGAAAGTCAAATTTCTTTTTCTCGTTTCAAGTTTGACCCTCTGGTTCAAATTAGAAGCTGAATAGAGATTTTGCGTGTTAAATCTTTCCACTAAGGGAAAATCAGAAGTTTCAATCAGGAAGAAAGCTTTCACTATTTTTCTGCAGAAAAAAAACGCTTTCACAAATCTCGTCAAAGTATAGGAAATTGTAGTATTTTACAAGCTGGGTGGGGTCGATGCCAAACCATATCCACCAGGTGATCTCCTTTGGAAATAACACATTGTTTCTGAGTGCTTTTGGATTATCCTGGAAGTTTTCATTATTTGGAAATAAATTGGTTCTCTTGCCACACTAAGCTTTTGACGTGATCTCTAATGGCGTTTTTTTTTGTCCAGGACGTGAAAAATTCTTCTTTGACTGAAGCTTGCTAGTTTTCGCCATAAGAAACTATTACGGGACGCAGAATATGATTTCAGCTCCCAATTTTTACCGAAAGGTCGAATTTCAAACGAAACATTAAAATTTGGCATTCTCTTGTACTTTCTACGTGCGTAGTGTGTGTTCTGATCTCGCTAGTTCCACTAATCTGGTATACTGTCTATTCTTGCAAAACGCTTAGTAAAAACTCTCGCATATCTTCTTTTCTTGGCGTCGAGCCCTCTATGAAGTCAATTCTAGCATTTTTTACTAACTTTGTTCCACTTTATTCGTTATTGGAATCAATTACGTTCACTTGTTAAGCTGCACTATTCGATGTTGAATCCGATTGTTATGGGTTTTTGGAACTTTATGCCCTAGTGGGAAGTGAATTTTCTAAAACTTTGTTCTGTGAAGAGCTACTTTGGATTTACTTCTCCCATTATCACGTGTATGTCGAACCAAAAGCGCGCACGAGTATGTTTGTTCGATACAATGTCTTCCATCACTTACTCTGTTCGCCCATTTCATCGCATTTGTGTTTTTTTTTGTTCTTTTTCTACCTCCTCTCAAACCTCGGTGAATCAGCTGACCCGGTTACAAACTTTTCGCTCCGCTATTGCGTGGATTCGCAGCTGAACAGAAGAAAAAATGTCATTTTGTTCGATTTATTAAGTTTTCTTTCTTCTTCTCAAATATCGTTGTCTCCATTGACCGGTTAGAATACGTGTTGCCTTGCTATTACGTAGGTTCGCAGTTGAACCGAAGAAAAATGGTTATTTTGTATGATTTGTTGTGTTTTTTGTCTTGTCAAACATCATTGTATCCATTGACCCGGTTAAAATACGTGTCGCTCGGCTATTACGTTGGTCGCATCTGAACCGGAGAAAAAAAATGTTATACCGTATGATTTATTATGTTTTTTAATCTCCTCAACATAGTCGGTACTTCTATTGACCCTGTTAGAAACTTCTTTCTCCGCTATGATATGGTTTTTTGCTGAACCGGAGAAAAAATATTATTTAAAGGCATCTGATCATATTTTGTAACTTTGTTTATATATTAGGTCTAGAAGTTAATTTCCGCGTTTTTTTACGCTTTTTACACTATTGAAAACTGGACATACTTAAACAAAATTTTTATTCAAAATAATTTCCGTCATTAATAACAACCATTTCCCAGAGTTTGGGTAACTTATGGATTCCATCATAATAAAATTTTTCTGGTTTGGCCTCCACCCATTCATCGAGCCATTTTTTGACATCTTGACGATCTTGAAAGCGCTGCTCCGCTAGACCATGCGCCATTGACCGGAAAAGGTGATAATCCGACGGGGCGATGTCTGGAGAGTACGGCGGGTGCGGTAAGACTTCCCATTTGAACTCTTTTAGCGTATCCTTTACCGTTCGAGCAACATGAGGTCGAGCGTTATCATGAAGCAATATGGCTTTTTCGTGTCGACTCGCCCATTCTGGTCTCTTTGCTTCGATTTCATGCCGCAATTGCGCTAGTTGATGTTGATAGCGATTCGCAGTAACTGTTTCGCCAGGTTGAAGAAGTTCATAGTACAGTATACCGCGTTGATCCCACCATATGCACAGTAAGACCTTCTTCCCGTGGATGTTTGGTTTTGCGGTCGAAGTTGTTGTTTCACCAGGACTAACCCACGATTTTCTTCGCTTCGGATTGTCGTAGTACACCCACTTTTCATCGCCAGTTATGATGCGGTGTAAAAAGACTTTCTTTGGAATCGGTCCAACAAGATTTGTGAAGTTGTTTTTCTCTGCTCTTTGTTGCGTTCTGAGAGCTCATAGGGGATCCATTTTCCTTCCTTTTGAATCTTCCCCATTGCCTTCAATCGAATAGAAATTGCTTTTTGGGTGACGCCGAGAGATGCCGCGAGCTGTTCTTGCGTTTGAGCCGAATCTTGATCCAACAAAGCCTGAAGTTCTTCGTCTTCGAACTTTTTGGCTGTCCTGGTCGATCTTTGTCCTTAACGTCAAAATCACCCGATTTGAAACGCTGAAACCATTCTTGGCAGGTTCTTATGGATGGAGCAGCATCCCCGTAAGCTTGGGCAAGCATTTGGTGCGCGTCAGTGGCTTTCTTCTTGAGATGAAAAAGGAAAAGGCGAGGTTCCCGCAAATGGCGTTTTTCCGGCACAAAAGTTGACATATTCTGAAACTAAAATAATACTTTTTTTATAAGGTACGTGAAGCAAGTTATATATCAATAGAAAGCTGATAATACAGTGAGCATTATAACATAAAATTCGTTATATAAAAATAATTTTATTTTTTACAAAATATCAATAACAACAAAAACGCGGAAATTAACTTCTAGACCTAATAGTAAACGAATTTCTGCATTGTTTTTGATTTCTTGTGGTACGGTTTAGTTGATGAATTTCCTTCATAAAGGCGAATCTGCCTGCTATAGAAGCGCCCCGGCCTGCCACGGTTGATGCATCCCGGCCTGCCACTATTAAGGCGCGGGTGGTGGCCATCGTGTATCAACACCCCTGAGGAGGCGGGAGAAACGGGGGAGGAGTGAGGTTCCTGATTGGACGCTACAGCCGGGGGCCGGGGCTAGCCCATGTTGCGTCCAATCGGGAACCTCGCTCCTCCCTGTTTCTCCCGCCTGCTCAGGAGTGTTGATACACGATGGCCACCACCCTTAAGGCGCCCCCGGCCCGCTGCGACAGCGCCCCGGCCTGCCGCTGTGACAGTGCCCCGGCCCGCTGTGAATGCGCCCCGGCCTGCCCGCTATAGCGCGGCAAAGGCAGGCCGGGGCATCACTGCTGGCAGGCGCGGTCGGGGTGCCCGCGCCTGCTGTCTGGCAAGCTCCCGGCCTGCTGAATCCGAATGTCCGGGTTAAGAGAATGAGAACATCTGTTAGGAAAAACCTTGGGAAAACCAGCTGTTCAGTCCTCACCTTGACATTGCTGTAGTCAACAGCTGCGTCAGCTTCCCGTTGCTCCTTGATCTTGTTGATCTCATCGATTACCTGGAAAACAATTTACCAAACAATTTCGAGAAAAAGAGGGGTTGAAATTATGTTCAAACCCCTTAATGCAAGATGATAAATCTTAAATTTGGCCCAAATCACACGAATACTCGGTCCATTACGATTTTGAATAGATTTTTCGCCGATTGATTCAATCGTGAGTTTACCTTAATCGGTCTTTTTCGGAAGATTTTTTTCATATCTGACTTCGTAATTGGTCTAAATTCAGGTGAGGATGTTCGAATCATCCATCACAAAAAAAGACAGCGTAACACTTTTCAAATATTATTCGAACCTCTTCAGAAATTGGAGTTCATTTCAAGAAATCGAATGATTATACAGATACTCCAATATTGGTTCAAATAAAATAGAAAGAATTTTCAGATTGAATCGAATTAATACCTGTTGAGATTTAAAAATCCCAAAAACTCAAATTAAAGATTCTAATGAAGTATACAGAAAACACAATCATTGAAGTTTTTAATTTTGATAAAAGATCACTCGTCAAAATCAACCAGAGATTTAAGCGATTCAATTAAATTACTTTTTCAAGATTCATAAAGGGTTACATTAAAGAGAATCTTTCCCTCATAAACAAAAATTTTGCGAATAAACTGCCGAAAAATTCATTTGAAATTTTGAGACCCGAAAATTTCGAATGGTTTTTCCAAACAGCTCCCTAAATTTTTTTTAAAGAGGAAATTGATTCTTTTTGAGCTCACATTTTTTGAATCTTGAAAAACAAATAATTTTATCGGATCGCTCTGTTTTCTGGTTAGTGATTTTGATGAATAATCTATTGTCAAAATCGAAAACTCTTATGATTGAGTTTTTGCAGTGTTTCATAAGAATTTTTGAAAGAATTGATTTTTTGAGCCGTTTAGCTTTACAAAAATTAATCCGATCCGACCTCGAAATTGTTTTTTTTTATTCGAACCAATATTATTGTCTCGGAACCGTAAGAGTAGCTAACACAATCAACCATTCATCTGAAAATCCGAAATATGATTTTTGTATTATTTATCTGTTACGAAAAAATTCTGAAATTTCAAAATCGCAAGTAGGCAACAGGTAACACCACCTTCTTCTCCGCCTCAGAGATGTGGTAGAGCTGAGATATTCTATGATCAGAGACCGATGTTGGTGTTGGCATATCGGTGGCTCCTTCCAAAACGCGACGAAGCCTGGAAATAACTTTCAGATATTCGGAAAAACCATCTATTGACAGAATTGACTAGGCCACGGGAGAAATAAAAGACGGAAAAAAACCTTCGCCTGACAAACCAATCGGTTTAGGACACGTATTTTTTGCGGCATTTTCGTTAGGGATCGATAGAGGGTGCAGAAAAATTTAGGCCCTCACTTCCAGAATTTCAGAAAATGCTTTTGCATTAAAATTATAAACCTCCAAAAATGAGAAATTTTCGATTTTTCTCGCGAATAACTTCCAATACCCCGTCTCAAACGAGATTGCAAACGAAGAGTCCAAAGAAGCAGCGCTCCCTCTGTGTCTCTGACATTTTTAGATCACGGTAAGACGTCGTTGACGCAAATCACGCAGCATGTCTCGCCGTAACCCAAGAACAGAATTCAACGAGTTTTCACGTTCTCATTTCTTTCTTTCACATACTTCATTATTCTCTTGCATTCTTCTAGCTGAAGTGCTAATGATACTCACTCTCGATGCAGATACTCTTCTTTACGTGGCAGATAGGGTGTTTCAGGGAATGGATTCTGTTTTTGGATTAAGGTAAGACATGCTGTATGATTTGCGAACGGCGACGTGCCACCGTAATCCGAAAACGCCAGAGACGCAGAGGGAGCGCTGCTTCTTTGGACTATGTTTCGACGACTCGAAAATATTTTCGAATAAAAGAGTCTTCGACTAATTCGAAATTCCAACTTTTCGAATAATCGAGTTTTCGACTAACTCGATTTTTTCAAAATTTCGAATAATCAAGCAGTCGAATGACTCGATGTCGACTGTTTCATTCGATACCAAGACTCGATGACTCGGCTCGACATGAGTATACTTTAGACTCTTCGCTTGCCATCTCGTTTGGGACAGGGTATACGCGTGATGGTGCATGCAGAGCGGAGGTTAAGGAAAGCAAGCAGAGGGCAGACAGAGGCTGCGGCATCACCCACGGCATGATTGATGGGAATTTCTATATTTTACAGAGGATAGATTTTTAATGGAAACGATGCTCATCAAAGCAATCGGTTGCCATCGCCGCTATTGACCAATACAGCTTTTTATCGCGAATCGCCGAGACGGTAGTATGATCGCAGCCAGAAAAAAATTCCGTGTTCAGAACAGTCTCTATTCTTACTAGGGACTGATTTACCCACCCCGTGGCGATTTGTAAAACGATGTTGTCGTTGCTGTAGCTCTGTCACAGTACCTAAATGACACTGAATGGTTGCGGAGATTCCAAAAAATGGCATTTTCATTTCTTCAAAAAAAAGCAAGGGAATTTTTGTGGTATTTAGAAAAGATCTTCGAATTCGGCTCAAAACTTCGAACTGGGTGTTATTTAGGGCGCTGAACCCGAACCTGTGGCCTATCTGTGGCCAGACTTGGGGTTACTGTAGGTTACTGTAGGTATATGCCTTTTTAATGGCGTTTTTCACTTTAAACCTTTGAAAACCGAAAAATGGACCTCAAATTCGTGTTCAGCGTCCCAAATAACACCTCCAGTGTAAATTTGGAGTAAAGTCTGAGATGTTGACCGAGCTACCGTATACCCACCGTCAAACACCGTAATCAAAGGAAAATCGATAAACCAACTACAGATTTGTGTTAGGCAACCCATTTAACTTCTATGTAGAAGTTTTGAGATGAATTCATCGTAGCGTTATCGAAATCGTCACAAGTCGCGTTTGGCCAGCGAAATTTCCCCATGTTGAAGCTTCGGACCAAAGCAGGCGGAAATTTTCAAATATTACCAAATGAGCCTCAGATTCGTAATAAGCACCCAAAACAACCTTTAAAAAAACGTTTTAAGTTCAACCCGAGATAATTTTTCTAGAGTTAGGTTGCCATTCGTGTACCCCTTTTCTCTTCGCACAGCTATGAAAATGCCCACTTCTGGAAATATCCTATAATTCTCCGAGGCAATTGGGGGATTTGGAAAACGGACTATCAATGTTGTGCCCCATACCTACAACTATCAATACATGGTTTTATAAAAGCCCAAGGGAAGTATAAGGTAAGCCCTAGTTAGACCAACGACAACACATATCTCTACCGTTCCAGTAGCAGTCTGATAGTTTTGCTGTCAGGAGTCAGAATGTCGTTCTCATCCGGTATATCACTGATTCCTAGTGCTCTAGCCACATTCAGCGCCTGAAAATATCAAGAAATATAAAAATTCGAAAGTATGAAATAGAGGCATTGAAAAATCCCCACCTTCTTCACATTCGTTTTTCTCCCATTCAGAGTCTCAGAGAAGTCCAAGCTATCATAATCACCGGCAATATCTGGCCGATAAGAGTGCAATAGTGCATTAAGAGCCAGCCCACTTCGCCACGACTTTCTGGAAATTTGAATGAATCTCTCAAGGGAATAGCATCATAGGGCAGTAAGTGTATTAAAGAGTATGAGGAGCTCCATATTTCACCCGTGGTTCTCCAAATGGCAAAAGACAAGGCGCTCTACAACAATAGGAAACGAACTCACGAGAAATCGTTCACTTTGACCCCATGGTAACCATTTGTGACCCGTTGAGCCCACGCTAGCAGCGCCTCGCCTTCCATCCGCTCCGGTGCTCGTTCGCGCGACGGCGCTCGCGGTGAATGTGTCCTACTGTAATGCCGGTACAGTAAGGTGAAATAGTTAAATGAACCCAACAAAGACTGAAACCCCTACCCTAAAGTACTCTTAGGCGAAGAAGCCTGTGTAATAAGCAATTGTGGATGAGGCACTTGGATAGGTCGGGATCGCTCATCGACCTGCTAACAAAAACGGAAATAGATTGGAACAATTTGGGCACTTTTGAACGAAGCACCTTGAAAAACGTCTCTGTTGTGATCGGAGCAGGAGTGGTGTCCAGGATGGCCGACGCCCGCTTCTCCTCGGTTGACATTCGCCAATGTGGTCGAACACTTCCAGCAGAAGACCGACCCGTCGATGATTCTGACTCTTGAACAGTTATAATTTTGTTCCCTTTTCAGGTTCAGAGTCAACATGAAACACTTCCCAAGTGATAAGAGACACTTGAGCACTAGCCGCATTCAATGTGTGTTGAAGACAAGCAACCTCTACGACTGAACGCCTTCGAGCACAATGAGAAGACATGGTCTTGAAGAAGACGAACTCCAACACTGCTTCGAATCGCAGCACTTGCATCAACAGTTGAGAGATTCAATGCGTGTGTAATGCGCATTTAGCCCTACCACGTCACGTTTTGGAAGACAATACAGCCACGTGCTCCTCCCACGTTACGTCCTAACATGATAATCAAGCGCTCAACTGGTCGGTAGGAGATAATAGGGCAACTTTTCTCATAGAGAAGTGCACTTGACCCTTTAAGCCTGGAACATGAAGTTGGCCTCAAGTCACTCTCTTAGGTTTTGACCGCTGAGGGTCTCCCCCTGGTGCAAAGTTACGAAAGCATCTTTTTAACGGAACAGGATGATGTTCCAGTTCCGGACTACGATAGGGCTGGCCTCCTTTACGCAGGACTCTGTATCTTACCCTCATTGTGGAGCACCCTGCCCCCAGTTTTCATAGCATTGATAATCAAGCCGACATTTCTACAACTTGCTGTGCTTCCAAGGAGGTAGAAGCGCCCTCACGACACTATCGGTTGTCACCATGAGAAGACTTACACGGCACGCCATGTAGGAAGCGTGGGCGGTGGCTAAAACGCGGACGGTGAAAATTCTCTGTATACGTCGACACTTGAACTGGACCGTATGTATGTCATGGAATAGCTTAACGGGGGCGTTTTTTTTCTGCAGGATTGTTACGTTTCCTGTGACTAACTGAGGTCCGCCCATCGCTATAACAAGAGATATCAAAAACGAAATCCTCCCGGGCCCTTCATTTGAAGCGGCAGAAGGACGGGCGAACGAGGCGTGGGTCAAGGCCATGGTGCGCAGAAAAGAGGAGATTCCTGCCGCAGTCCGTAACGAGAAGGTTTTCGTCGCTTTAGGCTATGAAGGACGGATACCATCAATGGTTCACAATTTTACAGATGATTACTCATAACTTTTCAAGACCGACCCCGAGACTCAATTCAGCCCTCTGTGACAGGAGTCCCCTTATACATCGGTAGAGCACGTAACTGTCGTCGAGTAGCGACGTGGGAGAAGCACGTGGCTCTAATCTCGTCCAGACCTTTATAAGACCGAAACCAAGGTGCTGAAACTGGGCAAAAGAAAAGTGTGTTGCCCATATACAATAATATGGGTTCGGCTAACGAAAATTGATTAGATAACGGAATTGGGGTTTCTCATTAAAATTGAGCTGAGTCTCGACGATCACTGTATTCAGTTGGCTTCGAAATCCAATAAATTGCAATACGAATTGCATACGTAGGGTGTTCATAAGAACCAGTGGCTTTAATTACGATAGAAATTTGGGTCATTTAGTCAGAAACGCAAAGCTAGGACTCATAACTTTAGCGCATACGAGGAGGAAGTTCGATTTGATAATGCTGTATAAGATTATCCATGGTGGTGCCGGTATTCGCGCATGTCGCCTATTCAACCCCAGGGCGTCTACGACCAGGGGTGCTAATGTGAAGCTGGCCCTCCATGGTTGGGTCTAGGCGGAATTTTCGATGGCGTTTCTTCGCAAACAGAGCCGGTATTGAGTTTAATAAGCTGTTTAGAATGGGCCTGGTCAGTAATTGTTTACATTCACGAAAGCCTCGAGGTTAATCTGAGGTCTGGGAATGGTTCTTAGCTTGTGAGTAATTGATTATGTGTTGTTTCATTCCCCTTTGCCTTTTCTATTGTCTGAATTCATATGGTCAAGTCGAATGTGTATTGTGCATGCAATGAATGTCTCTTGTAATGAAGCACGTACTGCAGCTTGGAGCACAATAAGAAGACATGCTCCTCCAGCGGCACGTCCCCTTAATGATTTAGTTCACATTTGTTGGAGAACATACTGCTATTTGCAGCACGATAAGAGGGCGTGCTCCACCAACGACGCGTCCTTTCTTGTGCTCGAGACCGTTCAGTCGTCACTGAAGGCGTATTAAACACGCACTGAACGCGCCAAATGCGTGAAAATCTACCTTTCCGTTGTTGCTCGACAGGTTTTGGAACATCCTCCAGTGATGATGATTCCTTCTTGGTCACACTGGCTGCAGTTGGAACAGTTGGGAAACTAGGAGTTCGACCCTCTGTGGGCAGCTTCTCCTGTACAGCTATGGGAGCCGGCTTTGCGGTCTTCACCGGATCCATGGACCATGGTTGAGTCTGGATTGTGGTGGCGACGGCGGCTAGTTCCTGCTTGGCGTGAGCTGAAAAAACCATATTTTCAACTATTTCGCTTTCTATTCGTCATTTCAACTAGTTTTAAAGAAGTATGTGCATTATTGGTAGAAAGCCGGAGTTCCGTTAGATTTTTTTGAAGGAACCTTGATATTTATTGTTGAGCGAAAAGTTTCACCAACCATTTCTTCCCCCACCCCCCGATTCTAATGAGATAATCCCTGAGTGCTGCCGCCTCCCTCTCGCAGAAAGCAGGCTCCAGAAACCCGAACTAAAGTACAAAATCCCTGCCCTGAGTCCCTTGAAGCGCTTGAGGAAGAACACTCACGTGCCCCCCGTGGCTAATCCGCCATTATTGCGCTGGAAATCTGTAGAGGACGATGCTCTCAAGCAATTATCCCTCACGAGACAGGCCTTATCTCACTGGAAGACCATATTGCAACAACACTTCTTATACTTTCTGAGACAAAAAAAATGAGCTTCATTCAAAAATGATTCAGTCCACGGCAACGGAAAAAGACGATTGTGCGGTTACGAATTTCCACTCAGCATACCTTAGGTTGCGCCATAATCGACAGCAAAGTTGTGTTTTTTTCTGAATTTTGAAGAAAACCATCGGGAACGTTGAAAACGGTGAGTTTCCCCCACACGCAATCATTATCAATAGTGAAGTCCTAACATTGTAAAACGCAGGAATAACAAGGAAAAAGTGAATTTTTCTCTGTTACTTCCTTTTTCTTGTTATTCCTGCATGTTACATGGTGAGGACTTCACGTATATTGATAGTGTCTGTATGTGGGGAAAACACACCGTTTTTGACATTTCCGATATTTTTCCTCAAAAATTCAGGGGAAAATTACAACTTTGCCGTCGATTATGGCGCAACCTATACTAAGCTTAATGAAAATACGCAATCGCACAATCGCCTTTTCCGCTACCGTGGACTGTAGCACTTTGTAGATCAAAAGAATAGTGGCTTGTTCGAGACAGTTCTTTCAGCAAAGATAATGCAGCATCCGAAAAAGCATTTCCCTCTGCACTCATTGTTTCTTCATGTGAGACTCAATTACGGGTTCAGATTTGAGGTTAGTGTGGTTTTCAGTACTAAAACCTACAAATACAAAAAGGATCTCGACGCCCACTCCAATCCGCCCACTTTCCCATAGACAGGCGATAGGCATGTGCTCGCCCTCCTGACACGAGAGCGTGCCTATCGCGAGGATAAAGGCGGGATGGTGTCTATCACGAGCGAAGCGTGCCCCCAAAAGAAGCTCGACGCCCAAGACGCTAATTTCCAAGGCAAGTATACGACGCGCTTCTGAGCCAGGACTCAAATGACTGCAGTGCCGTAGGTTCAATTACCCAAGTCTGAGGTACTTGGCCCCACCCGGCCGCTGAAGGCCCCGCTCAACCGCTGGCGGCCTCAGTTGCTGCTCGGCGCACTGGCCGGGTTGCGCGTTGGCGTGCCGGCCGCATCGCGTGTCGGTGTGTTAGCCGCGTTGCGCGCCGGTGCGTGTGTATATTTTAGGAAAAAAATAAACGGAAAGGGGCTTATCGCCAGCGCACGCAACAGCTACTCGCCCACTACAGTCACTACCGCGCCCGCGGAGGCCACTACTGCGGGCGACAGAACTTTGGATTTAGGGCTCGACGGCCACTATCCCGCTGGTGACGCCGGCTTTTCAGCAAGGCGTGGAGCGCATTTTTGTCTCGTAGTTCTTCCACCACAATTGTGAAAAACTTTTCGTTAAATTCCGGGTAAAAATTTTCAAGAAAAAAAAAGGTAATCATTGTACTTTGCATTATACATTTTTTAATTAGCACAACATTCCTTACCCTTCAAATAAGCCTCGCCGAATGTTTTTTTTTTCATTTTTTGACCCCAAATTCTCACCCCCCCCCCTCAAGTAAACATTTTTTGAAGCTTCACGTTCCCTCCGTTGTCCCTCAGGACAGTAATAGCTTGATTCTGAGCTAACAACACTTGTCGCCACTTGAAAACTCGATCTGCTTCCATTTTTTCTAGCGAAATATAGGGAGCTTTGAACCCTGAAGCTATTCAAATGTCCCTCATTCTCTTCATTTTATCCATATAAATTGTTCTGGTTCATGGGAGACTTAAACCCTGTAGAGGCTAGATCCAACTACCAAAAAAAAAACACGGAAATATGACGAATTTCATATTTTTCGCATTTTTTTTTTAAATTACAATCACCATTATGTACTCCTGCAATTCTCGGTCGCGAGCAGGGATGAGTGGAAACCCGCAGAAAACGCCGCAGAATGCGAAAATATCGGGTCATCTGGGACGTAAGAAAACACTAGATGATTTCTGAATTTTTCCGCGTTTCGCGTTCCGAAAACCGCATTTCCACGCATTTTCAGGCGTTTCGCGCCCGATTTTCGGAACCTGAGAAGAAATTTTGTTCAGGAACCCGAAAACCGATTTCCGAAATTTCATTTTTTTTTCGCTCATCCCTGGTCGAGAGCCGCACCCGACAAGAATGGGAGCCGCCTGCCAGTTCAGCTCGTTCTACCAATCTGCGTACCACTGATGTTGCTGTCCGGGCGAACTGAAGGAGATAGCAATTGCATCAATCCGGAAAGCAACACCAGTGGCCCCGACAGCAACAGAAGCAGACCCGCAGATTGTGAGAACAACCCGAACTGTCAGGCGGCTGGCGGCTTAGAATCGTATCAGAATGACTTCAGGGCATCCAACTTGAAAGTTGAGTTTATGAACACTGTTTTACCCTGACTAGGGCTTACCTTACATTTCCCGGGGGCTTTTATAAAACTTTGTTCTGATATTTGTAAGTATGGGATACACAGTTGATAATCCGTTTTTCAAACCCCCTAAACGCCTCAGAGATTTACGGGAGACTTCCAAAAGTGGGCATTTTCAGAGCTTTGCGAAGAGAAAAGGGAAACACGAATGACAATTTTTAGGGTGTTCAAAAGAAATTGTCTCGGGTTGAGCTTTAAAACTTGTTTCTAGGGGTTATTCTCGATTACGATTACGAATCCGAGGCCCATTTGTCAGTATTTGTAAAATTCCGTCTGATTTGGTCCGAAGCTTCAAAATGATCGAAACGCGACTTTTGACGATTTCCAGAATGCTACGATGGAGTCGTCTTAAAACGTCTACGTAGGGGTTGTTTGGGCTGCCTAGCACAAATCTTTGGTCGGTTTATCGATTTTCCTTGGATTACGGTGTGTAACGGTGCGTATACGGTAGCTTGGTCGAGGCCTCAGATTTGACTAAAAATTTCTCTGTGGATGTTATTGGGGACGCTGAACACGAACTTGCGGTCCATTTTTCGATTTTCGAAATTTTAAGGTAAGTGACGCCAGTTAAAAGGCATTTTGCCTACCGTAACCTACTGTAATCCTAAGACTGGCGACAAATAGACCCCAGATTCTGCTTCAGCGCTCTAAATAACCCCCAGTTGGAAGTTTTGAGCCGAACCTGAAAATTTTTTTCTAAACACCCCGAAAAATCCATGATGTACCTTTACCTTTTCGTGGAGCAATGAAAATTCCCCAGCCGTTTATGAAATTTCAAGCATGGGTAATTAATGAACTGTCACAGACCTATAGCAGCGACGACATGGTTTTTCAAATCGCCACGCGGTGGGTAGAGTAGTCTCTAGCGAGATATTGATTTTATTTATTAGCAAACACCTTTAAAAATAAGAAAAGCAGAGATCGAATTTTCGGGGGAAAAACGACTGATGATTGAAGAGGCAAGTATCTTTGGAAAACCGCTGTCCATAATATTTTCAAACAAAGTTGGGTACCCCAAAGTCGTTGGATAATGAGAATGCGATAGAAACAGTCATTTTCGAAAATTTGAAAAAAAAGCCAAATTCGCCCCATTAAAGCTATCCCGTGTTTCCGTTCAAAATTTCTGACATTCTGATTTCTAGAGAAACCGAAAAAGCATGTAATTCAATTTTCAGAGTTACGAAATTTTAATGCAAATTTTCCCAAGCGTCCATGATATCGTCCCACGTGGACGGTTATGTAGGAAGAAGCCAGTAGCTCTACTATTGAAATTTCGAAGCAATCGCTACCAGTGTAGATTTGTTTCCGAAAACAGCCCAAGAGCCTCCAGCCACTCACGGGCCCCCTATCAAAATAGGAAGGGCAGCTCCATTAAGACACCCTCTTGCTACTCCCTTGTTTCCCTTCCCACGAGGAAGTGATCAGACATGAAGCATTCGCCACATGTGTTGGTGCCATTTTCCCACAGCAAGACAGATATGCGACACCTGAGGGATTTGTGTAACGCCCGCGTCACACTTTATGATCCGATTGTAAATCCGATACATTGCATTTGTTATCGCAACATTTGCTGTCAGCGAGAGGCGCGACAGATGTCAGAAGAAAGCGCCATAGTCTGGGGCTAAGCGCTGTCTAACGCCACACGTCTTCCCAGTAATTATCTCCCTAAAAGAGAATAACCGACATTCTGGAATACCTCGACATAAGAGCACAACTCAATGTCAAGCAGACCGTTGTCCTGAACCTTGACGGAGCTAGTCCCCCCAGCTTCGACACCAAAATTTTTGAAAAGCCCTAAATTTTTATGTCGCCTTCTAGTTCCTGAAAAACATTGACAGTTCTTAAAGTATCAATCTTGAAAAAAATTACACGTACACCCCCTCCCCAATTTTCCAACCTTTTGAAAATTTTTACGCCCCCCCCCCCCGAGTCCGCCCGGGCAACACCAGCCAGTCCCTGTGAGGCAATCTATTTTTCTTAGCTACAAACACAAAGATGATTTTAATTTTTTTACTGATTTTTTCTGAAATTTCGCTGGAAACTAGAACTCGAAAAACTTCCGGATTTTGATAGTTTGGTCTCCCGATCTCCTACTTCCAAGCTTCAAAATCTCCTGCACAGAACCTTCCGCAGAGCATTGACTGCGCCATGAAAAAATCGGAAAAAAACTTAAGAATCTCGAAAGTAGCAAATAAGAAATGGACCATGGCAATATGAAGAGATCTTCACTCACTTTCAACTAAACATCTGATGAGGCGCATTAGATAACACATCAGTTTTACTGACGGGGGAAGTCGGATCTGCGGAAACGAATTGTATAGCTAAAATCTCTTGAGCATACAGTACCGTGCAAAAGTTTATTCGCGTGGCATTTCCGCGAAGAATGTTTTTATAAATATCTTGGCTTGCCCTCAGCGAAACTTTATGAAACTTAAGTAAGTTATGGGCCATCACAACCCTTGCTTTACACATACACAAAACTTGTTTTTGAGAGCTCAGTTTTTTGAATATGGAATTTATCTTTCATTCTGTGGTTTTACCTCAAAATAGGACTATTCCTTCAAAACGTGGCTATTATAAATCCAAACCCGTAGCAGTTGTTCACCATTCCAAGGTTTTCGGAATCGTTGTATAGCTTTGTGAGAAAATCTTCTCTATCAGAATTTTCTGAAGACCGAAAATTGAACAGATTGGAATTAATTTTTGGGAATTTCATCCCTATAAAATTATTCACCCCAGAACCATTTCGAAATATGTGCTAGTTGTAATTTGACAAAGTACAAGTGGAACACAATTTGCGCTCTTTTTCGATAATGTCAAAGAGAGATACTTGATAAGTGCAAATCGCATGATTTTCTGTTGAATTTATTTCTGAAAAAACTTTCGATGGAGATTAGTTTTTTACAAGGTTATACAACGTTTTCTTAGACCTTCGAATGGCGAATAACTGCTACGGGTTTGGAATTGTAATAGCCATGTTTTGGAGGAACAGTCCTAATTTGAGTTAATACCACAAAATGATAAATAGATTCCATATTTGAAAAACCGCACGCTCTAAAACCAGTTTTGTGTATTTGTAAAGCAAGGGTTGTGATGCCCCATAACCCACAAAAGTTTCATCAAGTTTCGCTAAGGGGAAGCCAAGATATGGATAAAAACATTATACGCGGAAATGACACGCGAATAGACTTTTGCACGGTACTGTATATAGTAAAACTGCGCAGTACCCCGTCCCGAGCCGCTGGTTCCGAGAAGTGATAAGTTCAAAACGGTCATTTTTTTGTTTTTTGTACCTTCCAAAACGCTCAGTAAACATTCTGGAGAATCTGGAAACGGACCTCATAATCGTGTTCAGCGCTCAGAACAATCCCCCTGTGCAAAGTTTGAGTGAAAGCACATTTTCCGAACTTTATGCAGGCTGATGGCGTTTTGGACTTGTACGGATTTTCGGCTGAGGAATATCAATTACAGGTTCTAAAATCGCTGAAGAAAAGTGTTTCAGATTTGACCTGAAATTCTTCCGTGAGGGTTTTCTGAGGCGTTGATCACGAATCTGAGGTTGATTTGTCGATTTTCCAAAGATTTCGGCTTAATTCGCTCAAAACATCATAGCGGGGGGAAATTTTGAGGGCAAAACCCCCCTTTATAGATTTCCGGATTCCTTCGATAGATGCGTCTCAAAATCATTCTCTAGAGGGAATTGGATGTGCTTAACACGAAGCTGAGGTACATTTCCCGTTTGCCTACAGATTATGGTGGGTATACGGTAGCTTGATCAAAGTCTCACAAGGGAACCACCATAAGTCATAGTGACCATTCCAAATGAAATGTACTTTTCTAGAACCATTTTCGGACGAAAAGTCCGAATATGCCCATCGCAGCTGCCTAGACCCACTCTGAAAAAAGTTATGAGCGTTTTTTAAAGCTTTGCGGCAAGGTCCATGGAATTTTCAGGGTGTTTTCAAAATTTTCTCTGATTCTGCTAAAAACATGTATGTAGGGGGAATCTGGGGCGCTGAACACGAATCTGGGGTTTGCTTGCCCAAATTTTAGGGTTTACTGTAGGTTACGGTAGGTAACATGCCATTCAGGAGGCAAAACCTACCTTAATATTCCGATAATCGACAAATGGACATCGAATTCGTATTGAGCACCCCAAACAACCCTCACATAGGAACTTTGAGACACATCTGAGACTTTGACCAAACTACCGTTTACCCACCGTAAGCTGCCAAAAATCGATAAACTGACATCAGGTTCGTGCTGAGCTCTCCAAATAACCCCCAGAGAAATAACTTGAGCATATTCTATAGAAGCACTCCGGAAATCGTCAAAAGTCGCGATTTGCCATCAAATTCTTCCCCGATGGGAATCTGTGAACGAATACAGTCGAAAACTTTGGAAAATCGATTAAATGAACCTCAGATTCGTGATCAGCACCCCAAATAACCCCCCCCCAGGGCATCGATTAAATGAACCTCAGATTCGTGATCAGCACCCCAAAGAACCCCCAGGGCGAATATTAAATCAAATCTGGAATATTTTTCTGAAACGCTTCGAGAGCCCT
The DNA here is from genome assembly GCA_029168955.1 of Aplectana chamaeleonis. Taxonomy (NCBI): domain Eukaryota; kingdom Metazoa; phylum Nematoda; class Chromadorea; order Rhabditida; family Cosmocercidae; genus Aplectana; species Aplectana chamaeleonis. The sequence goes on along the minus strand of JAPDOI010000013.1, from coordinate 1,524,298 downwards.
CTAATTGGTGTAAATAAACGCCCAACAGAAAATCCGTTCAAGTCAAAAACGCTGTCAGTCTGCGCAAAGTTTGGAAAATGTTCCTTCAACCTAAATTTGATTAACGGGGTAGTTTTGAGCGCTGAACACGACTATGAGGTCCGCTTCCGGATTTTCGTAAAAAAAATAATGCGCTTTTTGAAGGTACAATGAGTGCAAAAAACAGAGAAAAAAGTCGATAACTTTTATCAGAGTGGGTCTAGACAGCTGCGATGGGCATATTCGGACTTTTCGCCCAGAAACGGTTCTAGAAAAATGCATTTCATTTGGAATGGTCACTACGACTTATTGTGGTCCATTGCCAGATTTGATTCGATTGTATCACACCTAAAAATGGGTTTTTGAAGACCGCTTTGAACCGGCTAAAAGAACTAAACCGATTACTTGGGTCCGTGACTAGGTTTTCCGCACGTTGTAGCAACGCGAAACTCCCCAATTCAAATTTCGATAAATACTGGTGAATATTTCACAGCTATCGATTTCTCTTCATGGAACCCCAATCCATGTAGCGCCCTTCGGCTTCAAGCTGCGGTCACACGTGGACATCCATACATGAGAACATACGGATTTTCTCGGAAAGGGGGGAGGGCTGAGCAAATCGCTCGATTTAGGAGGGGAGGGGGTCGGACCAAAGTTGGGTTGAATCCAGGGTTGACAGCCCGTTGCGCCGATTTTCTTCGGAGCTACGACCCCCCTCCCCGTTGACCAAGTTTTTTTTTCTGGAAATTTCATAAATTTTTGCGACCCCCCTGCCGAGATGAAAAAATCTCAAGTTTTTGGACGTCAAAAAGTTGAAAAGGGTTCAAAATTGTGGTGAAAATCGGTCAAATCGCACGACCCCCTCCCGAATTTTCTTTTCGGAATTTCCCAATTATTTTACGACCCCCGTTGCGCCGAGTCGCAACTCTGCTCAATCCTGTACAACTCGCGCCGTAAAATGGGTCAAGGAAACCCTGAAACAAAACTCCCTCTTCTTTCCTTAGAAAGAGGAACAGCCTTTCCCGCAAAGCGTGTTTTTGCACCATGTTGACATAGTTAGGGCAAAAATAAAGTGTTGCTTAGACTTCAACAGAATGTCAATTTTTTAGAGAGTTTTGATAGTGCTACAATATGCTACTTCAAATGACGTGGTACTCGAGTCAACCGGGCTAGCTTCACCGTGCTTTCAAAATCTCTCAAAAATTATTTGTAAACCCTATATATTATAGGTCCCTCATGCATTTTTTTTCACAACTCAAACGAACACTCCGAAGAAATTCCACTTCTCCACGCTTCCCATTTCCTATCAAACGCGTTTCTCCATCTCCACGGTTAGCCTTTTATTACCCTACTTTTTACAAAGCGCCCTGCTAATGCCAATGCAATTCCCTTCGAACCATTCCAATAGCAGCCCACATATTCGCGCCCACTCTCCCCGCATCCAATTTCACATTTTCACATCCTAATTTCCCAATCACGCAGGAGAAAAGGGCTACACTTGGACTTGGGACGGCCAGCCGGCGCCTCTTGCAATTTATTTCAGACGAAGAAAATATGTCAGGCGGCGGGCTCTTATTGCTTGCAATAAATCCATATCTAACCGCCCATGAACCGACACGCACCCGGGCATCCAGGCTACATTTCAACACGAAAAACCGAACAGTCAATTTCCGAAAAATTAGCTTCTTGGCAAAAGTAACGACTTGGCAATGTCATTCAGAAGTCAACAAAAGTTTCAAAAATATCTTGAAATTTCTTAAAAAAATGATTTGGGGTAAAATAGTCTGGAGTAATAAAAAAAGTTAGGAAATGAAGTGAAATAACCGAAAATACGATTTGGTGGTCGATCATTTCACAAGCTTCTCCATTAAACTTATGGAAGCAGAATCAAGCTTTCAACTGAAACATAAGCCATTTTTGAAATCTGTAATAAGGGTATTAGCATAAGTCAGTTTAGGTGAACGCTACGCTCCATTCCATATCGCGCCTAATTTCGTTTTGACGAGTTTAACGGAAAAGCTTGTGAAATGGTCATCGTATTTTTGGTTATTGCACTTCATTTCCTAGCTTTTTTATTTGTCCAGGCTATTTTACGCCAAATCATTTTTCCAGATATTTCAAGATATTTATTAAACTTTTTCTGACTTCTGAATGGCAAATTTCACATATTTTCCTAAAGGTTTCCTTTCTGACTTCAATTTTGCTCAACGATTTTCATTTTGGAATGATGAAACCTCTACCAGACGATATTGTCGTATAAATACAATTCTTGGAACTTGTGACCCACAACCATAAAAAACACCACTCCTCGCCGCATTTTGTGCAACATTTGAAAAATCGATATTATTGATCATAAATATTCGATTTTGCATGATGAGAAGAATTTCCCAAACAAGTGACTTAGAGGCATCAACATTAAAAAAATCATGGCTGTATTTTGTGCAACAGGAGAAAAATCGATCTTATTGATTGGTATTAATCGATGTTTGATTAGTAAAATTCCCAGACCAAGAAGCCCATACCCATCAACAATCACTACTGCTCGCCGTATTTTCTGCAATAAGCGCGAAAATCTATAATATTAATTATCGATTGATGACGTGTCATGAGTACGAATTCTGACAAGTTCAGTACTTACCTCCGGCGGCCTGAGTTAATTGACCGCAGATCCACCCACATACCCTGGTCTCCACAGCTGGCCCAAGCAGTTTTCGTGCTCCGCGGCTAATTTTGTACATATCCTCTGTTTCCGAGTGTGATTTATTTCCGTTCATTGCGAGCGTCTGCGCGTGCACGCTGCTTCTCCTTCTCCCCACACTTTCTCGCTGTCTCTACCCTCGCTCCTCACAAGCACGGGAGAGAACAGAGTAAATCCAGCTCGGAACCAGAGGTTAAACCCACGATTTTGAGGTGCCCTACAAAGCTAAGGTATCAAGTTCAAATTGGAATAGGAGCAAACTGCATCCATTTCCAGCCTCCTGTCCAAAAATGAGCTTCCTAGCTCAATTTTATGTGTACCAACAAGATCGTGTACACTGTCTGAAAAAAAGGAGATTGGCAACAAAAACGAGCGTTTTTTTCACTATTTTTTCTTCAGTAAACCATTCCAAACCATTTTGGGTGGTAATGCCAGCTTCTGTGGTCTTTTTAATGCATTTTAGAGCTAATTTGTACGTTCACTCTGAACTGAGAACCACAATTCATCAATCCAAACCACACCCTTGTCGATTTCGCTGAGTGCAGGTGGAAGAAATATGTAGCCTTACGCCGCGATTCACACATTCCCAATGAATCACGCAATACATCTCTCGCCGTACGCAAAAAGAATGTAGCGGTCACAATAGTCCGCTCGCTTGCTCGCTGCATATGTAAAATGTCAAGATCAGCCGCTTGATGTACATAAAACCAAAAGTCGATAATCACTGAAAAGCAATCAATACCATGGTCGGTTTGCTCCTCGGCAGTAGGCATCGTCGCATCACATATGCTCTGCTCCCTTGAGTTACGACCAGTTTGGGAAATTGTGGACGCCAGGCTGACATCATCCTTGCTGAAACTTCAAAGTTAATGGAGCAAGAGAAATGCAGGGTATGAAAGGTTTATGTAAGGAAACTGCCGAGAAAAGTTGCCATTGCAGATATCTTAACATTTAAAGGGACAGAAGCACAGCACTGGACTTGGGACCAAATCGATGCAGAGATACGTGACACCACGCTATCAATCACCGTTGCCTTCAAAATTCTGGAGACACTTCAGTTTTTTTTGTGTTTTTTTCTGTACCTTCCAAAACGCTAAGCAAACTTTTGAAAATCTGGTAACGGAGGGTTCCGCGCCCAAAACGACCTCTCTGAAGAAAGTTTGGGTGAAGGCACATTTTCCATACTTTGCCCAGACTGATAGCGTTTTAGACTTGTACGAATTTTCGGTTGAGCTCTTACTTATAATTAAATTGAGGGTTCCGGAAGCGCTTCAGGAAAATGTTTCAAATTTGACTTAATATTCTCCCAACGGGGTCTTTTTGGGGCGATGATCAGGAATCTGAGGTTTGTTTGTCGATTTTCCAAAGTCTTCGGCTTTAGTCGCTCAAAACTTCCCAGAGGGGGGGGGGGAATTTTGAGGGCAAAACGCCACTTTCGAGATTTCCGGATTTCTTCGATAGATGGGTCTCAAAATTATCCTCTGAGTGTAAATTGATGTGCTTAACACGAATCTGAGGTCCGTTTGCCGATTTTCTACAGATTGCGGCAGATTACGGTGTGCGTACGGTAGCTTGATCAAAGTCTCAGATTTGACTCAAAATTTGTATACGGGGGTTATTTGTGGTGGTGAATACGTTTTCTATATCCACTTGCCGATTTTCGAACACTTATGGTAGGTTTTGCGCCTAAATGGCATATTACCTACCGTAACCAACAGTAAACCCCAGAATTTCGACAAACAGACCCAAGATTCGTTTACAGCCCCCTGGATTACCCCTACATACAAGTTTTGAGCAAAATCCGATTTTTTTCAGAACACCCAAAGAAAAATTCCGACCTTTTCGCGAAATTTCAAAAACGCCCATAACTTTTTGGAACCAGCTGCTCAGGACGGAGGACGGCAAAGTTTTACGATGGATGCTCAAGAGATGCTGACAATGCAATTCCTTTCCGCAGATCCGACATACGCTTTGTATACTTCCCTTGTAAGATCGCACCCCCTTTGTGACTAAAATTTTACGAAATTTTTTGCATTCCCTCTTCTAATTTTCGTTTTTCTATCAAAATTCTTACGATGCTCATTCAAGATTTTTATTTTTGTGCTTACAAATTTCACGACCACTCACACAACCGGTTGAGAAATTAAAAAACCGCTCTCGATCTTGTTACCAGCATTATGTTCGAATAAATCGAGTTTTCGAGTCTCGAGACCTTGCACTTTTGCTTTATTCGAATATTGTATTCCCTCCTAACCCTAAATTATTCAGATTTTTCTAATATTTGATTCAATCGCAGGTATGAAATATTGAAATTAGACTTTTTTAACGAACGGCGATTGACGGAAATCGAAGAATATACGATCGCAAATTTTTTCGGCCAATGTCGAGTTCTATATATTCAAAAACCCATCGAAATTATGACTTTCTTTTGAAAAATTAATTCTTTTCAAATTTTTGAAAGACCCTAACCTGATAAACTCGTTAACTCGGAATTTTCATCATCCTACTTGTAAGACGAGATTTTTAAATGCAGCATTCTTTATGATCATTTTTGGCAACTTCTTACAGCAAAACGATAGGCGAAGAGAAGTCCCAGCTCTCGCAAGGAAAAGATCATTACTGTGCTTATCTGGGCCAGATCCTGCTCCGGGCGTCTCGACAACGCTCGATTGCGGCCGCAGCCACCCGGAGTCAGTCGGGTTTCCAGCACCAAACCCGACTCGATGTCGCTTTTTATTCAATTTTCTTTAATTTTTCTTGGTTTCCAGTTTCCAAAACCCATCTAGAGTCAGGAGATGGGCGGCTGCGGCGCTGGAAGCTCTTCTGACTCGGGAGCATGCGGCCGCAAAGCGTGCCGAGACGCAATTGCGGACCAGAATTAGGCCCAGATAAGCACAGTACTTGCCGTGGCCATTCCAAATGAAAAAGGCGTTTCAAGGAACAGTTTCCGACGTAGAATTCACATTTTTTTACAATACAGGTGCGAAACGTTTCTGTGAAAGGAGTTATGTGTGCTTTTAGCGCTTCACTCGTACACGCATCATAACGCGTAATCCATGAGTCTTTGTCGCCTCCTGAGATACACCGATGTGATTTCTACACCAGGAATCATCCCGTAGTCATCTGGTGAAGAAATCACATCGGTATATCTCAGGAGAAGACGAAGACTCATGGATTACACGTTATGATGCGCCTACGAGTGAAGCGCTAAAAACACACTTAACTTCATTCACGGAAACATTTCGCAGCTGTAATGCAAAAATTCAAATTCTACGTCAAAAAATGATCCTAGCAACGCATATGTCATTTGGAATGGCCACGGCATGAAATGATATTCCCTTGTCAGTGTGAAAAACACGGCACAAAACAAGCCAGGATTGACGAAAGAAGGGCTTCAAACAAGCGTTCTGAAGTCTCCAAAACGCCTAATGCTACCTTCCCGCCCCCTCGACAGGGGCAAATAGATATACGAGATTGTGATAACAGTGAATAATGAAATTGAAGAAGTACTATCAGATGAGCCGCGATAAATGTGCCCCCTCCCTTCTGCTAAGAAACTTCCACGGCCCTCTCTCTTCAGCTTGAGACTTGTGCGGTCACCAGGTGGCTCACGAGCGCGGCCTTAAAGGCACAGGACACCCGTAAAGTTAATTTTCAGATTTTATGCTTATCTTGGAGAGAGTCACACGCTGATCACAGCGGTATCTCAAAAATCGTCCAAGACCCCCTTTGAACAGAGTTACGGCTCTTCAAAGATGCCCAGATTTTGAGGGTGAAAAATTGGTGGACGAGTTGTCTCAGGCCTGTATTTCTCTTCTATCGGAATCGTTGCGCGAGAGCGAGCCAGGATAAGGAGACAATCCAGCAATAAACTGAAGAACGACGAATTATTGGAATTCATCCATCCATCGAGCCAAATTCGAGTACGAAAATCTGTTAGGGGGTCGGGCCTATGATGGTAAACGAAGGGGGTCGGGCCTGAGGTGGTCGTTTATATCTCGCTTATTTGGAGGAATTGAGATCTCGCATTTGGCACGTGTTATACAGGAGTGGTCTTCTACACAAACAAATGAAAATCACAAATCTCATATCTGAGGGTGTACTGTGCCTTTATGAAGAATGATGCAAATTGGGAACATTTGATTATTTGGTGAATAGATGATTTTTCAGGCTCATTTGGGAAAAAAAAATCAAATTTTTCTGTACCCTTTAATAACAACAATATGCCAGCCATGGCAAAAGTCACAACAAAAACAGTGAATTTTCAACCTCCTTTCTCGCCGAAATAATACAGGAGGTGAATTAACGCCCATTTAAAAGTAGAGGATCTCAAACTACCCCCGTCGGAAGACCTTGAAAGCAAGAAATTCTCTACCCCCATCTCTCTGGGGAGGCTCATTGAGTAGCCGGCTAATTTCACGGGCGATAAAAGTTGAGTGCAGAAGTCCATTATCCAGGCGACTAGTCTTCAAGTTAAGTACGCATAAATGATGCCGTTTATGCTAAAAATCGTATCCAGATTTCGCAATTCCGGATCATTCCCAACGAATCAGAGCGAGAATAAAATAAAACAGATATAACTATCGATCAAAACGAGAAACAAAAAATGGTACAAGGCATACACTCATGGAACAGAATTAATAAAACATAATGAAAAAAGGAACAATTAAAGTTTGAAAAACATGATTAATAGAAGATGACCCAAAAAAACTCACAATCCCTCTTTGAGCAGTTGACTCGAGAGTAGAAACATCAAATTGCACTGTTTCAGGTGCGGAGTGAGTGGTCGCAGTTTCAACTTCAGCTCCGACTTCTGTTCAGGGAGGTCCATGATAAAAAGGCGAATATTCAACGGGACTGCAGCTATTGGTTTCCGCCTTCCTTTCGATGTCACCTCTTCTACAACTATTGTCCACTCCTGAAAGAGAGTTCATGTAACAATTAATCTCCACTCGATGAACTCACAAACTCCTAGTTATTATCCGCCGGGGGTGAATGTTCAGAAGTCCCGATATAGCAGCCGTTTCGCCCGAAACACTTCGCATTTGCTCCACAAACCGTTTTTGCCCGGAAAATGGTCAGTTATGTTGAACAATTACTTGACAAACTCCGAAGTTCCCATGCTGCTTACAATTCGAGCCGCTACGCGACAGCTCGCGCTGTAAGCAGCTGCGCGATCACCTTCGGACTTTACTTTTTTTCGCACAACATTAAAATTACAATAATTTTGCAGAACCTGCGAAAATAATAGTTTTCGTATACTACTCGAAAAAAGATTCAACAGCTTTTCTTTTGCAAACAAACACTGATTGTGCTTCTCTGAACCAGATTCCGGCACGCTTTGCGACCGCACGCGCTTGAGTCAGTAAAGTTTCCAGCGCCAAACCCCCGGTGTGGCTTTTTTATAAGGTTTTCTTCAATTTTTCAAGTTTCCAGTTCACAAACTTAGAGTGAAAAGATCGGCGGCTGCGACGCTGGAAACTCTTCCAACTCGGAAGCGCGCGGCCGCAAAGCGCGTCTAGACGCACTTACGGACCGGTTTTTTGGCCCAGAGGAACACAGTAATCTTCTAAAAAAACTTCAAAATGTCCGAAATGTTTGCGAGCGCCTTTTCCTAGACACAAATTTACAGATTTTGTCTTCTTTAAGCCAACAATATGATGACCCCAAAAACCCCCGTGGCGTCCGGTTAAAACCCCGCCGAACACTGTTCGGAAGGCGAACAATTTGAGGTTCCCGAAGAATCGAATACTCGGATGAAAAAAAAAACCAAATACTCGAAAAAAATCGAGAAATCAAAAAGCGGTAACTATATCCTCAGATGATTCAATATTTCAAAAGAAAAAAAAACAGTTCGGTTTCCCGAACGAATAAAATTAAAAAAGACATGTTAATCGAAATTTTCAAATGAATTAAATATTACAACACGGAAACCAAGAAAAAAACCTATACGCAGAACATTCGATTAAGGTGGAAATTCAAATTATCGAAGAGATAAAGTATTTGAAAGAACGCGGGAATTTGAAATCCTGAAAGAATCAAGTATTTGGAGAATAAATAATGCTCAAGCTTTTGCATAAATCAATTATTCAAAAAACCAAGCACATTGAAATTCCAAAGATTGAGCAATATCGAATAAAATAAGAAAAACCGAGTAGAATTTGAATCTTCTGATTCATAGGATACCCAATAAAAATAGGTTTAAGTTCACGAAAGAATCGAATACTGAAGAGCAAGTAATTCAAAATTCTCATCAAATCGAATTCTTGAATAAACTGAAAATGCAAATTTTAGACGGAACCAAATATTGGGATTAGTTGGGCAAAATATGAAATCCCGTGGAAAATAATTTGAAAAACAATAATTCATTTCATGGATGGAACGGATATTAAAATCAGGTTAAAATTCGGATTCCGATGAACCTCATAATACCTAAAATACCAACACAAGCACAATTCCTACACATTTTGAAAATCGAAAGAGGATAAATCGAAATGTTGAATCGAATTTCCAAAAAAAGCTAAAGCAACATTTCAATTCGAGAGGGGGGATCGTGAAATTTAAAAAAAAATTTTGTCACCAGAGGGGTCGTGGCTCCGCCCAAACTTGGCGCAACGACCTGCTCAACCCTGGTCACGCCCATTTTCTCTCCAATCGAGTGCACCACCATAACAGTGTTGAGCAGGCCGTTGCGCCTATATTCGGCGGAGCGACGACCTCCCCTGCTGACTGAAACTTTAGGGAAAACTGAAAAAAAAAGATCCCCCTGCGTGACGAAAAACTGCTTTGGCTTCATTTTTGAAAAACAAATTTGAAAAAAATCAATAAAAGTGGTTTTAAAATACAACTTTCCTATTCCTACCTCATCTCACCTTAGCAAATGGATTGGAGCAAAACTCCCATTTTTTTCCAAAATTTTTACGAGCCCCCCCCCCAAAGAAAGATTCAATTTTGCTCGAAAACTTTCAACAATTTTTACGACCCCCCCTTGCGTCAAATCGTAACCCTGCTTGATAATGACACACTCACCTTATCATCAAACTGCTCATCATGCTGTGATCTATACAACGTTGTTAGTATATCTATATGATCCGGTGCTTGCTCTGGCCACATAATAACAGTCTGATCCGGATTCGAAAACGACTCTTCCCATTTTCTCTCCCTCGAACTGATCTTCCTTCTCCTAAAACACGTCTATATCGTCCACAGCACTAACAAACATTTGCAAATGAGCTCTCACTCAAAATCAGGTTAGGAACAGCTGGGTCCTAATGATGTTGGGAGTGAAGCTCGCAAAGACAAAATGAACAAAAACGCCGTTCCCATTGACCGTCACCCGTTCGGCATCCCTTAGCTAGTTGACACACTTCTTGTGTCAACTAGCTGATGGATACAGAGCGAATATCGGTGGGGCAATGTTAAAGGCAGTGTGCACGACAGAAATCGTTTTCGAGTTTTGACCAGAAAACGAAGGTTCAGAGTCTGAGTGTTTCATCAGTGAAAAAAATCATTAAAAACTGCGAAAAATCCAAAAGCAGTTCTTCTTCTTGAAAGCCACATTTCCTCAGACGATAGCAGGCCTTGAGCCCACCCCGAATGCACCCGGAGCCGCGTCCATGTTGCGCTCAGGGTGACAAAGTTGGCAATTTCCAGGCCACGTATATTGCAATGCAGACCACATACGTTGCGCTCCGGGTCCTACCGACGAAATTGATTCACGCAGCGCCCAGAGCGCAACTGTAGGCTGATGACGTCATAGTACATCATCCAGCGTAGACGGCTGCGCCCCGGACGCTTTCTATAAACCGATTTTAACAACGCAGTTGCAAAAATCGATACCTCGACGTATTTCACACGCTTCGCTGATCGACTATCGCACCCATTTTAGCTAATCGATTTTTCAAGGAAGAATCCAGCGATTTCCACACATTCACCGAATCACCCAACCCTACTGAATTTGCTTAGATTAATGTGACCCTTAATTTTCCTTTTTCTAAGCTAGTGATGAATATGAAATAGCTGAGCTTATTACACTTTCCCGTGCTTAGAATTTTGATGCCATCACAATTTCCCTCACAACTTCACCCATTAATCTTCTGATTTCCATTGTATGCGATTTCATCCTGGAATCAACCCGCTAAGCATTGGAAATCGATGCCTAAATTAGAGCGACCGGATAAGTATCCTCTGGTTCCGAGCCAAATTTATTCTGTTCCCTCGCGCGCTAGTGCGGAGCGAGGGTAGAGACAGCGAGAAAGTGAAGGGAGAAGGATACACAGCGTACGCGCGCCGACGCACGCGACGAATGGATATAAATTTCGTTCAGAAACAGAGGATAAGCTGAATGTCGTATTTTAGAACACTAAAAATGCGTATTAAATCCGAATAATCCTCCCGAATCAATTTTTTTTCGATTTAGGGCTTTTTGATTTTTCGGAGTGGGTGACTAAATGCAAGAATGCGAGCAATTCGTTTTTCTTATTTTTTCCAAATGATTAAATAAATTTAAAAAACTTCCTCCATTAATATTTGCAAAACGCGTTCGAAAGGTCATGTTAACGTTTAATTTTTTAAGACAGTCTTAAGATTGCACAAATATGAAGAACATAATGAATCTTAGGATGGTCGAATACTGGCGCAAATGTAGCAGAGGAAATCAATTACAAGCCCCACAAGAGAAACAGTGAGAATTCCACTCAAAAAATCGCAGGAAGCCCAGATGCTCTTCCTTGTTTCAATCGATTCATCTAATTTCGAAATGCGCGCGTCAGTCAACGCATGTGGCCCGCGGAGCAACCTGAACGCACTGCAGGTTGCAATCACAACCGAAACGCACCGCAAGTTTGAATATCAACTGCTCTGCGTTTCGGTCGCAGTGGGCGGGGAGAGTCGGAGCCGGTTGCGCTCCGGGCCTGCTACTGTCTGAGTCAACAGTAGATGAGTTGCGCGGGCATGGGCCTGAAAAAGGCAGCGGCGCTAATGCGCTCCAATGCTAAAACTCAGCCGCGCTCGCGCTACAATGCTAATGTAGAAGTGGATCAAACTGCTCCTCGGAAAATTCGACCTCGAGCGGAAGGGCCAGCGCCAGCGGACTTCGGAGCCGAATGGAGCTCTTTCGGGCTCGCTTTCGTTCGTTCTATCGACCCCAGTGCTGAAATGAGACCCTAAACTTTCGATTTCCGGCCAAAAACCGAGGACGAAATTTAACGTGGGCACTGCCTTTAACACTCTCGCCCAGAGAGCGATGCTGGTTCGAATCCTGTCGATCCCCATTGTTTTCTCTTCAACTCAGGCTCCGACGCGGGGTGTGGATATTCACAGGGGTTCTGAGCTGCGTAGAGGTGGAGGAGAGGGGGTCTGAGCTCCATCGGGAGATCAACTGGACATTCTGATTTTTGAAAAGTTTCTCTTCTTCAAACTTTACATCTTTCAATACGAATTGTTCATCTTCTTTCAAGTTTACAAATAGAAACAGGCCAAATAGCGCTCCTGGGGAGAGTCCGAAAAAAATCGGCGAAAATTTGACCTATTAACGCTTCTGGGTGGGGGTTTGAAAATATCGCAAAAAATTTGCTCCTGGAGGGGGGGGGGGTTGAGTAAAATTGGCCTTGTCCACACCTCGTCCCATTGGCCTTGTCCACACCTCGTCCCGTACCCTGCGTAAAACTTCTTCAAATTGTGGTGCGCGCTAAGCGCGCACCAGGATTTGGCTTTTTCTCTAAAATTTTGGTCAAGGGGGGGGGTAGTAGCTCCGCCGAAAATTGGCGCAACGGCCTGTTCGACCCTGCCCATGGCTGAGCAGCGTTGTGAGTGGTCACAACGGGGGGTCGTAAAATTTTTGGATATTTCGGGAAAGAATGAAAATTTGGGAAGGGGTCGTAAAATTTTTGGAGAAATTAGGATTTTTTCAAACCACATGGCAAGGTAAAATGAGGTAGGAAGAGTTAGTCGCGCGCGAAGTGTCTGCATTTTCAACAATATAGAAGCAGATTATATACAAAAAGGCTGTTCAGAAAATTGGCACTTTTTTGACAAAATTGACAATTAGACACTAAATAAAGCTTCAAGAATTTTCGGTCCCAGGGGGTCGTAAAATTTCGGGAATTTTTTTTTGAAAAAAAAAAAGAAAATGGGGGGTCGTACCCTCGACAAAAATAGTCACAACGGCCTGCTCAACCCTGACCCTGCCCTCTTCTCACCTCTCTGCGCCAGAAATGTCACCTATCAGAGAAACAAAAACCCTTTATCAGAACGATTGCAACAAGGCTAGGGGATAAAGTACACCAACTGATAATAGAGAAGCGCTTGCAAGCAAGAGAAGCCGTCTCACCTGTGCATGAACGATACGATGACAGTGCCTGGCCGCCATTTCTCGGATCCAACAATTAATAGTTCTTCTAGTGTAGCTGTGAATCGATACTTCGCCGCCTTTTTGTTAGACCGCCGTATCCGCCGAATAACAGCGGCCATACCTGATCTGGAATATGAATTCAGAATACCTGCAGGGAAGCTGTCAACACAAAAAGACGAATTCGATTTGAAGGCAGTGTCCGCGATGAAAACCGTGTTCTGTTTTTCTATGTTTTGCGTAGGATAATCCCCGAAGTAGAGAATAATAGCGAGAAGGGTGCAGAAGAAAATACAACATCTAAGGCCGGCATCATACTTCCAGCGACGAGACGCGACGCAATTTTTAACATCAGTATCGACCAAAATTCGATACGCCTAATGTGCAATGTCGCCGTCGTCGGTGGCGGAAAGTATAATCCGACCTAAAATGGTTTTGCGATTTATTAGGTTGAAGCAAAAGTTCCTCGCCGTCTGACTTTGAAGATTTTTAAACCTTGCAGCGTTGAACCTTCCGCTAAGTGCGATATACCAATCAAAAGCTCAAATCCTATTACATCTACCGCTGGATTCCACTAAGGCCAAAGCCTGCTCATTCGCGAAATATACGCTATAATTCAGTGATAGTCTTCAGTGCTGGGCATCTTTGAGTGCTTGTATTCACTTTGAGATAAACCACCAAGCTGGCCAGAGCTGACAGGATATTTGAGCCAAATTAGATCTACATAGATGATAGCGTTTGCGGGAATTTTTGACAGCGCAATTATTGATTTATGTCAGATTTTGTGATTTTGCAGCTTCGGTCTTTTCTGGCTTATTCGAGGAGTTCTGGTCTCGAAGTTTCAAAGTTGAGCATAATGGCCAAATCCCCTCTTTTGATCCGAACTGTCGATCGTTTTCTTTTGAAATTGGAAAAATAGCGAAAATCGAGTTTTCAAAAAACGAACGGTAATCGTCGAGTTAAATACTATTAAGTGAGGACTTGGCCATTATACTTAGGTTTGAAGCGTCGAGGCCGAGATATCTAGCAGGAGCCAGAAAAGACGGAAGTTGCAAAATCACAAAATTCGCTAAAAAGCATTAATTACGCTCCGTCGAAATTTTTCGTCAACGCTATCTTCTAGTTCTAAGGTGGCTCCGATATTCTGTGAACTCTGGCAGGTTTGGTGGTTTACCTAAAAATAAATAGAAGCACCCAAAGATGCTTACTAGGGAACCTCGCAATGCCATCCTCACCATTTAAAAGATAATGATGAATGTTTTCTGGTCAATTCTGGTCCGCTGTCTCCGAATCTAAAATCGGATTTTGCAACGGACATTGCTGAACGAAGTTATGAGCGTTTTTGAAGCTTTTGAATATGTAGCGGTAACCATGAGTCAGTTTCCAGGGTGTTTGAAAACAATTTTTTTGGATTCGGCTCAAATCTTTCGATTGGGGGTTATTCAGGGCGCTGAACGCGAATCTGGAGTCTGTTTGTCGCTGAACTGATGGCTACTGTAGGTTACGGTAGACATAAGGCCTTTTAACTGGATTTACCTACCTTAATATTTCGAAAAACAAGAAATGGACCTCAAATTCGAGTTCGTCGTTCAAAATAACACCCAAAGAAAAATTTTGAGCCAAATCTGAGACTTTGACCAAGCTACCATATACCATCGTAATCTACCAAAAATCGATAAACGGATTGCAGATTCGTGTTCAGCACTGCAAATAACCCCCAGAGCAACAATTTGAGCCATATCTATCATAGCACTCCGGAAATCGGCAAACGTCGCGATTTGCCATCAAATTTTACCCCCGATGGGAAGCTTCGAACGATTCAAGTCGAAAAGTTTGGAAAATCGTCAAATATCCCCCAGATTCGTGATCAGCGCCCCAAATAACCCACCTGGAAGGATTTTGAGTGAAATCTGCAATTTTTTTAACGCTTTCAGAGGTATAAATAAGCCCCCCAACCGAAAATCCGCACAAGTCCAAAACGCTATCAGTCTGTGCGAAGTTTGGAAAATGTGCCTTCATCCAAAACTTGCTCAGTGGGATAGTTTTGGGCGCTGAACACAAGCATGAGGTCCGTTTCCGGATTTCGAAAACACTAATGCGCGTTTTTGATAGAAAAGAAGGCGGGAAATACGAAATTTGACAGGCTGTAGCTTTGTTCGCAGATGTCCGTAGCAAAATCCGAGTTCGGATTCGAAGAGAGCGTGCCAGAGTCGACTAGAAAACATTCATCAGCTTTCTGATCCGGGGGAACACCATGTGAGGTTCCCTAGTTAGTACTGAAGATTACCACTGAATTACATCATATGCTTCGCAAACGGTCAGGGTTTGGACTTTGTGGAAAGCAGCGTTAGGTAGGAAAAAATTGTGCTTTCAATCGGTATATCGCACTTGGCCAAAGGACCATGGCTTGAAGGTTTGAAAATCGTAAACGTCAAGTGACGGGAAACATTTGCTTAACCTAATAATCTCCAAGTTCGACTCTCTATTCTCCGAGTTCGACCAAATAGTGGCTAACCACTTTAGGAGACTGCTATCTACTTGAAGAGAAGAATAAAAGACGGCGAAACAAGCATTCATAGAATCTCGTTGACAGAGGGCGGGCGGACACTCAGCATTTACCCATCATACATGTTTAAGGGCGTTCTACCTCCACCGTTTCACTTATTTTCACATTTGTGAAGGCTACATATGCCTATGAGAAGAACTCGACAAACGTTTTTTTTTCGCTAACCCTTTGAGACGTGAAAATATTCGGAACTTTTGACTAATTTCGTTCCTGAAGAACTGGGGACGTAACTTTCTCAAAGTCCGGTGAAGCAGCCTGCTTGACCCGTCGTCGAAGGATTACAGATGGGCAAGAAACATTTGCTGACCTACTAGTAATTCGGGACTTTGAGGACATTCTATGGTTAAAATACGACAATTGGATGTAAAGTCCGTGTTTTACGGAACGTGTTCCGTAAAAGCAGCAATAACTTCAATATTACGCGAGGTAATGTCACAGCAATTGGACATAATGAAACGAGAGGCTCAGCGAACGGAGGAGGAATCCGAATGCACATCTAAAAAGATGCGTCACAGAAATTATGCAAATGATTCCCGCGAACGCTATCTTTCTCCAACATCAGACGCAAAGTGTAAAATGGAAAAATCCTGACATAATCGCGATTTATTACAGCAACATTTTCGTTTCCGCTCGAATTTAATCGAGAATCAAGATTTTTGCGATTAAGAATCATAAACATCAGAGTTTTTCACAACTCTCAGGGAGATTTCCTCAAAAAACAGAGTCAGAATGCCAAAAAAAAGGCCACTAAATTGGGCGAAATTGACAGACCTAGGCCTATCCCACGTAACAACACAGGAGATTGAAACTGCAGACAGGGTGAGTGATGCCGATTGGAGGGCGGCGTATGAAGCCCTGTCAAGACACATCACAAGCGAAACGCAACGCCAAATTAAAGAAAAAAGTAACAATCGATACGCAGGATTGGAAAGATGGGCTGGCATGAAACGATAACGATTCCGCTAAGAAAACAAGACAGATAGACAAGACCTCAGTGGGAATGCAGAACGAATAAGCAAAGGTGAAATCTGTGTAGGAGAGGAGCGACAATTATGGCCTGGTCATAAAAAATGCAGGCAAAAGTGCTTCGAACAAGAAGAGCAAAGAAGGCTGCAAAATTCATGTAAAGTGTTCTCTGGAAAAAGGATCAGTGGAGAGGTTGCAGAACAGCTGAATGTATTGCACAAAGTGTCAATATACATAAGCTCTAAGGCATCTCCGGTAGGCACTGGATTTCGCTTATCAAGAGAGCAGGGTACAGCACGAGGGGTGGACAAGGCCAATCTCACCCAGACCCCTCCTCTAGGAGCGATTTTTTAGCGATAGTCTCAGACCCCCCTACCCAGAAGCGTAATTTGGTCAAATTTTTGGCGAACATTTCATGAAAATCAGACGTTATAATTGAATTCGTAGTTAAAACTGATTCTAAACAGTGTATACCCCCATTCAGAATGGGCCACGTGGTTTCACGGTGGAGATCAGACTCCCTCCAACCACTCCGCAGCTCAGACCCCCCGTGAATCAGGGTCAAGCGGGGTTGCAAAACTTTTCGACGGGGGGTGGGAGAGGGTCGCAAAAAATTTCGGCCCGAAATGAAGTTTAGGGAGGATCATAAAATTTCGGACAAATAACGATTGTTGAACAGCATAAGGTACTTCTTCTTCTTCTTTGCGGCGGCCACATAGAGGTTTTGTCATGAAAGGCGGAGGAACTGGGCGACCAGTAGTGGATTCGTCCATGGTCCATTGGTGTCAGCGTGGTAGGTCTCTCCGGACAGTTGAATAAGTGGCGCGCGTTATCATGGCCGACGATACCGCAGTCCGGGCACACATCAGATTTGCTGCTGTCAATCTTGCTGACTTTGAACATTAGCATTGTAAGAGTGACCACAGCGTAATGATGCGAGCGTGCATCTCGCCCTTCTTCGAGTTGAGACTCAGGGCAGACAGGGCGGTATATCACCTAGTATAGGATTTATGGCCACCTTCACAGATGACACCGTACGAACTTGGTGTGCTCCTCGCGCAAAAGACAGAGTCGTTCTTTTTGTGAGTCGTACCATCTTTGCAAATTGACTTTGTTTAGACATCGGCGAATGGCTTTCTTATCTTCTCTCTCTCACCAGGTTTAACACTCTCCACGACGGTGATTTGGTTGCTTTATAATGTTAATGCGGGTTGCTGGGCCTGGAGCTGACAGTGCTCCTTCACTGGCGTAGACGGGTCTCCAGCATGCAGGTGCTCGGTGGGAACTCCTTGCACATCCGGTGGCGATACGAGCAGCATTTTGGCCTCATTCATGCTTTGTCCAGGAAGATTCTGAGACGAGATGCTGCCCAAACCAGTGCGGCGTACTCCAGGGCAGGCTGCAGGAATTGCCTTATACATTGTAGTAGTCTCCTTGCTGCTACCCCACAAATTACCATGGGGGCCCTGAGAACGTTGAGCTTAGCTTTAACGACTGCCTGCTTCTGCTCGGTATTCTTATGAAACTTGGAGTGACGGATCGAGCACAAAACCGAGCAGCTTTGGGAAGCGAGCAGCGGGCAAACGGTCTCGTACGACATCCGGATGAGCGCTGTGTGCTCGGATGGGTCCGTCATTGAGAACGGACACTGACGACTTGGCTGAGATGCCCAGCATCTTGCGGTCGAAGCTCTTCAGTGTGATCCAGGTACTCGTTGATCTTATTGGCGGCCACCGCAAGTCCCGATCTCGACACGCAGTTGTTGCCGTAATCAGCATACGCGACGACCTTGATGTCCTGTGGGGCTCAGGCATATCTTCGGTGCAGATTGAAGAGGGCTGGCGATAGAACTCCCGCCTGAGGACTCCAGCTGCCGCCAGGAATACTGTTGACGGTTCTGAAACATGACTCTTGCCCACCGACCTTTAATAAGGCCGATATCCAGCGCTTCTGCCAAGATGGTATTGACGACTCCAGAATGTTGTGACCAGGACTCCAAGGTTAGCCGTATCAAATGCCTTGGTGGATCAACACCCAACAGCTACAATGAATATCAATGGCTTGGTGAGTTGAACCCCGTCGATGCATAGCTGGTAATTTCATAACATAATAGTTGTGGAATATAGCCTCCTGAACCCATGTTGAAACAACTGCTTCTCATTTGTGCTCCGCTAGATCCTTGACAATGAGCTTTTCGGCCACCAGGGCGAAGGTGACATCAAGCTAATGGGACGATATCGCTTACTGATGACTGAGTTTGCCAGGCTTGGGCAACGGGATGACGTTGGCTGTCTTCCAGTTTTGCGGAATAGTGCAAGAGCTAAGCAAGTGTTAATCATATCAACGATGAGCAGAAGGATCTCAGTCGGGAGTTTCTTCCAGTACAACAGGACAAATGCCGTCCGGACCGGCGGCTTTTGGGTTCCGCATGTCCTTTATAATCTTCTCTACTTGCGCCACAGTGAACGCATCGGCCGTGCTCGCCAGGCAGAGCGGCACAGCTCTCTTACTGTCACTTATTTTGCGGACTGCCTTGTACTCGTGACAAAAACTTTTTCGAGAGAGTGCGCGGCTTCGCCTGGCGAAAACATTATTACCGAACTCAATAGTGGAGATGGTGGCTGGCAGGCTCTTTCGATAGTTTCCGAAGCACCTTCCAAGTAGCTCGCAATCGAGCGCGAAATTCAGCTGCTGCGTGAATTTTCCACTGTTCTTTCTTGTGCTGGTCGAGATCTTTTCTGATCTCACCATCCAGCTGAGCGACGACAGGGTCTAGATGGTCAACTGCTCTTCTGGCATCTCTGGTCTGATTTTCTGAACAATTTCTCTGGTGACGTTTGGATAGGGCGTCTTAACTCGGCCAACAGGGATGGCGCCTTCATGGCCTGCGGAGCCATCAGATAAGTGATGCTCCTTCTGGTGCACATTGCCATTCCACGGGTAATCAGCCGCTAGGCGTAGCGCAACCTCACTGAACAGGCACCAGTCTCTGCTTGGCCTAAATTGAGATAAAACGTTGACGAACACCAGAATAGGAGCAAAAGAATTTGAGATCGATGCACAAAGGCAGGAACATGATCGCGACAATGTTGTTGAGGCAGACCGCAGGCAAAAGCGTTGGAAAGGTTGGACGAGATAAGAGTTATGTCTGGGCTGAAGATCGGCCGTTGGCAGGGAGACGAGTGGGCTGATCGTCGTTTAAGATGACCAGGTCGCACTCCTCAGCCCATTCTTCGACTTCTTCTCCTCTAGCATCAGAACCCGGGACGAGCAGGTGTGGGCATTAAGTCGCCCGCGAAAACAACTGATGATGAGAGGAATAATCATTGAGTTGTTTGAGAAGAGGAATGGGATTGTAGGAGGAGGGGCATGGTGGTAGGGGAGTGTATTTGAAAAGAGAAAGGGTGTTTTAAAGAATGGTTGGAAGGTACTCCCGAGAGTACCATCCACGTGGGGAGTGTTTGGTATGAGGTGGGAGGGAGAGGATCAAAACAAGGTTGAAACTCCTCCGCCAAACCTTGGAGCATGGAAGGCAGTGTAGCCCGGGATGATAGGATGAGGATGAGTGGGGATGGAGAGAGCTTGGTTTCTTGAGCCATGATCGTCTGGATGGTGAAATGCGATGCCCGAAGAGAGGCTCAGAAAGTTTAGTGAGGCCGTTGAGATTGATATGTACAATGGAAAGGGGGCGATTTGAGGAAGAGGTCAGAGTTGGTGGGTGAAGAGCATAAACCACAATAGCAGAGTTATAATGCCTCACAGAACTGAGACCCGAACAGGAAGATGCACCCACGCGTCGGGCACTGGACGCTGGTATGTCTCCTGTGGTAACATCCTTGCCGCACGTAACATAGTGCTGGTGGGTCCAGGTTCCTCTCCACGCCCGGCCCTTTGCAGGAGAATCGAAGGAGGCTGCGTGGCCAGCACCTCTCCATGACCAAGCCTCTTCGCGGAGGGAGTGACGTCGGTTTTACGTAAATTGATCTTCTTTCCTCCACACTGCCACTGCGTGAACGTACGTGGCGGTGTGGAAGCCGATCACATAAAATACCTTTCAGTGTTCACCTTCTTAGAACAAAAAGGTGCTTGAAATTTACATAGGAGTCAAGGGTTTAGAAAAATAGATTTGACATGACAAGAAGAGACAAGCATACATTCAGAGAGACTCAGCATCACTCAACTATTCACAGTGAGTATCCTCATTCTTTAGTGCCCTTTACAAAGCAGATGTCTTTTTCAAAGTGAGGAAATATCTTACTTTGCTTTACAATGGACTACACTTTTTTTAGACACCCAGCAGTTGAGACTAGACAGAGTGGATGAGACCCAAGAGATTTCAAAGAGATGGATAGTCAGTTTTGACACTGAAGTAGACAGAAACCATCAGATAAGTCAAGTCAAAGTTTATCTTTTTGATTTATTTGACAGTATCTTTTCTTTAGGAAAACAATCAGAAACTATTTGTGAGTTGCTGAGATGAGAAATTGACTTTTTAGTTTAAGATATATATTCTACAACTATATCTTTAATTTACAATGTCTGATTGGGTTTCATTGCTTTGAGTCAAGCTTTAGAGACTGCTGCTCAGTGTGTTCAGTTCTCTCAGCCTCCCAGCCACTGTACTCAGTTGTCAGTGACGCTTTGGGAGGTCTATCAAGTACCATAACAAGCAGTAAAGACTCAGCATACTTTCTCTCAAGGGTCAGAGGCAGGCAAAGTCGTAATTTCCCGAGACCAGTCTCCAGCGGCATTCCTACGCAGCGTGGGTCTGAGACGGTGTTTATCACCAGCTCTCTTCAGTCTGTATCTGAAGATATGCCTGAACCACAGGATTATCAGACTATACTACATGATGATATAACAATCATGTGTCAGGGCCGGATACAAGGTGTATACCAAGATAAACGAGTACCTGAAGACGCTGAAGAGACATGACGACAAGATGCTAAAGATCTCCGCATCGAAATCATCAGTATCCGTCCTCCACAACGGACCCATCGGCGAGTGAGCTCATCCGGGGTAGAGTGGGAAGGAGACCGTCTGCCTGCTGTTCGATTTCCAAAACTGCTCGGTCTTGTGCTCGATCCGTCGCTCAAGTTTCATAAAATACCGAGCAGAAGCAGGCTGTCGTTAAAGCCAAACTCAATGTTCTCAGGGCCCTAGAGCGGTACCTCATGGGGTGCAGCAAAACGATACTCATGACGTATAAGGCGATTCTTCAATGGCCATAGAATACGCCGCACCGGTTTGGCAACATCTAGTTTCAGAATCTTCCTGGTTCAAGATGCAACGCGTGCAAATGCCGCTCTGCGTTGCCACCGTTGGCTGAAAGGTTCCCCAGTCGAGCATCTCTGCAGCGCGACCTGTCTATTGCTAGAAGGAGCACTGTCGGCTGCAAGCCCAACAATTACAGTCCAATGATGATAAGCAACCAGCCGCGTACCGGAGTGCTTAACCACCGTTAGAGAGCCAAAGTGCCATTTGCGATGCTCCCATACAAGTTAACACAGAGATGGCACGACTCACAGCAAGAACGACTCCGTCTTTTTGCGCGAGGAGCACACCAAGTTCGTACGGTGTCATGCCCGAAGGCGGCGGTGAATCCTATACTAGGAGAAGTACCGCCCCAGTCTGCGAATCCGAGACTCGCTCGGAAGAAGACTGAATGCACTGACATCGTTGCGCTGCGGTCGCGCATTGATATGTATCCCTACGTCAGCAAGATCGACGGCATAAATCAGTGTCTGTCGGACTGCCAGTACTATCGGCCATGATGCAGCACATTTATTTCCTTTGTCAGTGAGACCTACCACGCTTCAAGTCATAGCTGGATCTATGGACGAGTCACTGTTAATTCGCCCAGTTTCTTCACCTATAGCCAAAACCCTCGATGTATTTGCAAAGAAGAAGAAGAAGGGGTGGTCCAAAAATAAAAATATATTAGGGTGGAGATCTTGAGGATTTCCGATCTTTTTCGAAAAAAAAAATCGAAGACGAGGGGGTAGTAGCTCCGCGAAGGTCGGTCGCAGGATCAATCGGAGCGTTGCGCAATTTATAAATCAGGCGACCTCCCTCACCTAATTTACCAGTCGATTACAATCCCAGTGCAATTTCTGGGCAGTTTATATTTGATTACTAAAACTGTCAGACGCCAAGAAAGTGATTACGGGCTCGAGCGTCAAACCTGAGCAATTATACAATCCACTCCCTTCTTGTTAAAAATTTCGAGAATTTTTGAGAATTCTTTATATATAGGATATATATCTTCACCAAATTGGCATCTTTGATCCGAAACTTTTGTGATAGCCCTTAAGCTTCATTTCCGGGCCAAAATTTTGCGACCTTCCCCCTGTGAATCGACACGAGGTAAGCGGGGTTGCAGTATTTAGGATAATGTAGAAGACTCTAGGAGAGAAGAAAGAAGGAACCACAAAAAGTGACAGAGGAAGCCCGCACTAAACCAATTGCTCCGTCTTCTCGCGGAACTTTATTCCGCAGTGCTCCGCCACCGCGACCGATGCCCACGACATTACCACCTGGTTTCAACATTTGAATGTACCACCCATCCAGGGTCAAACGGTGTTTCGAAGTTTCATAACGGCGAGTTAAGGGGTCATAAAAATTTTGGCCCGAAAGCAAAGGCTGGAGTAAACTTCTTCAAATAAAATTTGGTTAAGGTATCCCGAAAATCCTCAAAATATTTTGGTCCCCAAAGGTAGGATCAAACATTGCTATGGTTTGGATTACAAAGCCCGACTACTGAACATTTAGGCATCTGTTTTAGTAATAAATAAACTGCCAGAAATCGCCTGGAGGAGATAGCGAAATTTTAGTTTTGAAAAAAAAAAGATAGTGGTGGTGGGGTCGCTCCGATTTCGAAAATTACGCAACACCCCGCTTGACTCTGCACCCATCTGCAACCCTGCGACGCGACTGGCGCATGCAAAGTGTTCCCGCGACAGCTCTTTTCATGGCGAGTGTGGGTCCCGACACGATGCGTAACAGATGAGCGAACCTGTCGCGGTTGCAGACTGGAGGTATAACAATGGCCTAACAAAGGAATGACCAGACCTGGTCGCCAGAACAATCCATGAGACCAGGTTTTTCTGATCGACTAACTCCCATGTAGTCATAAAACCTTCGCGTTTATATCCTATCGGCGGCTGTCATTTGAATTCCACGCCCGCCGCGCATGGTCGCCGCACACTGTCGTCGCGACGCGACGGCTGCCGGCCTGACGCGATGCCAAAGAGCTGGATGAGCGAAGAAAAACGCAATCTAGGTGGTTCTTGACGACTAAACGAGACAGTCCGGATGTTTCCTTCCTGGACGTAGCATCAAGGGTCTCCCTATTCGCCGACCTAATTAAGGCCGATCATCGACTGGGTCAACGGTAGCCAGGTCTGTTAAGTTTCTGAGTGCTGGGTCCACGCATCGAAACTTTAACTCGTGGTTATGACTATTTTGATCCTGAATCGCAGCTGTAAGTAATTTGAAGCATATTTAATTGCTGCAAAGCCTCAAACACGAGATTCCTTCTTAGCATTGTTTCTGTGAGCCTACCGTTGTATCCAGGCAACAGCATTCGTTGTATACGTTTGCAGGAATATGAGTGTGCATGGTGAAAATGGGTTTAGTTGTATCAAAAGTTCATTTGCTGTATTGTCTCCCCATCAGCCAATCACGACAATGTCTCAGGGGTGTAAAGATCTCTGTCGATTGGCCGACTGAGTTGTTAAACCGTACTCTATCTACCCTTATATAGGAATGTGAATGGTATGAGCAGAGACGGTGCTTCTTCATCAGTTTTGTTCTCAACATCTGAGGAGATCAAGCATGCCTTCTTCTACCCAAGAACTGAAGCCGAGCCTTTCTAGCAGCTTAACCTTCAAGGTTTGGCTTGATCCTCGTTTTTCATTCTCACGCAAGTTCAGTGGCGGGCCGCAGGCGAGGTTCGTCCGCATGATACACTCACATTGCTGCGCAAAGTCAATTGCTCCATTGCGTCGATACCGCGCGAACGCTGTTCTTTCATGATCGTTGTCTCTTAATAACCGCACACGCACGCACGCGAGACAGGAAATTTTCTTGGAAAAAGCGCACTCTTCCTCACTATCGCTCCAGCCGCGAAGCGCTGAAGGCTGGTTTTATCATCCTTGCGTTGGATAAGATTGGTGAGGAGATGCCTTTGAGCACTGTGTTCCAGCGTAAGATTTTGAAGAAGGGCCACGAGGTAAATTTGCAGTTTTCAATTATCGGTGAGGTTGTGTGACGAAGGGCCGGTCGATGGTGATGGTCGACATCTCGGGTGTTAATTTCATTGCTAAAACTTGGCGGTCGTCTCGCTGAAAACCCATTTTCTACCACCCGTTTAGCTGTATACAGCGAAAGAAGTTCGCATTCAAATCAGAAGCGATAATTTACTTTAAATAACGCTCACAAGTGTCGTTAAGGCCTGCCAACGAGGTAAAGTTATGGAGTGTAGACGTTATTGCACTCAGAAAATATAATGAACTAATATTGGCGACCCAGTGGATAATCAAACTGCAATTAGGTCAATAATAAGCGGTAGCTTGTTTACTAACGTCATCAGGTGGAAAACGGCCAAATTATGTCGATTAGCCGTCAAAAACCAACTTAAAGCGCGTTTTTCTTCGCTCGTCGGTTGCGCTGGCATGTCGCGCCAGGCCAGCGGCCGCCGCGTCGCGACGACAGTGCGGCGACTACGCGCGGCGGGCGCGGGAATTCAAATGACAGCCGCCGATGGATATAAATGCGTTGGTCGCAAAAACCTACTGGCTGTCCGAGTAATGGTAAAAGGAAAAAGTTATGCGCGTAAGTTACGGCTCTGTGTAAATAAAATCTATCTGCGTAAACTGTCACCTTGTCGTTCGAATTTTCGAAAACGTGACTTTTACTCGTGTTCAATGCCTCAAATATCTCCTTTCAGAAAGTTTCGGCGAAATTTTTTGAATTTTTCAAAAATCGTGAATTTATCCTTGCGGGCAGCTAAAACGGGTTTTACAAGTACCCGGAAGATGGATCAAAACATGGCTACATGCGTAGTTTGGCGATAGGTCTGGTCGCCTAATACGGGACCGTTGTGATGTCGGAACTTTGTGGAGCTATGACCCTTGATAACCAGTTTCTCGAGCAGCTACAACACCCTCCAATTAATCAACCTTCGAAATTTCAAGATACGAAACAATGTTTTTCGGCGAAGTTCCTCTAAAATCCAGTGGCGACCGATTCTTCGCAGATCAAATATTATTTGAAGCTGAGCACGAAGTCGAAGCCCGCTTTCAGTTTTTCGGCAGATCACTGCCTGTTTCAAAGGTGTATTGAGTATGAAAATCAGGGGAAAACGTCTATAACTTTTCTCGGAGAAGTTTTCTGAGAAGGGCATATTGGGACTGTACGTTCAAGAATGGTTCCTGAAAATTCATTGATTGTAATCATGGGAGCATTTCAGTGCCCTCTTTCTGCTTCTCGGGACAAAATCGGTCAACAACTGCGTCTCCGAAAGCTTTGCGGCCGCACGCGCTCGAGTTTCCAACGATGAAGCCGAACTTGAGGTAGCTTTTTAATAGTAATCGAAACACAGAGAAAAAATCGTTTTAAGCACCGTAATCAGTAAGCCGTGAACTGATTTTGTGTGTGATTGCACCAAGCTATACTGCCCTAATACCGTTTTCCTCCGACGCAGCAGCGGAGTCCTACGAAAGCTTCGATCGCGGTCTCCTACGGGCTCTTTTGTCTGTGAGACAGAGCTAAACGACGGTCTACAGGACATGCTGCGCATCGCTTCCACTGGGTCTCTGGACGTAGCTCAGTAGTTGATATGGAACGCTACGTTGAACCATTAATCGAACCGCAGTTGATTGGGGTGCACACGATTACAATATTCTCAAACCGCAGAAATCTTCATCATGACGACACAGCTGGCGCAGGGTCTTCGTTGCGGACCATCTTCATCTTGCCGCATCCACGGTTGCGAAGGCTCCGCGTTGCTCTAATACTTACGAAAGCGGTGATGAAAAATGGTACGAGAAGCATATGGAATCAGTTTAGTTTCTATTACAGTTAAAAACCCAGATTATCAAAAGATACTGCAGCCGCTTCAGCTGAAATAACTAGTAATATATGAATAGCTTTTCCGTAGTTTCCATTTGATTATGACTTGTCATCAATGCTGTGATGCAGATTAGCCGTAAATACAGCGCGTATGTCACAGTCGGACAATCTACACATGAAACGGACCCATTTGATGGCATGGTATTCTCGTATTGGTTCAAACGGTTCCACGGTTTTTGGAGTAGGGCTGAGCTCGGAAAATGGGGCAAAACACTCCGACTTTTAGAATGACTTGAAAACCAGGGATGGGCGAGATTCAGTCGAAGTGCTAATCTCCATTAGGGAATATTGTAATACTGCCCAACTGTGATAAAGGAAAAAAAGCGCATCGCATCAACCTTACGAATATTCGCACACCCGCTAGAGTTTAGGTACTTTCCACTCCTGCCTGTCTTCTAAAGTGTTCATGTCAGTATGTTATGTTAACAAGATTTTAATAAGTTGTGTGTTGAACAATAGTAATAAGTGCTGTCATTCTTGTGTTTGAGTAGTACAAGCCACATTTGGTAGCGATCCAGACAAAAAGTAAGGACGGGGTCGACTTGGCAAGATGGTCCTGGCGAGACCCTGCGCTGCAGTGGCAGCATACGATGGAAGATTTCTGCGGTTTGAAGTTGTAAATAATGTTTGGTTGCCGGGCGAATTTCCTCCGTGATGAAAGTGGGGAGGAATTTAATGGGATAATACCTACATATTTTGCCGTTGGCAAAATCGTCAACAATTGTGAAAATGCATGCTTCGATTTAAATTCGAAAGAGGCGTTGACGATTCAGCAAACGTTGTTTGAAATTCCTCCAAGCTTCATGCAAGTTCCGGTCTCCTACGGGAAGGATAGGACTCCTACAGAATTATCTGGGACTCCTGGAAAATCAGGACTCCTGTTGCAGGGAGACTAGGACTCCCAGCCGACTCCTGTGAGGTCCGCTGAGGTGTCGGGTCTTCGGCGTCGTGAATACTGCTGTTCCAGATGACACACCAGGATTGTGGGTGCAGGCATGGAGATTAGATAGTATGTTTTGAAACAGGTGCTATCAAAAGCGGACGAGGTGCCCTGACGATGCAGTGAGCCTCGCCCCATTTACCGTGCGCACTGAATTTCAGCTCCTGCCAGGGTTTCCCTCCTGTAGAATCGGGAGGTCGTTTGGCACCTGGAAAAATGGAAGCCGTGGTCCATCACCCGATACCACAGTACCCCCTATCGCTGCGATAGCACCTTGGCAGATTAATTTGAAAGTGATTTTTCGCACCAATTTTTAACCCACCGAAACACCTTCTCAGATAGGTTCTTTTCACTTCAAAATCTGGGAGAGCTAGGAGGTTCCCCTTCCAAAATCACGGAAGTTAGTAAATCATTCACACAAGGTAGCTTTCATCCTGAGCGTTTTCTCACGGTTGGTGCTTGGAAGAACCCGCAATTGTCGGCAATTGTTTGTAGTTTGTCAGTGCTATTGCCACTTTTAAGGTGAACGAATGTGTTCTATGTGTTGCATTGCAGTTTCACTTGTGAAGCGTGGTGATTCATTCCGTTGAGCAAGAAAAAGTAGTACAGCGTGCAGCCAGCATTGAAGACATCTCGGAACTTTAGTGAGCGTTAGGTCAAACACATGTTTCAGTAATCTATAGGTTTGCGGTGAACGTGGCCTAAAGGGCGTGTCAGGTATTGTGAAAGACGTTCCTTCAAGAGTCAGAGCTAACCGATTACGAAGCTGTGTTAAATTGAATTCAAAACCATGGCGAATCTTCATGCACACCGTGTTTTCCTGTGCCAAAACATCTCTTTTCATTCCGATTTCTGAAATCTGCTCCTCATCGGATGTGCCTGATCAGGTTGGCACGTCATAAACAGGACGATACAGGCTTGAAGTGCGCTCTTTCGTGCATTCACACACAACGCTTTTATTTACAGCCGAATTGGGTGAGATTGCTCAAACGATTTTCTCTGTTTCGATCACTGTGCTTTTTATACCGTTTTCTCAATTTTTTAGTTTCCAGCTTCAGAAGACACCTGGGTCAACAGATCGGCTGCCGAGCTGGAAACTCACCCGATTCGAGCGATGCGGCCGCAACGGGTTTCAGGCGCAATTGCGGGCGCGGTGACACCGAAAGAGTTGGTTGGCCTGTTGAATAACGACTTTCCACGGGAAAAAATATATCAGAGCTAAAAGTACCACTCATGAGACTTGCATTCTCCTTGACTGGTCTAATTTACAACTTATAGCGCCAAAGTGTATGTGAAACGAAAAGTTCAGTCAAGCTTTAACACAACTTTTCAACATATCAAAGCCTCGAAATCATTTTTAAAGAAAAAGCAGAGTATAAAAAGGGTCCAGAACTGACCTATGGTCCTAATCAGATTCAGAAATGTAGTAAAAACCAACGAACAAAAACCCCGATGACTTCGGCGAAAGCGCCGGCGGCTGCAATGTCGCGGGAGGGTCGCAAAGCGTACCCTGCGTGTCTGCCCGGCTGCTCTCACCGTCTGCTCTCTGCTGACGTCGCGCGCGGCGGCGAAGTGTCGCGTTCTCGGCGGGACGCGGTTGCTCTCAAATTTTTATTTTTTGTTCCATTTTCGTCGTGATTCATGATTTGCTGTTTCCGTAAATCTCCTTGTCGTTGGATAGGTTCTTGGGTCACTATGGGAAATAGCAAAACTTTTCTCCCCTGTATGGCTTGTCAAAATATTCGAAAACTGCTGAAATTGGGAAAAAATGGATTGAATTCGAAAATTCACGTGAAGTTCCTGCTTGTCTTTTGGTTGTATCCTTCAGTTCTTTCAACAGCAATCTTTTCAATCGGCAGCTGCAATATCGGTGGTTGAGCGCCGTGCAGGTGTTCGTTTTTTTAAGAACGAGGAATGCAAAAAAATGTTTCCATTGTAGGCATCTTTTCGAAATCGCTGGAAGCACTCGACAACGCTATTTCGATTCTGGGAAGGGTGTTACGTAGGATTAACCTCATACAGATGTTGCTACTGGAGGTTTTTGGGATTTATTTTGTGAATAGCTGATGGAGGCCGAACGGGGTCGGTGGTGCAATGGTAATAGTCTGGCCCGGAAAGCGTGCAGTGCAGGTTCGAGTCCTGCCTGACATCTGAGCTTTGCGTTCTACTCAGCTACCTTGTGATAACTCTATAACCCAAGTTTTTTGGTAGGCACAGTCACCAGGGAGGGTTAAGAATTTCGCTGAATGAATTTCCGATTTCCGGTGGTTTTCGGCGCTCCGATTTTCGATATTGAAGAGGCTACGATTTCCGAAATTCAGAAAAAGGTTTCCTCTTGTCCCTGGCCTCAACCCACAGGTTCATGATTTCGCTAGCGTATTCAAGCGTAATCCCACCCAGTCGATTGTCTTAATAAGTTAATTACTGCGGCAGTCGACGTGAGAAATGGCCCCTAACGTTTTGCGCTGATTTGATGGGTTTGCTTTCCAATCTCTCACAAGGTTTTTTTGGTTGCTTTGGTCAGTTCCAGCCAGAAAAGGAGCTGCGAACAGACTTATGTACGTAGGAAATTGCTCATAGGTATTCTGTGCTAGCATTCTAAGTCAGTAGCCGCCTTTTTGGATTTTTGGAAGTCTCTCAGGGCCCTTCAAGTGGTTTTTGCATCTTCTCCTTCCTTTTTTTGACTGCTGGTGCAGAGAAATCGATTACAAATGTACTATTAGGTTGAAGAAAGTTTCCCGCCACTTGACTGGGACTATTTTTAAACCTTTCAGCGTTGGTCCTTCGACCAAGTGCGATATACCGATCGAAAGCAAATATTTTTTTCCATATAACGCTGCCTTTTATAAGGCCAAAGCTTGCTCATGTGCTAAATATATGCTATAGCTCAGGGGTTATCTTCAGTACTGCGCATCTTTGAGTGCCTCTATTTACTTTAAGGCAAACCTGCCAGAGTTGACAGAATATCTGAGCCACCCTAGATTTAGATGCGAGCGTTTGCGGAAATTTTAAACGGAGCGTAATTATTGATTTTTAGCGGATCTTGTGATTTTACAGTTCCCGTGTTTTCTGGCTTATATCTGAGAAATTTCGGCCCTGAAGCTTCAAGGTTATGTATTTATCTATCTTTTTTGAAAATTCGATTTACGCTCTTTCATCGATTTTCGAAAAACTGGCGATGATTGACAAAAAAAACTTTTGACTAGGGACTAGGCCACTATACTAAACTTTGAAGCTCCGAGGCCGAAACTTTGCGGATAAGCCTGAAAAGAGCGAAGTTGCAAAATCACAAAATTTTCTGAAGACAATAATTTTGCTCCGTCGAAGATTTTAGCAAGCGCTATCATCTAGTTCTGAGGTGGCTCAAATACCCTGTCAATTCTGACAGGTTTGGTGGTCTACTTCAAAGTAAATAGAAGCACTCAAAGTACCGCTCAGTGCTGAAGATTGCCTGTGGATTATTGCATATATTTAGCAAATTAACAGGCTCTGGCCAATTTGGAAGGCAGCGTTAAATGGCAAAGAGTCTTCGCTTTTGATCGGTTTATCGCATTTGGCCGAACGACCAGCGCTGAAAGATTGGAAATCGTCAATTTCAAGTGGCGGGCAACTTTTGCTTTAACCTAGTAATTTTGCGTGCAACCGTATTGCTCATTTGGGCATTCATAAGTGAAATTTTTTGGAGATTCACTTTTTCTGGCTCATGAAGTCCATCTTTTCTGGCTCTATTCTATTTCGAATCTGTAGCTTGGCCTGTCTGTAAGCCGGTTCTCATTTCAGAAAGTCGTCTGAATGTTGATTCGATGGCTGCAGACATTCATCATATTGTCGGAGGTGATGACCGTTCTGTTACTGAAATTTCGTTCTGAAAAGGTGAATTATATATACGGAAAGGCACTGCAACATATCGCTGACCGAAAACGACTGCAAAAGCTTGAGGTAAGGGTGTTAAATCAATGCTGTCTGCACTTGAAAACGTAAAAATTGGCTAATTTTTCAGGGTGAACTAAACAATTATGACAAAGTGTACATGGACACAAAAAGTAATCACAAGTTTCGAAATGCGGAAGAATTCGCTAGTCAAACGGAGAAAATCGACAAGAAGCTCGTCAAGTTGCTGGAGAAGTACGATCTTCAGCAGGCAGTACATGCTTTCAAGGAGGTATATTTCGATTTCTTCTGTGATTATAAGGCGAGGATGCGAAGTTCTCCCTGTCCGAATGTGTAGTGTTTTTCGACGCACGCTCGCCACGCATCGCAAGCCATCGGAATAGAAAAAACGTCATTTTGGACAGAGGGACATTCTTTCTTTTGAAGATTAACCCATTCACGACCACATGTCCCACCGGTGGGACACGCTTCTCGAAAATCGATTTCTTCGTCGCAAGAAAGAACTTACAAACCTACATATGATGAAAGCATTGACCTAACCTAGACTTGAATACAAACCTCGTGGTCCGCCGGTAGGTCAAGCGCAACAATGGATTTTGACCTTTCCAAAAATAAAGTTAGTTGAGGTGAAAGAAAGAGCCCCTGTGCAGCTTTTTCAGAAGCACCTTACAATTTCGTTTTGGTTCTATTGCTACTTTTCATGTTCAAGAGAAGACACATGTCGTCGTAAACTTGTTTACTCTTCTCAAAATGTTGCAACTTACCAGGGAGCTATTACTGCCTGGCCATTCCCGATGAAAGGTACTTCTCTAGAACCGTTTTTGACGTATAATCCGATTATGTTCTTCGCAACTGCTGAAAACCGCCATGAAAAAAAGTTATAGGCGTTTTTCGCCAGATTTTCGTACCTATTGTATTTTCCAAAACGCGCTTTGGTCTTCGGAAAATCCGAAAACGTACGTGTTAGGCGCCCAAAATCACCCGCCTGAGCAGAGTTCGGGGAAAGGCCCATTTTCCAAACTTTGCGCAGACTGGTAGCGTTTCGGACTTGGACGGATTTTTGGTTGGGCGTTCATTTATACTAATTTAAAAGCTCTGAAAGCGTTCTAAAAATTTTTTTTAGATTTGACCTTAAATTCTCCTAGGTGGGTTATTTGGGGCGCTGTTCACAAATCTTTATTTGTCGATTTTCGAGGTTTTCGACTTGATTTGTTCAAAGCTTGCCTTCGGGCCAAAATTTGATAGCAATTTGCCGATTTCCGGAGTGCTTGGATAGATACTATCGTTCTCTGGGCCAAATTCCGGTCCGCATTTGCGGATGACGGTTATTTCATCATGCGACACGTGTTAATCGTGGTGGGACCACTTTGCCCCGGCATGATTCACCCTTCTCCCAGCGCGATTATCACGTCTCGCATGATGCAGTAGCTGTAGTCCGCAATCGCGGACCGGAAATTGGCTCGGAAAACGATAGTGTCGCTCAAATAGTGCCCCTGGGAGTTATTTAGAGTGCTGAGCACGAATTTGAGGTCCGTTTATCTTCTTCTTCTTCTTCTTTGCAGCCACAGAGAGGGGTTCTGTCATAGGTTCAGAAACTCGGCCACTAGCACTGGGTTCGTCCACAGATCCATTGTCGTCAATGTAGTCGGTCTTTTCGGGCAATTGAACAGGTGCGCAGTAGTATGCCCTTGACTACCGCAATCAGGACACTCGTCAGGTTTGCTGTTGTCAATCCTATGCAAGTATGACATAAGCATGGGGGACTGTCCACAGCGTAACGATGCAAGGGTGCACCTGGCACGCCTGCCAAGTTCCATCTCTGTCTCGGAGACCTTTGGAGGTGCGACTCTCAGGATGGGGTTTGGCAACTCTGCTCAAGTGTTCGTTCACGAATCGGGTATGCTCCGCGCGCGCAAGAGACGGAGGCGTTCTTGTTGTGCTTCAGTCCATCTCTGCACATCTACTTTCGACGGAGCATCAGCGAAAGGCTTTCTGATACATCTCTCTTCTCACCGGGTTTAGTACTCTTCGCGAAGGATGATTCGGCTGCTTCAATGATGTTGATGTACATTTGTTGCGCCTGGAGTTGGCAGTGGTCTCTGACTGGCAATATGTGAGCTTCGGCATGTAAGTGCTCTATTGGAGAGCTTTTGAACAGCCTCATTGCAATTCGCAGAGCACAATTTTGGACGCGCTGCAGCTTGACCAAGAGGTGTCCGACACGATGTGCTGCCAGACTGGCGCAGCATACCCAAGGCGGGCTGCGTACAATAGCCTTATACGTGGTCAGGATCGTTTCTTTATTGCATCCCCAGGACGTTCCACCGAGAGCACGCAGGACGTTGAGTCTTGTTTTCACTGTGGCTTGCTTCTGCTCAGTGTTCTTATGAAATTTCAACGAAGGATCCAACACGAGTCCAAGCAGCTTGGGGAATCGGGTGGCCTGCACTGAGTTTCGTCCCATTTCACCATGGATGGGCACGTGCTCTGCATTATCAGTGGAAAATACGGTGACGGACGATTTGGAGGCAGAGACTGTGAGCATTTTGCGATCGAAGAAACATTTCAACTCGATCAAGTAGTCATTGATCTTACTGGTGGCTACCTTAATGTCGCGCGATCTCGGCACAGAATAGTAATATCATCCGCGTATGCAACGACCTTGATGTCTTGAGGGGAACGGGCAGATCTTCTAGATATAAACTGAAAAGTGCAGGCGATAAAACTCCTCCCTTGAGGGACACCAGCGGCGATGGGGATGCTTTGGAAACATGTCCCTGGAATAGCACATTTGCCCGACGTCCTTTAGTGAAGGCAGTTATCCACCGCTTCTGCCATGGCTTGATGGTAGACTTCAACAGACTCTCTGATAGTAGGCCCAGATTGACAGGTGTCAAATGCCTTTGTTAAGTCGAGGGCCACACCAACAGTACATGTTGGGGTTTAATGGCATTGAAGCCGTCCGTTTATCGTTTTTTTTTACAGATTACCATGGGTATACAGTAGTTCAGTCAAAGTCTCCGACAGGGTACGGCGCGCAGTGTGGATATTCACACCTGGGGGTTTGAGTTGCGCAAGATTGGAGTGGGAGGGGGTCTGAGCTGCGCCGGGAGACCAAGGGAACCATTCTGAATGGGGGTATATATTGTAAAAGTCGTTTTTACGAAGAATCGTCTTATATCGTCCAATATACATGAAATCGTGTTGCTACCAGGTTAGAGTAATGGTCAAAATCATAATATGGTTTCTCTAAGGTTGAATATGGAGTTTACAACAAAACGTAGATCAAACTTCTGGAAGTGGGTCTTACAAAATCGTCAAAAATATTTGACCTAATAACGATTATGGAGAGGGGGGGGGGTGGTCCGAGAAAATCGTCGAAGTTTCGCCCCTGGAGGGGGGGGGGGCGAGTAAAATTGGCCTTGTCCACGCCTCGTGCCGTACCCTGCTCTAGGATTTGACTCAAGATTAGTATGTGGGGGTTATTCGTGGTGGTGAACACGAATTTAATGTCCATTTGTCGATTTTCGGAATATTAAGGTAGGTTTAGCCCCCTAAATGGCATGGTATCCACCGTAACCTGCAGTAAACTTCAAGAATTTCGACAGACGGAGTCCAGATTCGTGTTGAGCACCCTAGATCACCCCTGCATTCAAGTTTTGAGTCGAATCCAATTTTTTTTTCGAAACGCTCAAAAAAATTTAGTGGGGGGGGAGGTAGCACCATTATCTTGCCGGCTTTAAAAAACGCGTGTAGCATTTTTCAGAGTGGTTTCAGGCAGCTGCGAAGATCATAATCGGATTATACGCTGAAAACGGTTTTAAAAAAGCACATTTCATCCGGAATGGCCAGAATGACTAAAATTAGCTCCCTGGTTACCTGACCGTGCTGCGATTTTGAGGTATTGCTCTCCTAAAACGAGAGGGTGGTGAGAGCTTAAGCTGTGATAATGTTCTTTCATCCATTCTAGCTACAATATGAAGAGAAAAGAGAAAAAACAATCACCCGTGGAACGCTATTCAAGCTGGCGTGTCCCACCCGTGGGACATGGTATACGGTGACGCAATATTACATGCGGTCGTGAATGGGTTAATGCTGCTAGCTCGATTTGCATGAGCTGGTATTTAGCAGTATGATTCAGGCTGTTAGGAAGCGTCGATGGGACCTGATATTAGTGGTATTAGAATCTGTGGTAATACATTAGAATGTGATGTCATGTGAATTGTGCTCTTGACGCTTCCTGAATGCATGTGATCCGAGGTTGTCGCACAGGTCCTGACTGGATTTTTGCATTGCGAACAATCGCCGGGCGTCACCGCCACCATATCAAACCAATACTACGAAGGCCGGAATAGAGCCCGCCGCTGAAAGGCGCTGCAGCACGCAATGGACCCGACTCGATCGTGCGATACTGCTTTCATCAAGTTTCGTCTAGCCTCGGCCGAGATACGCCTACTCACACAGCTGGGGAGTCCGATTCGGCCACGATAGACTTTCTTTTCGGATACCTTGTGGAATCGAAAGGCTCTCGAGGAGCAGCACGTGCTGCTCCGATAAACAAGCGGTCTGTCCAATTGGAGTATGTGGCGCAGAGAAGCCTTTTTTCCCGCACCCGGCTACCCACGCAGCAGCACGTCACCCTATAGTAGAAGCATGTGGCGCAGACAGACAAAACTGTTGCTGCACACCCGCTTCCCACGCAGCAGCACGTGCTCCTATCGTCATCCCATGGCGGTCGGGGGCTCTGAAGCCTCGCCTTTTTCATAGGGATGGGTCTCACACTTCCATAGGGACGGGGTCCCACAGCAATTAGTCATCCCCAGAGCAGTCCGCGACAAGGACATCACCATCGCCACGGTCGACAGCGGGGAGCTTCCCTCGCTGAGGGCCGTTGGGGAGACCTTCTCAGCGGTAAAAAATCGTCCAGAAAGTGGCTCGTACTCACCTTCCAGTAGCGGCCCCGAAGTTCTGACTGCGTTCTCTATGGGATGGGGCCCCTTTTATACGTGCTGCGCGGCTCATCGGCGTCTTTTCAATTGTGAAGTGATCGTCAACATGTTCAATCATGGGCATCGTGCCTCGTTCGTCGTCTAAACCACATCGTAGTCGAATCGAAAGCGTGTCATGGCCGAGTGGAACGGCTGTGATTGGCGGCACGTGCTCCTCACTTGGACGACGATCAGGCCTCGTGGCGCACGGAAAGTACGTGGCCGTATCGTCGTCCAACCGCTTTGTAGTCGAATCGAAAGCCTATCGTGGCCGAAACGGACCCCCGGCTGTCTGAGAGTGACCACATCTTGTGCAAACGACGTGGAAAGTCGGGACTTGTGTAACAATCTTGGGATGTTATTTCACTGAATTTTTTGTTCCTCGCGTTCTCGTAGTGAGGTCAGTAAGATAATTGTCTTTAGAAAATGAAGCACAAGAATGAGATTCCGTCCGGAGGTGCTCCAAAACTGACCGCTGAATTGGAGCGTTTCGCTGACGAGAGGCTGCAACAGCTATGGGAAACAGCGAAAAGCGGGAAGTTCTCTGAGTCCGAGTTGATAGGTTGGTTTCATGTAGGCCCTTACATGAAAATTTAAATTTGTCAATCCCTTTTTTCAGCATTGCATGGGGAGCTGAAGGATGCTGAGAAGAAGACCAGAGCCTATGACGATGCACTCCAAGAGATGAATAGGGTGAGAGGTTAAGGACGTCATTGTGCAGTTTTGACGTATCGAAGTTCGTTCAGGTACCTGTAGAGAACTCCCTCCATTTCGATGATCATCCTACTGTAAGTGATAAGGTTTGTTTAGTGCGAACTTCCTCACCTGAACTTTTTGTCGCGTCAAATTCGCCAACTTTCAGACGGCAGAGCTGAAATCTGCCCATCGCGAAATGTCAGAGCACATTGATAAACTCCATCAGAAGATTAAAGAGGACAACAAGAGCATTTTTGAAAACGATCGGGTCCGGCGATTGTGGAAAACGGCCCAAAGTAATGGAAATTTCACGCAGAACGACTTGGATATTATGAAGGACGAGTTGCTTCATTTCGATAAGCAGCTGAAGAAAATGGCTTTCCATAAGGTATCTTTTGCCTGTTTCTTCTCTTCCAGTTTCGCCTCTTTCATCTTCTCTTGTCCAATTCTCCCTTTTCCCTGTTTTCCCTCTGTTTTTTTTTCGTTTCTGTCCTCTCTAAGAATCTCTATTAATCTTATTTTCGAATTTTTTTCTTGCTCTTTCTTCCTATTCGATCTCATTTTTCATTCCTTCTCTCTTATCACTCGTACGTTCTGTTCTCTTTTCTGCCCCGCACTCTCTCCCTCTCCTCTCTGTCCACCTCATTTTCTCTCTCCCTCTTCGTTCCCTTTCTTCATTTTTTCATTTCCTTCGATTTTCTTTTCCCGTCTTTTTGCTTATAACACTGTTCTATTCCCTCCTCTAGTTGTTGCGCTGCTGTTTTTCATCGCCTCTCACTCTCTTCCTTCACCAGTTATTTCTTTTTTCTCAATCCTTCTTTCTCGAATCTTTTTCTGGCTATTCAGTCTCTCTCTCTCACTCTCTCTCCCTCTCTCTCTCCCCCTCCATCTGTCTCTCTCTCTCCCTCTCTCTCTTTCTCTCTCTCTCCCCTCCCTCCTTCTCTCTCTCTTGTTGTTGTTGTTGTTGTTTCAGTCAGAAAAAAAGGTTTGAATCTCTAGAAAATCGTCGTGTTACACGTTATTCATTTCATGTATTGTGCTTCTCTGGGCCAAATACCGGTCCGCAATTGCGTCTCGACACGCTTTGCGGCCGCACGTTCTAGAGTCTGACCCGATTCCAGCGCCGCAGGCGCCAGTCTGATGTCTCTGGGTGGCTTACAGAGACTGGAAACTTGAAGAAATGGACAAAACTGAATAAAATAAGCCACCACGGGCTGCTCTGGCCCTCGAAACTGGATCGACTCAAGCGCGTGCGTCCGCAAAGCGTTCCGAGACGCAATTGCGGAACAGAATTTAGCCTCGAGAAGCACAGTATCTGATGAGACTACCGAGAAATTCTTCTTTCAGAAGGAGTTAGATTCTCGTCGGGAAGAACGTCAAAAGCAGGGGAAGATGACTCTGCATGCTGTAGAGGATGTTGAATTAGAGGCGAAGCACGAGAAGATGGAAAGGAAGTTGAGGAAGATGGAGAAGTACTTGGAGTCCAAGACTCGTCATGTTGAACTGTAGAGGTGTGAAACTTTATTGACCATTCACAAGTTTACCGATAGCATTTGTTATTTTAAGTTATTTTGAATAGAGGTGCTATTATTACTTTACTGGTTGGCGCTCGACGTCTCTAGACATAAGTGACGCAGAGTACTGAACTGATAAGAGGGCAGAACCCACGGCTTATCACGTATATAGGAGAGACCAGTTCAAATCATGTACTCGTCTTTGTTCAATGTGATTTGTTCCCTAAAATCACGCCATTTTCAGTTTTATTACTTAGCTGATTTTTCGTCACGAAGTGCATTCTAGTGGAAAGACTGAGTTTCAAACCTGTAAGGTTAATTGCCCGAGTAAGAGTAAGACAGGAACGGCCGTTGAAATCTTGATTATCCTCTCATACTCTTCCGACAAGCTTCAGGCAGACTTCACAGCGTCGGTCACACGCAAGCGATCGCGTTGCGTCCGCCAGTGGCCGTTAGTAATGTGTTTTGCTTGAAATACCCTGAGAAACCGGATCTAATTCAATATCTCAGGTGCTCGGGGGGGGGGCTGCTACGCGCACCAAACACGCGCCGGTATCTCATCACGACGCGTCTGAGTGCGACTACGTGCGCTCGCCGTCGGAATGGGCATTTCAGACGCGCACCATAATCAAATTCTCGCCGCGGAAACACCATCACCGTATTCGTTTGGGTCGGGACGCGTATGATCATCCGATTAGGCTCCGTCCATACTTGGCGAGAGCGTGCGATTACACGAAATCGATGGTCATCGTGGTTACACGATTCGCTAGCCGCTCACAGGCGCTCCTTCTCGCGCTCCTTTTCCCGCTCGCTCTCGCGTGCTTACGCCAGCACCACGAAGCAAGCAGCAAGTTTCAAGCTTACCTCTCCATCACTAAAGCGGGTGGCACTAAACCCGTAGCAAAACTACTGCCCTTGTTTTTCATAATCTCACCAAGGAAGTCGAAAACCGTCGGAAATCAGCCGTTACGCCGACTCGAGCGATTCATCACCCGATCAAACGCTTTCAAGCGAATCAACATGAGGCGGGGGTTGTTTTCCTGTGTTAATTTGCGGGCAGCGTTGAGGAGCGTCGAGAGGGGCACAATAGTGGAAGCGCCCGCTCTCGCGACGTATGAACGCTGCCTTAGACAGACTTGTCAGCCACAAAATTTGGCTTGGTGGATTGTGTCCCACCGAGCGTTCCTTGTTCGGCCATAGGTTAAAAGAGGTCGTCTCTCGCCAATGTCAATTTCTTCGCTAGCATTTTAAGAACTACAAATCGGTTGTCTACCTGATCCCCACGCGTCTCGCAAGTGGGCGAAACGTCAGTTGGAGCATTTATTCCAATCCTTCGTCGAGCACGAACGGTATCAAATTTTGAAGCAACCGCAGCGAATCAGCTGAATCTTGGAGAGGTGATGTGCTTTCTGTACGCGGAAGGAGTGCCGGCTTGCGAGAAGGTGAATCTCCATGTGATGATCACACTAGCTCCGGATGGATCATGTGAAACATCTATAGTGGTCGAACTCGGTTGCATTGAAGAAACGGATTGTGACCGTTCACTCAGTCCTGATGCTGAAGAAGATATTCTATTCAATTCAGTTCAATAGCTTTATCTGGCGACAAAGTAACATACAAAATGTATGTGGGATAGGATTAAACAAGACAGCCTGGACAAGCAGGCAAACAAAATTGTAGGCAAGGAAAACACTCGTGCGAATAAGAGCACCCTGAATTTAAAGCTTTAGCAGAAAGCACGGCCATCGACCCCATGCAATGACCTGAGGTTGAAATGGGACAGCCTGCTTTTGAAAATCGGAAAATCCGCGGCCTCAACGATCTCTGAAGGTAATTTGTTCCAAATTGGGATGACTCTGAATGCAAAGGAATGCAGCACATTGGACTTGGACGTAAATCTACGTGCGAGCTGAAAAGCGTGCTGGCGGGAGCGAGTACAGCGGCTGGTGAACACGAAAACGCTCTCAAATGGGATGTCGCCATGACCGTTAACGATTTTATAACATAAGTGTAAATCGAACTCGGTTCGCCGATATCGTAGGGTTTCGATCCCCAACATTTCAAGCCTTGTCGTATAGTCTGGTACTTCTCGCGTAGGAAACACTTTGACAAAAACGCGTTTTGAGTACCGCCTTTGCACGTTTTCCACGATTTCATCATCCTCAAGAGAGGATGGTGACCAAACCTGCGTACAGTATTCCAAGAGCGGTAGACAATGTATGCTTTCCTGTAATGTTCGAGACATGGGTGTTGCAGAGATCTCAGAATGCAATTTGCCACACGAGAAGCTTTCTTAGAGATTTCCTTGCAGTGGGATTCCCACTTAAGGTCGGTGCTAATAAGCACACCAAGATCACTGACAGTCTCGCGTACGGGAAGCGCAACATCGTTTAGGCGTAAAAAGCACTCATGTTGGAAATTAATATGGAACAAGCTGCATTTTTCTCTTTCTTCATATTCCAGGGCAGCAACGCCTGTGATGTAAATTATGGTCGTTGCAGGACGTTTTCGAAGGGTTAATCGAGATTTTAGTGCCGCTGCACCTAAAAACAGTAATAATCACTGAAGCTATTTTCGGAAAACACGTGGAGATAGCGAACCTCGAAATGTTGGGATTTGCATCCTGGAGAGAGTTCTTCTTAGCATTCCATGGACAGATTCGACAGGATGCTACGGGGCAAGTTGGTCTGGATGCTCGCGATGCTCTAATCAAGGACAGACTCGCGAAACAGGAGTGGGAAAGTGATCAGACTTTCACTTAGTCTGAGATTCCCAGTCAAGCCTTTTACGGCTGAATCAAAGAAAATCTTCACGAAGGGCAATCTATGATGAATCGCTAGTACGCGCAATTCTTCCACCGAAGCAGACAAAGTCGCGGTTACTGATAGATGAAGAGGGACATCACAATCTCTTTTCGAGCAGTTCA
Source organism: Aplectana chamaeleonis (assembly GCA_029168955.1). Taxonomy (NCBI): domain Eukaryota; kingdom Metazoa; phylum Nematoda; class Chromadorea; order Rhabditida; family Cosmocercidae; genus Aplectana; species Aplectana chamaeleonis. The sequence goes on along the minus strand of JAPDOI010000013.1, from coordinate 1,482,613 downwards.
TTTATTTATTTATTTATTTAGGTACGCTGTATAAGACACACGCTTAAAAAGAAAAAAAACTCGAATGAATAAACATGAGCTCAGATACGCAAAACGCCTATGATTTCAGCAAGAGTTTGGCCATTCCCGCTTGAATGTTATCATTGAACTGGAAGTGAGTGTGCTTTTACTGACACGAAGATACGCTGAACCTGCCCTTACTGTGAAGAATTTGCATCTAATTGTGGTTTTCGGCCTCGCAATGATATTTTCCTCTCCACCTCGTGTGTTTTCGAGAGGACTATACTGAAGAAGTGTGAAAATTTAGCACCAGACATCCCGTTCAAAAGCTTGTGCACCATACAAATGTCAAACAATTCACGCCGTGACTCGAGGTTCGCTATGTTGAAATATTGGTTCCTGAATCCTGGCATTTGGAATTTTAGAGTACAGAAACCCTCCACGCCGTATTAATATCTTTCTGGTAAAGTTGTTCTGCACCTTCTCTAGGAGAGTGATGTCTTTTTTCTTGTACGGAGAAGACAACCGTACCATTTTCAACAAGCGGACGAACGTAAACCTTGTACACTCTCAAAGGACGCTCCTGTCTTTGTAGTGAGAGCCTTAAAAATTTGATAGGTACGGTTGTGAGCCCTTTTGTACAACTCTCTTGTAATGAGAATTGAAATCAAGTTTCTCATCATACAAGAAACCGAGATCCTTGATTTGGCTGACTCTCTCAATACCCTGGGCATCTATATTATAATGAAGTGGGCAGCAGGGAAGAACCAATCCGCATCCAGAAAGACTTTCCGGGAGAAGTCGGAATCTGCCATGTCTTTGACCATGCTTGTAAACGATCTATAGCTGTTTGCAAGCGCTCTGTATCAAGAAGGGTAGAGACCTCCCTGTAAATTTTTAGGTCGTCGGCATATTGTCTACAAACGACCCCATTTTTTGTGCAAAATATTAGCCAGATCAGCAGAAAAAATGTTAAAGAGTATCGGCGACAGTACACCTCCTTGTGGCACTCCACTTTTGACCTCAAAACATTCGACAAAGTCGAATTTATGCGAACTTGGAACGTTCTTCCAGTCAAAAACTCTTTGATCCATTTCCATACATTTTCATGGAAACCGAGCTTTTCCAGTACGTGAATGAGCTTTTGTGGCTAACTTTATCGAATGCTTTAGCAAAATCTACATAGATCACGTCAACACTTTTTCTGGCATCTAAAGCTAATGTCCAATCTTCAAGAGTCTCCAGCATATTTGTCGTAACTGATTTCCCAACAACAAACCCATGTTGACATGGAGGAATGAGATTATTTAGCCCTATATGCTTGAGGATGTGGGACTTTAAAATTTTCAAAAAGCCTGCAGAACAGAGAAGTTATAGTGATTGGCCTGTAGTTTCCGGGATCATGGGACGGTTCCTTTTTCAGGAGAGGAGTGATGTAGGAGTGTTTCCAAAGTCGAGGGACCTCGGAAAGGCTCATCGACTGATTGAATATGTACGATAATGGATAGGCAATTACATGCGCAACGTTCTTAACAAATATAAAAGGGATTTTATCAGGAGTGAATGAATAAGAATTAGCCATTTCATCAAGTGTTCATAGATCGTGATTTCATCAAAATAAGGAAAGTCGTGCATTGGAAATTGATGAGGACGCTAGACTCAGGAAGAAAGCCATCATCTTCAGAAAACACTTTGCTAAACTCGAGCTCCTAATGCATTAGCCCTATCATGATCATTCAACAAAGTCGATCCATTCTGCTTCAGAGCACCAAAATGTGATTTGGAACTAAGTCTGCTTTTCATAAATTTGTAAAACGTTGCTTCTGTTTCGACTCTATGATATTTTTCTCGACGTTTCTGGTGTATTTCATTAGCTGTTCTGCAAACTTTTTTAGAAAAGCTTTTGTACTCAGCCCAATCACCGGATAGTTTGGCATAACGAAGAAGACATTCCTGTGATCCGACATATTGCGGAGATGAAGTGGGAGGTTAGATTTGCTGGGATAAACCCAAGCCCAAGGAATAAACATATCAATAACATGCTCAAGAATGGCGAGGAACATCATGTACTTTTCGTCAACTGATGAAGCCGACTCGAACGAGTCGACCCACGCAATGTTGTACAAATATAGCGAAATAGAAGTGGAGTCGCCTTTGCTGAACAATCGTTTGCGAATCGGGGACGTTCAATACCATTACCGCGGATATCAAAAGAAACGCTCCTGTGGTCGCTGTCGCCAACTGGTGAATTGACTGAGACATTACTTAGAAAATCTTCCCCATTTGAAAATAATAAATCCAGAATGTTCTCCTCGAGTAGGTTCCAAAACGAATTGTTTGAAATCGTGGCTGCTGATAACTTCAGAAAAAGTATCCGTGAAACAGGTCTGCTCGTTCCACCCTGCCCAATCGACTTCAGGAAAATTGAAATCGCCAATCAAAATTGCAGGATATTCTGTAGTCGCGAGATCACTCAGTATTTTAGTCAGCTCTTCAGTTATAGCCATAGCGGCAGAGGGTGGTCTGTAAACTAAAACTATTCTGAAGCACAAGTCACCATGAAAGATGTCTACTGCTAAAATTTCGTATCCATTGACAACTGAATCAGAAAAAACCACAGAATGCGATAAAGTGCTTCTAAGAAAAATTGCCACCCCACCACCAGACCTCCGACTTCGATCGCAGCGTAGAATGGCGTACTCTTTTATCCAATCGTCAAGCATGGAAGGAATGGAGTGAATAGATTTAAGCCATGTCTCAGAAAAAAGATACAAATCATATTTACTACCAAGATGAAGATTTAGTTCAATGTAGTTTTTAGGGAAAGACCTCAAGTTAGCGTAAAAACACGAAAGAGATAATACCGTTCATTCGAGAGGTAAGCATGGAGAGATGTCGTATGTTCGTGCCGAGGCGGTGTGGAGGAAAGAAGATCACCTCCCTGCAAACCGACGTCAGCCCCTCCGCGAAATATGCGGTTGGAAAGAAGAAGTGGGCACTAAGTTGATTCGCGCAGCAAATGAGGCGTCGTGCACGTGCTAGAAGGCATGATCTAGGAAGCGGTTGTGTTGACGATAAGGAAGGCGAACTAAGTGACTTGCCTAGGTACCACTTACGACAACGGAACAAGCCGATTTCATGGGCTGAGGCTAGTAAAAAATGAATACACTGATTGCTGCCCTGAATCGCTATTGAAGCTGTACATCACTCACTTACTCACTTACCCCGTTAGCTGGCGTCTTGTGGAACGGGTTGACATCTTAACCGATAAACTGCTGTAGGTGCCATAGTAGCTCGTGCGGTCTGAACGATACGCTTACAATCAGTAAGGTCTGCAGCAGTAAGTTTAGCGTTAAGGGCACTGCATCGTTAGGTCGTGGACGCGTCCGCCACAGCATACAGTACGGAAGACGGATAGCGTCCGTCCTACATACATGTCCAAACCATCGCAATCTTCTTGTCTGCAGCTGTTCTCCGACCGACGGTTGATCCCTACAGCTCCTCCTTGCACCGTCGTTGCAGTTACGGTCGCGAGTCGTAATCCCAAGGATGTGGCCATCTGGAAGCTTGACAAGGTCTGACTTTAGCAGAGTCCATGTTTCCGAGCCATACAGTAGTATGGGAATTATCAGCGCAGGGAACATCGCACTCTAGTCTTCGGTGAAATCCTGTTTTTCCTCCGCAGACACTAACCAAACAAAGCAAATGCAGCAGACGCTTGCCTGATTCCTCTCCACACCTCTCTGATCCAAGGTATTTGAACTCCATGACCTGCTGAAGTCTTGCTCCTCCGAAGTGCATAGATGCAGGCGACCCATCCGATTTAATGACTTTGGTCTTCTTCTGATTTATTCTTAAGGCGTAGTAGCTGGCAATCTACAACATATCACTTATCAAAGAGGTTGCCTCCACATCGGTATCCGCGAACACTGTGAGTCATTGGCGAAAATCAAATTTGTGGCGTACTCATCATTGCAATATTGAACGCCTCTACTGTTCTCAAAGGCCTTTCTCAGTATAGCGTCGACAACAGTATTGAAGAGCAGCGGCGAAACCACAATCCCTTGACGAACTCCAGCTGTACACAAACATCATCGATTGACTTAACTTATCGTATAGTTCATTTAACTGAGCTGCTTATCGGCCAACTCTACTTGAAAAACCTTTATCGCAGGCATGTCTCACGTAACGTCAATCCCTGGATGGGGGAAGCCGCGCCGCTGCCATGATAGCTTTATAATTAAAGTCGAGCCGTTGCTTTTGAGAAAACCAGTGGTAGAATTGGAGAAACAACCGCTCCTTTTCAAAATAGCGAGGTAATAGCTGCATCGCGGTTTCCTAGAGATGAGATACAGATCATACTGTGTCCCTGGAACGAGTACTCTCCTCTGCATGTGGTTTAGCACATGTTCTATGCAGGGCGCTGTACAATCTGTCTGTGATCTCAAACTATCCAGTGTACCACGAGCATTCTCGCTATGTACTTCACTTTGCTCACCTTGCTTAGCGTTAAAACGGTTTCCCCAGTAGGAGGTATGACGATTGACGTCGTAGTCGAAGCAGTTTTCTCATGTATGTTTGGACACGAAAGGATCATAGGGGCCAGGTGCAATCTTGCATCGCTGCGCTGTGTTCACTGTACGATGCTTATGGCCTACGTCAGCAAGATTGACAGCAGCAAATCGGATATTGGCCCGGACTGTGGTTGCCAAGACCGCGAAGCGGCAAATTTGTTTAATTGTCCGGAGAGACCCACCATGCTGACCACAATGGAGCTATGGACGGATCCATTACCGATTTCCCAGTTCCTCAACCTATGGCAGAACCCTCGACGTGGCTGCAAAGAAGAAGAAAGGTTAATAAAAGAGTGCCTGCAATCGTGACGAAAAGGCAGCGATACAAGGAGATCAACCTATTGAGAACACTAATAAAATTTGGACGCTCCCTTGGACCTCTTTAGAACTCACTGTTCCTGTAGGAGCAGAATTCCTGTCCGCATTTACGAATGCGTAGCGCGATGGTAATCATACTGGACCACCGGGTTCTGGCACAATTACCCATTTCCCAGCACGAGTACCATTGTGCTCCGTGCTGCAACAGCGGACGTCCGTAACTGCAGAGCAAAGGGGCAGTACCCTCTATAAAACGTCGTAATTCACATTATTTGAGGCGCGAGCGGCGCGCTCGATGTTTCGGCCCTCTGCCCTATCCCCTCTCACTGGCTCTAACCTCCGCTCCGCACCAGCACGCGTAGGAGCCAAGTGAATTTCGCCGTTTTATAGCCTGTACGCTACCTGCGGGCTACTCAGACATTCAGAGCGTTGAACTGTGGGGGAAAATACGTTCAAGTTGAACTACCGAGACTATTTTGTCGAGAAGGTGACCCGATGAGAACGATGTGTTGAACTGCTGGCCTTATCGTTGCGTGTTGCTTCGCGTGCGCAGTGCCGCCAGACGGCGGCTCCGCACATTGATCGCCAAAATCAAACCAGCGGTACATTCGAGCCCTCTCGATTTGGGGTTCGATCGATTCATTTCAGTGGCAAGTGTTCACACCTCGGGCTCTGCCTTCGAGTTGAGTGGGAGTGTGAGTGCCTGCACTTGCCTGCTCTTGCACCAACACAAGTGCTTTATCCTAGGCGCAGGCAAGAGGTGGAGCATTTGCACTATTGATTGATTTTTAGTGAGCAAAGAAAGTGCACACTTGGTTAGGTGCCAGAAGCGGTTAGGTATTGAAATAACATTCAACCGTAATGAGAAGTTGGGTGAAATGTAGGCGAAATTCCCAGTGCGAAGATTTATTTGAATTTTCCTCAAATCAGCACTTCTGTTCAACATTAGTGGAAATCCATATCAACTACAGAACAATTTTCGTTTTACTGATAGGGAAATTCCGTTGATTTCCAGTGCGGACATTAGTTCAAGGAAAGTTGCACGGTAGGTGAAGTTTCCGAGTCTCGGAATGCGGAAGTCGAAGGTCCGTTCTCCCCCAATATAATACTTCACACCACGTGTCGAGCCGTGCTTGATTATCTATATTGTACCCAAACAAAGTCTAGGTTTTTGTCATGAATTCCTATCATACACTACTTGCCCTCGAGTCAGTTCAGCACACGGCGTCATATGTTATGTCGCTGTGAGCAATTGTCTTATCAATCCGTTGTTATTGTACTTTGGAGGAACTAACACTGATAAGTTGTGCTCATTATCAGTCGTGCTGTGGCGGCTGTGAAGAGTTGGGTTTTGTGTTTGTGATTCTTTCTAGTTATCATGTCCTAGTTACCCTTTGCCTTTTAAGCACAACTGGTTTTTCTGCTCTGTTGTCATGGCTATAATCATGTATGTTTTCACTTGTAATGTATGGAATCTCCATGTGATTCGCGTGAACAGATTTGGTTGTGATGTTTCCTATAGATGCCTTGCGCCCTCAAAGATTGGGCTGAAATGCTTTGAAATGTTTAATTCATGAATAAGAGTCTAATAAATAATTTATAATTTTTTTAGTTCAGTAACCTCGATGTGTGGTTGACTTCCACAGGCAGTTCTTATCATTTACATGTTCCTGTTGATGCCTATTGTTCTCATATCGTTCGTCATTGTGTCTGTGTCATTCATACCTTCCTGTTAGAGGGTTACTGCCCATTCCTTTGTCTGCGGTTTAGAATGTCAGCCATCCTGGGTGGACGCTTTTCGCTTTTGTTCCTGTTCACCATTGGCGTTTCTGTACTGAGAAAATTCAGCGTTTTTTCATGGTCTTTTGTATTGGTGTTCTAGAATGTTTTATTTAAATTTAGCTAACCTTTTGTTGGGTGGATTTTTTAAAAACCCAAATAGGTCAGGTTCAGAATTGCAAATTTCATCTTACTGGCAGCCAGCCTAGAGTCCTTTTGCTTAAGTTCCTGAATCTTCGTCTGTAGTTGTAAAGTTTTAGTGTCTGCCTCAATGTTTTCAATGGTTTTCGAACTAAATGAAAGGTTCTCTGAAAAAAAAATGGGAAAAAAGTGTGCACATAAATTTTGTGACCCATTTCGCATTTTGTGATTTTGCTTTGTGTTAATTTTCGATACCTCTGTATTTTTAGTTGTATATTTTTTCCAGATGTTTGAATGTGTTCCAAGATTCCTGTCTCGCAAGCGACCAGCGATGCAAGATATTACCAGCGAGATGGAACGAAAGGAGATTTTCGAATATAAGCCAGCTGGTGAGTCGAGTTGTCTATTGCCCTAGTTATACGCTGGCGGAACGCTGTGGAAATGACAAGTTAACTGTGGTTCCAGCGCGACCCCTTTTTTCCATATAGCACCCTAATTGCAAATGTTCTCCTCAATACAGTTCTCTTTGGCTTTGTCGCAGACCTGACTATCACTCAGAAAAATGAAAACCAGTTATTTGTAGAATAAAAGGCCGAAAACAAGTTACTTGTAACATATCTGACCTAAAGTAAGTTACTTGCGACTTATCTTAGATCATTGATGTTACGTGCAACATATTGATGGGATACCGCGTGCAGTGCGCCTCCGATATGTTACATGTAACTTCAATGGCACAGGATGAGTCGCAAGCAACTTAAAAAGGGCAAGAGGCATTCTAAGGGAGAATAAGACTCACTCTCTGGGTCGGGCTTAGGACTGGCGTTGCTGTCGGTCCAATTACCCAAGTTTGAGGTCTTCTTCGTCCTTGCAGCCGCAGGAAGGTTTTTGTCAAAGGTTCAAGAAACGGGCGACTGAAACCGGATTCGTCCACAAATCCATTGTTGTCAGAGTAGTCGGCCTCTTTGGGCAATCAAATAGGTGCTAAGTTGTGTGGCCACGGCTACCACAGTCCGGGCACTCGTCAGGCTTACTGCGATCGATCCTATGCAAGTATGACATCAGCATAGGGGAATGGCCGCAGCGTAACGAGGCAAGGGCACTTCTAGTCCGCCTACCGAGTTCCATCTCGGTGTTGCTGACTACGGGTGGTACGACCCCCAGTATGGGATTGACGGTCATCCTACTCAAGTGATCCCTGACGAACTTGGTGTGCTCCGCACGTAAAAGACGCAGACGATCCAATTGGGAGTCCGTCCGTCCTTGTATATTGACTTTCTCGGGAGCATCCGCAAAAGGCCTTCTGATATGTCTCTCTCTCTCTCACGGGATTCATGATCCTTCTTTGAGGTACTTGAACCCATTCTAGCAGGGAAGGCTTCCCACAGCGTTTTTCGCGTAGCATGTGGTCTGGAAAGCGTGCGAACGTGTTCTCGGCGTTGCGTGTCGTTAGCGTCGCGTGATGACCACCCATGGAGAAAATATAGATGTAAGGTACATGTAACATATAGTTGGGTCCACCAAGAGTGTCTCATTTACCTATCAATAAGAAGCGGTCGGCTGGGGATCAATGTGCATGAATGCTATACCAGCTCGCTCGATACCAATTGAGCGAGAGCGGTTGTGCTGCAACGAGTTTCATGTTCATTGATCTCCAATCGACCGCTCCTCATTGATAAGTAAATGAGACACTCTAGGTGGACTCCACTATAAAGGCAGGGTCCGGGCAGAATTTCGATTTTGAGATTTCTCGCTGAATCGGTGCTCTTGCTATTGGTAGTCTCATGGAACATGCGAAAACTGCGTAAAAACCGGTCTTCTTCAAGTTATTCCAGCCACTTCCGTGAGCCGATGATCCAGAAAAGTCAGAAAAGTGTGGCCATCGTCCATATTTTAGCGGTTGTCCACGCATTCTTCGAAAGTGCTGTGTAATTGTCGGGCATTCCAGCCATGATTATCATGCTGTGAATACCGTAATCCCTGACTTTGAGGCTGTTTTCTCCAGAACTAAGGACTCAGAGTTCGTGAAACGTTCAGACGATGTTCAGCTAGGCCAGCCCAATCTATTTACCCCAATTTTCGGTAGTGTCAAAATTTGACCAGACCTTGCCTATATGTGAAACTTACATGTGATATAAATGTAAGTTACTTGAGACATTCAAGTAATTTAGATTTATATTACAAGTGAATTGTTTCCATTTTTCTGAGCAGCGGCCATTTAAGGCAGTTGCTGCACAGGAATTTTCAGAGGCAGCGTGCACTCTAGTAATTATGCTTGCGAAAAATTCATGATCGAGTATATTGGCTCCAAGCAAGACGCCAACGTTGTTGGGAGTGCCGGAAACGAACCCTATCATCATATTTAAACAAACTCAAATCCTTAGCTCGTGAGTTCTCACCAACACGAGTAACAGGATCAAGAGAGGAACTTGGGAAAACAGCGAATAGTCGATTGCAAGGGCACTATTAAATGGGAGTCGATAAAATTAACAGCTTGGTTGCGATATAACTTGTTTTCATACCGTTCAGGTACCCCTCTCTGAATAGCCTACTTAAGGAAATGTTGTCTATTGCGGGGTACGTATTAGAAACTGTCTCCGAGTTTCCAAAATAGGAAAATTCGCGACAAATTCCTTCAACGTGGGTGTGGCATACTTTCTCGATGGCGTTTGAGTGACGGGGAGGGGGGGGTCATTCTACATTCAAGCTATGCGGCCGTGTCGGAAGGTTTCTGGCTCGTTTTTAGCCGTTTTTCGACAGTCATGTTGCAAAAGGCTCTGGACTATCCGGTTTTCTTTGAAAACCCAGAGACGTTGGGCACTGCGCTTGAGTTGAATTTTTTTAGGCCAGTCGACAGGCTGTTTATCTCATTCACTCTTTTTTATAGTGGTATGATGTTTTATTAAAGGCCCATGGGCCAACCACAGGGAAGAAACTTGAGCCTCCTGAGACCACGTTTTAAGCTAAGCAGTGGCGAGATGAGCTATGGTTTTCGATCAGTAGCCCCGTTCTTTCATTCTCAGCTTCTCTTCATTCAGGTTCGCTCGCACACTTCGATTGCAAAGGGCGGAAATTACAATCTTTAGACAATTCGTCCACCATGCTGTTGTCGCTCAATTCGAGGCAGATTTTGAGGGGTCGTGGTCGGTTAGCAGCTCCACTATAGCACAAAGTTCAAACTTTTGTGAAAGTAGCTGGGGCTGAGTTCGAAAAAGTGGTTGCAAAAACAATTTTTCGCTCGCATTACGAGTTCTTTTTTCTTATACTGCCATTTCCTAGCTTTATCAGCAAGGAACCCGAGATGAAATCACTTCTTCTTCTCCTTCTTCTTTGCAGCCGCGAAGAGGGAATTGTTATAGGTTCAGAAACTGGGCGACCAGCGTCGGATTCGTCCAAAGGTCTATTTTAGTCAATGTTGTGGGGATTTTTGGGCAGTTGAATAAGTGTAGGGTATTGTGGCCAGGGCCACCACAGTCCGGGCAGACGTCGGGAGTGCTACTGTCGATCCTGTTCACGTAGGACTTCAGGAACGTTGAGTGCCCACAGCGCAACGAGGCTAGAGTGCATCTGGCACGTCTACTAAGCTGAGACTCAGACTCAGAAACTCGAGGCGGCACAGTACCCAGAATAGGATTAACAGCCGCTCTTTCCAGATACAATCTGACAAAATGGGTGTGCTCCTCGCGCAACAGACGGAGGCGTTCTTTTTGTGAATCGTGCAATCTCTGCAGGTTGACTTTATCTGGAGCATCGTCAAAAGGTTTTCTGATGCCTCTCTCTCTTACAGGTTACAGGGATGGAATCACGTTGTGTTTACTTGGAAACGTGCCACTACCATGACTGCACCTACCACGACACAGAACATCGTTTTTCTCAATTTCAACTTTTTTACCCTCCATCACCAAACCTACACAATACAAAATCTGGAATTAGATAGCTACTTCCTAAATCGTATTAGAGAGAACTCTTTTAAGTGAATATCACCGGAGCAGTGATGGCAAAATATAATAATTTTCCCGCTTGACCCTTCTGTGACTTCAGACAGTTGTTTCTCATGGTAGAAAGAGTTCCATGGGCGGAAATTCTGGTATAATGTTTACTACATTTTTAGTTTCCTTATGAACTTGAAAAACGAAACGCAGTTTTTGGTGGCGTGCCATTCGAGCTCGCGTGTACCACCGGTGGGACACGGTATAAGGTAACGCAATATTGCACGCGGTCCCAACGTGCAGTCACCCAAAATTAGACGTGGTCGTGAATGGGTTAAAGGCATTGTCTATCCTCTAAATCGTTTTTCGGTTCTTCTGCTTGTCCTGGGCAGGTATTCATGAAAGGCAAACCACGGTTACGGCTGGGCTAGCGGAGGAAACCGGCATTCACAAAAAATCCGGTTTGGTTACGGCTGGGCTACGACTGGGCTACGCTTGACCGCACCTCGGAGCTGCGGCTAACCGCGGTTAGCAGCGGTTTTGCGGCTTTGTCGTCGAATTGATGGTGTGTTGTATTAGTGCACAACACTGAGGCTCGAGGAAATACCGTTCGGGTTAATCGCAAACTAGGGGTTTCTCAGGTTTTCTGAATAAAATAACGTTTTATTTTGTTGATATGGACCATGAGCACAATTATTTCCGAAACCTTTTGCGAATACGCATAAAAACTTGATATCTTCAAGGCAAGCTGAAAATATAGGAATGCCGCTCGTTATTGACTGCCACATTATAGGCCCGCTAGCCATAATGTGTTCCTCTCGATAACAACGAAAATTCTCAGAATCATCAACCTCATCTGTAAGTTTTATGTATGTTGCCCATGGCTAACTAAAATCTCTATGCCTGTCCTCCCTGCTCTCGCTCTCTTCTTCATTTTTTTTTCATCGTTGTTCTTTTTGTCTCCACTTTTTGTTCCTATTTCTTGTCTTCCGTGCGCTGACCATTTACCGAGCAGCCACAGGCTCTTCGCTGGGGTTTCTCCCCCATTTCGGCTCCGAATTCCCTCATTTTTTCCTCAGAATTTTTCCCAGCACTTTTCGTACACGTCTTCGTCATTTTTCTGTTGGAAAACCTTAACTTGGTTTGGTACTGTGATGCATGATTTTGTTTTTTCGCATTTACAACGTTTTCTTCTACTTTTTTCCGAAGCGCCCACTTGGATTTCAAATGTTAATGTTTTTTACATGGTTCTGTGATCAACCTGGGTTTTCTCGATGTTTTAGTTCAAACTTGTTTTTCCCTTGCATTTTGAGCTTTTTTCCATATGATTTTTCTAAGGAGTTGTTTTAGTTTCCCCCTGTGGTGAGCGACAGTAAGCTTGTGTGAGAATGACAAAGAGAAAAAAAACAAAAAGGGATTCTTAGACAAAAAAAAGAGATGGAAAAAACTTGGAACTCAAACGACAAACGGAGAACTTGAAGCCAAAAACTCATCGAGAGGACGATGATGATCCCTGCAGCAGCACCTAAGCCATGTGAAACACACAAAGAAATTAGAGGGCGCTTGAAAAAAAGAAGTTGAAAAGGCTAGTAATGCGAGAAAAAGCTGAATTGGGGGTTAAAATTTCACCCGCAGGTTTGCGGCTCATCGTGAGAAAGCAAAACCACTTTATGTGCTTTTGAAAAACCAAAAAGGATTTGTTAAAAAAAAGGAAAAAATGAAAAACTTAAAAATGGAAAAAAACATCTGCAAGTTGAGGAAGATCCCTTCAAATGCCTGCGATCCATTGAAGAAGGTAAAGCTCAAGGTAGAAAAAATTAAGAATTCAAAAAGCAGACAAAATTAGCAATAATGTGCAATAAATACAGTGACGGGTTAGGGAAATTCCGACCCGAGTGCCAATATTGATTTTCTCTAATCGAGATTCTCGGCGTCAATTGAGTGGCAAGTACGTGGCCGCGGAATGGTTAGCCACCCAACCGCGATGGGGCGGTTGTGAATGCCGGTTCGCGGTTTGGCTACCGCTGGGGTTGCTGCCCTAACCAAACCCAAACCTAGCCGGCTGCGTTCATGAATCCCAGCCCTGAAGGCGGTCCCCATGATCCCTACGATAACTCAGGATTCGTTCAAAAACCCCTGAGTACAGAGTCATGCCCCCCTCAAAAAATGCACTAGAATCGATAGGGGAAAGCGTGTGTCGCGAGTTGTGCGAGGCTTATAGCTTCCGTCATTTGCAACCGATGTGTGGAAGCGGACCTGAATGAAGGGAGAAACTGAGAATGAAGGCAAGAACGAGGTTATTGATCGAAAACCACAGCTCATCATGCCACTGTTGAGCTCAAATGGCTGTCAAAGGAGACGTGGCAAAGCGGCTCCTTGCTGTGGGGGCGCTAGAGCGGATTCTTCCTATATCTGGCTCATTCAGGGAGATTGAGAACTCGCACTTGGAAGGTGTTATATAGAGTAGGTCGACGTCAAAGCTATGTGGGAATTCCAGGTTTTGTCCCTGATATTGGACTGTGCCTTTAAAGGCTGTTTCCCTGAGTTCTGCTTTTGATTATGTCACTCGTAGTGGCGAGAATTTGCAGTATATTTACTCATGATTGCCCAGGTATGGTCATCCTGGCTCGTTTCGGCTCTTTCAACGGGGTCGGCGTAGTGGCAGGAGCGGCTAACGGGCTCATTTGGGTTGTTATTCCAACCATATTATCCAGTGTGCATGCTGCCTTCAGAGGATTCGGCTTGAAAACTAGCTGTTACTTACCTGAGGACATGATACATGCAGTTGTGAACTGCGTAGTTTAGGCACATGGACTCCTACTCAAGTTTCCACTTTCAGAAAAGAAAGTTCGGCCGTCGCAGAAAGTCTGTTTGAGATGTCTGGCTGGAGAAGCAGGGCACATAACGCATGTACTATCTGAAATCGCTGCCTAATCTCCATGATCACACTTAATACTGTAGAAGTGAACGACGTTCTGTACAATATGTGACCTCTACGAGATCTTTTCTGTAAATTTAGCATCGCATGTTTTTTTTTCTTGGAGACCTTAACTGCCGAATTCGAAGTATCAGTATTTGTCGGTTGTCTTTAATTGGTTCTGTATATGGGTATAGGTTTTACTGGAAGTTGTTCTGTATACTTACTGTCCTTTCAAGGCAAGGATCATACTTCCAGCGACACGACACGACCGCAAATCGATATGCCTGATATGCACCGTCGCTGTCGTGGAAAGTATATCCCTGGCCTAAAGGCCTATGCTTAGTCGGGCGGCAATGTGGCGCCGCACTGATGGGGATTAAAGGGCAGGCGTGAAGCTGCGTAGTCGCCCCCTATCCTTCAACGTGGCGGCGCGACGTCCCCCGCTCGACTATGCAGAGGTTTTGAAACTGTTAGCGCTCGCCGCGTAGCACCTGACAGATAGTGCCAGTCACCTTGTTATCTGCGCACAATTCACACTTTGGTCTGCCTTTAGCTGTTTCTGCCTCTTTTTGATAACATAACTTGAATGATAAGTACAGATTAGGAATTCCGTTATAATACGTCATTTCGAAGATTTCTCAACGAAAAAGGAGATTGAGAGGATCTGGAGGAATATATGCGATTAGGTGTCAGTTGGGAGCGTCTGCAGCGCGTAGGTGTGAGCGCAAATTGTTTGATAATTGTTTTACGATTCGGTGATCTGATGATTCGTCGATGAAATTTGTTGATTAATGTATCATGTGGAATGAATGGTTTACTGTGAATCGATCGGAATATCCTCCGTTTCCCAGTGTGATTTATTTCCGTTCATCGCGTGCGTCTGCGCGCGTACGCTGCGTCTTCTCCTCACACTTCCTTGCTGTCTGTACCCTCGCTCCGCACAGGCGCGCGAGGGGGACAGTAAAACTGGCTCGAATCAGAGGACACATGTTTTAGATAAGCCGGTTGTAAAGAGAACATACGAAAAGCGATAGCAATCTTCGCGGGTGTTCGTGTGCTGTCTACCGCTGTGACGAAGTATGTGGGCGGCATGTAGTAACGCTCGAACTGTGAAATGTTAGAAAGTGTGTGAGGATTTTTGGGCAAATTTTAGTTGTAGCAGTGTTTGGAGGGCGGGAGAGTGATGAGTGTGTCCCGACGAGATCTGGGCTGGGATTCATGAACAACTGTGGGTCTCCCAGCAGGGCTTGCATCAGAATCTTCACAAGCCAACAACGCGACATGGCTTGGTCCGGTTGACGCTGGGCTACGTTTGGGTCCCAGCAGACCACCTCTTCTTGCTTCTTAACCGATCCCAAAGCAGCACCTTTGGGGCGTGGTCTCGTGGGACCCGAAAGTAACCCAGCGTTAACTGGACTACGCGATGACACGTTGCTGGCTTGTGAAGATTTTGAAGCAAACCCAGCTGGGACCCTTCAACTGTTAATGAATCCCAGCCCTGAAGTGGGACATTGGGGTTCTTATGCAAAATACATGAGTTCTACCGCGACTCCTCCGGTGTGACCTATTAAATTGAAGCAAAAGTTTCCCGCCACTTGGCTTTGACAAATTTCAAACATTTCAGGGCTAGCCCTCCGGCCAAGTGCAATATACCGATCAAAAGTACAAACTCTTTTCTATCTAACGCTGCTTTCAACTTACTAGGGACTGGTTTACCTGCCCGCGGCGATTCGGAAAACCAGGTTGTCCTTGCTGTAGGTCTGTGACGGTACATAAATGAGCCGTGCTTCAAATTTCTTAAATGGCTGCGGGGATTCCAAAGAGCTTCATTTTCATTGCTTCACAAAATGGTAAGGGCATCAGGGAACGTTTGGGGTCTTCAAAAAAATCGTATTCGGCTCAAAACTTTCAACTGGGGGTTTTGGGGCGCTGAACCCGAATCTGGGGTCTATTTGTCGCCAGACTTTGGGTTTCTGTTGGTCACGGTAGGTATAATGCCTTTTATCTGGCGTTACTTACTTTAAAATTCTGAAAATTGAAAAATGGACCTCAAATTCGTGTTCAGCGTCCCAAATAACACCCACAGTGAAATTTTGAGTTTATTTACTTTGATGCAAACCACCAAACCTGCCAGAGTTGACAGGATATTTGAGCCACCTCAGAACTAGAAATAGCGCTCGCGGAAAATTATTGAATTTAGCGGACTTTGTGATTTTGCAACTCCGGTCTTTTCTCTCTTGTCCGAGAAGTTTCGGCCTCGAAGCTACAAAGTTGGGTATAATTTCCAAGTCCTCACTCAATAGTATTTTTTCGTCAATTGTCGTCCGTTTTTTTTAAATTCTATTTCCGCCCTTTAAATTGATTTTCGAAAAAATATTCTATCGATAATTGACGGAAAGGTGCTATTGAGTTGGGTCTCGGTCATTATACTTAACCTTGGAGCTTCGTGGCCGAAACTAGAAAATACCAAAGTTTCAAAATCACAAAATCTGCTAAAAATCAATAATTACGCCCTGTCGAAGTTTTCCGCAAACGGTCTCATCTGGTTCTAAGGGAGCTCAGATATCCTGTTAACTCTGGCAGGTTTACCTCAAAGTAAATAGAAGCACTCAAAGATTCTTAGCACTGAAGATTACCTTGGATTCAGAGCATGTACATGACTATTTCGCAAATGAGCAGGCTTTGGCCCAAGTCGAAGGCAGCGTTCAAGTCGCGGCTGGTTGATGCAAAATCGAGTGCATTCGGCGACGAGGGCGACCGACGCGGCGTGAAGGACGATGAGGGGGCACCGCAAAATGTTTTGACGCCGCCAAGGCCCTGCGTCACAAGGGATCTGCAGAGTTGCAGAGACCGGCAAGTTGTCGCCGAGCGTCAGCCTTGACGCGGCGACAAAAATGTTTCAAAACATTATCGTCGCGGAGTCGGTTGCCGCTCGCTGGCACTGATGTAGGGCACAACACACTGCGGCGCCCCCTCGTCGCCCTTCAAGCCGCGTCAGTCGCCATCGTCGCCGAGTGTAATCGATATTACATCATCCAGTGCTGTTCTTCGCTGCGAGCAACGCCGCGACTTCAACTCTGCGGAACCCAACAGCCAGCGAGCGGCAACCGACGCGGCGACGATAATGTTCGGAAACATTTTTGTCGTCGCGTCATGGCTGAAGTTCGGCGACCAGCCGCCGGTCGATGCAACTCTGCAGATTCTTTAAGATAGAAAAGAATATGTGCTTTCAATCGAAATGTCGCACTTGGCCGAAGTTCAAACACTGAATGGTTTAAAAATAGTCAATGACAGTGGGCGTCTTATCAGTTTCACACGAACTGTGAAATATTAGAAAATTATGCCAGGATTTTTCTGAAAAATGCTCATTGTAGCAGTGTGAAGAGGACGTGAAAGAAATAGTTGTGTCACAACGACATCTGAAATGAAAGTACGAGGACGTAAGGTTTCCTATGCATAAGTTGTGATGCCCGCAATTTTGCCGCGACTACCCCGGGGGAACGAAATGACCTATCATTTGAAATGTCCGCGACTTGCTCGCGATTGCGGCGGGGTCTAATATTAAAGTCAGTAGGCACTCAAAAATGCTATCGGTTTAATGACATAAATTGAAAGTTTGAAGCTGGTAGTATGGGAAACTAACGAAAAAACCGACGAAAACTTTAGGAAGAGCGGTTGTTCTTCTTAAGGGGTAAAAGTAGACGAGTTATTCCCGCGCGGGTGAAATAGCGAATATTAGCGACAAAACGGTTGAGATAGCGAAGCCGAGAGCCTGTACTAGAACGCTCACCTCGTTGGAAGCATCAAAAACCAGCCAGTCATTAATTTCGTATGGGAGGGGGCGAAGTTGCCGAAGCCCATGGGCTGGATTGTCGAAATTTTTTTACTTGCTCTGCTCAAATTTAGCGGTTTAAAATAGTTTTAGACGCTTTCAACGGCGTGAGCGCTCTACTAGGGGCCATACTACCCACGTAACGTGCAGTGCCGTCCAACAGTTTGTAAACAGTTGATTTTTTTGACATAACTCGGGCAAAAATGGACCGATTTCGCTCAAATTTTGTCATGATCGTGAAAACTATAAAAGCCGAATCATGCAACAGTGTAGACAAGAAGTTTTTCATTCAAATGCATTTTTGGGTATTTTAGAGGATTTGCTCTATGAAATTCAAATAAGACTTAGTTTCTATCCAACGTTTTTACTATCAAAACGAAACAATTTGCAAACACGGACATTGATATTTGATGAGATTTCACTGGTAGCGTGTCGGGTAGCCATTTGAATTGATCGCTTCCTGGCAGCGTCTTCGCATTGACTCCAGAAGATTGTCGATGCCCTCCTGTGCCGTTTCCTCTCATTTCTGCTTCAGTTGCTCGAAATTTTCGGCTGCATTTCCCGCTCGAAGTGCTGCCGTAGATCTGGCAAGGTGTTCCCATAGGAGTTCGATTGGGTTGAGGTCTGAGACTGGGAAGGCCACTCCAGAATCGTGATATCACTCGCCTGGAACCACTGCCGCAGATCCTTCAAAGTGTGCTTTGGATTGTTGTCTTGCTGAAAGACACATCCATCATCGTAAGTACGGAAGCATGACGTCGTTGAGAATCTTCACGTAAACGCTGGTGTCCTTGGTGCTCTCAATCAGGGATGTGCGGCAATTGCCGTTTGCCGGTCGCCGATTTCCGGCCGTTTTCGGACGATTTTTGTCGATTGTCGTTTGCCGTTTTTCCTCTCAATTTTCAACAACATTCGGCAAAAATTGCGCAATAGATAACAAACGCCGCGATTAGGACGCGCATGGTAATTCCCATAAGCATTGCAGCGACCGGCTCGAAAGTAGGCAGACAGGCTATGCGTACTTCAAAACTTCAAGCCAGTTGGTGTTATCTACCGTGCGGTCATGTCAAAGCAATTGCTAGTATTGTAGTGTCATGCTCGTGTGGGTCCTCTTGTCTCGAAGAGTACCGAATTCACCACACTCTCCTTGCTGAGGCTTGATCAATAAATGTAGGGTTCATCGGGACAAGAAATAACACCCTAAACGTTTTCAGGAGAGGGCACAAAGGGTTCAGAGCTTAATTTCTTTCAGACATTTTTCAAAGCGTCGTGTGGAGGACGTTGGACTTCACTGGCAGTTTGTGGGGTTATGCACTTTGCCATCTCCTATTATGCTCAAAATTACGCTGAGAAACATGCTACCAAGTTGAAAGTTGGAGTTCTGAGTTAAAGGGGTGGGGGAGGATGTACACGTTGTGGGGAACATTCGTTTCGGTTAAATTCGCTGCCTGACTGTAAACTGGATTGACGGAGTCGACAGTATTCGGATGAAAGGGTGGCGTACAGTTTGGGAAGGAGGTGGTTTGAGCAAACCGCGGTTTTTTAGAAGTCGTATTGGTGGAAAACTTGAAAAACTACCCCATTCAATGTATTCGAGTTATTAGCGCGCAGTTTAGAAGAAATTTAAAAGGTCGCAGGGGGAAAGATGCCGAATATTTAGCCGTTTCTCAGCAACGTTTCCAAGGCTGTTCAAAAACGTGCTTTCTAGTTGTATTTTTTCACGTGATTATCTTTGATCTGAATTCCGGTTAAACAGTAAACACACCGTGAGATACGAAACGAGTACGCCGCGAACTCTGAAAAAGTTTCCTAATCAGATAAAGGACCTAACAACCGTAGGTGCACATTTCTGTTCGTAGGCCCCGCCCAGTTGTAGTATGGCTCACGATTAATTTTATATGAGTTACTCTCAGTTGGTCCTAATTTTGTAAAGGCGCAGCCACCATTCGCGGTGCCGCAGCGGCACTTTCGCGGAGCTCTGGTACCTTTCGCGGAGCCGGTATGGCTTTATCGCGGAGTCGCAGCGGCCATTTCCGCAAGAGAAAGGGCTGCCACACTCGTTAAAAAATAATCAAGTCAAGTAGGGACACACTGACCTCTTCCTTTTTTTTAACTACTTTCGAATGCTCATCCCCTTAAATTGGATTGCGCGATACTCTGAATTTCGTGCGATAAATTTGAAACACGAAGCAATTGCATGACTACTACATATTCCGAAAAGGGTTGATATTAGAGAACCTCGAAAAATTACTATCCTTTCACTACAACATTCCCATTACCAGTGTTCAATAGAATGCCCATTTCGGTCTGCTTTTTATATCAGGTATTGTACCAAAGTAAGAGGTTAAATTTCTTGCTGTATTATTGAAAAACCTCGTGGTGTTATTGAACTAGAACAAAATGCCGAGATTCAAGGACAGTCTTCCATACACTATTCAGAAACCATTTCTTATCTGGCTATCGAAATACGATTCGTGCATGAGGAAGAAGTATTTTTAATGCTACTTTTAGAACATTTGCATCGTTTTTGTACGAGATTTTTTTATTTTGCCGTTTGTCGATTGCCGATTGCCGTTTGCCGGCCATTTGTGGACAAAATTTGTCGATTTCCGTTTGCCGATTTTTCAAAATCGTTTGCCGCACATCTCTGCTCTCAATCCTGTGGAGGGGCCTACTCCTCTGTCACTAAAGTAGCCCCACACCATAACGTTATCCGTCCATGTTTTACTGTTGGCAACTGATAAGCCGGCTTGAATCTAGTGCTTTTTAAATGTCTAACATACTGCATTCCGTCTGCTCCGTAAAGATTGAACAGGCTTTCATCGCTGGAAACCACGCTCCTCCACTGCTCCAGCGTCCAAATGAGATGTTCCTTCGCGGAAGCAACTCTAGCCTTCCTATTCTTCACGTCGATGAGGGTTTTTTTTTTCTCGCGAGACGCTTTCCATAGAATCCAGCAGACCACAGGCGACGTTTCACTGCTGAGACACTCACTCTATTAGCTTAGGAAGAAGCCAATTCCTTCATGTCAGGTGCGGTCAGCCGTGGACTACGCTTCGACTTTCTAGCAATGATAGTATCTTGTCTAGAAGTGGTAAATCGTGGCCTGCCTGACTTTAGGCCCCCGTCATAGTCGGTGGATCTACTGAGTCCCACCCGGTCGATACGCACCGAATTCGTGGGAAATGGGTGGAAAAAAATCAACTCACTGAGTCCGACTGCGACCGTCTGATGCCCACCGCAATCCCCCCGGTCGATACTAATATTTCTCATGCGTACAAGGGCGGGGCCAATGCACCGACTGAGTCCCACTGAGTCCCACCCGTCGATATAGATTTGGGTGCATTTTTTTCGGCCGACTGCGACCTGCCGAGTCCCGCCGCATCTCGACTCTCGTCGTCTGCGCTCTGCCTCACCTGCTGCTGATACGGAAATCAGATTCAGACATGTTGAAAACAAGAAAAATCAGCCACCAAACACGTTCCGATTCACAGCTGAGGTGATAATCGTCACTATCAATTGCGTGTTTCGCAGAGGAGCTGGTTGGTGCTGGGGGCAACCGGACTCAGTGGGACTCAGCAGGTTTTTCCACCCCGGACTCATCCGGACTCAGTCGGACTCAGCAGGTTTTTCGACGAAGTCTGACCGGGGCCTTAGTGCGTTCTCAGTTGTTCCGCTTCTCTTAATTTTGCTAACATTCTCACCGATAGTCGAAGGTCCCAGATGAAAAATAGTTCCCACTTGACGGTACGACCATCCTTCCTGCACCATCCGGAAAATAGCCTCTCCGAGATTCGCAGGGACTGACCTTTCACTCGGCGTGTTGCTAACGGAGATAAATCTTGGTTTGCCCCAACGCTGATGCAGTGATGAGAGTTTCATCTCAATAATCAATCGATCAGGTCAAACGTGAATAGTTTCATTTGGAATCTCTATCACGTTCCCGAATTCATACGGATTCGGCTCATTTTCGGTAGAGATATGTCAAAAAAATTAAGTGTCCACGAAGGGCACTGTAGTCTCAAGAGTTTTTTTTTTGCGTGTCTGTTGGCAGGGTCCATGGCTGTCCAGTATAGTTGTACACGAACGAAATTTTCGAAAAATTTTTCGTTCGTTCGGAATACTTTCGAACAAATTTCGAAAAAAAGTTTGAAATTTTCAACGAATTTCGAAGAAAATACGAAACTGCGAAAAAATCGAAATTTCGATTAGTTTCGAATTTCGTTCGTTCCACCTCCGAAAATTCGAAAATTTTTCATTTTTCGTTATTTCGAAATTTTTCTCGAACGGAATTTTTTTCATTTTTCGTTCATTCGAAAACCTCTCGATCGAAAAAATTTCGATTTTCGTTCATGCGACATTTTTTCGAAATTGCACAACTATACTGTACAGTTATGGACCCTGGCTATAAAAATTTATCTTAAGGGTGGCTTGTGGCCAAAGACTCAATGAACTCCTTAGGTACGGATCCTAAGGTGTTATGGACCAGAGGCCTTAGTGTGCCGGACGGCGACACCTTTATGCAATGTATGGGATACTTTCACGATATAGTTGTGCAGGCTATATCACTCGAACGTTCCCTGTGTACACTCAAACGTCTGCTGGGTTCAGTAGAAGCAGGGGCACCAACGAGCTGGTACCAACAGACTTGTATACACACCCCCATCTTAAAGGTATGATCCGGAAAACCAAAAGTTATTTTTGCGTAGCACCTCTTTCTGATTAGTGATCACGTCTTTTTGAGGATACGATCCGGAAAGCTGCAGTACCCGCTTTAAGTTTTCTAAAAACGAAGAGCATTTGCCAAACTTGGCAAAACAAACGCCCTATGTTTGAAACCTTTTTCGATGGAGGCTTTTTGTTTGAATTCTGAGAACGCTATCATACTCATGGCTCAAATTTCTACCTAACAATGTGCTTTTCGAACCGAAATTTCCTGCAAAAGCCCTGTTTCAGAGCAAACTAATTTTTGCGACCGTTTTTCAAAAACGTTGCGCACGGCAGAGTGCGGCGAAACTTACTATTAGAGTAGTATTTGTGCAAGTTATAGAAGAGCAATCTCCATGTTTTCTTCATGTAATAGATGCAGGTGGGACAATCTTGTGACATAAGCAGGCAGAATTTTAAAAATCATTTGTTGAACACGCTTAGGGACTCCCTGGAAAGTCGGACTTATTTGACGAGGACCCCAGAACCTGAGATAAAGGAGTTCGAAAATCCTACCTGCACAAATTTCGAGATAGTCTCACTTTCATCTACTTCTCGAAAAAACATAGAGATTGCTCCCGTACTACTTGTACAAATACTACTCGAAGTTTCGCCACTCGCGACGTTTTTGAGAAACGAACGGAAAAGCAATTTCAAAAGAAAAACAAAAAAAACAGGGCGATTATGGGAAGTTTAGGTCCAAAAAGCACAAAGTTAGGTAGGAATTTGAGCTGTCAATAGGATAGCGTTTTCAGTATCCAAAAAAGTCCTTGTTTGAAAAAGTTACTAGCATCGGACGGTTTTTTTGCCAAGTTTGCCAAACACTCCCCGTCCCGTTTTTACAAAACTTAGCAAGGGTATTCTAGATATTTATTATCCAAGTAAGACCTCTATGACGAGTCGAATACTTCACTTTGAAGGCGTGATTCGAAATACTAAAAGTATTTTGTGTATTACCTCTTTCTGATAACCGATTACTTAATTTTAAGGGCATGATCAGAAAAAAAAAGGTTGATCCGAGTAAAACCTCTTTTTCAATGGACAGATACTAGCAAGTTGAAGTGACAAAGAACTCTTTTTTATGAGCTCTTCAGAGCCCTGAGCAGGATTAACGAAAATCTTCCATAATTGACAAAACCCTAAAATAGGAATGTTGGAATGAGCATTTATTTTCTCTTACTCAGGGTTGCTGTACAAACGAAAGAAAATATTTATTGTTAGAGGCTGCAAAAAGGAGAAAAACCAAAAGTTTCCAAAAAACTTTTGAAAACTTGAAAATTCCGGGAAACTCCTCTTTTTAAAAAAAAAGGAGGGAGTTTTTTCCGAAGTTTCCAAGTTTTCGAAAGTTTTTGAAACTTTTGGCTTTTCTACTTTTTGCAGCCTCTAACAACAAATATTTTTGTACACACTATGAAGCTCAGGGACAGAAGCATATTGCCAAACAAAGGAAAGTTGGATTACGAAGGCCAAGGTCTTTGTAACATTTTCATAAAATTTGATTTTTCATTTCTCAAAGAGATCAAAAAATGGCTACTCAAGATTTTTCCATCTTTTCCTTCCTTTTGAATGATATCGTCAATATACGCATTTTCTCCTATCTCAAGTTTGACTGAGGTAAGCGTAGGTCTAAAAAATAACTTTGAATTGTGGACAATACAGCATCTTGTTCACCAGCTGCTCAGCAAGCAGTAGATAGGCTTAACGAATAAGCCATAAATTTTGACCTGCACCAGAAAAAGACTATACCGTTTACCAGACATATTTATGACTGAACAAATTATCTTCAAACTTTATTGGAGAAAATACAATGAAAAAGTTGCAGAGGTCCTCATTGCCTTTGTTGGTCTGGCCTTGCCAGTCATATATTCTTGGCAGAGATGTCCTGACACCTCATTTTCCTAATTCAGAAAAAAAGTTGACCTATAAAAAATTTTGCACAAATTTACTAAACAAGTCCAAACTATCTACTATTTCATTTGGTTCCGAAATTTTCACTATCAGGTATTCTTTCGCTGATGGTGCCGAGGGGTTCAGACTGCCTCTGTTATAATTTTCGTCTCCAGCTTCTCATTGCTCCTCGTCGCATGGTCGATGCGGCAGTACGTCCCAGAGCAATTACTGCATACTCCATCCTGAAAAAAATTTCTTATCTCTCCTTCCTTTCCTCCTTGAATAGTTTCGTTTCAAATGACCAACTTACCAAAACATAGCCTAGCAAAAATTTTGTGGTTTGGAAGAAATTCCGGACACTTTGGATATTCCTTCCTGTAGTATAACACTTTTTGATCGCCTGTTTCCAACTCAAGCTATTCCAGGTTGATGGCTTCACGTCAAAGCCGGGCCTCATGGCATGGTTTCTCGGAATAGGCTCATGGAGCACCTCGGCGTCTTTCAAATAATACTATTTTTCCTCTTTCTTTCTCGAATCTTCAGGAAAATTATCTTCGAAGAAAGTTATGAATAAAGTCTTACCTGGACTAGAATCCAAAAGTGAGTGCTCGCCTCTTCAAGCCTCAGGTTGAGCGTCGCTACCTCGCCCAGGTCGTCACGCTGCACATCGCCAAAGTCCAGCATTGCGTTCCATTCTTCTTGCCGCAGCTCTACGATCTTTTTTTTGTGGAAGAAAGGCAACTCTCTGAATCGGGGCTACTTGTACCATGTCGAAGGCCGCACGTCAAAACCGAGCCCCATGGCATGGTTTCTCGAAATAAGCTCATGGTGCAGCTCGACATCTTTCTATATAATACTATTTTTTCTCTCTTTCTTTTTCACATCTTTGAAAATATTCTCTTCGAAAATAAAACGTTATGAGTAAGATCATACTTGGTGAAGTAATTTGGGTTACGCGAAACGCGAGTACCTCAAACTTGGGTAATTAAACCTTCAATAATGCACAAAAAACCGAAATAACACGAATATTATATATTCAATACACAATCCATACAATACATGAGTGTAGTAATCTTGAGGTTTATGCGCTGGCTAACTACCAGGCCGTCCAATAATTCCTGTCCGAAAATTTTCAAAATTCTATAATTTTCCTTAGAGGTGTTATAATATCAGGCAAGTGTAAGAACCTTCTAAAGGTTCTCCAAAGTTCTACGCCAGGGGTATATAAGGCGCAGTCGCCGCGTCTAGCTACCAGTAGCTAAAATGGACCAAGGTCGAATTCGTACGTTCGTGTACTACGAGTGGCTGCTGGGCAACGACACGGGCACCGCGGTCGCCAACATCTGCAGAGCGTGCAAGAAGGATGCAGTGTCCCAACACTCAGTCAGCCGCTGGTTCACTCGTTTCGAGAGCGGCGACACGAGCCTCGAGGACAGGGAGCACAGCGAGAGGCCTTCTACGGTGGATGATGACGAAGTCCGTCGCTGTATCAAGGAGAAGCCGGAAGCCACCACCCGTGAAATGGCGACGACGCTCGGCTGCAGCAAGTCCACCATCCACAATCGACTCAACTTACTCGGCTACCACAAAGTTCTGGCCCGTTGGATCCCCCACCGTCTGACGGACGCCAACAAGCAGAGCCGCGTGGCCGTCTGCCAGTCCCTCCTCCTTCGTCCGCATCGCAAGGAGTTTCTCGAGGACCTGGTCACTGGGGATGGGAGCTGGGTCCTCTACGACAATGTCGCCCGCCGTGCCGTCTGAATCCCGGGCGAAGAAGAGCCGCCGACGACGCCGAAAACCGGCCTGCACCCGCTGAAGATCATGCTCTGCTGCTGGTGGGACACCAAGGACATGCTGTACTTCGAGCTGCTCCCGCAAGGCAGGACGGTCACCGCCTCCATCTACACCGATCAGCTCGAGAAACTAGCCGCCGCCATCCGAGAAAAGCGTCCCCGACGGGCCCCGGTCCACCTGCTGCACGACAACGCGCGCCCCCACGTGGCGAAGGAGACCCAGCAGAAGTTGGCGATGCTCGGCTGGGAGACGGTTGCCCATCCGCCGCATTTCCCGGACCTCGCCCCCTCCGACTACCACTTGTTCCGCCCGCTGAAGCACCATCTGGCCGGAAGAAAATTCACCAACTACGACAACTTCAAATCCAATATCGCGGACTTCTTCGAGTCGCAGCCCCCGGAGTTCTGGGCGAAGGGCATCGGCGACCTGCCCAATCGATGGGCCACTGTTGCGGATAACTGTGGTGATTATATTGTTGATTAGACTTGTTTTTCAATAAAATTGAAAAAAAATTAAAAATGGTGAAATTTTCGGACAAGAATTATAGGACAACCTGGTAAATAAAGAGTGAATGAGCTTTTCTAGGCTAACACGCGGGATCACTATTACGCGCTAAGAAGAGTGAATGAGTCTTGAACCCCTTTCATAGTTTGCCGGCCGACGTCGGACGACTCGTTATCAAACTTGAAAAGTCAAGCTATATAAGATGGATAGGGTAGGGTAGATAGATGTTACACATTCGATAACGAGTCGTCCGACGTCGGTCGGGCAACTGTGAAAGAGGCATTAAAGACCTACTCGCATGATAACTGACATGCGTTAAACAAGGAGTAAATAGACCCTAAAGACCTTCTCGTAGGATACGCGCTAAGAGGAGTGAAGCGAAATGATGCTATGTCCTGGTACCATAGCAGCGCAATTATATACACGTCCTGCACTAGCAAACTTTCTCAGCGCCGCAACCTGGCTCGCTATCTACAATAACAAAACGCTTTCTACAGCTCACCAGATGCCAACGCCTGGTGAGAAAGACACATTCCATACCAAAGAATATATCAAGAGGGTCAAACGGAAGATTAAACTTCTACAAACGGAACAAATCAAGAAAAGCGCAGAAGATCACTGTCGGCTTGTCGACACTCCCCGCCGCAAAGTGTGTCCTCTTAGTTAGTTGTCTTGATTAAATTTTCGTATTCCTTTTTCCGTGTCATGTACGCGAGTTCTCCTATTAGTCTCCGCTGCTCCTCTTTTGCGTCGGTCAAGCAAGAGTTAGCCATCCAGAACTTATCCGGAATGTTACACAAGGCCCTGTGGTGGTGCTCTCTTGGCCGCAGATCCTCAAAAAATTTTCCTCTGACGCGCTTGCAGTGATAGCATTCTTTGTTCTATCTCTGATACTTACATTCGACTTCTAGATGGCATGCCTCCAGACAATGCACACAGAGCTCGTCGTCATTTACGCGGTCATATCTCTTGTCTCCATTCGTGAGTCGAGGACAGGAGTCCGAGTAGTGTTCCCCAATGACATCACAAAACGCGCATTTTATTGGTAGGGGCATACCGGGAGGTCTGCGTTCTTTTTTTCTGTATGGGTAGTTCCTGAGTTCTCTAGACATTCGGTCAGTCCGGTCTTTGAGATAGTCAATATTACGCCTCATTTCTTCGATTGCGGCGTCATCAAAGAGTAGATCTTCTACGCGCTCGTCTTCTCTGCCTTTCCTTTCTTCCTCCTCGTCCTCGTCGAACACAACAACACGCGGGATCACTATCACGCGCTGAGAGGAGTGAGTGAGTCTCAAAAACCTAATCGCAGCAGGATACGTGCAAAGAGGAGTAAATAAGCTTTAAAACCTTCTCGCAGGATACGCGTCAAGAGGAGTGAAGCGAAATGGTGCTATGTCCTGGTACCATAGCAGCGCAATTATATACACGCCCTGGGCTAGCAAACTTTCTCAGCGCCCGCAATCGGGCTCGTCATCTACAATAACGAAGCGCTTCCTACAGCTCACCAGATGCCAAAGCCTGGTGAAACGCACATTCCATACCAAAGAATATATCGAAAGAATTAAACGGAAGATTAAACCTCTACAAACGGAGCAAATCAAGAAAAACACGCGGAAGATCACGGTCGACTTGTCGACACTTGGGCTAGAATCCTAATGCAATTGCTCGCCTCTTCAATCCTTAGGTTGAGCGTCGCTACCTCGCCCAGGTCGTCACGCTGCACTTCGCCAAGGTCCAGCATTCCGTTCCATTCTTTTAACTACAGCTCTACGGTCTTTCTTTCGTAGATGAGAGCCAACTCTCTCAATCGAGAACAACGTGTACACTAAACCAATTTAATGCCGCCCATGAACTTATTTATTCATTTGTACGCCATTCTATATTATTACAATATGTGGCGCCTCCTTATTACATTGTAACGAAACGTTGGAACGTACCCTCTTGACTAACAATAAGTGGGGGACTATTCCGGCTCTGACTAACCGTCGACTGATAGCCATCACCTTGACCGAAATTTTCTATATCCATGACTTCGCATCTTGCAAGATGAGGGGATCAATCTCATCTCACTTTCACGGGCGTCCTCAATATTCAAACGTATTTCTACTTCTTATAATACCTTGTCCCGAGGGGATAACATTGTTATCAAACCTTATGTGCTTTTTCACCTTTATTACTTCTACTCTTTTCTCAACTCATGACTCAGACACTCACTTGAATATTTTTATATCTACAAACATGATATAGAGGACTCACATGACGATACTTTACAGGAAGCAGTTGTATAAGTAGGAGTGTGAGGGAAAAAAACATAGTCCTCACTCGGACGAGGCTCAGGTTGCCGGGACAGACATGCTGCTGTCCATGGGCGAACCCTCGCAAACGACCATCTTCGTTGCCCCACCCACCGTTTATCTTGGTGGTCGGGCTGGCGTCTACAATTCTGAGATATTCGCGAGAGCAACGCGAGATACAGATGACTATCATTACAACATCCACTACTTTTTCGTCATTTCTCTTTTGCCATAGTCTGCCAATTCCGTGTCGTCAAATATGTCTGGAAAACGTCTCGCCATCTTGTTTTAGGTCTATCTACCGACCTGTTATGCCAGTGGCCTCTGGCTGACACAAGCTGTATTAATTATAGCTAATTTCACTGTTCTACTGATCCAACAGACACTCCAACCCCTCGCATCTCTATTTTATCTCTGCTCGTATCTTCACCCAGCTGGAACTCAATCAACTGGATAACTCCGGCAGTCATTTTCACCTCTTTACACGTCTCCGTGATCAGACTCTAAGCACGTTTTCCTTGGCACAGTAGACAGAAGCAATTTATTACAAGAATACAAGCAATCATAAAACATAAAAACTAAGCTTACATATTTATAACCTAAATCCTAGGAGCCCATGGGCTATCTACGAGGCAAAGACATAGCGGGTGAAGCGAAGCCGGCAAAACTAAACAGACATAGACTCAGCGAATGTTTAATCCGCAGGCTTTTATACCCGGCGGAGAGAGGGCCACCGATGAGAACGGGGAACGCTGACATCAGCATTCACCACAGACCGCTTCAGAAACGGTTGCCACTCCATCAGTTGTTTCAACCACTTCTGATTTCTTGATGTAGCGAGTAATGAAATAAGTGCGCGAAAATTGAATTAAAACACACAAAAACTCACCTCTACTGATGGAGCCACAAACTTTTGTGAGGACGAGCTGTCACTTCCAGTGGCCATTCAGGCCGTGGCGTAATCACTGTGTGGTTCCCTCTGCTCGCAGATATCACTTATACTTCACTCTGCTTTCTGTACGTGGGTGCTAGAAGACTGGGAATTTGAACCGTGTAATTCGAGGAGAGAACAACGGTGGTTCAGCAGGTTTATTAACAGCAGCGGTCAGAGAGGTTCCACAAAGGCACCTCCTGATAGAATAAAGATGGGTAACTAACACAGAGCCGCACATCCCTCTTTACCATTAGCCCTGCCCACCAGGTGAGCAGAGCAGAAGTCGTAGAGGACGACACTCCCGGCGCGGCTGCAATAGAATACAATATAACAATAATCACAAATATTTCGTCTACTGTCCTTGGTCGCTGGAGTTGGAACAGGAACTGCGACACCATGGCGGCGGCTCGACAGGGATGCAATTTGTAAGTGGGTGCGAGAAGACTGGGGATTTGACCCGAATTATGCAAGGTGAGAAAAACGGTGTTTCAGTAGGTTTATGTAAAAACGCTGTCAGAGAGGCTCCACGAAGGCACCTCCTAATAGATTGTTGATGAGTAACTAACACAGAGCCGCACACCCCTCTTTACCATTAGCCCTGCCCACCAGGTAAGCAGAGCAGAAGTCGTAGAG
The DNA here is from genome assembly GCA_029168955.1 of Aplectana chamaeleonis. Classification (NCBI taxonomy): domain Eukaryota; kingdom Metazoa; phylum Nematoda; class Chromadorea; order Rhabditida; family Cosmocercidae; genus Aplectana; species Aplectana chamaeleonis. The sequence continues at coordinate 1,452,367 of JAPDOI010000013.1, read as the reverse complement.
GACGACACTCCCGGCGCGGCTGCAATAGAATACAATATAACAATAATCACAAATATTTCGTCTACTGTCCTTGGTCGCTGGAGTTGGAACAGGAACTGCGACACCATGGCGGCGGCTCGACAGGGATGCAATTCGTAAGTGGGTGCGAGAAGACCGGGGATTTTTCCCGAAATATGCAAGGTGAGAAAAACGGTGTTTTAGTAGGTTTATGTAACAACGCTGTCAGAGAGGCTTCACGAAAGCACCTCCTGATTAAAAGAACGCATCTAGATGAGTATCACAATTTCAGTACGCAGAGGCACTCGGAATTTGAGAATAAGAGATGAACGATTTTTTTTTCATTAAAAAAAAGGATTTTCGGAATAATTTGAGGTGCTCCGAAATATTTTATTCAGTTTATTCAATCACTTGGAAATTTGTCATGGTTTTAAATATATGGATGGAGAATTTCTGATTAGAGGAATAGGGGAACTACTTACGTAGTGTAGTGGGGTTGATAGGAATTGAAAAAAAAAACTGACGGAGAGGTCGTCACAACGATCTGTATGCGGTTGATGGAGGCGTATCGAATGACAAGTCGACGTGAGGATAATAATAATAATGGAGACTTGAATGCACGGGTATCCCAGTCCGAGTCATTAACACCTATCTGGGTTGCTCGTGGATACACCTAAGGTATTACATAATTATGTGCGGCCTCGCCGAATGACAACGAGGTTGCACAAAAGGTCTGACTAACGGTTCATAGCAATCACGTAGAACAGCAGGTGAACTTTACAGTAGTTTTAATTTACATCAAGAAATCGAAGGAAAAACAAAAAAAGCAACTAATGCAGAGGTGAGAGACGTCAACTGTGATTATTGTAGAAACAGCGGGTGACTGGCTCGCAAAGAGCTCGCGACCCACTGTATCACCTCTACTAGCGCTCCCGAACACGGTCAAGCAGCCCGCTGGACAAAATCTGTTCGTTGTTACGACCCTTCCCCAATCATGACAAAGCTTCGCGACCCCTCCCTAGAAATGGCACCGCTTAATTCAATTTGGACCCGCCCACTTTGCAGAAGATTTGAATGCTCGTCAAAATTGTAATTGTCCGAATAGCGAAAAAATGGTTTTTGGGGTCCTTACAGTGTCACATATGTTGCTCTTATGGGCCGTAAGTCAGCGGTTCGGTAAAATAGACCCAGTAATAAAGTAGAAAAAGGCTAAGCCACCTTAGAAAAATAGAAAAAAATTGTTGCTTGGAAAAAGTGGTGCAGAAGGGCCGTTTTTTCGGATTGCCCTTTTCAACCTTGGTTTTCACTTTGAAAGGCAGACAGTCAGGCCAAAGTTGCATCGGCTGACTGGTTATCAAAAACTACATCAGCTGAATTTTTTCTGAAAAAATTGCTCGTGATCTCACCATGTGCTTCCCCCTTAGCCGCGAGCCTAAATGACAGAAAAATGATTTTCGACGCCGGCTTGATTAGGCATGAAATCATTTCTGAATCACTTCAAACTTTTTTTCACACACACAGTTTCAGCTCGCCCAGACCCGTATGTCAACCGCTGGTGACCTAGATACTCGTCAAAATTGCAATTGTCCATATGGCGAAAAAAAGGTTTTTAGGAGTCTTCCAGTGACATTGCTCTTATGGGGCCGTAAGGCCATAATTATACACTAGAGGGACGTTGCGGAAATAGCAAGCCAACTACCACTTATGTGCGTCCTAAGTGTGCTGAGGCATACCAAAAGGAATTGTTGTCCCAGGAAAACGCACAAGAAGCCCGCACCAAGCAGTTATACACGCCGCGCCAGTGTATACTGTATCCTTGCGGGACCTACCCCGTTGGAATTTTGCCGATTTCCATCATCTGATTATTTTTCAGATATAAACTTGTTAAAATACCACCAAAGCGACATAACGAGGACTGCTATAACAGGAGCAATTGATTTCTAGTAACCTTTTGCTATAAACAAGTGTTAGAAGCGTGAAATATGGATAAAATACAACTGAAACGCCCGGGAATTTTAGGTCCGCAGTATTGCGTCAAGGACGTCTAAGACGCAACATTGCAGACGAGTCCCTGATCCACGCGGCAAGCGGCGGCAATGCCATCGTGGAACGTTTTCTTTCCGCTGGTGTATAACTACGGCCTAAAATAGATCTAGTAATCGTATCGGTATTCTTGAGCAGTAGACCGAGATCGTTCAGTTTTATCCGGCTTACGTTTCGGCAATCACGCCTTCGTGAAAGCCTGGAAGCCAAAGATACATAAGGAAATCCAGTAATAAAGTAGGAAAAAGCAAAGCAAAAGTGCCCATTCGAAAAATTGGTGTAAAAAGGTCGTTTTTTTTTTTCAAATGGCTTTTTCAGCCATGGTTTTCACTTTTAGAAGGCGGAAAACGAGCGAAAGATGCACCTACTGAATGGTTATCGAAAACTACATTAGCTGGATTTTTTCTAAAAACTTTTTTTTGAGGTTCTCGCATCACCATGTGGAAACAGTGAGGTGAGAAATCTAAGATTTTTTTAAAGAATTTCGCTAATGCAGTTTTTTAAATCCATTCAGTAGGTGTATCTTTTGCTCGTCTGCCGCCTTCTAAAAGGGAAAACCAATTCTGAAAAGACCATTTGGAAAAAACGGCGTTCTTACAGCACTTTTTTCCACGAGCATTTTTTCTATTTCTCAAACTACATGAGCAGCTTCGCTTCTTTCTGCTTTATCGCCGGGTCTATTTTACAGAACCGCTGAGCCCATAAGAGCAACGAGCGTGACACTGAAGGCTCCCAAAAACCATTTTTTCGCTATTTGGACAATTGCAATTTCGACGACGATTTAGGTCACCAGCGGTTCCCAAACAAATCTGAACAACTCGTGGTTGTGTAAGAAACCAGTTGCGGTGGAGCTGAGTTAAAACTGATAAAGACGAATCGAAAAAAAACGACGGTGTCACCGCCACTCCCACATTTTCAAGTTTTGTGGCGTCCCCCCCCACTATGGAAATTTTCCAACATTGCTTCACCCTGCTCCCGATCCTCTATACCGATAGCGGGTGGCGAACGGAGATGAGGGGTAGCGGGTATCAAATTAGCAATTGGTGGATCGTCCACAATCCTACCGCGACTTTTCCTCTGTGGCACCGCGGCTGTGCCGCGTACAATTTTCAGATAAAGTCTCCTAACTACGTGATTTTTCTGTTTGAACTCGGACACGAGGTTGGCAGATGGATTTACTGGCTTACGTACGTTTCGGTGGAATCGCCGTCTTCAGAGCCTGAAAGAAGCAAATCAGAAATGCGCTTATCCGGTCAAATGTCGACTAAACTCTACCCAATTCGAAGAACTCTATTTCCCTAACGTCGTCAAAAGTGAAGAAACCAGGAGATAACCGTACCTTGTCAGGAAGCACGCTAGGAGAATCACAACATAGAACGAAGTGTTGAAGCGGAACGGTGATGGTGCCGCTACCTCTCGACGTTAGTATGCGAGTCTGAGGTAGGGCTTGAGTTCTCCGGCTATAAATAGGCATTCCCCCTTCCGATTGATTTTTGGATCGTTCGCCTGGATCCAAAATGCCTTCAGGGTCTTTCTCGAGGGTGTGTCAGTTTCCCGCCCCATAATCTCAACCTTGATTGGATAGTCGTCGCCGTGGTGGGCGTTAACACGGTGACACCCCAGAACTGTTGACGCCCGCAGCTTATCTTTACCGTCCAGATGCTCCTTCACTCTAACATGGAGCGGCCGCGATGTCTCGCCAATGTATTGCTCGCCGCACAGCTGGCACGAGATCATGTAGACCACACCGCATGCAGTGCAATCCCCCTCTCTACCAGAAGGACAGACCACACAATTCGGGGTTGTGCAAATACGGTCATATAGACGGTTTCGTATAAGGCGGGTTTTTAGGTTACTTGGGGGGTTATCAACGATGACGACAGTGCTTTCCAGACCACCTTTGTTTAGACACTTTCTCAGAGATCTGCTCACTTCATCGGAAATGCAGGGCATTTTCAAAGGATTTCTTTCTTCATCTGCCGTACCCTGCTCTTCCCGGCGCACAACTGAGCTTCTGGGTCTGCGTGGGGCCAAACTGGTGGGATATCCGTTCGAGACCGCAATTTCATGCGCTATTTGAATAGATTCTTTTTGTTCGTTTTCTCCGGTACAAACACATTTCGCTGTGCGGTACATATTTGTGACAACAGCCCGTTTTGTTTGAGAAGGTGTGCTGACTGGAAATGCACAGTTATGTTTTTGTTCCTAGGTTTACGATACCATTTTGTTGAGAACCTACCCTCCGAAAAATTTACCTGGACGTTCAAAAAAGGTAGCCAATTTTGCACCGGTTTTTCCCGGGTGAATTTTATATTACCAGACTGACTGTTTATGAGTTCAAAACACTGGTCCATTTCCTCCTGTGTGGGACCGACGGCGAAACAGTCGTCTATGTACCTACAGTATAGCATTGGCAGCCGTGCCAGTACCGGAGGAGATTCGACTTTTCCCATGAAAGCTATAGCAAGTGTTGAGCTAGGCGCTGTCCCATAGCCAGACCTTCTGACCTGCTTGAAATATTGTCCCGACCACCTGAAGATGTTGCACTTGGAGGCACTCCTGGAGAAGTGTCATCAGTTGGCCAGTTGACAGACCGAAAGTGTTTATGGAGCCTTGATTTTCATTGAGAAGCTCGAACACAGCCTCCATTGCATGGTCATTGCTGAAATTAGTATACAGGGCTGTGACGTCGAAAGACTCCATGATACAAGGGTTAGCGGGCTGAATGTTATGGAGTTGGTCGAGAAACGCGCGGGTGTTGGGGAGATGGGCCGGGATGTGGTCTAGCAGTTGTTTTAGGATGCTGTTGATAAACCAAGCAATCCTATCTGTGGGGCCACCCACGCAGCTTATGATGGGCCTGACCTTGATGGAGCTGGGAATGATTGTTGCAAGATTTTCCGCCGCCGGGAATTCATGGGTCTTTACCAGTAGGTACAGAACTGGACAAGTTGGTGAGTCGATTTTGAGCCGTGTGATGAAGGAAGGGTTCAAACCAGCTGATTTTCCAACTTTTTTCCACTCTCTGTTAAGTCTACGATATTGTGCCTGAAATTCTTTGATAGAGGAGGGATTGTAGAGTGAACCATCTTGTAGATGGTGATTGGTCATGGCTTTATCTAGCTGGTCAGGGATGATAACGAACTCTCCTCCCTTATCACTAACGGAAAGGCGTATTGCCTTAGACTCTACCGATTCCCGAATCTCTCTGAGACCGCAAATTTGAGCGTGGGAAAGGTTTCATGGAAACTTTTGTTTGCGGGCGCGATCGAAAATCTTGAAAACATCGTCGGCAAAGATACGAAATGTAATATCAGAGCTTAGGTTGGGTTCTTGTTGCTTGAAAAATGTATTGGAAGGGAATTTGCGGTAAAGTTCTGATTGGCGCCGGTAATATTGCATTACCCATGTTAGCTCTACAGTGCGTTCGGAAATGATAGGGCCACCCCTGAAAACCACAGTCGTTATGTTTAAATTGCGTGCGGCGTTCGGTAATGCTCAGTAATGAATTCAGGAAGATAAATAGCCTATGTTAACTTGTTTCTATAACAATAGCATAATAATGTAATATTTTATTTTAAATTATCACATTATTCGTCGTTCGGAAATGATAGGGACACTATTAAAAAACAAAAATTATCAAACAAGGATCAACACATACATGAAATCTAATATGATATCGCACCTCCAGAGTTGGAAATCAATTCAAAAATTCTATTCGGCATAGAAGTGATCAAATTGGATATCACATTTTTATCCAAATTTCTCCAGGCTTCGAGTACACCGGCCTTTAGCTCGTATACGGTCCCATACTGCTTGTTATTCGCGTAAATCTGGCGCACAATTATGCCCCACCTATGCTCTATCGGGTTGCAGTCAGGACTACACGCGGGCCATTCCATCACGCGAACTCGGTTTTGTTGAAGCCACGCCTTTGTGGATCTGGAGACGTGTACCGCAGCGTTATCTTGCTGGAAGATGTAGCGTTGACGCCTGTTTCCAGTGAAGAACGGCAGAAGATGCGCACGCAGTGTTTCTTGATACTCCTCCGAATCCATCCGACACGAAGTGAAGGCGATTTCCAAAATACCTTCGCTGCAGAATGCTCCCCAACACATCAGCGAACCGCCTCCGAAATTTCTTCGACTAAATACCATCGGATCCTTGCGAAGATCTCTCCAGTAGCATCGAGCACCGTCAGGTCCATCAAGGTTAAACTTCTTTTCGTCGGAGAAAATTACCTGGAACTTGCCGCCTTCATCTTTTTAAATTTTATCGGGTTTCTAGAGAATCCCATACCTCTGACCAGTCTGTTGCCATGTTGTTCCTTGCAAACCGGAGTCGAGCTACTTTGTGGGCTTCTGAGAGTGATGGAGCCTACTTCATCACTTGGCGGACGATGTTTTCGTCTGCGTTTACGACGCTCCAAACAGTAGTCTTCGACACATTGAGCGGCAACTGAGCCCTCACTTGGTTGAGAGACAGACTACTGTTTGAGCAGAGTCGGCTTATCCTCCGTGCATCCCTGCCGCTGACCTTTCTTGGGCGTCCAGGACTCTTCGCCAAGCCGTAGGAGTCTGGATCTCGTAGGAACTGGCTGATGCAGTTGTGGAACGTCCGAGCTGGGAGGCAATCAGACGTTGGCTCAGCCCGGCAGCGTTGAGGGCACGTATTTGGGCTTGTTCGGAAACAGTAAGCGATGTACCACGGCCCATTATTGGAATAAAGATGTTGGGTGTCCTCGCGTTGCGTTCATATAGTGAACTTGTAACGGGAAATTTTGTTCGAAGTGAAAAATTCCATTTTTTGCAAGGTGTCCCTATCATTTACGAACGGTGAAATTTTCTAAATGTAAAGGAAAAATCTTATGAAATTAGGCACGGTTTCAAGGAAGTTACGAACAGAGGTTTTTTATCACGCTGAACTCATTGATGAACAGTATTCATCACCATTCCCAGAAAATTTTTGAAAATCTCATTTTTTAGAGGTGTCCCTATCATTTCCGAACGCACTGTATAGCGCAGCCGGTCTTGAAGTCCGTGAAGACTACAAATTACATTGCGCATTGTGATGGTAGATATTGATTGAGATGGCGAGAAACTGGGACCCATTTCCAAAAGTGAACGAGCGTTTTCGGATAGTTGGAAATCACCTAATACCGTAACTCGAGATTGAGTAGAGATAGGTTCCGCTTCTGTAACATCTCACTGTACGACCACTAGGGTTCCGTGAAGACACCGCACTCGAAGACTCCCTCTCCCGGCCACGAGAGGTACTCAAAAGTCCCTCGAATTTTTCTTGTAGGGTTTTTTCTTTTTTTTTAGACCGGATAGTGTCACAGATCGTCTTTGATCCGTCCACTATTCTCTGCCAGACACGTCCCTCCAAATATTTAACACAAAATGTCTCCTTATACATGCACTTATTCAACATAGAAAACAAGTGATCTCTTCTTTCTCGGAGGGTTATGCGTAGTAGTCGCAATTCGATCTGGAGGACTTGTCGATCGTTGTTTCGGCTGCCGCATAGATCTCGTGGGCGTTTTCGAGCAATGAAGTTCTGCACGATACGGTTCTGCAGGCAGCGACGCAGGAAATGAACGGATTGTCTAGCTGAGACTACCTTTGTCTCAGTGATAATACTTCCTTGACGAGTCGATGGAATTGAGTTGGGACATTTCGCATCAGTCTCCATGCTCGACTTTCTATTAATCTCGGCATGATGAAACAGTCGTGATTTTTCTGTTTGAACTCGGACACGAGGTTGGCAGATGGATTTACTGGCTTACGTACGTTTCGGTGGAATCGCCGTCTTCAGAGCCTGAAAGAAGCAAATCAGAAATGCGCTTATCCGGTCAAATGTCGACTAAACTCTACCCAATTCGAAGAACTCTATTTCCCCAAACGTCGTCAAAAGTGAAGAAACCAGGAGATAACCGTACCTTGTCAGGAAGCACGCTAGGAGAATCACAACATAGAACGAACTGTTGAAGCGGAACGGTGATGGTGCCGCTACCTCTCGACGTTAGTATGCGAGTCTGAGGTAGGGCTTGAGTTCTCCGGCTATAAATAGGCATTCCCCTTCCGATTGATTTCTGGATCGTTCGCCTGGATCCAAAATGCCTCCAGGTCTTTCTCGAGGGTGTGTCAGTTTCTCGCCCCATAATCTCAACCTTGATTGATAGTCGTCGCCGTGGTGGGCGTTAACACGGTGACACCCCAGAACTGTTGACGCCCGCAGCTTATCTTTACCGTCCAGATGCTCCTTCACCTAACATGGAGCGGCCGCGATGTCTCGCCAATGTATTGCTCGCCGCACACCTGGCACGAGATCATGTAGACCACACCGCATGCAGTGCAATCTCCTCTCTACCAGCAGGACAGACCACACAATTGGGAGTTGTGCAAATACGGTCATATAGACGGTTTCCGTATAAGGCGGGTTTTTAGGTTACTTGGGGGATATCAACGATGACGACAGTGCTTTCCAGACCAGCTTTGTTTAGACACTTTCTCAGAGATCTGCTCACTTCATCGGAAATGAAGGGCATTTCCAAGGGAATTCTTTCTTCATCTGCTGTACCCTGCTCTTCCCGGGGCACAACTGAGCCCCTGGATCTGCGTGTAACCAAACTGGTGGGATATCCGTTCAAGACCGCAATTTCATGCGCTATTTGAATAGATTCAAAAACGGTCTCCTAACTACGCTGTGATTTAGCAATCCTTAAATCACCTGCGGTTCTACCGAAACACTTACGGCATAGAACTGCGACTACGCCGCTGTGATTGGTCCACAGTTCTGCCACAACCTACCGCTACTCTGCCGCAAAGTAAAACCGGGTAGAGTCGCTTACAATTCCGCAAAAAAAAATCCGTGAGTCCGACGCAACCTTTCATCAGGAGAAGCACTCACCTCTTCTTCCGCGTGTCCACTGATATTTAACAGTTGGCTCATGGTTCGTGGTTTTGCCGCGACTCAACCGAGACAGCGCCGTGATCTACTTTTGGATGATGTGTCCGCAATAGCATTGTGTACGGTTCTACCGCGACTTTATTGTGATATCGGTGAAAGTCTGATGCAAAAACAGTGGATTCAATGTGCGCAACTGCCACATTCAAGCGTCGCATCACAAAGAAGCTTCCTAGATCATAATTATCTTATCGGTTGATGTCGTAATTTCAGCAAGATCCATGTGAACTCGTATTTTTCATGATGACTTGAGTGATTTCATGTTTCTTGTATTATCATCAATCCTTTCACATGATTGTCTCAAACAACGTATTGAAAGGCAGTGTTCACGATGATTTTAATTTCCGAGTTTTTCACGTAAAACAATGCGTCGGCCCCCAAGTGTTCCCAAAATTACGAAGAAACGACGAGAAACGCATTAAAACGTCGTATTTGAGTGACATTTTTCTATAAATGGACTAGTTGTCCGGTCGGATGAGCATGTTCATGGTGGTTGTCACTGATGGAAAATTGGGTCAATCGAAAATAGAAGAATATGCTATGCAAAGCAGGATTAGTTAGGGTTCTAAGGAAGGAACGGAGCAATAGAGAGTAGAGAATCGCAAAGGACGGGTCCACAAAATATTTCATTGTCATAACAAACACTTCCTCTGATACTTAAGAGGGGCGCTAATACTTAAGGATTTCGTGTACTTCTGGTGCGTTTTGCTCAATTTCTACGTCATTTTAGTTCTACCCGGAGTCCACTTAATCAATATAGCGAATAATCTCAAAATTGAAGATTATCGTGAATACCGCCTTTAAATAAATGAATAGAACTATTCTTCGATAACGCCCTGACTCCACTGTGTTGGGTGTTTTGCGGCCTGGGATGGACCCGGATGAGGAGAGAAATGCGGTTCGTAATGATTCTGTGACGGTCAGAAGTCCTGGCCTTCTTTCAGAGTGCGATCGCCGATCACCGCGATGGCATGTTTTGAATACTGATCGACAGGCGACGCGATCTCGATCGATACTCATGGTTATCATCTCATCGCGTCGCACGGCGATCGAAATCTGAAAGAGGCCTACCGCTTTCTGAACGCTGCTTTCCCCGTTGAGGGTAGGGGGAACACAGTTTTTTATAAGAGGAACAAAACGGTTCCTCAGAAATTCGTACCGCTGCCGTATAAAGGCCGCATTCCTTGCACCAAAACGTCTGCCGTTTTTGCCAAGACACCGCTCTAAGGCGTCTTATTTCATGCCTGTTTTCTCAGAAACACCCTGTGTTTCACCCGAAACACCTGGCGTTTGCCCCGAGACAAGCGAAACACAATTAAGAGTGTCGTAGTGGCTTAGTTGAAAACAGATAAGGTGAGCTATCACTGTGATCTATAGAACCAAAACAACCCATCTCTATATCTAGGTTCACGCTTCGGTAGGATATTCACTTGTTACTAGTACTCCTGCTGGACGGTCGACATGGCTGAGGTCAATATTCATGTGGCCATACTGCATTCATACTTCGACGCAGCTACTCTTGCGTACGTGCAAGGAGTAGGCGATTAAGACTTCTTGCAATGCGTTTCGCGCTGCGGAGAAGTGCATATTTACCTATGAGATCACGCCGAAAACCCTAACCTGGTTATTCAGGATACTCAAAAGACCGCGGAACATACTGCAATAAGGACAAGCACAATAGTCGGAAGAGAGTCGCGCATGGATCGGACGAGAGAAGCCGGCACAAGAGAGGAGAGGCGGATACAAATCACAAAAATTCGCGACTCTGAAGCTGGTGGCCTGCCAAGTGTGAAAAACGAGGACTTCTTCCATGGCTTCATGCCCAGGGAACAGGTTTGTTGACAGACTGCCTGTTCCATGCGCCGTTCTCGGACTAGCCGCCCGTATAAACAACTATCTGATTGAACTTAGGTTTATACTTCGTCGCAGCAGTAAATGTAGTCTGTTAGAAGTAAAACTCTCGAGAAAAGTCTAACAATGATCAGTTAAGACTCACCAAGATGGCTGCGACGGAGTATAATTCTGGGGTGGTAGGGCTCAAACCTTCTCGGCGGGCGCTAGTGAAAGAATAAGAGAATTAACCCTAAAAAGACCTAATTTCCAGAGAGGAATCAGACTTATTGTTCTTAGCGTAGTAAAATTTCGGTCCGCAGCTGCATATCAGATAAGAACTTCTGCTACATGCACGCCACGCGAAATCGTGCCGGGACCATGTGTAATCGAGCTGGGATTATGAGGTCCCTTCACGATTTTCTTCTAGCTGCGAGCTGCAGCTAAGGTGAGCGCAATTTTGCTCTGATAAGGGCGGTTTGGGTCTCAGCTCTAGGAACTCTGCCAATTCAAGACTTGATGCCTCACTCAGGTACTCAGGGCGACGGCCGGCGAACCTCTATGCCGAAATCGACGGTCAAGCTCTCACATTTCGGAGTGGTGCCGGTCGGCGGCGAACCATGCTGCATGCGACGCAACACGCAGCGCGTGATATTGGCTCGCCCGCGAACCACAACAAACACGCCACGCCATCTTCAATTCGGCCGGTTGGAAAGACAATTGATAATGATCACGACTGATCTCTTCGTCGTAACGTGGTTATCACGTGCAACAGCCGATATAAAAAGGCGCCTCATCTCACTCAGAGTCCTCAGTCGGCATCTGGTCCACTGCCAGCCCTGGAAGGTGAGTTCGAGTCACTCTCCGGAGGCCGGTATATTTTTGACTGCTGAGGGGATAGGGGTATCCCCACGGCTGGGGGGGGGGCGGGTTCTGCCGCGATCCGCGGGGAGGGTGGTTCCTCTCCGCAGACTGCGGCGGACCGAGGCGGGGCGTTTCTCCGCCGTGGGGCCGTGGTGACATGCTTGAGATAAGCAATAATCCGAATAATGATAGCGGGCCATCTGGGAAAGGTTCGCCGGCCGTCGTCCTGAGTACCTGAGCAGCAAAAGAGACTTGATGCTTATGTAAAAGTCGGCATGAAGTCTTAATTTGCCTCGTTAAATTCACTGTATGGGTTAATTTGCCGCTAGGATAGGTGAGACTGAGGTGAATATCCCGTGAAAATATCCAGAAAATGGTGCGAACTGGGCAAGCAGCGAGAGAGAGGGTCCACTTTACTCCCGAAATGAGGTGAAATCACCTCGAAAAATGGGGTCAAGAGTTTTACTCCCGAAAATTTTCACAGAATTTGATGGTCCACAGCGCAAGAAGCTCCTGCTTTCTTGTGAACCGGGCAACAAGGGCGTACTCTCCGCCGAGGTCTGGCAGGTGAGGAGCCACCCTCTGCGGACCGCGGCGTATAACTCGCCCCCCCGCCCCGCCGTGAGAGATACCCACCATCCCTCCCAGCAGCCAAAAATTATGCGTTGCTCCTCCGGGAGGGTGACCTGAAGGTCACTTATCCAGTACCCGGGACATCAGAATGCCGAATGAGGACTCTAGTGCGGAGATGAGGCCCCGGTCTAATCATACTGGATGAGCCGACGCTTCCAGCCCCGGTCGATGACATCGATAATGAGAATGCATTTGAAAGCTGATGCAAAAATCACTCGGTGTATGCCTCACCTGCGCACTCACTCGCACCCCCAACACCCCCAACACCCACCCGGTCGATACGTATGACACAAAGATCAGCGTGGTGAGTGAGAAGCTGAGAAAATCACTCGGTGTGATCCCCACCGCACCCCCGCACTGACTCCCCCGCACTTCCCGGCACCCCGGTCGATACGTATGTTTAAAATGATGGAAGTGAGGCTGAGAAAAATCACTCAATGTATCCGCCGACGCGGTCGATATAACCATGCAATACGTGGATGAGAAAAATCTTCACCAAAAGCGGGTCGAAGATAAAACATTGCGTATCACTAGAAAGCAAACCTTACTGCTACCTCCTTCCTTTACTTCACCATACTCTTCCTTCACTATTTCTCTGAACAGGTGCAATCCTGTTGGCCACGTAATCATCGTCATATCTAGTTGGATGCAGCGAGGATCCTCTCAACCTCACCTTCGATCATTTAAAACATACGTATTGACCGGGGTGGTGTTGGGGGGGTGTTGGGGGTGCGGGGTGTTGGGGGTGCATGGGGCCGGTGGGGATGCAGGATGCAAATAGCCCCAACTATGACCGGGGCCTGAGGCGGTATTTATACCGGCTGTGCTCATGGTAAACACATCGAGACGTGATCAATCGTTTTATCGCGTTTTCGCTGAGATGTTTTCACTTGTTCAGAAATTTCTGACATGCCAGCACCGGCGGTAATTTCACCCTTTGCGCTGAGTGATATCCAGCCTCTCAACAACTGATATGCATTAACATGTTAGTGCTGGCGGTATTTTCACTCTTTGCGCTGACTGATATCCGACCGCTCAGCAAATTCACCCTTTGCGCGTATAAGCTTTGATGACGGCGCTAAAGGTGGATTTGATGCCTAGTGATAACAGAGCGTGATAAAGGCCGCTTCCCCCGAAGCATCAGGCCCCGGTCAGACTTCGTCGAAAAACCACAAGCACGCTCATGCCGATCATTTTTTCCGCAGGGCTACCGTAACCCTCCTTTAAAATTTTTCCAAGTGTCAGCATGGTTATGAGCACATCTTAATAGCCAACAAACATGTTTGCACAATTTCAACCTCCTCAGCCACTCCCCAGTGGCTTCTCGAGGAGAGCGGTGTGTGAATGAATGCATACCGCTCCTCCGCTCTTTTATACCCCGCATGTTATGAGCGTGTGTTTACATTCGTTATCGTTTTGTTCAAGAATGGTTACGGTAGCCCTGCGGAAAAAGTGATCGGCATATGCGTGCTTTTCGAAAAACCTGCTGAGTCCGACTGAGTCCGAATGAATCCGGGGTGGAAAAACCTGCTGAGTTCCACTGAGTCCGGTTGCCCCCAGCGCCAACCAGTTCCTCTGCGAAACACGCAATTGGTAGTGACGATTATCACTTCAGCTGTGAATCGGAACGTGTTTAGTGGCTGATTTTTCTTGTTTTCAACATGTCTGAATCTGATTTCCGTATCAGCAGCAGGTGGGGCAGAGCGCAGACGACGAGAGTCGAGATGCGGCGGGACTAGGCAGGTCGCAGTCGGCCAAAAAAAAATGCACCCAAATCACGTGAGAAACACCTATATCGACCGGGTGGGGTGAGGATGGTTTCGGTGGGACTCAGTGGGACTCAGTCGGTGCATTGGCCCCGCGCTTGTACGCATGAAAACCATCAGTATCGACCGGGGGGATTGCGGTGGGCATCAGACGGTCGCAGTCGGACTCAGTGGGTTGATTTTTTTGCACCCGTCTTCCACGAATTCGATGCGTATCGACCCGGTGGGACTCGGTAGATCCACCGACTATGACGGGGGCCTCAAGTCTCGAATTGGCAGATAAGCCGCGATGCAGCTATTATCACGCTATCTTGAGCGCAGAGCGATTGTCTCTTTATTTTTATCATAGTGTTTTTTCGAAAACAACCGCTCAGCTTTCATGATGAAGCTATCATAGCAGCGCCGCGGTTCCACCCATCCGGAAATGGACGAGATATTATTCGAGAAGAGAACTCTCTGAGCTTGAGCCATAATAGTTTCCGAGTTTTCGCAACGAGCGTTATTCTGTTCCATTATGATAGATGACTGATTCAATACTCCGCTCTCTCAAAAACTTTTCGGAAGCCCATCGTCTGTTGATGACCACTGAACTTCTCTAAGAAGTGCAATGACTGATATGTACTGCGATATCGACCAGCCAGACCATAATTCAAAACTAGTGCAAGCTTCAAAACATAAAGCAATGGCGGTTGAAAATAAGATAAGCTGTGGAAAGGTCAACTGATTTGAACTACGCACGTTATCAAAACAGCCTCTTTGGACTTTTTTGGCTAAAAGTTGACTATTGAATTGTCGTGGTTGCTCGGAGAACTTCACGGATGATCCGCGGCTGACGAGTGAATGATTCCTTACCGGATCGGTAATGAAGAGCCAGGGGCCGCTTGTTCGGCTGGCGAGCCAAATAGTCGGGGTAGGTGAGCTCTTGCTTATCATGAGTTCGTCTCGCCGTAATACGTCGAGGAACTCTTGTACTCAGGTACTCAGAACGACGACCGGCGAACCTTTCCCAGCTGGCCCGCGGTCTCCGTCCTCCGGCCGCCCGCTTTTGATTCGCCGGCCAGCCGTATGTTGACGGCCTCGCCGACCTTTACCAGATGGCCCGCGATCACTATTTGTATTATTGCTTACCTCAGGCCATTGGTATACCTCCCTGTCGCTGCAGCGACAGGTTTCGACAACTATCACTCATCGTGTCGGGACCAGCACCGGCGCTATGGCAGGGTCGGCCGCGGGATCAGTTTGCGTGCGCCCGTCGCTGGAACAGGTCGCTGAGGGGTGTTATAGTTTTCATTGACGTAACCCTGGTACACTCCGTCGCCGCAGCGACGGCCCGTCGCTGTGCTGCGCACAGCGACGGGTTGTCGCTGACTCCCCCGAACTCCACATATTCATCTATTTCATGCTGTTTTATGTAATTTTGGAATATCATGGACAGCATAGTGACATCAAAATACATTATAGTTTTGTACGTTTCGATTTAGTTATTTACCTGCAGTTTTTTCAATTAGGTATTTATGTGCTGTCATTATTCCATTCAATTACTTATGAATCGTTCTTTTTTATTTATACATTTGTCTGGGCTGTCGAATGTATAGATTATATTACAAGCCTACGTATTTTGCCTCTTCTTTGAAACTAGATTTTCCGCTTCCCCAACTACCAACTAAAAACAGGGATGTTTAAAACGACTATAATGATGATCGTATTGTGACAGAATGTGAAAACAATTGGAAATGTCGCGAAATCCCACATAAACTGTGATGGCATGACCATAATCGATTTTTTTGTTTGCTGTGCAGATGCGCGTGTGCGGAAATGTCAGTCCGCAAAAGCGCGCGGAATTCAATGCGGCGACGAAGACTCCGTCGCCGTGTCCGTCGCCGGCGACCGGCTGTCGCTGAAGTATACCAATGGCCTCAAGCATGTCACCCCGGCCCCACGGCGGAGAAACGCCCCGCCTCGGTCCGCCGCAGTCTGCGGTGAGGAACCACCTCCCCCGCCGATCGCGCGAAAAACCGCCGCCCTCCCTCAGCCGTGGGGATACCCCTATCCCCTCAGCAGTCAAAAATATGCTGGCCTCCGGAGAGTGATTCGAAGTCACCTTCCAGGGCTTTCAGTAGAATGCCGATTGAGGACTCTAGTGAGATGAGGCTCCTTTTATACCGGCTGAGCAAGTGATAATCACGTTACGACGAGATCAGTCGTGATCATTATCAATTGTCTTTCCAACCGGCCGAATTGAAGATGGCCAGGCGTGTTTTGCGGTTCGCGGGCGAGCCAATGTCCGCGCTGCGTGTGCGTCGCATGCAGCATGGTTCGCCGCTGGCCGGCACCCTCGAAATTTGGGGCGTCGGCCGTCGTTTTCGGCATACGGGGTCTGCAGAGTTGCAGAGACCGGCGAACGGTCGCCGAGCGTCAGCCTTGACGCGGCGACAAAAATGTTTCGAAAAATTATCGTGGCGGCGTCGGTTGCCGCTCGCTGGCAGTGATGTAGGGCCGTCGCGGCGTCAATCCACTCTGCGGTGCCCCCTCGTCGCCCTTCACGCCGCGTCGGTCGCCATCGTCGCCGATTGTAATCGATATTACATCACAGAGTGCTGTTCGTCGCTGCTAGCAACGCCGCGAACTCAACTCTGCGGACCCCTATAGAGGTTCGCCGGCCGTCGCCCTGGGTACCTGAGTAGCGCTCTTCACTGGCGAAGCGGTTAGCGTCGCGTGCTCCTGCATTTTTTGTTCCCTACAAAAGTAAACTCCAAATACCGTGCGGTGCCGTTTGCCACAAGGGCATGAGATGATGATATCAGTTGCATTGCTATATGAGACCGACCGACTCAAACTCTCAAATGAAAATTGCAGAGTATTTTATGGCTTTGTGGCAATCGGTACCGCACGGTATTTTTCGTCTAGTCCCTACAAAACCTTCATGGGCTCTTCTTCTGGTTTTCGCCTACTTTCCAGAACAAGCACGCCCATGCCGATCATTTTTTCCGCAGGGCTACCATAACCATTCTTGAACAAAACATGATAACGAACGATAACTCACGCTCATAACATGCGGGGTATATAAGGGCAGAGGAGCGGTGTGCATTCATTCACACACCGCTCTCTTCGCGAAGCCACTGGGACGTGGTTGAGGAAATCGAAATTGTGCAAACATGATTGTTGGCTATAACGATGTGCTCACATCCGAGCTGACACATGTAAAATTTTCAAAGGAGGGTTACGGTAGCCCTGCGGAAAAAATGATTGGCATGAGCGTGCTTGTTTTCCCAGAACCGTCACCCTCCCCCTCGAAGATTCAAAGGCCAAGGACACCCAGAAACTTAGAAAGAAAATTTATAAGATTTTTGGTGATTGTTTATGGTGTCTCAATGGGGGTTTTCTTGCCCACGGGCGGGTTCATCAACGACAAAACCATGGTTTAAGTGACCTCAGTGGCGAGAGAGTCGCATAGATCATTGAAGAGTGCAGAGAGTTTGAGATGAATTATGCCCTAAAACAGCTGTTCTATCGTTTATGAATCCGGCCCCAGAAATGCTCCATCCAGCACTTGGACAAGTTGTTTTACAGACTAATCGCCTACTTCTGAAAGTTGGAGACTTTCTTGTGCGACAAGCTGTCAGGGCAGAAAACAAGTCCAACGTTGCGGTAAGTTTCCATCGGGTGCACCATAGGTTTTTCAAGCCCATATATTGGGTTGATCTCTTTGAGAGAAGGCTCTTTTTTCAGGAACAATTTATTATCTCTGTTCGAGTGCTGCCTACAGCCACAACAGAAAAGGTTTATTCCATTATGGAGGCTTCAGAGTTGAAAAAGCGGCGTCTTTCGAGCTCCGAGTACTGATGAAGGCTGCATTGACTGCGTACGCGTGGACACTTGGGTTAAAGGCAGTGTTCACGATAAGATGAATAGGCGTGCTGGCTGTTCTTTATCTCCAAGATCTGATTATGATAGAGGATACTGTAGCTTGTTCTAGCCAATGGAAAAGCTTAAGAATTACTTATCATCTTTCATAATCAGAAACAATGAACAGCCAGCACGCCCTTTCATTCCATCGTGAACACTGCCTTTAACTGCCGCAAGCACAAGCGTGACGCGCCACGCGCGGCAATGTTGGAGAATAAGGGATGCTACGCAGTGGTGGAGGATGTCGACGTGTCGAGCGAGAGCGGAGTCGGAAGACCTCGCCTGTGACCGAACTCACCGGTTGAGGAAATGTTCCCGACAAATTTCTGTCGCCACTCTTTGGCGGCGTCACCGTGAGGGTCGCAGCTATCGCGACGGTGAAAACATTTCGCGAGGTTACCTCGTCGCTGCTCTCGCTCGATGCGTCGCTGTAATCGCCCACTGCGTGGCGCCCCTCACTCTCAAAAAGAGGCCTGTCGCGGCAGAACTCTCCGCGGCGCAACTCTGCGGGCCCCTCATGTGGCATCCGCAGTCTGAAAAGCACGCTCATGCCGATCATTTTTTAAGCAGGGCTGCCGTAACCATTCTTGAAAAAAACATGATAACGAATGTAAACACACGCTCATAAGGCCCCGGTCATAGTTGGTGCTATTTGCATCTGTATCCCCGCACCCCCAACACCCCCGCACCCCCAACACCACCCCGGTCGATACGTATGTTTAAAATGAGCGGATGAGGTTGAGAAAATCACTCGGTGTATCCAACTAGATATGGCGATGATTACGTGGCCAACAGGATTGCACCTGTTCAGAGAAATAGTGAAGGAGAGTGTGGTGAAGTAAAGGAGGTAGTAGTAAGGTTAGCTTTCTAGTGATACGCAATGTTTTATCTTCGACCCGCCCACCCGGTGATTTTCTCATCCACGTATTGCATGGATATCGACCGCGTCGGATACATTGAGTGATTTTCTCAACCACACTCCATCATTTTAAACATACGTATCGACCGGGGGGTGCGGGGGATACACCGAGTGATTTTTCAGCTTCACCTCACCATGTTGTTCATACGTATCGACCGGGTGGGTGTTGGGGTGTGTTGGGGGTGCGGGGGATACACCGAGTGATTTATGCATCCCATTTCCAATGCATTCTGTGTGTATCGACCGTGCTGGAGGCGTCGGCTCATCCAACTATGACCGGGGCCTAACATGCGGGGTATAAAAGAGTGGAGGAGCGGTATGCATTCATTCACACACCGCTCTCCTCGAGAAGCCACTGGAGAGTGGCTGGGGAGGTCGAAATTGTGCAAACATGTTTGTTGGCTAGTAGGATGTGCTCATAACCAAGCTGACACGTGGAAAATTTTTAAAGGAGGGTTACGGTAGCCCTGCGGAAAAAATGATCGGCATGAGCGTGCTTGTCGCAGTCTGACGCTCGGCGTCATGTCGCCGCCGAACTCGACTCTGTAGACCACCTAATATTAAGTAGTGTAGGACTCTAATACTTTCATTGTTCCAGCAGAAAACTGGTGGTGTCGTATTAACAACAAAGACTGATGAAGAAATGGCGGTGTGTATTTTACAGTTTATACTTCAATAGCCAAAAAAAGTCTGTTGTCAAGTTCTAGTAAATTGTGTGATTCGAGGCTTATTCACCGGTCTGTGAAAGGGCGTTTCATTCAGGCAGAGAAAAAGAGACAAGAACAAGAGATGAGACATGTATACATAAAGTACAGTAGAAGAGCAAAGTTATATTATGTGCGATTATATGGATTTAAATTAGTATCAGGTGAGCTACCATCTGTTTAATTCTATCCATCAGCACAGTGAAAGTGGGTAGCATAACAGTGGGATTGCTCTGAGCCTGGTGAACGACTTCGTCTAATCTCAGTGTTATACGATGAGCTGTTGGAGCTCAGATCGGGTCTTCTCGGAGAAGCAGTCTTCTACAAGTCGGTAGAGATGGAAGCTCGTCAGGTCCTGCAGGAGGCTGTGACGGCAGAGGAGTCAGTGGGAGAAGTTGGTGGAATATGCGGAGCTTGTGGGCTGCTGTGTCTCTAACGAGAGAACTATTTTAAGTCGGCCTGGCCATTCCGTACACAATGTTTTTTTTTCTAGAACCATTTTGCACATTGAGCTCGAATACGCTCTTCGCAGCTTCCCGAAACCGCTGCGAAAAAGATGTAGACGTTCTTCAAAGCCTCGCGGCAAAGTAAGGGTACCAGGGCCAGTAGCAATCCCCGATTGCGGTAACTTTAAATAGGCAGCCAACCTGAGGTTGGTGACGCCTAGATGCCTCCTATGGTTGACACCCTGGAACGAGATTTATCTCGAAGGGTGGTGTTGAATGCAAAACTGTCAATCGTAGGAGTGTTTGAACCAACACAGCACGAACCTAGGCGACGGATGCCCATTACAGCGCCTTAGACCACTAGGCCACACGTACACATATGAGTTGACGTTTCATGTTTTTCTACATACACTCCCTCCACAGTTCTTCGTATCCATTGCAACTTTGATCGAGGTAGTGGTCGTTGATATGGGTTTCGAGAACGTGCCCATGTGTATCTTTCAGGTATAACAATTCTTCAAAATTGAATGATGGGATTCTAGAGTCTTCCACGAAATCCTCGAACCGACAGAATTTTAGGTTTAGAAAGCGATTTTGAGATTATTTTGTTAGATGGCCATTTATCACCGATATCACGACACGCAATACTTTGAAATTTCATTTTGGAAAACACAAGGTTGCAATTTCATTGGAACCTTGTGTTTTTCTTCGCAAGGTTAACCAAAGAGTTCAGAGGATTTTTTTTTAAATTATGGACTAATTTTTCCTCAGTCTGTTTCATGCTTCCCAGTTCACATAGAAAGTAGTGATATTGTTCCTGGAGAAGTAAAAGACAATAGCCGCACTCAGATGAACAATTATACAGAGTTTAGTAACTAGAACACGCGGATCACGTAAAATTTATGCTTTTTCTCGAGAACGAAACAATTTCGCAGCCATCACTTTTAGATGGCTATCTTAACGAATCGGTTTCTACCTGCAGTGAGCGACTATTTAAAAAAATCAAAAATTGGTCGAATATGGTCGAAACAACTCCTAGGAAATTCAAATTTAGCTCAGAATAGTAGTAAAGCATGTGAAATCTATAAAGGAGGCTCCTTCATGACAGCTGCGCTCAATTCGAAGTGAACCTCTCACCAATCTTTGCCAGGAATCTTCGAATCATCAATTGAACCTTCGAACGTTTCGCCTGTCCTTCCTTTCAGCTGGCAGCGGAGCTGGATGGCTGCCAGCCGGCAGGTGCAATAATTCCTTGGCCTCCTAAACAGCGAGAATGGCCGCCCTGCTGTGATGGGGTGATAAGTGGACAGCGGAGTGGTCGGTTCGCAAGCGCTCCACTGCCTTCTCTCGGGGCGCACTTTACACAAAAAGTCACCACCATTGGACGTGCACGACCCCACGTCCGCGGTATCGACCAAAATTCTCTTCGCATCGCGCACTATTTCTCTTTCCTTTGCGGCGGTGAGCGAAGTTACCACCCCTTTCTTGCAGTCAGCCACCTCGCAAAAGAACGCTTACTACTGCCAGGTGGCTACTGGCCCAGGGAATTTTTGGGGTGTTTTGAAAAAAATTCGGATTTATTGGTCGATACGCATCTAACAGATTGCTCACTCAGATCGAATGACCCTTCTCCCCTCGATGTAGCCAGACTAAGCCCATTTGATCCAGTGGATGGCTCAGGATCACTAGGGACGGGAGGGGACAGCTAAGTCCGGCTTTCGGGGCCTTGAGACTGAAATGGGGACATCACAGGACGAGAATGCCTTTATGGACTTTCAAAATTTCCATTCCGAAATGAGATTTAAAATGTAGCCATTAAAGGATTAATCGAATATCATAAACGGCACAAGATCCCTATTGACGAGGAGAAGACTATTATCAGAAAGGCTATCAGGAAAGCTGACTGGCAGTTGAATCATGAGCAAATTATCAAGTAAATCAACTTCGAGTCAACCTATTTTCCATTATTTATATGATTTATATTCATTTTCAGGACCAAGAGGCTAGGATCGGGTGCGTTCGGAGACGTCTATAAAGGGATTTTGAGAAGTGGACTAATCGATAAAAAAGAAGTCGCAATCAAAACCATCACTGGCTCAATATCGGCGGAAGAGAATGAGAAGCTATTCCAGGTTCTGAGTTTGAGACAAAATAGGAGAACTTTTGCAGCGGGCCATGCGTATATGCGTAGTCTGAGAGTTTTGGCCGAGATTTAGCAGAGAGATAGCCGAGAAATATCCTTCCAGGCTCCGCAACGGCTCCTGGTGGGCTATTTTTCGGCTATTTCGCGGCTATTCTTCGACTTTCAAGAGGCGGACAAAACATAGGTGAGAAACAACCGAGAATTAACGATAAGCTTTCAAAGGTGACAAAGACGCAGCCGTCGCCGGCTCGCCGAGCTGCCATTTTAGAACTTTTTACTCAAGTTGAAAACTAAGAATTAGACAAGTAATGAATGGCTTACGTTACTTATTTAGAGTTGTTCGTGAATTCTCCTCCATTTGAATGTAGTTTTATACTTATTCGTTCTTGGGATATATTGTTGACTACTTGTCCGTCACCCCTTTGTTCACACATTAGATGACCATGAAATAAACCAACGCAAGCAATTAATGTTTGACTAATATAAGTGATTTTATAGTTGTACGTACCTAGATAAGTTGTTCTAAAGTTGTTGGATGCATTTTAATTAGTTTTCAACTTGAGGGAAAAGTTCTGAGGTCCACGGCCGCCAGCGGTTGGGCGGAGCCTCCAGACGCTTAGCTCGGTCCAAGTACCTCAAACTTGGGTAATGTAACCGACGGAGGCGTTGACATCTGAATCATGCCACTGGAACGCGTCGTATACTTATGTGGAGAGCATTATTTCTCGGCTACTTTGCGGCGAGAATTATTCGGAGGCTATTCCGCGGTGAGCATTATCTAGCGCTATTTCTCGGCTTTTTCGCGGCTATTTCGCGGCGAGCGCGTTTCGGCTGTCAGTTCGCGGCTATTACGCGGCAAGGAGATATTTAGCGACTATTTCGCGGCTATTTCTCAGCAAAAGCTCTCAGAGTATCATGTACACTAGGGGCAGATCGATTATTGATCGACCGCTTTGTGCACGTGAAACGATCGATTAATCATTGAACGCAGAATGTGCTTCGTCTGATTGATTATTTATCATAAATAGGGTAAATTTGTTCCGAACTGAGAAAGAAGCCTTTTCTATGTATTCGAAGTGGTCCGCGAGTGGAATTCAATCTACTGAATATGGGTTGACCCCTCCATTTTCATGAACTGGGCCTACTATCCCACTTTACCTAATCGATTATTGATTGAGCGCAGTGCGCGTTTGAGCCAATCGATTATTGTTTGACCAAAGTTTGAATTTGGCCAACACTTGTGCATCAGAGTAGGGAATCAGTGACTGATTTGAAAATTCGTATTATTTTCGAAACCGAGTGATTTTAAGGAGGCTATGCTGATGAAGACGTTGGTTCATCCGAATGTTGTCCTCCTGATTGGTGTAGCATCCAATGAGGAACCTGTAATGATCATCATGGAGCTGGCTCCTGGTAGTGGCCAAATTAGATTCAAAAGAATCCTGGAGTGTAAAATAAATAACAAAATCAATAACTGATGTAGGCGGAGCAGTTCTGGATGCTGTTCAAGCAAAGCCGGGTCCTTCAACCTTTGTCCGAATCAAGTACTGTCACGGAGCGGCCTTGGGACTGACGTACCTTGCCGGAAAAGGGGTTTGTTATAATTTTCAACTATTAAATTCTTGTCCCTCGATTCTGCCGCGATTCCTCCGCGATTACTAATTTCGAAGTAGATTTTCCTCTGGATACGCAGTTCAATTATTCCGATAATGCGTAGTTAGTTTACTGCTATATCTATGTCGCGACACAGGGATTCGTAAATCGCCTAGGTTCTTCCTCGAATCTGCCTCGACTCTGCCTATATACTTGCTGAAATTTACAAAAATCTGCCATCTCTGTTATCTAATTATTTTTCATCCTCTTCCACTATTTTCTACTCCGAAAAAAAAATCGATTTCGACTCCCTCCAAATTTTTCTATAAAAGATCTTTTTTTTTTGGGTGTGGCCGCGCAGAGGCAAAAAGTGTCTCCGATCACTATGCGAAAGAGACTTAAAATTTTTCTAAAATCTGTTCAATTTCTGGTTTCAGAACATGACCAGAGCCAAATTTCAGATCATTCATCGTGATATCGCCGCGAGGAATACTTTGATTGGTAAAAATAATGTAACGAAAATTTCCGATTTCGGTTTGAGTGTGATAGGCGCTCAGAAAAAAGAGAAAACACTCAAAAAGGTGAATTCTATAGATCTTCTCCCGGATTTTGAAGGAATAAATTTAATAAATTTAGGTGCCGGTTCGCTACTTGGCACCGGAAACACTGCAGACTCGAACATACTCAACCAGAACAGATGTGTGGACGTTTGGGATTTATATGTGGGAGGTAAATAATGAGTTTGTACACACGAATTCATTAGAATAGTCTGTCCAAAGGCGGAGTTGCCCCGGTGGCCCTGCTACCAGGCGTCGTGTATACTTCCGCCGCAGAGCGGCGAGTTGCATTCCTGTAAGGGGTCGTTTACACTTCCGCCGCGGCGCCGCTCGGCGGCGGAAGTATAAACAACCCTTAATATCAGTCGCGCCGGGTCTCGTGATCACGCTTGCAGAAATGCATCGTGCCGCGCCGCTCAGAGGCGGAGGTATAAATGATGCCTGGTATTGCACTGCGTAGCGCCACTCGGCTGCGGAAACTCGTGAACGACACCCACTATGGATCGTGCCGTGCCGCGTGATCAATATTATATAATCTCACTGCACAGCTTCGCCTTACATCAGATGCATCAGGCGTCGTTTATACTCCCGCCGCCGAGCGGCGCAGCGAAGTGCACTTCTGTTCTGTATCGATCACGCGTCGTGACACGATGGATATTATGGGATCGCACTCGGCCGCGCTGCTCGACGGCGGGAGTATAAACGGCGCGCAAATGACAGCGTTCCTAGGGCGTTTTGTACGTGACGCTCCACATTGAGCTGTTTTTAAGCGTTATAGTCTTATCGACTTTAGACCAAAATTTTTTACTGATTGCTGCGCAGGTATGAATCAAAGTGTGCGGCGCTTTGGTTGAACATCGGTATTGGCTTTTGGCGTCACTTGTAGTCCCATCACCGTCTGCCGCAGCGAATAAGCATCATATAAGGCGTCTTTTATAGTTTCGCAACTATGCGACGCAGTCCAGTGGGTATGACCGTATTTTATGGTTCCACCGCGGGCCGTCGCGGCGAAGTCTCATCTTACAAGACGCTATTTATAGCTGCGCCACGGTCCCATGGCCCAACGTGAAGCTATAGCATTGCCTCGCGAGTCGCGACGCTGCGCCGTGCCTATAGTCGTGGCGCCAAGCCGGCATGTTTGCCTAAAAAAGGCCCGCGGCTTTACTTGTTGAGTCTACCGCTGATACACTGTACAGTCGCGTTCAAAATTCTTGTCCAATCCTAGTCTCCCGCCTACAGGTTGCAACCCTTGGCATGTTGGGCTAGAATTTAGCTGCGACGCGCTCGATCACCGCGGCTGACCACGAACCGGCAGCTCTGACCGCGCTGATGGCTGGAGACTGTTGAGCGCGTCGCGTTTTCGCCGGCAGCTGAGGCCTTCGGCGGACTGGACTGGTATTTCCAACGCAACTGTACGTGCAAGCCATGTTATTCCGGCAGGCGCACAATTCCGGACGCAAACTGCGGCCTCTCCTGGAGACACCTAACCTCATAAAATGATTTGGTACTGTTCAGGTATTCCACGACGGTATGACACCCTATGACCAGTTTCCCAATACAGCCGCCATCAGAAAGTTTGTACTCGCTGGCAACAGACTCCACAACTCGTCGGATCGATACCCAGAATACTTGTGGATCCTTACTCAGGCAAGCGGGTCGAATATTTTGGGTGACAAGCTCGCTAGCGTCTGAGGGTGACTGCCTAACTGTGGAGTGCGCAAGCGGTCGCGTCGCGGCGCATCTAGTTCTTCTTTCTAGGAAAGGACAAGATGTGTTGAGAGGACGCACACACCATCTCTAGAGAACTAGCCGCGACGCGACCACTCGCGCTGTCCGCTGTTAGGTCTTACACGATTATATCAGTGCTGCTGGTTGCATACGCGATTGTCTGCGCTTGTGGATGTACAATTCGTTCCGAAAATAATTCTTTCGTAAAATTCGAACATTTTTACATGGAACAAAACCCGAAAATTAATTTTCTGAAGATGTGCTGGAAGCAACGCGGCGAAGAGCGGCCGACTTTTCAAGAGATTGTAAATGGCATCGAAGCCCACATCGAAGACTACTCGGAAGGCGAAAAACCCTTTTGGAAGTTCTGGTAGACCGCTGAATACTGCTAAAGACGTGGAATATAGAATAGTCATAGCGAACAATTATTATCATACGAAGTATACTTTGTAATAAAATTGTATTTTTCTGTGTTTGAAGTGTTTCCGAGTCATGAAATCCTTCAGATTTTTTAGGCCGCTGCTAGGCGTCGTTTATACAACACGCGGGCGAGCGGCGCCGCATAGTGCATTTCTGATCGCGTGGCGCGGCATGATCGATATTATAGGATTGCACTTTGCCGAGCCGCTTGGCCGCGGAAGTATAAATGACCCCTTAGGGAATCTTTTGAGTTCCATCGCCGATCGCTACGGTAGCATGCTTGCAATGGGAGTCGACGTGCGATGCGATAGCGATCAATTTTCATGATTATGGTGCTATGCGTACGGCGTTCGACCTCAAAAACATCTTATTGTTGGGCGTCGTTTATACTCCAGCCGCCGAGCGGAGCGACAGCGTGTATTTCCGTAACATTGATCACGCGGTGCGGCATAATCGGTGCTACAGTAGTGCACTTCGCCGACAAGTATAAGTTGAAGTATAAACAACGCCTAAGGCCCTAGTTATACACCAGCGTTTCGCCGCCGCTGGCTTCCGCGGCATGCCTACTATTGGTCATTTTCAAAATCTGACCAATCGCAGACGTCCCTCAAAAACCAGCGGCACCGAATCGCCCATGTATAACTAGGGACTAATTTCATCGCGCCGTTGAGCGGTGCGTGTAGAAATCGACTGAGATCACCTCTCACGTCGATTCGCACTCGAAGTAAGCTGTCAACTCGCACAGCGATGAAAGAATAAAAGCGTCACTGAAAAATTAGCATGCGTTCGAATGGCTGCTCAAATTCGTTTGTTCGCAAATTTCGTGCGGCCTCATCCCAGTTTCTTTATTCTTTTCAGAATGGTTCTTCAATGGTGACTATCCTGGACGAGGGGGGGGGGCACGCAAGATTTTTTCATATTAATGAAATGAGCCACCGATCTATGAGCTCTCAATCGAAGGATTTCTATAGAATTTCAATCACAACATTGATTGATAGGGCTTAATCCTCGCAGACGCCTCGGTCATCGGGACTCACGCGTAAATTAAAATGCGTATGGTGTAGGCGCACATAACACACGCCACTTCACGCGCAACTCGATAAAATATTCCCAACTCGCCATTTCTCGGATCTGGCACGAATTAGGATCTAAATAAGTTTTGCAGCCAATTTTGCAGCTGAAACTCGTTTTAATTACGAAGAGATGCCATCTTGTGCGTACCCTCGAGTAATACGGCTGAATTGACTAACTTTGTGATGTGATACTAATTTCACTAGTCATGTCAATTCTTTATATTTATACAAATTTATAATATTAGCGATGACAAACTTGGAAAAGATAGCCTTTAACGTCTACAAAGCTGAGAATTTCATATGATCGGGTGAATAATAGCCTTGTGATATAAGAACGATTTATATACTTCCGTTCGCATTACAGAGGGTTGAGAGCATATGTAGATTACATTACTTTCGATCAAGATGGACAGAAGCATCAAGAGAGACGTATTCTCCTTCTAAAACTATTGATGCTACCAACGATTCATTCATTAGTAACACCATGAGAGACCAGTGGTGGACGTTTTAATAATGGCTCTGTCACTTATTCCTCCCTGCAGTAACCGACATAACTTACTAGGCATCGCCCTCTTACTACGCATTTTTACGCTGGTATCGAATGTTCGAAAAGCCAATCAGCGGTGAAAAAGGTGATGGTAAAAAGTTCTGTTCCCAATGAAAAACGAAGACTCAAGGATCAAGGGACAAATGCATTATACCCGGCATGGCAAAGAAAATCTTCAAGCCAAAATGAAGTGATTGAAACTGTGGCTGAGAAAGCAAGAGAAAACTACCCTGTAGAATGGAAATGAGATTACCGGTGAAAATCGAAAATATGAGGGTTTGGTGAACGGGTGGTGACGGAGTTAGCTAAGGGAAGTGTTTATGACGGTAAACGAATCCGCAAAAGCGACTTGTATTGTTAGTATCTCTTTGGTTTCCTTAGTAAAGCTGTGCAGTATCCCACCCCGAGGTGCAGGTGTCAAGAAGATGCAAGCTTGAAACGGTGGTTTTTTTGTGTTTTGCATACCTTCCAAGGCGCGCATTGGTCTTTGGAGAATCCGGGAACGGACGTCATAATTGTGTTCAGCGCTCAAAACTACACCCCCTGAGCGAAGTTTGGGTGACGGCACATTTTCCAAACTTCGTACAGACTGGTAGGGTTTTGGACTTGTACGGATTTTCGGTTGGGTGTCTATTTACACCAATTACAGAGCTCTGAAAACATTTCGGAAAAAATGTTCAAATTTGACTCGAAATCCTCCCAAGAGGGTTAATCGGGGCGGTGATCACGAATATTGGGCCTATCTGCTGACTTCACAAAGCTCTCGGCTAAGATCGTTCAAAGTGTTCAATCAAGGGAAATCTGAGTGGGAAACGCGACTTCTGACGATTTCTGGAACGCTACGATAGAAATGGCTCATAATATTTCTCTTAGGGTTATTCGGAGTGCTTGACACGAATCTGGAGTCCATCTATCGATTCATGAAAGATTACGCTAGATTACGGCGAGCATACGGTAGTTTGGTCAAAATCTCAGACTTGACTCGAAATCAGTATACGTATAGGTATATATAGTGGGTTATTCAGGGTGGCGAGTACGAATTTAACGTTCGTTTGTCGATTTTTGAAAAACAGGTAGGTTTTGCACCCTAAATGATTTGGTACCTACCGTAACCTACAGTAAACCTCAGAATTCTGACAAACAGACACCAGATTCGTGTTCACCACCCTAAATTACCCATACAATCAAGTTTTGAGCAATATCCAAGAATTTTTTTTACGCCCGAAAAAATGGCTGATGGGGGCGACCTAGTCTTTCGCGAAGCTTGAAAAACGCTCATAACTTCTTGGAATCGGGGCGGAATACTTTTTCTATTGAAGCGCTAAAGATACTGGTTCTTATTTATATCTCTTGCTGAAAGGGGGTTAAGCGCCCACTTTCGTGCCGCTGACCTATCACAGGAGATTTAGATCTTTTGCTGGGAGGAGACTATCCGCCAATTTTCTCGCAGTCGGCCTATCACGCCAGTGAGAAAACGGGCGGATAGTCTCCTCCCAGTAAAAGATCTAAATCAGTACCGAGATACTATCAAGACTAGTCGCGTTCGCAGATGCGTTCACCACTAAAAACATTTCGAAAAGCGCTTCCGTTCTTTGTTGGAGTATGGGACCTGTGTTCATGCGCAGCATAAGCGGAGCTGAGTAAGAAAAGCTTGAGTAAGAAATTCCAATCTCCCATGTATTCTGGTTTCGAAACTGTTGTCAGTCGGTGCCTTCAACAGGAATCAATCGTGTCACGTTGTGTTTTTATAAGCGTTATTTTTTTATTTGTTTTGGAAACATTTTTTTTGAATTCATCGTGTTTATTTTTCTTTGTGATTTTGTGTCTTTGACCGTTTTTTCTTGTCTCATGTGCCTAAGCACGTGTAATGAATTTGAATTCGAAAATCAACGGTTCTGCAGGGAAATCAGCGAATTTGCGCGTAAAGGCGCGCGTTTTGTGTGCGTCTACACCACACGCATTTTATTTTACGCGTGAGTCCCGATGACCGAGGCGTCTGCGAGGATTAAGCCGATTGATAGCAGCAACAATCACCTTTTATCGGGATTTTTGTTCATTTCTATTTAAAAGAGCCTCGAGTGCCCCCCCCCCTCTAGGAGAGAGCCCTTTATTGTGCTCATTTCAGAATTTTCGGGAAGTTCATACTCGAGCAAACCCAAAAATGCAGAAATTTCGAGTGGGCTATATTCGAAAAACTGGTCCATTAAGGGGTTTCGAAAGTATTTAAAACTTTTCAAACATTCGAAACGTGATAAAAGTTAGATATTCGACTTATATACCTATTAGCTTCAGCTCCATCAGTCTATGTTTAGCATTTGTCGTTTTTTCAGCTCGAAATTTATGAATTTTCCTTGCAAGAACCGCTGGTTCGATTAGAGCGCGGAATCCACCTATTGAAGGGCTCACCTCAGCACGCACGTTCGGGTCCCGAAACCACTGCGCTCACCGTTTGCCGCCCGAGCCGAACGACTGTTTCTTCCTCATCCCAAAACTTTCTTATTTTCCTAAATGTGTGTGGCCCTTTTTCTTTTTGTTTATGTTGCATTCTTCTGGTTTTTAATTGAACTTTTTTACTCTAGGGGTTAACATGTCTTGAGAGGGTATTAATCTTTTGTTTGCGAAATAAGAGCCAATTCGTCGATTTCGGGATGTAAACTAAAAACAGAGGATAGAGAGTGCTATACTTCTGAAAATTATATTTGAGGATCAAGTCGCGTGGAGTAGGTAATTTAAATGCAGCGGCGGTGCAAAACTAGTTGCGGGGGGGGGCACCCAAGATTCACTCATAGAAATGTAAAGATTCATCCATGAAAATTTCTTTCGTTATAAGATATGTTCAACGTTATCACTCGTAATTTCCTAAAAATTCCATGAAACTTGATCAGTTTCTGAAAACAGATTCATTTATTTCTCACTTGAATTCTGAGCACCCAACTAGTTTTGCACCGCAGCGGCTTTATTTTTGCTATTTTTTCTTCTGGCCGACAGAGTTTTTGGAAGTCGAGTTTTTTTTTGTAATTCGAAAATAAACGCTTGTCGAGGTTACTCTGGAATTAAAGCCATTGATGGTAGGACTTCGGCGTATTTTGGCTACCGTAATCCGGGAATCGCTTCAGGACCCAAAGCCCGATTTCTCTTGACATCGGAACCGCTTCGCAGCTTCATTCAGTTCAATCACGATCGTTTCCGGTACAATTTCGCTCTGGAGCGTACTAGGTCATCAATGACTAGACGAAAAATACCGTGCGGTACAAATTGCCACGATAGCCGTAAAATATAGTGTATGGTGCAATTACACAACTCACACCGGGGATCACGCCTGTAATTCCAGTGCAACCGCATTCTCAATAAATAATCACATAGGAACGGTTGTTTGGCGGTGGAAAGGGATTGCCGGTGCAACCGCGGAAGCAAGAATAGAGATATCAGGTTGAAATCACTTGAAACCCAGATTGCGTCAGGCAAGGGAGGTAATCCCCGGGTGGGGGCTGATTTTCGTGTTGGCTGCAATTCGGAGTGGTTTAAATCACTTGAGACCCTGGATGGACGGTGCAGCCTTCGGCTGCACCGTCAGGCAAGGGGGGTAATCCCCGGGTGGGGGCTGATTTTCATGTTGGCTGCAATTCGGAGTGGTTTAAATCATTTGAGACCCTGGATAGACGGTGCAGCCCTCGGCTGCACCGTCAGGCAAGGGAGGTAATCCCCGGATGGAGGCTGATTTTAGTGTTGGCTGCAATTCGGAGTGGTTTAAATCATTTGAGACCCTGGATGGACGGTGCAGCCTTCGGCTGCACCGTCAGGCAAGGGAGGTAATCCCTGGGTGGAGGCTGATTTTAGTGTTGGCTGCAATTCGGAGTGGTTTAAATCATTTGAGACCCTGGATGGACGGTGCAGCCTTCGGCTGCACCGTCAGGCAAGGGAGGTAATCCCCAGGTGGAGGCTGATTTTAGTGTTGGCTGCAATTCGGGTGGTTTAAATCATTTGAGACCCTGGATAGACGGTGCAGCCTTCGGCTGCACTGTCAGGCAAGGGAGGTAATCCCTGGGTGGAGGCTGATTTTTAGTGTTGGCTGCAATTCCGGAGTGGTTTAAATCATTTGAGACCCTGGATGGACGGTGCAGCCTTCGGCTGCACCGTCAGGCAAGGGTAATCCCGGGTGGGGCTGATTTTCATGTTGGCTGCAATTCGGAGTGGTTTAAATCATTTGAGACCCTGGATAGACGGTGCAGCCCTCGGCTGCACTTGTCAGGCAAGGAGGTAATCCTGGGTGGAGGCTGATTTTAGTGTTGGCTGCAATTCGGAGTGGTTTAAATCATTTGAGACCCTGGATGGACAGTGCAGCCTTCGGCTGCACTGTCAGGCAAGGAGGTAATCCCTGGGTGGAGGCTGATTTTAGTGTTGGCTGCAATTCCGGAGTGGTTTTAAATCATTTGAGACTCTGGATGGACGGTGCAGCCTTCGGCTGCACCGTCAGGCAAGGGGGTAATCCCGGGTGGGGGCTGATTTTCATGTTGGCTGCAATTCGGAGTGGTTTAAATCATTTGAGACCCTGGATAGGCAGTTTGCAGCCTTCGGCTGCACTGTCAGGCAAGGAGAGTAATCCCGGGTGGAGGCTGATTCTAGTGTTGGCTGCAATCCGGAGTGGTTTAAATCATTTGAGACCCTGGATGACGGTAGCCTTCGGCTGCACTGTCAGGCAAGGGAGGTAATCCCCGGGTGGAGGTTGATTTTAGTGTTGGCTGCAATCCGGAGTGGTTTAAATCATTTGAGACCCTGGATGGACGGTGCAGCCTTCGGCTGCACTGTCAGGCAAGGGAGGTAATCCCCGGGTGGAGGTTGATTTTAGTGTTGGCTGCAATCCGGAGTGGTTTAAATCATTTGAGACCCTGGATGGACGGTGCAGCCTTCGGCTGCACCGTCAGGCAAGGGAGGTAATCCCCGGGTGGAGGCTGATTCTAGTGTTGGCTGCAATTCGGAGTGGTTTAAATCATTTGAGACCCTGGATGGACGGTGCAGCCTTCGGCTGCACCGTCAGGCAAGGGAGGTAATCCCCGGGTGGAGGCTGATTCTAGTGTTGGCTGCAATTCGGAGTGGTTTAAATCATTTGAGACCCTGGATGGACGGTGCAGCCTTCGGCTGCACTGTCAGGCAAGGGAGGTAATCCCCGGGTGGAGGTTGATTTTAGTGTTGGCTGCAATCCGGAGTGGTTTAAATCATTTGAGACCCTGGATGGACGGTGCAGCCTTCGGCTGCACTGTCAGGCAAGGGAGGTAATCCCCGGGTGGAGGTTGATTTTAGTGTTGGCTGCAATCCGGAGTGGTTTAAATCATTTGGGACCCTGGG
Organism: Aplectana chamaeleonis; assembly: GCA_029168955.1. NCBI lineage: Eukaryota > Metazoa > Nematoda > Chromadorea > Rhabditida > Cosmocercidae > Aplectana > Aplectana chamaeleonis. The sequence continues at coordinate 1,418,886 of JAPDOI010000013.1, read as the reverse complement.
TGGACGGTGCAGCCTTCGGCTGCACTGTCAGGCAAGGGAGGTAATCCTGGGTGGAGGTTGATTTTAGTGTTGGCTGCAATCCGGAGTGGTTTAAATCATTTGAGACCCTGGATGGATTTGTGCAGCCTTCGGCTGCACCGTCAGGCAAGGGAGGGAATCCCCGGGTGGGGGCTGATTCTAGTGTTGGCTGCAATTCGGAGTGGTTTAAATCATTTGAGACCCTGGATGGGCGGTGCAGCCTTCGGCTGCCCCGTCAGGCAAGGGAGGTCATACCCGGGTGGGGGCTGATTTTCGTGTTGGCTGCGATTCGAAAAAAAAAACATTTAAAACCAAAAATCGGCAAGGAAGGAAAACTTCGGGTGGGGGCCGATCTTACTGGTGGTCAAAACTCTGAAGAAATGAAACCGAGCAGCCTTATAGTCAGAGTGAATAGATAACAAACGAGGTTGAAATTCTTGTCTGATTACCCAAAATCCCTTCAATTACCAAGCCAGTACCCTTATTAACTTTCAGTCACATTTCACTGCCACTTTCATGAACATTTATACCTGAAATTACCGCTTTCCGAAGGAGACGTGAAAGTTTTTTCAAGATTTCCGCAGCTAATCAATAAAATAGGCGTCAATGTTACCATGGATTCTGCATCTACACCATCACACACGCCATTTTACGGCTATCGTGGCAATCGGTACCGCACGGTATTTGGAGTTTACTTCATCAATGTAGAGGTTGGATAACATCAGAACTTGTCATCGCAGCGATTTTTTCAAACTCTCAAGCCTATTGTCCTCGAACTCTACGCGTGATAGCTTAGAAAAGGGCACTCAAACTGAAAAGCTTACATTGTGTTCATTATTGACTTAATAGGCCTCCTGACTCTCCTGGATTTTGCGAGGGAAGGAAAACCCCGGGTTGGTGATAACTTAGCGGAGTGAGGAAAACCACGGTGTATACCCAGAGATCGTTCGTTGCGGAAGTTTATGCAATGAACTACTTCGCAAATTTTCCTTGGGTGAAGCCATAAATGGGATCCTAACAAACAAGAATTCCCATGATTTCTGTTTTCGCGAAGAATTTTTTCAAGGGAATATTTTTTGCAGAGCCTGCTCTACTCATAAGGCGCACGGAAAATTTTCCACCAAATCAACTAGAAGTATTCAAACTACGGAGCGTCACTATTTAGGTGTGATTCACATGCCTCTGCCAATTCATTCTTCTGCCTCTACTGCCTGATCTCACTCTTTCGGCTAAGAAAACCCTAGGCTTCGAATTAAGGAAAATCAAGCGTTCGCGGGAAAGCAAGAAAATGCTTAATTCAAGAAAAGATTATCTCATTCTCAAATAACGAAAAGTTGTATTCAAATTAATCGAAGAGCATTGTAGTGTTGACTGCAGTTTGAAAAACTTGAAATAAATAAAGCTTCTCCAAGGAATATTGGAATAGTAAAGCTCTTCATCTAAAAACTCTTCCAGCCCATTTCAGAATGCTGTTCATATTCTTCGAGGAAATTCTTCGAAACCCTCCTGCTTCAGTGGTGAATGAGGGGTTAGGAAAGCTAATCGATATAACGAAAGGTGGTGAGTGAAACAGCCAATCTAAAGGGCGGAAGGAAATCGGGCTTTGGGTCCTAAAGCGATTGCCCGATAACGGTAGCCAAAATACGCCGAAGTCCTACCATCAATGGCTTTACTCTGGAATGAATCTCGTGCCGTCCCAGCTCTGATAGTGAGAAACTGTATTTTTGCTTTAGTAGCTGGAAATGGCTCCAGAATTATAATAGCTTTATTTTGTTTGGAATAATTCATCAATTCTTGAACTTTAGTTGAATAATATTATAATAATAAGGAGGTTTTTGTCAAAAAATAGGAAAGACTCAAAATCAATAGCAAAGCTTTAACGTCTCACGGGACAACGGGGAAACAAGGTTAAAAAAAAAAGGAAATTCGGGGCTGGAAAGTGGAATTTTTGGACAAGAAATGTGAAATTGGTACTATCGCTAGCGGAGAGGCACTATAACATAAAAGGTGGACTGCAAACGGGAGATACGAATTTTTTGGGTCTCGACGAGGCAAGCGGATATATTCCGCAGGGGATTACGTTCAAGTAAGTGTTCAATGTACAAAACGCTCGTACTGATCAAAAGGAACCTAGGGCTATCGCAATCATGCGCGTACAATTAATTGCGCGGGCTGCATGGCGGCGGACTTTGTCACATATCTTGTGGCGACCCCTATTTTACGAGCGTTCTTGTGTTCACCGTTTAGTCATTGGGACAAAGAAGGTCGTCCTAGTGTACTCCCCATCAAAGCCAACTCCTTCGCTTGCAGCACTTTGAACACTTGAGATCGGGATGTTGGTCGAATCCAGAGCGCGGGAGCAGTTCGGCTGGCACACGTGACGCTCGCGGCGGAAAATGGTCGTCGTTGGAGCGCGTTAACCGTGCGCTGCAAGTGAGCAATGATGAAGCTCTGACAGCCTTCGTTAGCGAAGGCGTTGAGCATCCCGTTGATCGAAAACAACACATACGAACGCCGTCAAGAACGGTTGAGTGAACGGGATGCTAAACGACTGATGACGTCAGAAGGGACAGGGCAACCCTCCGAAGGCGAACGCAATGCTCCCCGCTTTGCGAAACGGGTCACCGAACGGGATGCTAAACCACGAGACAAAATCGATAACGCCATACACGCCACGTGCGCCCCTCCTACTCCTATGCCAACCGCTATACACTCACCTGGACCCTAGCCAGGTCTGCACTTTCTGTGCTCTCAAAAATCAATCAATTCTACGAATGCTCCGCCTCTTGCCTGCTCCCACGATAGAGCACCCATGTTGGTGTAGGAGTAGCCAAGTGCAGGCACTCGCATTCCACTCAACCCGAAGGCAGAGCCCGAGGAGTGCACACTTGACAAAGGAATGAATCGGTCTAGCCCCACCCCGAGACGGCTCGTATGTACCGCTGGTTTGATTTTGGCTTCAACGTTACGTCGGTGCCGTCGTCTGGCGGCACTGCGCACGCGACCCAACACGCATTGACTAACGCCAACTCCGATTCTGAGCTCCGCCTACTGATTCTCCAAATCGGCGACCCTTCAACCCAAAATTTCCCGAATCTCTTACGGGCTCGCAAACGAGTTTTTGCCAGAGAGGGTGGGGAGCGCAACGCAGTGCTGTCGCGTACGCGGTCAAACTGCGTAGCGCTCCTCACCCTTCATATTTGCTCGCTCGCTAACAGATTTGCCACCACGCCGAGGCCCCAACGGTTAATGCTAAAACGACGACGTGCACGCAGCGGTTTTCCGCCGCGCGCGTCACGTGTGCCAGACTAATTGCTCCCGCGCCGCCAATGCGATCAACGCACCAAAAGACGTCATGCCCAATGCGCCATCGGATAGCTTATTGACGAACTTTGGTTTCGGTCCGAGTTTGAGAGAACCTGCTTGCTAGTGACCAAGCCGCGTCACTCGTTCCGCTCTAATAGACGGTCCGCCAACCCGTATGGATAGCCTAAGGCAGGGATTCATGGACGGCTAACCATGGGCTACAGTTGGGTTTGCCGCGAAAATAGAACGCAATCTTTGGAGACAAACCTAACTGTTGCCCATGGTTTGCGTTCATGAATCCCAGCCTAGAGATCCGCGTTTTAGCTTCCCTGGGAGTCTAAGCGACTGTGCGCGTTGCGTCGCGGTCCGCGAGCGTCGGCGCAGCGAAATCGCCTGCGGCGAGATATCTCTGCATTTAGGTGCAATCAAGTGCATTCGAAACGGATCGCGCTGATATTTTGCATTTCGTATTGAAGGTTGGTACCTCGGTGTCATATGTTGTAGCATATGCGCACCGAGTTTGCGCCAACCCTCACTAGAAAACGCAAGGTATCAGTGTGATACGTGCCGACTGTAGTTTAGCATGTCATTTAGCATTATTTTTTCAGCGTTCGCCGCGCGTACGACACCCGGAGTACCGTGGCGCGTACGCTTGCCCACACGTTCGTAGCGATGAATAGCTTCCTAAAAGCTGGGATGTCGCGCCGCCGCGTCCGACGTTCGTCGACCGCGACGCAACGTATGGTTGAGGAATGTCTGTTTCCAGCAGCAAACCAGCAAGCTGAGCGTAGCGATCAACGGAGGCGTTTTATAGGAATTCGGCTTCGCTGTTTCTTCAGCCGCTCCTGCAGCCCACCTGCCCGAGTATGGTATCTTACTTATCCACGCCCGTGTTTTCGCGCCGCAAGGATTCCTATTCGAAAGGGAGGAGAACCTCGGGTTGGTGTTCAAGTTGTGCAAATAACGTTTGGAATAGTTGAAGTGCGGAAAAATGGGCGTAGGCAAGTGCCATGGCATAGTGGCCCTCCGGTTGCGATAGAAACGAAAACCTTTTGTGGAATAAACGTAGGTACTCTCTATAAAACGTAATTCACATCATTCGAGGCGCGCGGGGCGCCTCGGCCTCCGTCTGTCCTACGCTCTGTCACTGCCTCTAACCTACGCACCAGCACGCGTAGGAACCAAGTGAATTTCGCCGTTTTATAGCCAGTATATGACAGAAATCAGACATTCCATGATTATTTTCCTTTGTGTCGCTTACTTCCCTCTTTGAACCGTCTATATATTCTTATATCTCTGAACCAACCAGTTCCAGCTTGCGGTTACCCCATTGAGCAAACATGGCTCGCGGACCGAAGAAGCATTTGAAGCGTCTTGCTGCGCCAAAGCACTGGATGCTCGACAAGCTCGGAGGAGTCTTCGCTGTTCGACCAAGAACTGGTCCACACAAGTTGCGTGAATGTCTGCCACTGAACCTCTTCCTTCGCAATCGTCTGAAGTACGCTCTCAATTACTCCGAGGTGAAGAAGATCCTCCGTCAGCGGGTTGTGAAGGTTGACGGAAAGATCCGTACCGACCACAAGTTCCCAGCTGGATTCATGGGTGAGGTTTCACTTCTGTTTTGGACCCGAGTTCATCCAGGACTGTATAAATGCACTTCCAGATGTGATCACCATTGAGCGAACCAACGAGACTTTCCGACTTCTGTACGACGTCAAGGGACGCTACACGGTGCACAGAATCACCGCGGCTGAGGGACAGTTCAAGCTGTGCAAAGTGAAGGCTCTGCATGTGGCCAAGGGAAACATTCCCTACATCACGACTAATGACGGACGAACAATCAGATATCCAGATCCACATATCAAGGTACGGATTTTACTTGCAGGCCAACGCCCCGAGCAGGGTCAAGCAACCCGTTGGACAAAATGCGTTCGTTGTTGCGACCCCCCCCCTCCCTTAATTCGTGGCAGAGCTTCGCGTCCCCCTCCCTTACAATTGCCCAGCGGAATTCAGGGTAGACCCGTCCACTGTCTTGAAAATTTGAATGCTCGTAAAATGGCAGGGTTCCAAAATGTGGAAGGAGTGTTTTTGGAGGCCTTCCAGTGTCAGATACGTGGTTCTTATGGGCCGTAACTCAGCGGTTCGGTCAAATAGGCCCAGTAATGAAGTAGAAAAAAGCAGCCGCTCGTGTAGACTGAGAAATAGAAAAAGTCGTCCGTTGGAAAAAGTGGTGTAGAAAGGCCATTTCTTCCAAATGGACTTCTTAGCCTTGGTTGTCACTTTTAAAAGGTATTCAGCGGTACAGAAAATTGCAAAAATAATTAAAACAAGAACACGTTTGGAAGGCACACAGCTCAAAATATAAAAATACTAATTTCTTATTCATAAAATGAGCAAATTTCACTAAATTTTTTTCCAATGAGTAGAAGATCACACTCAAGGGACCGCACAAATTTCACCTGGCAGAGGGGGCGGTTAGCAAAAGTTCCAAGGCGGAGGGAAGTGGGCCGCACCCCACACGGTCCGATCACAGCGCCATGCCTTACTGCATGTAAAAACAGTGAAATGAGAAATCACGAGAAAATTTTTTAGAAAAAATCCAGCAAATACAGATTTCGATAACCATCCAGTAGGTTCATCTTTTGCTCATCTGCCCCCTTCTAGAAGTGAAAACCAAGGCTGAAAAGGCCATCAGGGAAAAAACTGTCTTTCACATCACTTTTTCTAACGGACGATTTTCTCGCTCTACATGAGCGGTTTTGCTTTTTTTCTGCTTCTTTACTGAGTCTATTTACCGGACCGCTGAGTTACGGAACGTAAGAGCAACGTATAGGACACTGGAATGCCACCAAAACCATTTTTTCGTTATTTGGACAATTGTAATTTTGAGGAGCATTCAAATCTTCTGCAAAGTGTGCGGGTCTACCTTGAATTCAGCTGGGGCCGTATGCACATCTCTCCCCGCGAAGCCACTCTGTGATTGGTCATCAGACGAAATTGACCAATCATGGATGCCCTTCGCGGGGAGAGATGTGCATACGGCCCCTGGGCAATTGTTAGGGAGAGGGTCGCAAAACTCTGCCACGAATGAAGGGGGTCGCAACAACGGACGCATTTTGTCCAACGGATTGCTTAACCCCGAGGAGAAGTGGTAGTTTTGTCTGTGGAGCTGAGTTGCCCCGTAACTATTTTCAGGTAAACGCCAACGCATTTATATCCTATCGGCGGCTGTCATTTGAATTCCCGCGCCCGCCGCGCTCAGTCGCCGCACTGTCGTCGCGACGCGGCGGCTGCCGGCCTGGCGCGATGCCAATGAACTGGATGAGCGAAGAAAAACGCGCTTTGGGTTGGTTTTTGACGGCTAATCGACATAATTCGGCCGTTTTCCACCTGGATGACGTTAGTAAACAAGCTACTGCTTATTATTGGACCTAAATGAGGTTTGATTATCTACTGGGTCGCCAATATTAGGTCTGATATATTTTCTGAGTGCACAACGTCTACACTCCATAACTTTTACCCGTTGGAGGACCTCAACGACACTTGTGAGCATTATTTCGAAGTAAATTATCGCTTCGATTCCCATGCGAACTTCTTTCGCTGTATACAGCTAAATGGGGTGGTAGAAAATGGGTTTTCAAAGCGAGACGACCGCCAAGTTTTAGCAAGCACGAAATCAACTCCCCGAGATGTCGACCACTACCATCGACCGCTCTATTCGTCACACAACCTCACCGATAATTGAGAACTGCAAATTCACCTTGAGGGCCCTTCTTCAAAATCTTGTTATGCTGGAATACAGTGCTTCCAAAGGCACTTCCTTACCAATCTTAGCCAACCCAAGGATGGCATAGTGAGGAAGAGTGTGCTGGTAAGGCTATTCTTCCCATTTTCTTTTTCAAGAAAACTTTCAGTCTCGCGTGCGTGCGTGTGCGGAGTAAGAGAAGAGACAACGATCAAGGGAAGAACAGCGTTCGCGCGGCACGGACGCAACGGAGCAAATTGACTTTTGCGCAGCAATGCGGAGCGTATCATGCGTACGAACCTTGCCTGCGGCACGCCACTGAACTTGCGTGAGGAATGAAAACGAGGATCAAGTCAAACCTTGAAGGTCAAGCTGTTAGAAAGGTTCGGCTTCACTTCTTGGGTAGAAGGAGGCATGCTTGATCTCCTCAGATAAGCTGAGTAACAAACTGGATGAAGAAGCACTGTCGCGCTTATACCTATTCATATTCCTATATAGGGGTAGATAGGAGTACGGTCGGGGTCAATCCTTCCGTCGGCCAATCGACAGAGATCTTTTACACCCCTGAGACATTGCCGATTGGCTGATGGGAGACAATATGAGTGTGCCGAATTCTTTGATAAGAACTAGACGCATTTCTCTACCATGCACATCATATTCCTGCAAACGTATACAACGGAATACTGAAGTTTGCCCGATACAACGGTAAGTAGTTCGCTAGAAACAAGGCTAACAGGGAATTTAGTGCTCTTGAGGTTTACAGCAATTAAATGCTTCAAATTACTTCTACAGCTATGATTCAGGTTCAAAATAGCTCATAACCACGAGTTAAAGTTTCGATGAGTGGACCTTGTGCACTCCGAAAGCTTAACAGACCTAATACTGCCGACCCAGTCGATGATCAAAACCCTAATTAGGTCGAATAGTAGGGAGACCCTTTGATAAGCATTATCCAGGAAGGAAACATTCGGACTGTCTCGTTTAGTCGTCAAGAACCACCTAGATTGCGTTTTTCTTCGCTCATCCAGCTCTTTGGCATCGCGCCAGGCTGGCAGCCGCCGCATCGCGACTACGGTACGGCGACCTCGCGCGGCGGGCGCGGGAATTCAAATGACAGCCGCCGATAGGATATAAATGCGTTGGGTAAACGCTCTGATTACTGATGTTTAGGTCAACGATTCAGTCGTGATCGACCTCACCTCCAACAAGATAACCGACTTTGTCAAGTTCGAAGCTGGAAATCTGGCTATGGTGACTGGTGGTCGTAACGTGGGTCGTGTTGGTGTAATTGGACATCGTGAGAAGCTGCCGGGTGCCTTCGATATCATCCACATTAAGGACTCTGCTGGACACTCCTTCGCCACTCGGTAGGTTTTTTCTCTGCCAAAACTGGACTTGATGCCTTGGCGGAAAAGACTTGCTTATGTCCACATAAGCATGAAGGCTAGCTCAATGTACGAGTGAATTTGGTGTTAGAGTAGGTGAGGATCCTGTGAACTAGAAGCGTGGGACTTGGCAGACTTCTTTCTGCTGAGGTATCAAGTCTGAATTGGTAGAGTTTTGGGGTCTGATTCATCAACGATCTCCCATGGGCAACCGGGAAGGCAACTCAGAAAAAATAAAGCAGGTTACTTGTAACATAAATGTAAGTTACTTGAATGTCTCAAGTAACTTACATTTATATTACATGTAACATACATTTATATTACATGTAACTTAAATTTATATTACATGTAAGTTACACTTATGTCACATGTAACTTACATTCGAATTTTCACTGTGGGTGGCCATCACGTGACGCAGACGACACGCGACACAGAGGGCGCGTCCCAGACCACACACTACGCAACAAAATGCTGTGCACGGCCTTCTCTGCTGGTGGGGGGGGTCAAGTACCTCAAACTTGGGTAATTGAACCAACAGGAACGCCAGTCTTAAGCCTGATCCCGTGAGTGCGTCGTACATCCCCCTTTTCAATATCTTCTCGGCCGATTTAAGTTACTTGCGACTTATATTGTGCCATTTAAGTTACATGTAATATATCGGAGGCGCACTTCCCGCAGTGTCTTCTCAGAAATCGAAATAAAGTTTCTTGTAACATATCTAAGCTGATGTAAGTTACTTGCGACTTATCTTAAGTCATTTAAGTTACATGTAACATATCGGAGGCGCACCCCACGCAGTTTCCCGCCGATATGTTACACGTAACTTAAATGACCTGAGATAAGTCGCAAGTAACTTAAATCGGCTCAGATATGTTACAAGTAACTTGTTTTCGGCCTTTTATGTTACAATTAACTTGTTTTCATTTTTCTGAGAAGGTGAAGGTATATGACAGAAGAAATTGTCTAGGGTTTGAGTAAATCTTCTAAATCAAGGGGTAATCGTTGATGAATCAGTCCTTTTGAAGGAGAGAGAAGGTCGGGGGCGCAATGCCATAACTGCCGGCCCAGGTTGGTTTGTGTTTCCCTGGGATAGTTTTTGTTGCAAAGTTGACCGTGATTTGCAGTGTGTCAAACGTGTTCGTCATCGGCAAAGGCAACAAGGCCCTCGTCTCCCTACCAGCCTCGAAGGGTATCCGTCTCACTATCGCTGAGGAGAGGGACAAGCGATTGGCCCAGAAGAAGAATTGATTTTGTTTTGTTGATAAATGTTGTTGATTTTGTCTATTCTACAGTATAAAAGAAGTGTTGCAGCACATGCAAATTTCTGTACGTTTCCATAAAAAGTGTTATGAATTGGGTTCAGCATAGAAAAAAGGGTGAAAATAATTCCCGCATTCGGGACTCATTGTTGGCACGTCTATGAGTTTAGGGTAGTCAGGATGACAAAACTGAGAAGTTTAACAAGGGGAAGTCTAGGGGAACCGAGTAAAACTTAAAGGCAGCATACACGCTCGTAAGTGTGATTGAGGTAACTACGGAAATAAAACGGTTTGGGTCAGAATACAGCGCCTGCGCATTTTGAAGCGTCAAAGACGGCCCACAAGGCGGCTACACGAGTGAGAAGTTGGCCCCGCCCTGTATTTCTCCGCCCCCTGCATCTACTATCCTCTAAAACTGGTGCTGGGGCATATCCACTGTCGTCGATTTATGTGGTTTACTTGCTGTACGCCCCTCAAACGTCGCCGACGGTGGGAAAGGCCAAGCACCCCTAACTACAGGGGGCGGGGCTAAGTTCTTACTCGTGTAGTGGCATTGTGGGTCGTTTTTGACGCTTCAAAATGCATGGGCGTCGCATTATGCGCCATACCATTCTTCTTCTCTGCAGCCACGGAGAGGGGTTCTGTCATAGGTTCAGAAACTCGGCCACTAGCACAGGGTTCGTCCACAGATCCATTGTCGTTAATTTAGTCGGTCTCTTCGGGCAATGGAACAGGTGCGCAGTAGTATGCCCTTGACTACCGCAATCAGGGCACTCTTCGGGTTTGCTGTTGTCAATCCTATGCAAATATTATACATTGGAGCTGAATCGCAAAACGGATATCCGAATCATTCCGGAAATCATGGTTGTGGATGTCCGAGTGCATTCCGATGGATCCCGGCTGGTAGCAAGTCGTATCGGAATAGCAGTGCTTTTGTTTTGAATTCATTCGAATGAATTGGAAGTCCGCGACCATCGTTTTTAAAATGATTCGGATATCCGTTTTTCGATTCGGGTCCAATGTATAGCAAATATGACATAAGCATGGGGGAGTGTCCACAACGCAACGATGCGAGGGTGCACCTGGCACGCCTGCCAAGTTCCATCTCTGTCTCGCTGATCTTCGGAGGTGCGACTATGGTGAGGTGCCATCTCATTCTTCTTCTTCTTATCGGCCACAACGAGCATCTTCTCATAGGCGCAGGAAGGCGGCCACATCGCACGGTTTCTTCCACATATCCAGAGCTGTCAGTGAAGTTGGTCGAGCTGGGCATGAAAATAAATGTAATGAATCATGCCCTGTGCCATGGCAGTCAGGACATACGTCGGGGACCGATGGATCGATCCTATGGACATAGGCCTTCAGGAATGAGGAATGTCCACAGCGAAGACCTGCCAAAATTACTCGGGAGCGTCTTGGTAGATCCATCTCACTATCATCGACTCTTGGGCGGTACACCATCGAGTATAGAATTGGGAGGGCACAGGAGAGGTATTCATTGACGAATCTGGTGTGCTCCATCTGCAGGAGCCTCTTCCGGTTGAGCTCTGAGGTCGCCCAACGTTGACGGTCATTTACAGAGACAGCAGCATACAACGGTGCACGGATGTTGCGGGAATGAGGGGTTGGATGATAGCAAGTGATAGTTGGGGTGAGCGACATTCCTGACTATGCCAATATGGAACTGTTGGGTCTGCAGTTGGCAATGCTGCTTTACAGGAAGTAGTGCACATTCTTGATGTAGATGGGATATAGGAGTGGACTTGGGGCATCCAGTGATGACACGTAGAGCAGCGTTTTGTGTTCGCTGAAGTTTGTTCCAGGACGTTTCCGTCAAGTGCCTTGACCAGACCGGGGCTCCATATTCCAGTACGGGCTGTATCATCGCCTTGTACGTAACGCGCAAGACTTCCTTTGAGCTATACCATGTAGTGCCAGCTAGAGCGCGGAGTATGTTGTTACGCGCATTACGCAGCAGCTCGAATACGTGAGTTTTCATGGAATCGCAATGAAGGGTCCAGGGAATACACGGAGTAGACGAGGGTGTTTGGATAGGGGCAGCAGATTTCCTTCCCAGAGAACCTGGATCTGCAGTTTGTGTTCAGCCGTGGCAGTAGTGCATAGAGTAACGCTGGACTTCGTAGGCGAGACGTTTAACTGTTTTGATTCCAAGAATACGGCCAAGCTGCTGAGGTATTTGTTCATCTCCGCAGTGGCGCGGTCAATAACAGGGTCAGTACACAATAGTGATGTCATCCGCATACAGACATAAGTGGATGTTAGGCGATGGCTTCGGAATATCGGACAGATACAGAGAGAATAGGCTTGGTGGCAATGCTCCACCTTGGGGAACGCCTGCCTTCAAGGGAACAGACTTCGACAAGTGTCCGTCGAACTTCACACGTATAGAGCGGTTTTTGACAAAGTTGTCGGTCCATCGTTTACACCAGTCGGGCATATCACAGTCCAGAATCGACTTCGACAGCAAGGAAGTGCTGACGTTGTCAAAAGCGGATGTCAGATCAACTGCGACGACCAGGCTTCTACCAGCAGGAGCTTTGCTATTGAAACCGGCAATTATGTGTTCCGTAATCGATGTGAGTGCGGTAATAGTGGAGTGAGCCTTCTTTGAAGCCATGTTGATGCACATTATGTAGTAGTGCAGTTTGGAGATGCGGACAGATGATCTTCTCCGCTAACTTAGCAATGGGGACAGTAGGGAAATAGGTCGATGTGAGGTTGCCTTGTCCTCAGGCTTTCCTGGCTTCGGGATCGGTAGGACGATGGCTTGCTTCCACCTTGCGGGAATCACACCAGTACTGAACGAAGAGTAGATAAGATCGCTTAGTAACTCGTGGAATTGGTTTGGCAGATGCTTCAGATGGATAGCTGAGATGCCGTCGGGTCCCTCAGCCCTGGAGTTCTTCAAGGAATTGATGAGGGCTGACATAGTAGAGGGAGTTATTGCAGGTGTATCGTGACGACTGAGTTTCCTTATGGACCGGAGAGTTCTTCTATGAGAACGATCACGGCGCGACGTCGCCGAGGCAAAGAGTTTCCCAAGCCGACAGGCAGCACCATATCCAGACTCAAATCTACCAGAAGGGAACTCCAGCATGTTTCGCTCCGTTGACATTCTCTTTCCTGAAAGCTTCTTGAGAACGCTCCATGTTTTCTTGGCGTCAGTCTTGAAGTTAATGGATTCAGTAAACTCCTGCCATCTCTTTTGCTTGTGATTGTTGAGCAAGTTGGTGATCTCGTCAGACAGTTGCTGAATGCTCGAGTCAGCGGGGTTGGCTCGACGCTTCTCATCTCGTAGTTCGATCAGCTCCAGAACTTCCTTCGGAACGTTAGGGTGAAACGTTCTCACCCGTCCTGTAGGAATGGCTGTTCTAGAGGCATTGCATATGGCATCAACGACGAACTTCTCTTTCTCGTGTACAGAGCCGGTGAGCGGATAGTTGGCTACCCGACCGAGTAACACCTCCTTAAACAGGACCCAATTAGCCTTACGATAATTAGTATACAATTTGCTACGTGAGCCTGAGAAGGGTGCAAGATGACTATTAAGAGACAAATCCAGTGAAGCACATATTGGTACACGATCGCTGGCCATGACAACAGCAGTGGACCAGTTACAACATACAGCCAGAGAGGAAGAGACGAAAGTAACATCTGGCGAAGAGGGCCTGCCCGTGTTGGGGAGACGAGTAGGGAGCATCCTCATTGATAGCAACAAGATCACAATCATCCGCAAACTGCTCAAGTAGTTCGCCTCCTATCATCGAGACCTAGAGAGGAGAACCAGGACGATGAGTGTGCATTATAATCACCAGCCATAATAACTGAGGACGAAGGGAGGGAAGAGTGTACAGTAAGCAAAAATGGTGTAGGATCAAAAGAATTGGGACAAGAGGTGGTTGGGGAATATAAACATTAACAACATCTAATGGGCAACTTTGCAATACAATATGGACACCGATACACTCAACAACATTATCAGCGGGGAGCGCAATGAGGTGTGAGGGAATAGAAGATTTTACAAAGTAGAGACGCCACCACCATGGGAAGTACGGGGAGGTGGTAAGACGTGTAACCGGGGGAGGCGGGGAAGGGAAGAGGAAGCGCTAAGTTTTGTCTCCTGCAGGAGGATGATATCAGGATGATAGCGTTCAATGTACAATGTCAGTTCAACAAGTTTGGCACGCAGGCCATTAATGTTAAGTTGAAAAATGTCCAAACAATGATGAGGAGCACTAGGGGGAGAATTAGAGCAAGATATACAACAAAAAGCATCAGTGTAGTCACTATAGCTAGCTAACCCCGAACATTTGAGGTGTACCCAGCCAAGGCAACCACCGCACTGAACGCTAGCGTGTTGAGCCGATAATCCACAGTGACAACAGGGATATCGCGGAGTCTTGCGCGGCCCTGGGTTCCTCTCAATGCCAGCTCGTAGTAGTAGAATACGAAGGAGTGCGGCAGCCAGCCATTCGCACTCCCACACAGAAAAAACTCCTCGTGGAGTTGTAGATGCCCGTTTGATGAGTCTCCTTGATCTTGGTAGTCGACTCCACAGATCCACCACGCGTAGGTTGAGCATCTCGGATCCGCCATCTCATTCTATTTAGGTAGTTATCTTGATCACGTCTACGAGCGTGAATGCTGCCTTTAAGCACATTCCCAAATCGTGGCGTTTGGTTATTAAAGCGCTCCGTTGGGGTCAAGCGTGTTTGTGGGTGTTGCTAGATTTCAACGTGTAGGGGAGGGTGCATTCTAGTTCTCAGTGACTGTATTCATGAAACTGCGGGAGCCTACCGGAAAGGCTCTAAGAGACAGCCGTGGCTTATTCATGGAAGAAGGGGAGCCTCCCGACAAGGATTTTGATGCCAGCCAATGTATGCGGCGGGCGGACTTTGGACCCTCCCGTAGTTTCATGAATATGGCCGCAGGATACCATGTAAGGACAAAAAATGGGCGTGGCGGCGTTTTCTTGGCCAATATTGCCTCATATGTCTACATATTTCAGACAAATTGTTTCCAGGCTAAGGTGGTAGCTGCCCGTTGGAAAGCACTTTTTCTCCGAAGCGTAGACCTATTTCGGGCATCCTTGTTCTCATGAATTCCGTCTGAAATCGGTCGAATACGGATGATGACCAATCATTGGGTACGCTTGAGAAATGTGGCACTTGTGGAGATAGTAGTACGGGGCGGGGTTATGTCCAACCGCGGCCAATCAGCGGAGGGCTTCACCTGCCGTAGTCCGAGATGGGGCCAATTGGTGGTCGAGAAAGCTTGAACTGCCCCGTATTCTAATCTCCACTAGTACCGTACGCTACTGGTTTGTACCGCGGCTGGGAGGAGGTTCTCCGCCCACTGCTTGGCGTAGGTCTGTCACATCAGCCTTGGCATGCACTTGTGGTTGGCCAATTTTGAGTAATTGGGCGGAGAAACCAATCCGAGCATTAGGTCTAAATGAGAGCCGAGGACATTAATGCTTCGATCTGGAGAACTTCAGATTTTTCTCTTGGAAGCTGTGAATGCGGAGTGAGATTTTCTTGTTTTATGGTGACCCCCTGTCGCCTCTCCCTGAAACCTGAGATCTAGGGTCGCGTCCACGATTTCTAGCTGCTGTGATGAAATCAGGGCCGTGTAACTCCTCAACGGGTGGAGTGTGAGGGAGGGTCATAGACATCAAGTTTTCGGGTCGAAATTCCGGGTTGTGCATGTGAGGTTTGGGCTCAAAAACGAAAAATTGGGGAGCAGATGGTAATGATATCCGAACGTTTTTTTTCACTATGGGAGGAGTCGTAAGTTCGCACGGACCATGGGTGGAAAAGGACCAGGATTCCATGACGGTGGACCTCAAAAGTAGATAATTTGAGCCAGTTCTGATCAAAATTCTGCTACCCGTGGTTGTTATGAAGTTGCAAGGGTAGGGGGCTTGATGGTAACTGTGAAAACATGTGGTATGTAAGTCGTTAACTGCGCAGTTTGCAGTGTTTGAATGCGAAGTAAGCTCTGGAATGCGCTGAATGGTCTCCTTTGTGTGTATAAGCCTGTGGATCTGTCAATTACTGGATTGAAGAAGCAGATTGTGAAACGAATATGTGCCGATGGAAATGAAGTTGTTGGAGTGCCAAAACTTCCGACGACGAAGGTGCCTATAGTGGAGGCACATGAGAAGACCGGAGCGTTGTTAGTTGTTGGAGAGCAAGAAATTCAGGACTACACGTGAGTAGCTTACCTGGGCTTACCTTACAATTCCCGAGGGCTTATATAGAACTATGTTTTGATAGTTATAGTTATGGGACACAGCATTGACAGACCATTTTCCAAATCCCCTAAATGCCTGAGAGATTTAAAGGAGATTCCCAAAAGTGGGCAGTGAATGCTTTACGAGGAGGAAAGAGGGTACACAAATGGCATTTTTAAGGTGTTCAAGAAAATTGTCTCGGATTGAGCTTAAAACTTGTTTCTAGGGGTTGTTTTGAGTGCTGATTACGAATCAGAGGTCCGTTTGTCAATATTTTAAAAATTCCATCTTATTTGGTCCGAAGCTTCAAAATTTGGGAATTTCGCTGTCCAAACGCGACTTTTGACGATTTAGAGAATGCTACGATCAAATCGTCTTAAAGGCAGCAGACACGCTCAAAAATGGTATCGATTTTATGACATAAATCGAATATTTGGAGCTGGTTGTATTGGGAACTGACGAAAAAACGAACGAAAACTGTGTGCAAATAGAGGAATGACGGGTATTTCGTTATCGGGTGAAAGTGGACTCAGAGTTTCTCAGCGAGCGGTTGAAACAGCGAATATTAGCAACAAAACGGTTGAGATAAAGAAGCCGATCTACTCTTACAGCCTGTACTAGAAGGCTCACCTCATTGGAAGCTCCAAAAGCCAGCCGAAAGGGCCGTATTAGAACGGTCAGTCCGGACGAGTTTGTATTTTGGGGCGGGGTTGTCGAAGCTCAGGGGCGCAGTTGCAGAAATTTTTCGACATTCATTGCTCAAATTTAGTAGTTTTAACACGTTTTTGACGCTTCTAACGGCGCGAGCCATCTATTAGGAGCCATACGACCCCAGTAACGTAGTTAACTCAAGAACTTTTTTGAGCGGGTCTGCTGCCTTTAAAACTCCTACATAGTATGGGTTATTTGGGCAGCCTATCACGAATCTGCAACCTGTTCAGGTGCTATGTGGGATGGGGGGGGCACTGTTGTATCGCACTTGGCCACGCCCATTTTTCCGTGCCGCAATGACTCCCGATTTCGGCAGGAGAGGGAGACCCCGGGTAGGTGCTCAAATTCAGTGCGGCACAGTAAAATGGGTGTAGCCAAGTCCATCGCGCCATAGTGCCCCCCCTTTCCCGTCCCACGTAGCACCTTTGTTTATCGATTTTCGATTGATTACGGTGCGTATACGGTAGCTCGACCAAAGTCTCAGATTTGACTCAAAATTTCTCTGTGGGTGTTATCCCGGACGCTGAACACGAATTCCAAGTCCATTTTTCGATTTTGGAAATTTTAAGGTAGGTAGCGCCAGTTAAAAGGCGATATGCCTACCGTAACCTTTAGTAACCCTAAGTCTGGCGACAAGTGTACCCTTACCTTTTTATGAATCAATTAAAAAAATATTTTTTCCAATCCCTGCAGTCGTTTAGGGGATTCCAAGCACGGGTCGTTTAAGTGCTGTCACAGACCTACAGCAGCGACAACATGGTTTTCCAAATTGCCACGCGAAGTTTAAAGCAGTCCCTAGTTAGGGGTTCGCATCCTTTCTACTGAAAATTGAAGGATAGGATCAAATGTGTAGTGGATTTGTACGCATAGTCAAGCTCGTTTAGCCTACATCCGTTGGTCTGTGGTGAAGCGTTTCGACCAGAAGATATCAGACTAGAAGAGGTCCATTATATGGAGAGCACTTCGTCGGGAGTCTGTGGTAAGTTGGTTTCAAGGCAGGGTTTTTTGATTCGAGAATCTCTTGTGTCTCGCAAACTACCGAGCTGCTAGGCACTCTTGTGAGATCAGCGGGATGGGAAATGTGAAAATCGAAGAAGAAACGGTGAGGAATCGTTGGAAGTCAAGAGTTCCTAGAGGTCTCGTCGGTGGTGACTGATCTGCAGAGTCACACTCGATTGCTGCGTACCAGAAACGTCGAGTATTGGCTATAAAAATGCGTTTGAGGACTCCGTTTGCGTCCGTTCGTAACACGACCGGTCGATTCAGATGCTTTGAACGCAAATCTGGCGTTACAAGGTGCACTTTTTGCGAATGCCTTCCAGTGTGCGAATGCCTTCCTGTTGCGAACTTTTCTTTGATCGGTTGAGACTTAGGCGGAGCCCAGACGGACTGAGGCGATTCATCGATCCACACCTCGCTTTTGCATGTTTCGGGGGTGTGGGGTGGAGATTCTTCAAGGATTGGAGCTATTCGTTTCTTTTGAACCAGACATATTTGCTACAAGTTTGAATTTGAATGATTAAATTTCTAGCAATAAATCAATATTTGAAAGAGTTGTTTAGTATTCGCTCTGAATGACGAGTGTGAGAAGATTCCTGAAATCCAAGCTCGATCCTGGGTCAACAACTACCGTCTAGAGGGTATTTTCGGTCGAGAGACGAACAAACATGCCATTAAGGGACGCGTCACGTTGAAGGCCGAATACGGTATGTCGATTTCATGCTTCGAATATCCGCATTTAACCTATAAAGCGTTTTTTTCCAGACCACGTCACACGTCATAGGTTGGAGAAGCTGTTGGCTAGGGTTCAGTCCGATTATCGGAAGGCGGCGTTCCAAGCCGCTGAGGTCGATTTGCAGGTATACGGTTTTCTTTTGGGTGATCCACGTTGTTTTCAGACATAAGAGTTCTAAGCATATATCTGTAGGTGACAGCGGGTGGCGCTAGGCGACAGCAAGATATATTAAACGCAGGTTGCTATATATGAACAAATCGCAGGCAAAAAAAACGAGTAGTAATTTGGAGTTGGTTGTAGCAGGAATATGAAACTTGTAATTTCAAATCGCGTCTGGCGTGGCGGTTTAAATCTCAATCTCTGAGAATTAAACCGCCGCGCCAGCCGCGGTTGGAATTTAAACGTTTTCTCTTGAGGACACTGGCCACGGACCTAACTATATGTAGTGACAAGGAGCGGCAACTAACGATTTTCAGTATGAGGAAAAAGTACTAAAAAAATTCTAACGATTCCTAACTTTAGAATGTGAAAACTGATAATATCTGTAGAGACCGCCATCGAAGCTCTTGTCCATTTCAGAGCGAGGCGGCTTTTGAGATTGCCCGGAAGGGAATGCCAAGGTCACAGCTGGCTGGTGCGCAGATCGTCTATGGATGTACTGTCAAACATTTCAATTTGCCATACTTTGCTGTGCATGTTCAGTGTGTGGGCGAAACTGATGTGTTTTTAAGGTGAGCGATGTGAGTTTTAAGGCAGCATACATGCTTGTAAGCATGCTCGAGATAACAAGGAAGGCAAACCCAGACGGCTGTTGTTGGAGCGCCAACGTCGTTGGAAGCGCTGTAAACGAGTAAGGATGACCATACAGGAGCTACACCTGTTTAATGGTACCCCTACGAATCAACGAGTGAAGGGCGCAATTGGGAAAAGATTCGAAATCGCTCGTATTCGACATGAAGGTTGGAGTTCACTTCCGATTGTGGTAATGGGGGTGGTCCGCACAGCCGACCTCCCAAAACCACAGGGGTCTAATTCTCAATTATCCTTAGAGGAGTGCGGCGTATTGGTATAGAAGGGGTCGCACCCCCTCCCCTATTTCCTCCTCCTATGGGTGGGTCGCAATATGACCCACCGGGGGGAATCTTTTGGTTGTCTTTATGGGGTGTGCCGCATTCCTGACCGACCTCTCAGAAAAATGAAAACAAGTTACTTGTAACATAAAAGGCTGAAAATAAGTTACTTGTAATATATCTAAGCATATGTAAGTTGCTTGCGACCTATATCAGGTAATTTAACTAACATGAAACATATCGACGGTGGGGCGCCTCTAACATGTTGCATGTAACTTACTTGGCCAACATAATTCGCAAGCAACTTAAATCGGCTAAGAAGGCATTACCTAGAGAGTGTACGAGGTGGGCCGCGCCTCTGGTACCGCGAAGAAATGAGGGTCACACTCTCAATTTTTCTAATGGGTGTTGGTCACATTTCGGACCGACATGGAGGGAAAGGGGTTCACTCCTTAATGTTGTCAAAGGCACAGTCTAATCTCAGGGGTCAATCTTGGTATCACAGTCCAGTTGTCGTTATAGCAACCCTGCCGAGCGCGAAATCCCAATACGAAAAAAAGTCGCCCACGTCTCCCCTCCACCAAAAACAAAAAGAACATGGGCCACGCCCAACGCCGCGTTTTCGATTTTAGTGGAGCGATACGCACGATGGGTTTTAATCAAACCTATGCGCTTCCATTCGTTATCAGTTTAGTTCTAGACGGCGGTCTGCTCCAATGCTGGTGTTCTGAATGACGAGAAAAAACAGCATCGAGACAACTTGTCCCGAAATTCTCTCCGATTAAACTCACAATCTTTGAGGAGCCAGAACTCCTTTTGAGGTGGGTTATGAGCATTTTTGAATAGGTCATTCTGATTAGGTCGCAATGCTATCTTCAAGGCAAGAAGGAGACCAGAAATGGTTCTGCAGTTGGACTGTGCCTTAATTGAGCTGCTCAGCGGACATGATTTGAAATAGATGGCTACCAACCTGTCTGGTGAAAAAGGAACAGCGCTCATGGTTGGCGGCATGGAGATGGGGCCACACCCCATCCGATCCGGAGGGAAGAGCCGCGCTTGTATGAGCGAGAATCCTAGTCTTATGTCTAAGGATTGCTTGTGCAAGGTCATGCCGTTTCTGCCTGTACAACGTCGTTGGCGTCGTGGTGCGAGCTGTATGGGTCCATTTATGTCGACATCTCTACCATATTTATTTACATCATATTCTGTTTCTGTGCATTAGCCATTTCAGACTTTGTGGGCTATGCACCCTCACTGTCGGTATTTGCATGCAAGGGTGCATATCTAAAGGAGTTCGGCCACAGTTTTCATATGCCGACGATATATGTTCTGATTTTCAGATATCATGTTTGTTCAGATGCTTCATTCATGAGCTTGGAGTAAGTCTTGGAACTACAGCTAGTTGTGTCCGGCTACAGAGGTCAGTGGTGCTTATCCGCGCATAATTTTCTATAAAATTTTAAAATCTCGAGTTTTTGGTGGCTAAATGCTCGAGGTAGCTCCATGTGGGCTTGAGATTGAAGCTTCCCCTTCAAGCCAAACCCTACATACTGGAAAGTAATTCTCGTTGTTTCAGGAGTTCATTTGGGCCTTTCCATGGCAGTCATGCATTATTAGAAAAGCAGATATCACTGCAGAATATCATCAGGAACATTGAGTTATGCAGGTTTGTCTTCTGATATTGTTTTGCATGACTTTTTTCTGTTCAGATAGGTTAAAATTGCCGCCCTATCTATTGAGGACAGCCCAGAATTCGACCCCTTCCTCCTTTGGTCAACGAGTAGTGCGGTCTACCCCCTCGAGAGCGGTAGGGTGTGAAACCCGACCCTTTGAAAGTACCACTCTATCTCAGAAAAGAAATCTGAGATTTCCACATAATTGTGAAGCAGACCCATCCTTCTTCTTCTTCATTGCAGCCGCAGGAAGGTTTTTGTCAAAGGTTCAAGAAACGGGCGACTGAAACCGGATTCGTCCTCAAATCCATTGTTGTCAGAGTGGTCGGCCTCTTTGAGCAATCAAATATTTGCTCAGTTGTGTGGCCACGTCTACCACAGTCCGGGCACTCGTCCGGCTTACTGCGATCGATCTTATGCAAGTATGACATCAGCATAGGGGAATGACCGCAGCGTAACGAGGCAAGGGTACTTCTAGCCCGCCTACTGAGTTCCATCTCGGTGTTGCTGACTACGGGTGGTGCGACCCCTAATATGGGATTGACGGTCATCCTACTCAAGTGATCCCTGACGAACTTGGTGTGCGTAAACGTAAAAGACGCAGACGATCCAGTTGGGAGTCCGTCCATCTTTGTATATTAACTTTCTCGGGAGCATCCGCAAAAGGCCTTCCGATATGTCTCTCTCTCACGCGATTCATGATCCTTCTTAATGGGTGGTCAGGCTGCTTGACAATGTTGATAACGAGTTGCTGCGCTTGGAGTTGGCAGTTCTCCTTAACTGGCAGAATTCGAGCTTCTCCACTGACCCTAAGGAACACTGCGTTCACCCCGTTGTGAGTTGGGAAGACGCTCGTCTGCCTGCCGCACGTTTCTCTAAGCTGCTCGGCCTAGTATTGTATCCTTCGTTGAGGTTCCACAAGAATACTGAGCAGAAACACGTGGACGTGACACCACTCTGTAGAGTGTAATTTCCCATTCAAGATTACACCTGCCAATTGAGAACTCTTAATTCCTCCAATACGTTGTGTGTTGTATATGTTTATTACAGGTCTAGACTGTATAGTTAATTTACATAGAATAAATGCAGCAAGTAATGAATAAATAGCACGTAAAACCTATACAATAGTAAAAGGCCAGAAACCGGCCCAAACATCCACAGTCATCAAATAAACGACATATACGAAGAAGCCACCGTGGCACGCCCGCAGCTGGAAGCCCCTTTGCCACGCCCTCTTGGACGACTTTTCGGTCCCAACAGGAGAGAGGAGCGATGGGTTTTGAAAGATAGCTCCGCTCCTTCCTTCATTATCAGCCTCTCTTCATTCAGGCCCTCTTGCTATAATCGATTGCAAATAACGGAAATTTTAAGCCCTTGACGACTCGTCCTCAAATTTACCTTCTCTCTGACGACATACAGTAATGCAGCCCACCACCTGTGGGACACTCAGGAGTGTGGGCCCCTACGTTTTTGCTTGGTCGTGAGTCCGTGCGGCGGCCTCTTTTTTAGGATAATCGGAAGAGCGACTTTTTCTCTCACTGGAAAACGGATACGCTGCTTTTTTTCTTCCGGTTTGTTGGTGTGCTACTTTTTAGGTTGGTCTTAGTTGCGGCTCCTCTCAACCCCTTCGGTAGCGCGACCCCCTCTCCTTCAGTTTAATCGGGAGTGCAGCCTTTTCTTTCAGATTGATCGGGGCTGTGGCCCCTCTGTGAGCAATCAGTAATGCCGCCCATAGCCGATAGGACACTTACGAGTCTACTCTCCTCTAGTGGTCGGAAGTGTGGCCCCCTCGTCCAGTCCTGTCACTGCGGCGGCCTCTGTTTTAGAGGACAATCGGAGCGCTTTTGTCTTTCCTAGGGAGCGGGACTCAAGCAGAAGTAGATGCGCGGCCCATTCTCTCCAGGTTAGCCGGTGTTGTCCCCCTAATGTTCTCCATTGGTCGAAATTGCGGCTCCTTTCAATTTGGTCGGTACTGTGGGCCACCTATCCTTTAGAGGAATCGGGAGCGCGACCCATTCCCTTCAGGCAGGTGGGGAGTGTGGCCCACTGTTCCGGGAAATTTAGTGTTTGGTCTCTTTCCTGCTCGTCGGTCGGGGAAGGGGCTCACCACGAATCATCTACTCTGTGGCCCCTTCTTTCCAGGACAGTTTTGAGTGAAGACAGGCCCTTTTTTCAGGTGGGCTGCGGGGGCATTTCTTCATGCATTTTGATCGGGATTGCGGTTCCCTCTTCAGATCCAACGAGCGCGGCTCCTTTCCCTCCAGGTCGTGAGTGGGACCCACTCCTTCTGGGCAATGGGGAGTGTGGCTTCCTCGTAATATTGAATAAGAAATAAATCGATTAAGTTTACTCTGTGGCGCACAGTACTTGCTAGAACTAGTTTTTAGGTAAAAAATGGATTGAAAAGTGCCTAAATTTGATCCAAACAGCATTCTATTAAACTTAAGATTTGTGTGAGTAAAGTCATTCCCATGTTTCAGGAGGATAATGTCGAGCCTTCCGAATGATGAGGGTGTAATAACTGAAGGGAATCGGCCGTATGATGAAGAAAAGAGCGTTGTAGATGGACTGGATCTGCATCTAGACCAGGAGTACGACGCAATGAGACCTGTGTGGCCAAGAAATTATACATAGCAGGAATTTTACGGGTTTAATCTGTTAGAGATTTAGGAAGTTTGTATTGATTTTGTTGATTGTATTAATACTTATTGTTGGCCAAAGTTGTGAATAGAAGCAGTTATTTAGTCTGTATAGGCAGTTTCAGTTTGTTGACATTGAATGCGAGTTTGGGTAGAGCGCAGGGGAACCGTAAGAGAATTCTGCGTCTTGGATAAATAAATATATTTGTCGCCGTTAATTGTGTGCTACATGCGGTACATGTGAGACCGTCCGCCAACGCGGTCGGCGTGCGTGTCTAGCGGACGTTTCGTAGGCCTTTTTTGGATATCATTCACTATTCCTCTAATATTCCAATGTTTCATTGACGAGTTCGAAAATGCCTTTGCAATGATAGCTCTACACGCACGCCCACCGCGTGGGCTGACAGTCCCGTTCGGATCCACGCCGGCCTGTGCGACAAAACACTGGCGCTGCGACACTTCATATTTTGCCGCACCAGCAAATGCCGCTTCTTGAGCTATGGCTGAACCAGCGTTCTGGAACACTGAGTTGTTATGTGAAAGTTGACAACTTACTTCTTTGCAATAAGGATGTCGGCAAGACGGCGATAGATCCCGATCAGGGATGTGCGTAATTACGACTAACGACTAACGAATTTAACGACTAACGGGCTTTTTGGGTGTTAGGTCTAACGACTAACGAAATGAAAAATATTTTCGTAAGCAATCCCAAAATTCGTTAAAAAATCAATAGTCATTCCCATCACGCTCCAATACAAGAATTACATAAGGATTGATACATAGTTCCCTGTTGGTTGTTCGCGGTGGGTGGTACAGAATGGTCATAGCCTTCAGTGTTTATTATTTCCACTGACACTATTTCGCAGCTCTGGAACCCCCACATCGTGACCCCAACCGAACGTTGCGAAAGGTTAGGCGCAGTACTCATGCAACTTCATGTCGGTCGCGCGACTTCATGAAAGGCTCACACAACCAGTTCCGACACCGACCGGCTCTAGCGGAAATTTTTACAGAGGGCTGTCAGAGGTGATAATATGGAGCGGTGCCTGCCGGCCACAACTGAGCACCGACGGGAACTGTATTCGATGATTGGATTGTAAATGATTCGTCCTCGGATTTTCAGTCATAATTTCGAGATATGTGAGTTCTATAAAGTGGTGCTGGGACTTCTTAGTGGGTGAAATTTCCGCTTGGGTTCTAATTTCTTGCGACCTTTCCCCCATTATGAGAACAAGCTATGGGAACGGCTCGCGACGCTGAGCAAAGAACAAGTATTGCAAAGTTTGTGCAGTTTTCCGCGTTGTCACCTAGGGATAGATCTCATACAACATCATAGAGCTCAGAATGGCGAATTTCGCACTGAAAAAAAAAACGAAGAGCTCAAGGTTTCCTTGGTTTTCCATATTGCTTCTTTTCTAACCGAAAAAGGACAAAAATCGTGAAACGCACTCAACCGAGTACTTTCTGTCATATTTTTAATGATGTATATGTAGGTTAGCAGATTAAACTAGGTTATCTAACGATGAATATTTTGTGTGTTTAATGGCCATGAATGTTTTGGAGAACATACGTTTCTTCATGCCTTCCTTCTTTTTTTATTTATGAGGGCTTTTTCTGCCTCAAATGTGCTTTTTTGCAGAGCCTAGATTTCTAACGACTAACGTTTAACGACTAACGACTAACGAGGGTTTTGGCCGGTTGAACGACTAACGACTAACGAAATACAAAATTTCTATTACGCACATCCCTGATCCCGATCGAAACTGGTGCAAATATAGTTAGGTCCTTTGCTTGCCTCCTCGATAAAAACATGCGACTGACGCGGCTGTCGCGTGCACCGGCCCGCTAATCGCGTATGGGCGAGAATTGAACCGCCCGCGCCAGCCGCGGGTGAGATTTAAATGCTTTTTTTCTTGAGGAGGCAAACCACGGATCTAGCTGTATGATAAAACGCGGCAAAAGTCGCGATGGCTCGATCATTATTGCCGCCGCCACCGAGGCATTTCCCGCGTTTTACCCTATCGGTACCAGTTTCAATCGGGGGCTCATAGCCGAGCTGGGCCTTTCGCCAACATTCTTATTTGCAAAAAGTCTGTTGTCAACCTCCAACTAGTTCCTTGGCGTTCCATAATACTGGTTTTGCTGTAGCTTGAAAAGTGACGTTTGCCGCATCGGCAAAAGTATGAAAAGGGCGTCATCCAAATCCTACTGCATGCCTTTGTAGGAATGTGATATGATCTCGTTTCCGATTCTGACCACGTCCGTTGTTCTATCAACTTCGTCGTTCTGATGAAAAGTTCACGTGGTGATAGCCGACTACAAACAACCTTGGGTTACGTCGGTGGAATGGATCCCTTTTTTACCACTCTCTTAGGTGGGTAAGGTGATCCCACGTTTAACCCTCTGAAGGCCGCGACAGAACTGAATGGCGCTTCTGTGCCTAACCTCACCCGAATCTCGGCTTAAACACATGTATTTTCTTAAGGCGCAAGAATACGCTCAAAACATTTATGCTCATTATGGCCAAATTTCTTCTATACAAACACGTAGATATGACTAGATTCACTGCTTTGCTCCTATGCGGATAGGGCCTTTGCCATGCTAATAGTGGCGCCCTGCATGTCATGAATCTGGCAGTACTCGCGGATGAACGGTGGTCCCAGCATCCATGACGGATAGAATCCACCGGCAGTGGATGGGAAGAAGCCGAACATGCAGAGACCGATGCCGACCTAAAAAAGCGACGTTCCAGTAAGTATGAACGAACGGATTTAATTGGGGAAGGAACGGACATGGAGCCCACCGAAATTTCGTAGTTTGTAGCCGTGACCGAATAGGAGTTTCCATTGATTTCGAAGACGATGTCAGGTTGGTTGCCGCCGCATTCAATCAAGTATGAACCGGCGGATTCCATCCACTTCGCGCCAACTCTATAGAAATGTGGTTTTCAAGGATTTATCAATGTATCCAAAAGTATATTGATATGGGGTACATCTAACGAACGTACTGCTTCGCAATGTTGTCCACAATCGCCTTCGGTCCACCGATGAAAGTGGACGCGGTGTCGGATATCGCTTGCCATCCATTGATAGGAGATGAAGAGTAGGATCCAACGGATACACTGAATGGTTACACTACGAAATGCTTTACTGCGTTGCGGCTGTCTAGTTTGCGCGTGCAATTTAAAACCACAAAACTAGAAGTCTGAGACCGGGTTCATACTTCCAGCGACGAGCGACGCGACGCAATGTTTGCCATCAATATCGACAGAAAATCGATATGCCTGATATGCACTGTCGCTGGTCGCAGGAAGTATGATCCCGGCCTACAACAGATATGTCAGCCGTGGGGTACAGTTCTAAATGTGCTCATAACCCGAAGCGCCACAACTACAGTATGAAGAATGTTAAAGAACGCAGCGCGAGCCGTGACGCCCCTATTGACCCGGCGTTCCCCTGCTCGGTCTCGTGTCCTTCAACCATCGTGAGTTGGTAGGTACAGGGTATCTCTACGCACTGAGGAGGGAGTTGTCTCGCCTTTCGCGACTCCCATTCCACTCAGGACCACTTCGCTTGCATTGAGTAGCGCGAATTTTCGCAAAAACAGGACAACTCCCTGTGGGTGTAGAAGCCCCTATCCCGTGTTGTTACACCAGGGACGGTCTTATTAACAAAATTCAACGCTCTGGCCGAGTCATAATCAGACCAATCGGCTGTAGCCAGCCCGATAAGCATCTACATCATGCGAACCGGGTGTAAAACATCTACCCTTTGTAGCCGGACTGAGCACTCCTGCGCCGCCCGTTGGCGTCTCGGTCGATACGCATGTGATACATTGCACACTTACGGTTAGGACTAAAATTACCCGATGTGGCCGGACTGAGCCGGCCTATTCCGTCCTGACCCAGCTGAGGTCGCCACTGTCGATACGTATGCAATGCATTGCTCACTGAGGTGGAAAATCCCCAGTTGTGGCAGGACTGAGCCGGCAGCAGTGCGCTCAAATGCGCCCGCCCACTCAATTATGGACGGCGCAGAATCACTAGGAACGGTAGAGGACGGCTCGGTCCGGACTCAGCTCGACCATGATTGGGATGGGTAGGTTGCCACTACAAGTCGAGCCTATGGCCCCCGTCACAGTCCGCCAAGGGCTGGACTGAGCCGACTTCTCCCGTCGCCAGTGATCCTGCGTCGTACCTAATGTGTCGGCTGCATGCCAATCGATTATGCAGGCGTACCCGAACGCACTGCAGCTGGCTCAGTCCGGCCACCGCTGGATCAGGAGGGACTAAGCGTTGAAGTTCTGAGCCGCGACGTTGTTCTTCCGTCATAGTTGGATTCCAGTTTATTTCCAGATTCTTGTTATAAGTGGCTCCTGTGAGGCGGGTTGTTCCCCTACCCACCTGGACATTTTGAACTGCCAGAATGTCTTGGACGTCAGTGGAATGGCGTCGTATGTAGCCGAGCAATGGTCCGTATCAAGTCCACCCACAGTCAGTTGACCACCATCCACAGCAGAGTGGGCGCCAAGATGTCGCATGTAGACCACGAAGTATGGCTGCAAATGCAAGTTTGAACGCGGTCCGCGAGGCGTGCATGTCAGTCGGCTGTCGCAAAAGCATTTTTCGGACTTGAATCGATTATTAGGAATGTCTGACGAATATTGACTAATAATCCCGTCGGATGTTTGCAGCCATTAGAGGACTCCTCCATAAAAATGTCATCACGACTGCAGCTCAGCACGCACGCCGACCGCGTGGACGGCCAGTTGAAATCGGGGAGACTTTTGATATCTAGGGTACAAGACGCTCACCTTGTCAAGCTCACCCTGATTTAGCAGGTTGAACATTGGTGGCGTGATGGAGTTGTAGGCAAGCGCTGGCCAACCGAGACCAATCATTCCGTCTTCAGGCTGCTTGTCGAACGCTTCAGCCATTGTGGTCACCTGCCCGAACACCTGCTGCGTGCACAGGCTGCTGTTGTAGAGCTGAAACTGAACATTTCCCCATGGTTTAGCAGGGCGCTCCTTTGCGTGCGGGTGTGCCTCGGTCATCTTTGCCAGCTGAGGGTTCAAAATGAGCCTACTTACGCAGAATGTGTCCTGTCCAAGTAGTCCGCTGACATCTCCGGTTTGATAGCTCATTTGGAAGGAGCCTGGAGAAGAAAATTCGTTTGTATTCCAGAAAATATTGAGAATATTCTCATATCTGACCTGGCTGCCTCTGATATGTGCTTGACAGGGTCTCGTTGAAACTGTGCTTTGATGTGCATGGATTTTTTGTGCTGAAAACGATGGTTTCAAATTTCGTATACTCTATTTTTTCCGAAATACACAAATGGCTTTGTCCACACTGGTCCTCTACTACGGTAGTCGACGCGAAGTCGGCTGACCCCGGTATGCATCATCCAGTATGCGATCGATATGTCACTGCCGCCACTCGAAACTCATAGCTGGACGAGGGAGTGGCGTGGTAGGTGGGTGAGTGGCGTATCGATTGCTTACGGTGTTGCTGATGCATACCCGGGTCGCCCGAGAACGCGCTAATTGCTGTAGAAGAGGGCCAGTAGAGGACCATAGGATTGTGCACTTCGTAAAAACAGTGTTTTCAGTAGATGAATAGATATTACTGTGGAACTTCTGATATTACTGTGGAACTTACGCGAGTTTAGCCTCAGAGTTTTTGCAGCATTCCGGTTGGCAGAATGTCAGGCAAGTCTCATAGGGTGTCTGGAATTGGAAAGTTCCAATTCATAAACTGACAGGAAACAATCGTGTACCGAGCGTTAAAAAAGTCCCGATATCCGTGAAAGTCGGAAATTCACTTTCGTAAATATTCGAATTATATCAAAAATCTTATCAAACGATTCGGGTGAACACTCAATTTTCGGATGTTCGATAAAACACTCTGCCATTTACCTGCGATATTCAGAAACCTCTGCTAAAATTCTCCGATAATCACATTTTGAATTGCTTTATGGCTCTGTCGGACCAATAGCGGACCTGTCGCTGAGATTAGCGACAGGCCCTGCGATCCGAGTATGTCATAGGAATAAGGAGGCGTTCAGAGTTTCCGCGAAACGACGCGGTGGTATGTGTTTTTTGGGATCAATGATTCATTGGGTGAGGAGCGGCCACGTGAAGTCGAATGAGGAGTGTGCGCCGCCCCTATCGTATGCAGCTGCGCATGATTGGCAGACTCCGCCCAAGTTGGGATTCGGCCCGCCCACTCGCGCCGGAGGCCACATTTGCCAAAGTCGCCATAATATTGTTAGCGTTTTTTTTGGGTCTGGTGCGGACGATGACCTGGGTAGCTGTACTGCAAATGAACCGTTTACTACCATGTGATCGAGCCCGCACTAGACATCAACCCGGGTCACCAGCCAGATCCCATCTGCGACTTTGTGCTTTCTGATGACGTCCCTCTGAAGCTTTTTAGCGTTCTTCCAGGAAGATTTCCATTAAAGTCACTTTTTTCTAATTTGGAAGAACAGAAAAATCTTTCAGCACTACAAAATATGATATTAACAGTCTATCAATACCAGGTTTTTTACTGACAGCGCTTTTAGCATTTTCTCCATTGTCCCCCTTTATTGAAAGCTTCCCTAATCTCAAAATTCAATCGATAAAAATTGTATGTAAATCTGAATAAATTCTGACACCGCCGTGGCGGACTATGCGATCGAGCCTCGCCGCTGCGTGCGGTCACGCCGCGTTCTCACTTGTGCCAGATAGCCTGCGATAGGATAAATACTGTGCTTCTCTGGGCCTAATTCCATTCCGCAGTTGCGTCTCGACACGCTTTGCAGCCGCGCGCATTCGAGTCGGAAGAGCTTCCAGCGCCGCAGCCGCCGAGCTGTTGACTCTAGGTGGGTTTTAGAAACTGGAAAGTAAACGAAATTGGAGAAGACTGTATAAAAAAACCATATCGAGTCGGCTTTGGCGCTGGATACTCGACTTACTCGAGCGCGTGCGGCCGCAAAGACGGTCGAGACGCAATTTTGCGGACCGGAAATCGGCCCAGATAAGCATAGTAATCAGAAGTCGAAGAATATCAATAATAGTCACTGAATTCATCCGAGATAAGATATTTATCCTTCTACGGGATATATAGCAGAAAAAAACAAACCACACGACCGCACGCAGCCGGTGAGGCTCGATCGCGTAGCCCACTGTCAGAGTTTACACAGGAACCTCCGGATCCTTTCATGCACGTACACCTTTTTAAAGGCATCGTACGCGCTGAAAACCACTCACCGTTTTTTCGGTTCAAATGATTTTCGGGGCCCACCCAAGAACGTAGGGAGAGTTTGTTCGGTTAAAAACGTCTTATTCTCAAGATAAATGAGGTTAAACGTCTCAAATTCCGTCAAAAGAGGCCGGCCGTCCGTCAGTCATCTGACACAATTTGCTGTCAGCCATCATATAAGTATATGATCAACATTTCATACAGAATAACTGAGGGGAAGTTGATGGAATATACTATACGATTACGTGAAAAATTACTTCTCTACACACATCGATTACCCTTTCCTTCTCCGCAAATCACTTGAACGAAAGATAAACTTCATTTGATCGTGAGATCGTCGGTCAAAACAGCGATCTCTAACCATCGACTCTTCCTTTCTCAAAAGTCGATAAAGATGTTTCCGGTCTGAAAAAGGGGTTTCCAGTGATTTTTTCGCGCTTTTTTGAACGTAGCTGTCATACTGGGTACTAGAGCTCTCATTATATATGGAAAACTCGTAGACGAAATTCATCGTGAACGATGCCTTTAAAAGTGAAGGCTTCATAGTGTAGTGCGCGTCTGTGAGACGCAGAGAAGAAGAGAGAGAGAGAAATCGAGGGAGCGGCGGTTACTGTGCTTCTCTGGGCCAAATTCCGGTCCGCAATTGCGTCTCGACGCGCTTTGCAGCCGCGCGCTTTCGAGTCCGGAGGCTTTCCAGCGCAGCAGCCGCCGATCTGTTGACTCTAGGTGGGTATCGGAAACTGGAAACTAAACGAAATAGGAGAAAACTATATGAAAAAGCTTTGGCGCTGGAAACTCGACTGACTCGAACGCGTGCGGCCGCAAAGCGTGTCGAAACGCGATTGCGGACCGGAATTTGGCCCAGAGAAGCACAGTACGCTAAAAATGCGCATTGCGCCATGGAACCTCGCTCCAGAAAGGAGTGTGAATCTGGGTGAGAGTTATTCGGAAAACATTATCTTTTCGATAGGTCAGGCGAGCGGGTAGACATTACCCTGTTGAGCAAATACTTCAGAAAAAACGACATTTTGCGGCGTTTTTCTAGCCTCAGAAGCACAGAATCGGACAGGAACCCACATTTCCACAGTATGTTCCGCATGTTGATGACTGGCCTTCAGAGCAGGTCGCGTCCGGTACCCAGAGATTTGATGAGCCTGAGTCCAGGAACACCACGAATGTCTGTGGTGGAGTTCCAAGAGTGATTTGGGCTGAAATCAGAAGCAAATTGAACCTTTCCAGAGTTTAAGAAAAACCGAGTCTCACTCATGTAGGCCATATCATCGTAGTCAATGACTGGAGTGGACGCCACGTCGAGGTTGGATCGCTTCTTTAGTCGAGCTGCCTTGTCCTTCAGATGCTGTTCCAACTTACCCTCCTGGTATAGCCGCATCTTTAACGACGGTTTGTATCTGAAGGGTTTTCATGATCTATAGAAAATTCTAGGAAAGTTTTTCTATTAGAGATTTACTTACTGTAGCCCCATTTTGTGCACTGCGGACAAGGCCATAGAGCACATGGCCAAAAGTACGATGAAGGCCACGGTCGCTTTCATGGTCTCTGAACCCTAGAATGAACTTCTCCACTACATAAGGAAGGTAAGGCAGAATACTGTAAGAAGAAGAAGAAAAAACAGGTTGATTGCTATAATGCCTACTGCAGTATTCGGGTAGGCGTCTTATATAGTGCGACTCGAAATCGCCGAAGTTTGATAAGGCTCGACAATGAGCAGACATGAGATGACGAAATTCTGATGGGCAGACGGCAGACCAAGGTCCACACCATTCCGCGCCTTCCAAAAGCAAGCCTTCAAGGATGACTGTGAAATTTCTGAAAAAAAAGGTTAAGGGAAGAAGGATTGTCGAAATTTGAAGTGATCGTAATCATTGGAAAATAAAAAAAAAAGTAAATGATTCTCATCTTCGAGGGGCAACTCTGCCATCGAAAAGAAACTTCGAAAAGCGAGACCACCTCGACAGTGGACGTTTCAGCTCACCGTATATGTTCCAGTTTTGTCTTCACGTTCAAGCTCGAGGGGAGAACAAAGAAATTTCCATGCGGGAAATTCCCCTTTTTCTTCCCCCCTCCCCCTAGACTGTATCAAACGTGTTTCGTAGTAGAAATTTCGAGGGGATAACAATGAGACGTCCCTCCCCTCCATCCCGAAGGATTTCAGTTCTTTAAGTGGACTGACAGTGAGTGAAAGCGCCCGAATTCGGTATATTCTCCTCGGGAACTTCCCCACCTGTGCGACGTGGTATTCGCTAATCACTCCAGATTTGTCCGCTTCCTGATATAGCATAGTTGAAACCGGAAATTTTGGAGGAAAGGATCAGATTCCTTCGAGAATATCAATCTTTCTTCGTGTTATCGCCCTTTGCTCTGATTCGTAAATATTGTACCGAATAAACTGGCGGTCCACATCCTATCGGCAGCGAAGTCCAATCTGTGTTTGCCACCATGCATACCGTTCTCGGAGCCAAATTCCGGTTCGCAATTGCGGACTACGGCTGTTGCATCATGCGACACATGATAATCGTGCTGGGAGAATGGTGAATAGTGTCGGGACCAAGTGGTCTCATCACGATGATCACGTGATGCAGCAGCCGTAGTACGCAAATGCGGACCAGAATTTGGCCCAAGAACGACAGTATATGCTTTTAGTAATGTCACCTTTAAGATCAGGGTGTGTTCTGAAGAACACACAGAATCTGCGGAATCGAAATTAACAGCTTTTTCTTCAAGGCACTCGGATATTTTATATATGACATATGCGCGGATTGAAACAGTATGAGTATATAATTATGACAGCGAGATCAGTTAATGGAGTTCATGCATCGACAACCTCGGGCTCGGACTCGTGCTCCTCATTCGAGTCATCGGGTACGGCAACGGCAGCATCGGTGACTTCAGCCTTCTCCTCCTCAACGGATTCTTTCTCCACTGACGGCTCTTGTGGCGCACTCTTCTCAGCAAGCTGTTCCTCCACACCAGCATCAGCAGCAGAATCAACGATCTCGGGAGTGGAAGCAGTAGCCTCCGGCTCCGGTACAGAATCTTGCTTCTCTGGTTGCACCACTTCTTCCGTAGCCATATTACCTTCGGCTTCAGCTGGCTTCTCCTCGTCTTCGGCTTCAGCGGGCTTCTCCTCGTTCTCGGCTTCAGCGAGCTTATCTTCGGCCTCAGCTTCAGCGGGCTTATACTCGGCCTCAGCTTCAGCAACCTTCTCCTCGGCCTCAGCTTCAGCAGGCTTTTCCTACGCCTCGACTTCTGGAGAGGTCTCTTCAGCCTGGGCTTCAGCAGGAGCCTCCTCGGCCTCGATTTGAGCAGGCTCTTTGATCTCGGCCTCAGCGGGTGTCTCTCCAGCTTCAGCGTTCGTTCTTTTCTTCGGACTTTCCGCCTTGTCCACATCCTTTCCATCCGCCAGCTTCATAAGGCTTACTGCCTCAGAAAGTTGTTCGGCGACTTCAGCGGACGACATTGTAGAATGTTGGTAGCACAGAGCAGGATACGAACCACAAATGGTGGTATCTGATATCAATATATCGATAAGGGTATCTGTGAAATCGCTCGAGCCCCTCCCCCCAACTAACGGAGTTATGGCTCCTCAAAAATGCCTATATCTCGAGATCAAAAACTCTGCGGACGAGTTGTCTCAGGCCTGTATTTCTTTTCATTCGCAGTCGCTGCACGGGAAAAAACCAGAATGAGGACACAGACTGGCAAGAGAGTGAAGAACGAAGACGCGGTCGGAGTTCATTCATCCATCGGAATCAGGAACGGGCTGGAATTTTTTTTTGGATTTCGGAAATCGGAAGGACCTTCCCAATTTTCTAATTCGAAAATCGGAACGCCAAAGATCATCCGAAATCGAAAATCCGTTCACGGAAATTCTTAACCCTCCCCTGGTAACTGTGCCTGCCAAAACCTTGAGTTTATCCTTCTTTATCTAACTACTTGTAAGTACAATCAACCTTGGCTTTCTTAAAAGTGAATACGGACCTGGAATTCGAATTTAGCGCCCGAAAAAACTCTCTAGGGATTTGGCAATGAAAAGTGTTGAAAATTCAAATCACGTGGATATTTGCGATTTCTTCCGCGCTTTCAGGCTTTCTTTTTCGGAAATAGGAAGGCAAATTTTCGCGATATTCGTGGCAATGCTCTGAAACGAGTGGTGAATTTTTTTTAAATACCTACACATTTCAACAAATCCAGAATGGATTCCGGAAACAATCACTGGCTTTTTGAGGTAGAAAGAATCGTTAGGCACTAAAATAATTGTACCCCTCAGCTAGAATGTTTCGACCACATATTCAAAAATGTGACATGAAACCTCTCCGAAAGTTCAAAGGATGGCCGCCAATCGGCTAAAGCGTCCCTGTTTCACGGTAGCTTCATATAAGTTCACAGCTATCCATCTACGCCGTATGCACATCTCTCCCCGCACGTCCACGTCCCCGCGGAGCCACTCTGTGATTGGCCTTTAGACGGAATTGACCAATCACGGATGGCCTTCGCGGGGACGGGGACGCTTGGGGAGAGATGTGCATACGGCCCATGGTGATCACAGATTAGGAATTTCGCAAAAAAAATTAAGTCGTACTCGCGCTCATGACAACGGAAAAGGCTTTCGGCGGATGGCGGAAGAGTGTTTCCACTAAGGTGCGTCCGAATGAGAATGGCGGCCCATGCGGCCGGCGTGCTTGGCAGGCGGCCGTCGCGTTGGCCGCTCTCGGACGAGCATGCGAAAAGTCCCCACCGCCATCGACTACGAATGGGGCCGGCACCGGCTGGCAGGAACCAACGGTGTCGTCCTCGACGACCTCTGCTCCGCTCACCTGGTGGGCGGGGCTAACGATAAAGAGGGTTGTGCGGCTTTTGTTACTATCGCTTCAAGTTGTTCTATCAGGAGGTGCCTTTCAGGGACCTCTCTGACTGCTGCTCTTATAAATTCACTGAACCACCTCTTGTTTACATCGCATATCTTGGGTCAAATCCCCGAGTCTTTTCGCACCCACGAACATTTTGGTGCATCGGCCGGGAAATGAGAATCACGGTTCTCCCCGACCGTACACAAAACACAGTTGGACTTTGGTGCTGTTCTGGACAGTAGCACCTCCATCCTCTCCATCAGGGCGTCAGAAGTGAGCTGCAGGTGCTCCAGACGAGGTACCACCTGCTCTAGGCAGGCAGCCGGCTGCTGAATATGGTTGATGAGACACGATACTGGCAGACCCTCGGACAGGATGACATTGTCGAGATCCTCCATGGCTTGGCGGAGGTCGGGAGAGGACACGTTATCTGACGACATGATCAGTTGTTGCTGGCTATTCTTCAGGTCGTCTTTTATACAACAAATTCTCCTACGGAGCTCAGTTTTTCGCTTTATTCGCGTTTCGAGGGCTTTTCTTTGGAAATATGGTCCCTTTTCGCTTTATTCTATTGTCACTTTGAGAAGTGCTTTATGGTGCAATTTGTTAGTGCATTATTAGCGCATGGGCATCATTAGGCGGTAGGCGACGCCAACGTTTTTTTTATTGTGCCTTGCGGGTAAGCTGAGAAATGGCCGTAGGTACTCCTTGGATAGCCTATACTTAATTAATATGCCTCGATACCGAATCATGTTATTGGGCGGAGTCTTGGCTGTTCCCATTTTACGGCATTTTGGTTTGGTCCAAATCTATGTGCTTTTCTTCTGTACATTTATTTCCATAGTTATGAACATTTCTGATTGACATTCTAATTGGAAAATAGTTAGGCGTCAGAATTCGTACTTCTTCTTCTTCGAGCGTTTTGATACACTCTGGAGACTAGTTTTCGTATGATTCCTCCCATGAACTGGACTATCGTGGTTGCTATGACGTAAATCATTTTGATCACACTAATCACTATAATTGGGCCCGCTAGGCAGGTTAGGGTTGAAAACAACACTATGGTAATTAGTGCTGCTAGAGTGATTTCTATTAGTTTTGATTAGTGGCTCAAAACTCGGTAAGCTAATATCTGACAGCCAGTGTCGTCCTCGACGACCTCTGCTCCGCTCACCTGGTGGGCGGGGCTAACGGTAAAGAGGGTTGTGCGGCTCTTTGTGACTCTCCCTTCAAGTTGTTCTATCAGAATGTGCCTTCCAGAGACCTCTCTGACTGCTGCTCTTATAAATCCACTGAACCACCTCTTGTTTACATCGCATATCTTGGGTCAAATACCCGAGTCTTCTCGCACCCACGAACAGTATATTCGTCTGCCGTCCCCCCTACTATTCTGTCGTCACTATTCTCTTCCTGCCGTCCATGTCGAGCCGCTGTTACCAATGTCAAGCCGCTGTTCAAATGTCGATCCGCTGCACTCAATGTCGAGCCGCTGTCAACAGTGCCGAGCCGCCGTCATCATTGTCGAGCCGACGTCATGGTATCGCCGTAGCGGTTCCAACTTCAGCGACCGAGGACAGTAGACGAAATATTTATGTATATTGTTGTATTGTGGCCGCGCCGGGAATTTCGTCCTCGACGACCTCTCCTCCGCTCACCTGGTGGGCGGGGCTAACGGTAAAGAGGGTTGTGCGGCTTTTGTTACTCTCGCTTCAAGTTGTTCTATGAGGAGGTGCCTTCCAGGGACCTCTCTGACTGCTGCTCTTATAAATCCACTGAACCACCTCTTGTTTACATCGCATATCTTGCGTCAAATCCCCGAGTCTTCTCCCACCCACAAACAGTTTAATCGTCTGCCGTCCCCCCTACTATTCTGTCGCCACTATTCTGTTCCTGCCGTCCATGTCGAGCCGCTGTTACCAATGTCGAGCCGCTGTTCAAATGTCGAGCCGCTGTCACCAATGTCGAGCCGCTGTTGCCAATGTCGAGCCGCTGTTCAAATGTCGATCCGCTGCACTCAATGTCGAGCCGCTGTCAACAGTGCCGAGCCGCCGTCATCATTGTCGAGCCGACGTCATGGTATCGCCGTTCCGGTTCCAACTTCAGCGACCGAGGACAGTAGACGAAATATTTATGTATATTGTTGTATTGTGGCCGCGCCGGGAATGTCGTCCTCGACGACCTCTGCTCCGCTCACCTGGTGGGCGGGGCTAACGGTAAAGAGGGTTGTGCGGCTCTTCGTTACTCTCGATTCAAGTTGTTCTATCAGGAGGTGCCTTCCAGGGACCTCTCTGACTGCTGCTCTTCATAAATCCACTGAACCACCTCTTGTTTACATCGCATATCTTGGGTCAAATCCCCGAGTCTTCTCGCACCCACGAACAAACGGGTCCCAAAGCGAACGCAATGGCCATCAAGCGGCAATGGACAGTTTTTGAAAAGTATTTGGGCGATTTTCTCAATGTTTGCACAGTTTCGCGATACCGAAACACCCTACAATGCCTCAATAAGTTCAATTTACATTTTTTGATAATACTGCAGACTCTGCACTCAGCAGTGCTGTACTTCAGCAGCAATTTGTCACAATTCTTGCATTCCTCAGAGTAAGACCTACCTCAGACTCGCATTTTAACGTCGAGAGGTAGCGGTCTCGTCCTGTGCTCCGCTTTCCACCACCGTTCCATCGTGTTGATTCATCTAGCGAGTTTCCTGCCAAGGTGCGGTAATTTCTTAAAGGCAGTGTTCACGATAAAAAATGTGTTTCAGTTTCCACTAGGAATGGGTAGTGGAGGGGCACAATGTAACGTTGACGTCGAAAGAACGCATGAAAACGAGTCAGGAAAAGCTCCAAAAGAGCCTGAAGTTGCCATTTCGAGCGCAAGGCAAACCTCAAAAGCGCATCACACGCCCACCGACGTAAACAAATGAATGCTCAAGATCGTGAGATGAGCGATGATTTCCAATCATTAGCCCCGTTCTTCCCTTCATTCTCAACTTCTCTCTTTACTCAGGTCAGCTCGCATAGATCGGCTGCAAAAACCGGAAGTTACAAGCCTCGGACAACTCGTCCACCATTTTCCCTAGCTCAATTTTTGAGGGGCCATAACTCCATTCCCAGAAGGTCATGTACGATTTCAGAGACATCATTGGAATCAGCGCGGGGCCGTTTTCAAGACAGGCGGGAAAACAGAAAAACAATTTTCATCGTGAACACTGCCTTTAATTTCTCTGTTTTTGATTACGTTTTGGAAAAAAATTTCTCTCGAATCACAGTAAGGTTTAGCAGATATTTGGCCGGGTAATCACATTTCTGATTTGCTCCTTTCAGGCTCTGAAGAAGGCGATTCCGCCGAAACGTGCGTAAGCCAATAAACAGTATATCAACCTCGTGGTCCAGTTACACTACACAATTACTATGGATTCAGAATGCCGAGGTTTATGGAGAGTCGCACCTGGAGAATTCTCGCATTGATTTGAAAACAATTTGTTGATGTCAATTACTTCTCATCGCAGGCAGCCGACTGATCAAACGTGATTGCCTTATTAATAGGCTCACCTACAATTTGTCTCTGGACTTCAACTCCAAATGTCATAAAAGGCTGTTTCGCCCTTTCAACTGTAGACAGCCGAGTTGCAAGTACATACTAATATAGGGCTCATCAATACGGTTATAATAATAATGCTAACATAATAGTGGTCTAGACAACTTGCCTGAGCAGAAAACTGTGAGGGTTTATACTTGTGGCCGAATCCCCCTGCACACGCCTGCCAAAGGAAAATGTTTAAATATGTGATATAAGGGGTCTGCAGAGTTCAAGTCGTGGCGTTGCTCGCAGCGACGAACAACGATGGGAATGCAATATCGATTACCTTCAGCCACGGGGCGACCGGCGCAGAGTGTTTCGACGTCACGACAGCCCTGCGTCGCTGCCAGCGAGCAGCAAACGACGCCGCGAAGATAGAGCCCTCTGCAGAGTCTGGCGGCAAAAGTCGCGCCGTAACGTTGGAGAATAAAGGGCAGGCACGAAGCTGTGTAACCGCTCTCCATACTTCATCATTGCGGCGCGTCTTTTGCCACCAGACTATGCATAGGTCTTAATGTTCGAAAACATTTTTGTCGCCGCGTCAAGGTTGACGCTCGGCGACCACTTGCCGGTCGCCGCAACTCTGCAGACCCCTATACATTCAGAAAGCGTATCCGAGAATCCTGCAATTCGATTCTCTCAAATTTTCAGTGGAACGTTATTCGAATCAATTCGAATTACGGAGGAATTGAAATCTAGTGGAAATTCTCGATATCTTTGTGATAAACTGGTCTGATGAGGAAGAAGAAAGCGTAGTTGGAAATTCACGCATCTTGTTAGAACCAACGAATCTATAATTATTGAAAATTTTCTGCAAATACAATCTTCAAACTCCCATAGGGCTCAAATATTCAATCTTGGCAGCTTGGGTGAGTAGCTAGGTAGGGATATTAGGGACATTCAATTGAGTTTAGTATTAAAGGCAGTGGTCACGATGAAAAACGTTATCGAAAAAACTACAAAAATCAGCTTACATCAAAAACAGCTGAAAAACTATGAAGGTAGCGCGGTGAAAAATGGTCTTCAAATAGAGTTTCTAGGGCCCAAAGAATCTAGTTCGTGCACACGTGCACAGCCATGACGAAACAGATCGCAGCCTCATGCCGAGCAGTCAAAAATCATCGACATTCAGAGGACGAAATAAATGCAAATTTAACGAATAAAAACAGTTGAATAATGAAAGCATCACTTCAGTCAATGTTTTTGACTAGATGTGTATGTACATAAATTCGAAGGTTCATTGATTGACATTCAATTTCAAGCTAGCTGATGTTCTTGATATAAGAGGTCATCGATGCCGATGATGTGGGGTGGGCTCGTCCACCATCAAAAGACAAGAAAGTTCAGGTTTCAAATTCGGCCAAAAACAGTGGTTTTTTCGCGATTTTTTCTTATAGGTCCTACTACTCGAGACCCAGGAAAGGATTTTTAGAGAAAAAGACGACAAGCATATTTGATCGCGACCACTGCCTTTAAGGTTAATCCCTGTAATTCCAGTATGAAGTTTGGAAACCATCAGACTGGAAGAAAGTTTTCTCTGCGAAAAATCCCAGTTCCTGAATTGAGTAACAAAAGGGCCTTTCACAAAAAAGCGCAAGAGATGGCGAAAATTTTCTCAAAAATTTGATAGTTGCTAGTAAAAACTCAGATTTTCCCGTTTCAGAGCGGTTTTATATTAAATTCACACCCGGCATCCAGCGTTCAGCTCATTGTCCCGCTAGTGGAATAGTACTGCACCAGCAGAATTTTTGAAAGTTTCCCGCATAATTTTTTTGATTAGTTTTCGTGCAAAAATTTGTGGAACGGTTTTTCAAAAATTTCTGTTCGTTAGGCTTTGGGACGAATTTTTTTATTTGAGTTCGTTTAAGAGTTCTTGAATGATTCTTGAATATTTTTTTTTCGATTTTCAGATTTAGGTCGCACGGAATCTGAATATTCGGATTTTTTTAGGATTTCTGCAGAATTTTTTGGACACTTGAACTTTAGATAACGATGTTTCATTTTCAGGCAATGTCTTGCTAAGTAGCCGAATAGAATAGCAACAGTAACCTTGTAGTTGTTCGGCTATCCCCAGAACTCTATTTGCCACTACCAAGCTTGCTATTCTCGACGCAGCTTGTTCTGGCTAATGTAACCTACAGAGTAACTGGTAGCCAATCAGAAAGCATTGCCACAAGCTGCCAGGGAGATGCAGACCCCCGGAAGCAGACCGTGGAACTTCCCTTAACGACTAAAATTACCTACAGCTTCTGGTGATCTTGGAAGTTAAGGAATTAGCCCCTCTCTTGAAGACACAGAACACCCAAAAAATTTTTTTGAGTTTTATGCTCAGCGTGGATAGGACAACACGCTGACCAAATTGGTATTTAGAATCGTTCTGGGAAAAATGCTCCTCAATGATGCCATTTTTTTCTATTTGAGTGGATACTGTTCATTCGAAGACTGTCATTGATTATACACACTTCCAATTTCAAAAAGTCGCCCCCAGAACTCTCTAAAAGAAGCTACAGTTTTGTACAATAATCCGCTTCATTTTAATCTCCTAATTTGACCAACCTTTTTCAAATTGATTTCAGTGCGACTTTGTTAGGGGTTCTTATTGTTAATTTTTCATAGACTCTTCTCACACCCCCCCATTCCTGTTGTTCACATTTTTGTTGAAACGTTTGTCACATATGAGACCAAAACCACTTTCGCTTGAGGAAAACCCTTTCTGATAGCAATATTCAAAGTGTTTTTATTCTGATCTCACCGAGAATTATGTGATTGATGTCTTACCTGGATGACAAGCTATACATGAGTAAAACAAAACATAATTGTGAATCAACTTTTT
This sequence comes from Aplectana chamaeleonis, assembly GCA_029168955.1. Taxonomy (NCBI): domain Eukaryota; kingdom Metazoa; phylum Nematoda; class Chromadorea; order Rhabditida; family Cosmocercidae; genus Aplectana; species Aplectana chamaeleonis. The sequence goes on along the minus strand of JAPDOI010000013.1, from coordinate 1,376,561 downwards.
ATTAGGTCATGAATTGATTTCTGTACAGTCACAGAGGAGAGCCCTTGAAATGGTTCCAGAGAAAATCTTGATAGTTCCTGCAACACTCACAATCAGGAGAAAAATCAGGAGAAAAATTTAGAAACACCCTGAAATTTCCATGGGGGGTACCTTTACCTTGCCGCGAAGCTTTAAAAACGCTCATAACTTTTTTCAGAGTGAGTCTAGGCAGCTGCGATGGGCATATTCGAACTTTTCGTCCGAAAATGGTTCTAGAAAAGTACATTCATTTGGGATGGTCACTACGACTTATTGTGGGTCCCTTGTCAGAAGCAATTCGTTTGTATACAAGTAACCCGTTCGGCGCTTGATACGTCAATCGTCGAGCAGTAGGGTATATAATGGTAGCCCGTGAGTACTTTGCATTATCGAGTAATATTCAGTGGAGTGCGATGTGAGGTGTCAACTCTTCAGGCGTTACCCACTGTCTATTGTACAATTAGTGGTGTGGATGGGAAAGGCTCGTGATTACAACACGAGAAATCCGCCTCTCCTCCCATAGTCTTACTTGCCTTTCTTTTGAACACTCTTACTCCATGAGCCGCTCTAAAACCTTCAAAAATATTTAATTCCTAACAAAGTTTAGACTTATGTTTAATATTAGGTGGTTACCTATGAAAGCGCGTTTTTTCACGATTAAAAAATTAAAATTTCAGAAAAATTTTTATTTAACTTTTTTTATTAACTATAATAACAATTATTATTAACAATACAACAATACTCCAGTTTATGGGGCAATTTATGAATACCATCGAAAAAAATTTGGAGGCTGTTTTAAGGCGATCCAATCATCAAGCCATTTTTGGACATCTTCACATGCCATTTAGTGAAGCGCTGTTCGGCCAATCCATGAGCCATCGATCGAAGCAGATGATAGTCCGAAGGAGCAATATTTGCTTGGACTATATGGCGGGTGGGGCAAGACTTCCCAATTCATTTCTTTGCAACTCCTCTTTTAACTTGTTTTCCAACATGTGGTCGGGCGTTGTCGTGAAGAAGTTTGGGACGTTCAGTGTCTTGTAGACCAATTCAGGTCGTTTGATGGCTCACTTCCTTGGTTCAAGTTGGCTTATTGCATCTTTGTAAGGACTGCTGTAACTGTTTCACCGGGTTTGAGTAGTTCATAATACACAAAACCCTTCTTGATCCCACCAGATACAGAGCAGAACCTTTCTTTTCCTATGAATATTGGCCTTCGGGATCAATTTGGGAGCTTTTCCTAGAGTCTGTCCATGATCTTTTACGCCTGGGATTATCGAAATAAATCCACTTTTCATCTCCAAAGTGATAGATTCTATGCATTAATGACTTGTGCCGTTGTTTCGTTTAAGAAGAAGTTCGCACGTCGTTCTTCTGTTCACTTGTTGGCGGCGTTCCGTCAGCTCACATGAAGCGCACCCACTTTCCTTCTTTTCTGTATGCTTTCCCATGGCATGCAGTAGAAGAAGTGAAATTGTTTTTTTCGTCACATTTAATACATCAGCTAATTGCTTCTGCGTCTGGGTATCACCTTCGTCAAGTAAAGTTTGTAAATCCACGTCTTCTAAATTGTTTTGGTGGCTGCCAAGTCCCGCGGTCTTTATTGCTGAGGTCAGAAATCTCCTTCTTCTTTAAACTGTTTAAACCATTCTTTGACATCTTCTAATTGAAATGGTATCTTCACCATGAACTTCCAGAGATAATTCTGTGGGCTTTCTGGCGGCACTTTTTTTTTTTCAGAATTAAACATGAATAGCAGAACCTCCCGCAAATGCTCTTTTGTTGGCACTTCAGAAGTCATCTATAAATAATTTTTAAAAATTAATGAATATACTAATTACAAATAAGTTAACAGTATTAGATATCGCTTAAAACGCTCTACAAGATAAACACAAACAAAAAAATTTTTAAAAAAAGTATTCATGCAAAAAAAAACGGCGAAAGAAAAACGCGCTTTCATAGGTAACCACCAATACATACAAGTTATGATTGCACCTATACTGTATTTATGTATGGATATTTCAATTTAGGTAACTTAATTACATGTATTCTTTTTTGAAGTATATGTACTTCTCTAATACTCCAGATCCATATATTTTGTATGTACTTCTATTAGAGGTGTGTACTTCAAATAGAGGCTGTACTTGAGTTCTCAGCCCTCATTTTGATTCGGTGGTACTTCTATTAGAGGTGTACTTGTAATAGAGGGTGTACTTTTATTATTCGGGGCAAATTTTTGACTTTCCAGTGGTAGGCTGTTTGCATTTTTGCATCATATACTTCCAGTGTAAGACCGGAAAATTTTACTATGTAGTGAAATTTCAGACCGCAACCACAAAAACTTAGCCACTTGGGCTCAAAGAAATTGAGGTTTCCACAATCACAGATACCTTATTTTCAAACCCTTTATTCACACCCATCCCGTGTCAATTTCTCACAAAAACTGTATAAGTTCGGTAACGCTTACGTTATAACAAGCTTAATAAGAAAGAGAGAGACCGATGGGAATCAACTTCTTACAATGGAATTGATCGCCTTTCAAGCCCTCCACAGCCATTGAAAAACTTCAATCGCTCTCAAACGACTTGAAAACAGCTCTTTCAGAGACGAGTTCTTTTCGTCCACAATCCACTGTATGTTAAGCCAACCATTGAAGGTTCCTGATTTCCTTGTCGTAGAAACGATTCCTCTACAAGAGTGATCCATCTTCGTAACGCTAAGGAATCTTGGCTTCTCAATGAACGTAAAGGCAAGGTCCGGTCAATTTTGGACACTACCAAAATTCGTGTTAAATAGATTGGGCTGGCCTAGCTGAACCTCGTCTGAACGTTTCACACTGGAAAGCTCCTGAGTCCATACTTCTGGAGAAAAACAGCCTCAAAGTCTGGAATAACGGTATTTGCCAGAATGACCGATATGTTACAGTGCAGTTTTGAAGGATGCGTGGACGATGGCTAAAACTTTATGGACGAGATGGACACACCTTTCTAACCTTTTCTCTGACACAGCGGTTGACGGAAGCGGCTGCTTCCAACTTGAAGACCGGTTTTCACGCAGTTTTTCGCATGTTCCTCGGGAATTCCTCAAAATCAGAAATTCTGACTGGACTCCTGCCTTTAAATTCAACGTCTTGAGGCCCAAAGCAAGTTGAATTCTATCAAAAAGGGGTCTTCCAAGCGAAAGACTTGATGTATATTCCTATACATATGAATCTTTTATATATACGTATTAGTATAATTTATTGGTTCGCGTCAGGAACGTTCCAACAAAAAGTGAACAATAGGCAAGTAGAATGAGGAGAGTCAACAAAAAGTGAACAATACTCTCCGACACTGATTTTCTTGGCCAATACTTCTTAACAGCAAAAACAAACCGTTGTGGTATTTTACGAGGAAGAGTTTAGTGTCTTCCGGAAAAAGGGCTTCTATTCGTTCCACGAATATTTACGGGAATACTCTTGCTCAATGCTGTAATTCTATTCTAAAGTTTCGCTTTTCCTTACAGCCAGACTCTAACCGTCTGTATAGGTCTTTACATTTGACATCATCTTCTATTCCTGGATGGTAGGTATTAGCTTCTGGCACATGCACATAACTTTTGAACGGTTCTCGCTTGTAGCCAGGATCATATTTTTGGAACCACAAAGTATTTCCGCGTAGAACACCGCAACGGCTAGTTTGTTTTCGCTGTTAAGAAGTATAGACTCAAGAAAATCAGTCTCAGAGAGTATTGTTCACTTTTTGTTGACTCTCCTCCCATTCTACTTGCCTATTGTTCCCTTTTTGTTGGAACGTTTCCTGACGCGAACCAAACCTCTTTCGCTTGGAAGACCCCTTTTTGATAGAATTGTTCACTTTTTTTCTTGATATTACGGAGATAATATTTCTGAAAATCTTCAATGTTTTCCAAATAGCATGGATTGATATGACAATCAGTAAATGTGAAAAACTGACTTGTTGGAGCGCGCTACAAATGACGCACGACTCTCCTTCGTCGACGTCCTGATGACGTCGTCACATGCCCCATGCACTTTGATGACGTCATCAAAAAGTAACAAACTTATTAGTCACCTCCCCAGTCCCTACTCCTACGAAAAAGTACAGCCTACAAACGTGTTTTAGGCGGATTTGGATACGTACCAACTGGATAATAATTTCACTCTGATATGATAAGCAGTGAATAAGTGAAGTAGTTAATGTTAAACAGTTGCACAGCTGACGAACAACGATGGGAATGCAATATCGATTACCATCTTCAGCCATCACGCGCCGACCGGCGCAGAGTGTTCTCGATCGTCACGACAGCCTCTGCGTATCGCTGCCAGCGAGCAGCAAACGACGCCGCGACGATAAAGACATCTGCAGAGTCTGGCGGCGAAAACTTGCGCCGCAATGATGAGAGGAATAGCGTAGGCACTAAGCTGTGTAACCGCTTCTCCATCCTTCATCATTTAGCAGGCGCACGTCTTTTGCCACCAGACTATGCATAGGCCTATAATTTTCGAAAGCATTTCTTGTCGCCGCGCGTCAAGGCTGACGCTCGGCGACCACTTCAGCCGGTCGCCGCAACTCTGGCAGATCCCTATACATTCAGGAAAGCGTATCCGAGATTTCTGCAATTCGATTCTCTCAAATTTTCAGTGCGGGACGTTATTCGAATAAATTTGAATTACGGAGCAATCGAAAATCTAGTGGAAATTCTCGATATATTAGTAATAAACTGGTCTAATGAGAAAAGAAGAAAGCGTAGTTGGAAATTCATCACGCTTTTGTTAGAAAGCACGAATCTTAAATTAATTATTGAAAATTTTCTGTGGATGCAATTTTCAAGCTCCCATGGGGCTCCAGACATTCAATATTGGGTGGCAGCTTCTGGGTGAGTAGAAGAGTAGGGATATTAGGGACATATCTCAATTGAGTTTATATTAAAAATGAGGTTAATCCACTGTGATTCCAGTATGCGGAGTTTAAAACCATCAGACTGCAAGGAAAGTTTCTCTGCAAAATCCTAGTTCCTGAATTGAGCAACAAAAGGGCCTTTCACAAAAAAGCGCAAGAGATGGCGAAGATTTTGTCAAAAATTTGATAGTTGCTAGTAAAAACTCAAAGATTTTCCCGTTTCAGAGGGTTTTATATAAATCCACACCCAGCATCCAGCGTTCAGCTCATTGCCCCGCTAGTGGAACAGTACTGCACCAGCAGAATTTTTGAAAGGTTCCCGCATAATTTTTTTGATTAGTTTTCGTGCAAAAATTGTGGAACGGTTTTTCAAAAATTTTTGTTCGTTAGGATTGGGACGAATTTTTATTTGAGTTCGTTTGAGAGTTCTTGAATGATTCTTGAATATTTTTTTCGATTTTCAGATTTAGGTCGCCCGGAATCTGAATATTCGGATTTTTTTTAGGGATTTCGTAGAATTTTTTGGACACTTGAACTTTAGGTAACGATGTTTCATTTTCAGGCAATGTCTTGCTAGTAGCCGAATAGAATAGCAACAGTAACCTTGTAGTTGTTCGGCTATCCCCAGAACTCTATTTGCCACTACTGCTGCTATTCTCGACGCAGCTGTTCGGCTAGTAACCACAGAGTAACTGGTAGCCAATCAGAAAGCATGCCACAAGCTGCCAGGGAGATGCAGACCCCCGGAAGCAGACCCTGGAACTTCCCTAACGACTAAAATTACCTACAGCTTCTGGTGATCTTGGAAGTTAAGAATTAGCCCCTCTCTTGAAGACACAGAACACCCAAAAATTTTTTTTGATTTCATGCTCAGCGTGGATAGGACAACACGCTGACCAAATTGGTATTTAGAATCGTTCTGGAAAATGCTCCTCAATGATGCCATTTTTCTATTTGAGTGGATTTTCATTCGAAGCTGTCATTGATTATACACACACACTTCAATTTCAAAAGTCGCCCCCAGAACTCTAAAAGAAGCTACAGTTTTGTACACAATCCGCTCATTTTAATCCCTAATTTGACCAACCTTTTCAAATTGATTTCGTGCGACTTTGTTAGGGGTTCTTATTGTTAATTTTTCATAGACTCTTCTCACACCCCCCATTCCTGTTGTTCACATTTTGTTGAAACGTTTGTCACGCGAACCAAACCACTTTCGCTTGAAAAACCCTTTCTGATAGCAATATTCAAAGTGTTTTTATTCTGATCTCACCGAGAATTATGTGATTGATGTCTTACCTGGATGACAAGCTATACATGAGTAAAACAAAACATAATTGTGAATCAACTTTTTATTAGGTCATGAATTGATTTCTGTACAGTCACAGAGGAGAGCCCTTGAACTGGTTCCAAAAAATCTTGATAGTTCCTGCAACACTCAGAAGCAATTCGTTTGTATACAAGTAACCCGTTCGGCGCTTGATACGTCAATCGTCGAGCAGTAGGGTATATAATGGTAGCCCGTGGTACTGCATTATCGGTAAAAGTGGAGTGCGATGTGAGGTGTCAACTCTTCAGGCGTTACCCACTGTCTAATGTACAATTAGTGGTGTGGATGGGAAAGGCTCGCCAGTGATTACAACACGAGAAAGCGTCCGCCTCTCCTCCAATAGTCTTACTTGCCTTTCTTTTGAACACTCTTACTCCATGAGCCGCTCTAAAACCTACAAAAATATTTAATTCCTAACAAAGTTTAGACTTATGTTTAATATTAGGTGGTTACCTATGAAAGCGCGTTTTTTCACGATTAAAAAATTAAAATTTCAGAAAAATTTTTATTTAACTTTTATTAACTATAATAACAATTATTAACAATAACAATACTCCAGTTTATGGGCAATTTATGAATACCATCGAAAAAAAATTTAGGCTGTTTTAAGGCGATCCAATCATCAAGCCATTTTTGGACATCTTCATGTTTAGTGAAGCGCTGTTCGGCCAATCCATGAGCCATCGATCGAAGCAGATGATAGTCCGAAGGAGCAATATTTGGACTATATGGCGGGTGGGGCAAGACTTCCCAATTCATTTCTTGCAACTCCTTTTTAACTTGTTTTCCAACATGTGGTCGGGCGTTGTCGTGAAGAAGTTTGGGACGTTCGTGTCTTGTAGACCATTCAGGTCGTTTGATGGCTACTTCTTGGTTCAAGTTGGCTTATTGCTCTTTGTAAGGACTGCTGTAACTGTTTCACCGGGTTTGAGTAGTTCATAATACACAAAACCCTTCTGATCCCACCAGATACAGAGCAGAACCTTCTTTCCATGAATATTGGCCTTCGGGATCAATTTGGGAGCTTTTCCTAGATCTGTCCATGATCTTTTACGCCTGGGATTATCGAAATAAATCCACTTTTCATCTCCAGTGATGATTCTATGCATTAATGACTTGTGCCGTTGTCGTTTAAGAAGAAGTTCGCACGTCGTTCTTCTGTTCACTTGTTGGCGTTCCGTCAGCTCATAAGGCACCCACTTTCCTTCTTTCTGTATTTTCCCATGGCATGCAGAAGAAGTGAAATTGTTTTTTTTTCGTCACATTTAATACATCAGCTAATTGCTTCTGCGTCTGGGTATCACCTTCGTCAAGTAAAGTTTGTAAATCCGCGTCTTCAAATTGTTTTGGTGGTCTTCCGCGGTCTTTATTGCTGAGGTCGAAATCTCCTTCTTTAAACTGTTTAAACCATTCTTGACATCTTCTAATTGAAATGGTATCTTCACCATGAACTTCAGAGATAATTCTGTGGGCTTCGGCGGCACTTTTTTTTCACTTTAAACATGAATAGCAGAACCTCCACCGCAAATGCTCTTTGTTGGCACTTCAGAAGTCATCTATAAATAATTTTAAAAATTAATGAATATACTAATTACAAATAAGTTAACAGTATTAGATATCGCTTAAAAACGCTCTACAAGATAAAACAACAATCACACACACAAACAAAAATTTTTTAAAAAAAGTATTCATGCAAAAAAAACGGCAGAAAAAGAAAAACGCGCTTTCATAGGTAACCACCAATACATACAAGTTATGATTGCACCTATACTGTATTTATGTATGGATATTTCAATTTAGGTAACTAATTACCGTATTCTTTTTGAAGTATATGTACTTCTAATACTCAGATCCATATTTTGTATGTACTTCTATTAGAGGTGTACTTCAAATAGAGGCTGTACTTCTGATTCTCAGCCCTCATTTTTCGGTGTACTTCTATTAGAGGTGTACTTGTAATAGAGGGTGTACTTTTATTATTCGGGGCAAATTTTTGAATTTCCAGTGGTAGGCTGTTTGCATTTTTGCATCATAGACTTCCAGTAAGACCGAAAAATTTTACTATGTAGTGAAATTTCAGACCGCAACCACAAAAACCTAGCCACTTGGGCTCAACGAAATTGAGGTTTCCACAATCATTGATATCTTATTTGCACACCCTTTATTCACACCCATCCCGAGTCAATTTCTCCCAAAAACTGTATAAGTTCGGTAACGCTCACGTTAATACAAGCTTCATAAGAAAGAGAGAGACCGATGGGAATCAACTTCTTACAATGGAATTGATCGCCTTTCGAGCCCTCCACAGCGATTGAAAAACTTCAATCGCTCTGAAACGACTTGAAAACAGCTCTTTCAGAGACGAGTTCTTTTCGACCGCAATCCACTGTATGTTAAGCCTACCATTGGTGGTTCCTGATTTCCTTGTCGTAGAAACGATTCCTCTACAAGAATGATCCATCTTCGTAACGCTAGGGAAATCTTGGCTTCTCAATGAACGTAAAGGCAAGGTCCGGTCAATTTTGGACACTACCAAAATTCGTGTTAAATAGATTGGGCTGGCCTAGCTGAACCTCGTCTGAACTTTTCACAAACTCTGAGTCCATACTTCTGGAGAAAACAGCCTCAAAGTCTGGAATAACGGTATTGCCAGAATGACCGATATTTACAGTGCAGTTTTGAAGGATGCGTGGACGATGGCTAAAACATGGACGATGGACACACCTTTCTAACTTTTCTGACACAGCGGTTGACGGAAGTGGCTGCTTCAACTTGAAGACCGGTTTTCACGCAGTTTTCGCATGTTCCTCGGGAATTCCTCAAAATCGAAATTCTGACTGGACCCTGCCTTTAAATTCAACGTCTTGGGCCAAAGCAAGTTGAATTCTATCAAAAAGGGGTCTTCCAAGCGAAAGACTTGATGTATATTCCTATACATATGAACTTTATATACGTATTAGTATAATTTATTGGTTCGCGTCAGGAACGTTCCAACAAAAAGTGAACAATAGGCAAGTAGAATGAGGAGAGTCAACAAAAAGTGAACAATACTCTCCGACACTGATTTTCTTGGCCAATACTTCTTAACAGCAAAAACAAACCGTTGTGGTATTTTACGAGGAAGAGTTTAGTGTCTTCCGGAAAAAGGGCTTCTATTCGTTCCACGAATATTTACGGGAATACTCTTGCTCAATGCTGTAATTCTATTCTAAAGTTTCGCTTTTCCTTACAGCTAGACCTAACCGTCTGTATAGGTCTTTACGACATCATCTTCTATTCTGATGGTAGGTATTAGGTTTGCATGCACATAACTTTTAACGGTTCTCGCGTAGCCAGGACTATTTTTGGAACCACAAAGTATTTCCGCGTAGAACACCGCAACGGTTTGTTTTCGCTGTTAAGAAGTATAGACCAAGAAAATCAGTCTCAGAGAGTATTGTTCACTTTTTGTTGACTCTCCTCATTCTACTTGCCTATTGTTCCCTTTTTGTTGGAACGTTTCTGACGCGAACCAAACCTCTTTCGCTTGGAAGACCCCTTTTTGATAGAATTGTTCACTTTTTCTTGATATTACGGAGTAATATTTCTGAAAATCTTCAATGTTTTCCAAATAGCATGGATTGATATGACAATCAGTAAGTAACTGACTTGTTGAGCGCGCTACAAATGACGCACGACTCTCCTTCGTCGACGTCCTGATGACGTCGTCACATGCCCCATGCACTTTGATGACGTCATCAAAAAGTAACAAACTTATTAGTCACTCCCCAGTCCCTACCCTACGAAAAAGTACAGCCTACAACGTGTTTTAGCGATTTGATGTACCAACTGATAATATCACTTGATATGATAAGCAGTAATAAGTGAAGTAGTTAATGTTAAACAGTACAGCGACGAACAACGATGGGAATGCAATATCGATTACCTTCAGCCACGCGCCGACCGGCGCAGAGTGTTTCGACGTCACGACAGCCCTGCGTCGCTGCCAGCGAGCAGCAAACGACGCCGCGACGATAAAGACATCTGCAGAGTCTGGCGGCAAAACTTGCGCCGCAATGATGGAGAATAAAGGGTAGGCACTAAGCTGTGTAACCGCTCTCCATCCTTCATCATTGCGGCGCGTCTTTTGCCACCAGACTATGCATAGGCCTTAATTTTCGAAAGCATTTTTGTCGCCGCGTCAAGGCTGACGCTCGGCGACCACTTGCCGGTCGCCGCAACTCTGCAGATCCCTATACATTCAGAAAGCGTATCCGAGATTTCTGCAATTCGATTCTCTCAAATTTTCAGTGGGACGTTATTCGAATAAATTTGAATTACGGAGCAATCGAAATCTAGTGGAAATTCTCGATATATTAGTAATAAACTGGTCTAATGAGAAAGAAGAAAGCGTAGTTGGAAATTCACGCTTTTGTTAGAAAGCACGAATCTTAAATTATTGAAAGTCTTCTGTGGATGCAATTTTCAAGCTCCCATGGGGCTCAGACATTCAATATTGGCAGCTTGGGTGAGTAGCTAGGTAGGGATATTAGGGACATTCAATTGAGTTTAGTATTAAAGTTAATCCCTGTGATTCCAGTATGGAGTTTGGAAACCATCAGACTGCAAGAAAGTTTTCTCTGCAAAAATCCCAGTTCCTGAATTGAGCAACAAAAGGGCCTTTCACAAAAAGCGCAAGAGATGGCGAAAATTTTCTCAAAAATTTGATAGTTGCTAGTAAAAACTCAAAGATTTTCCCGTTTCAGAGCGGTTTTATATAAATTCACACCCAGCATCCAGCACTCAGCTCATTGTCCCGCTAGTGGAATAGTACTGCACCAGCAGAATTTTTGAAAGGTTCCCGCATAATTTTTTTGATTAGTTTTCGTGCAAAAAATTGTGGAACGGTTTTTCAAAAATTTTTGTTCGTTAGGATTGGGACGAATTTTTTTATTTGAGTTCGTTTGAGAGTTCTTGAATGATTCTTGAATATTTTTTTTTCGATTTTCAGATTTAGGTCGCCCGGAATCTGAATATTCGGATTTTTTTAGGGATTTCGTAGAATTTTTTGGACACTTGAACTTTAGGTAACGATGTTTCATTTTCAGGCAATGTCTTGGTAGTAGCCGAATAGAATAGCAACAGTAACCTTGTAGTTGTTCGGCTATCCCCAGAACTCTATTTGCCACTACTGCTGCTATTCTCGACGCAGCTGTTCGGCTAGTAACCACAGAGTAACTGGTAGCCAATCAGAAAGCATGCCACAAGCTGCCAGGGAGATGCAGACCCCCGGAAGCAGACCCTGGAACTTCCCTAACGACTAAAATTACCTCCAGCTTCTGGTGATCTTGGAAGTTAACAATTAGCCCCTCTCTTGAAGACACAGAACACCCAAAATTGTTTTTTGATTTTATGCTCAGCGTGGATAGGACAACACGCTGACCATATTGGTATTTAGAATCGTTCTGGAAAATGCTCCTCAATGATGCCATTTTTCTATTTGAGTGGATTTTCATTCGAAGCTGTCATTGATTATACACACTTCAATTTCAAAAGCCGCCCCAGAACTCTAGAAGCAGCTACAGTTTTGAACACAATCCGCTCATTTTAATCCCTAATTTGACCAACCTTTTCAAATTGATTTCATGCGACTTTTTTAGGGGTTCTTATTGCTCATTTTTCATAGACTCTACTCACCCCCCCCATTACTGTTGTTTCCTTTTTGTTGAAACGTTTGCCACGCGAACCAAACCACTTTCGCTTGAAAAACCCTTTTTGATAGCAATATTCAAAGTGTTTTTATTCTGATCTCACCGATAATTATGTGATTGATGTCTTACCTGGATGACAAGTTAAACATGAGTAAAACAAAACATAATTGTGAATCGACTTTTTATTAGGTCATGAATTGATTTCTGTATAGCCACAAAGGAGAGCCCTTGAACTGGTTCCAAAAAAAAATCTTGATAGTTCCTGCAACACTCAGAAGCAATTCGTTTGTATACAAGTAACCCGTTCGGCGCTTGATGCGTCAATCGTCGAGCAGTAGGGTATATAATGGTAGCCCGTGGTACTGCATAATCGGTAAAAGTGGAGTGCGATGTGAGGTGTCAACTCTTCAGGCGTTACCCACTGTCTAATGTACAATTAGTGGTGTGGATGGGAAAGGCTCGCCAGTGATTACAACACAAGAAAGCGTCCGCCTCTCCTCCCATAGTCTTACTTGCCTTTCTTTTGGACACTCTTACTCCATGAGTAGAGCCGCTCTAAAACCTGCAAAAATATTGAATTCCTAACAAAGTTTAGACTCATGTTTAATACATGCAAGTTATGATTGCACCTATACTGTATTTATGTATGGATATTTCAATTCAAGTAACTAATTACCGTATTTACTCTTTTTGAAGTACATGTACTTCTAGTACTCAGACCCATATTTTATATGTACTTCTATTAGAGGTGTACTTCTAATAGAGGCTGTACTTCTAATTCCCAGCCCTAATTTTTTAGTGTACTTCTATTAGAGGTGTACTTCTAATAGAGGGTGTACTTTTATTATTAGGGGCAAATTTTTGAATTTCCAGTGGTAGCCTGTTTGCATTTTTGCATCATAGACTTCCAGTGTAAGACCGAAAAATTTTACTATGTAGTGAAATTTCAGACCGCAACCACAAAAACTTAGCCACTTGGGCTCAACGAAATTGAGGTTTCCACAATCACTGATATCTTATTTTCAAACCCTTTATTCACACCCATCCCGAGTCAATTTCTCCCAAAAACTGTATAAGTTCGGTAACGCTTACGTTAACACAAGCTTCATAAGAAAGAGAGAGACTGATGGGAATCAACTTCTTACAATGGAATCGATCGCCTTTCGAGCCATCCACAGCGATTCAAAAACTTCAATCGCTCTCAAACGACTTGAAAACAGCTCTTTCAGAGACGAGTTCTTTTCGACCGCAATCCACTGTATGTTAAGCCTACCATTGGTGGTTCCTGATTTCCTTGTCGTAGAAACGATTCCTCTACAAGAATGATCCATCTTCGTAACGCTAAGGAAATCTTGGCTTCTCAATGAACGTAAAGGCAAGGTCCGGTCAATTTTGGACACTACCAAAATTCGTGTTAAATAGATTGGGCTGGCCTAGCTGAACCTCGTCTGAACGTTTCACAAACTCTGAGTCCACACTTCTGGAGAAAACAGCCTCAAAGTCTGGAATAACGGTATTGCCAGAATGACCGATATTTACAGTGCAGTTTTGAAGGATGCGTGGACGATGGCTAAAACATGGACGATGGACACACCTTTCTAACTTTTCTGACACAGCGGTTGACGGAAGTGGCTGCTTCAACTTGAAGACCGGTTTTCACGCAGTTTTCGCATGTTCCTCGAGAATTCCTAAAAAATCGAAATTCTGTTCGGACCCTGCCTTTAAAGTCAACGTCTTGGGCCAAAGCAAGTTAAATTTGGATCATTAAAACCCAATCGAATCAGAATTCTTGCATAGTATCTAAATGAACTCCATTCATTCTACGAGAATAACATCAATATCAAGTTCCAGCTGTAAGTTTTTTCTTGGTCATTTGAAGTTCGTTGGAGTTTCATCGGAAGTTGTTCCATACAAGCACTCTTTGACCGAGAAGGGGGTGGCCGATAGTTTTTTTCTGTAAATATTTAAACCTCACAATATTGAAAAAACATCTCGTGCAAACTGGTCTCTCAAATGCCACTTTCGAATTGCCAAGCACTTATGTACCCGAGTACCGGAGTAAAAGGGGTGTACTTCAAATAGAAGGTCTACTTCTAATACTCAGACCTCTATTTTATATGTACTTCAATTAGAGGTGTACTTCAAATAAAGGGTGTACTTCTCATACTCAGCCATCCCTTTTAGGTGTACTTCTATTAGAGGTGCACTTCAAATAGAGGTGTACTTCTATTAGAGGAAATACAGTAATCATAAAGACTTCCTAATAGACGGTAAGTTGACGATTGCTTTCGAGACAGAGCCTTTTTTGCGCTGCATTGCCCTAGCTGTTCAAATGTGGTCCGATTTAAATCTTGAGGCTTTTAAAAAAGAGTCCTTTCATCGAGATTGAAAATAGGTTGCATATTTCCACCCCAACCTTCCTCAGCTAATCAGAAGAAAATTCAACAAGGAACTACACATTTTTTTTGACAAAATATAGAAGTAAAGAAGACCTCTCTCGCCTCTTTGAATAGAACAGAACCCCTCTTCTGAAAATCCGGTTCGTCAATACTGAAGTGATAAATAGCGATGCGGCGCTTCGCACTAACACAAAAAAGCGACAGGAAAGTCGGTTTTTGTGCTAACCCGGGTGGGAGTGTAAGCTATACTTTTACATTTTCAGATTTTCCGATTATTCGACTTTTCGACAAACTCGGAATTTTTAACTTTTCGAATCATTCAAAATTTGGCACTTTTCGATTACTAAATTTTTTGAATTATTCAGTTCAGGATGAGCCTGGAAATTAGCTCTAAATTGCATTGAAAAGAGCGCAAAAAGTTGGTGCTCATGCCCGAAAATGGTTCAGAATGATTTTCTAAGATTTAAAAAAAATTTGAAAAACCGCAAGTTTTTTCTGTTAATCTCCTTTTCTTTTTTTCAGACGGCGTTCACGATCTTGTTGGTACCCTTAAAATTGAGCTAGGGAGCTCATTTTCGGATAGGAGGCCGGAAATTAATTCAGGTCGCTCCCTTTGTAATATGAACTTGGTATCTTAACTTTGAAGGGTACCTAAAAATCGTGGATTTATACACTAAATTAGCAGGAAAACTGCTCGGGCATGCTACGGCTTTGGAGACCAGGGGCTGTATGCAAGAACGCGACAGCTGGGGCAGGGGCAGTGCAGTCGGCACCTTTGAAGATGCCGATGCTTACAAGGCAGGACATGTCTATCGTAGTTGGTCGCAAGCCAAGACAGGTACTGTGCTTATCTGGGCCTAATTCCGGTCCGCAACTGCGTCTCGACGCGCTTTGCGGCCGCACGCTCCCGAGTCAGAACAGCTTCCAGCGCCGTAGCCGCCGATCTGCTGACTCTAGGTGGGTTTTGGAAACTGGAAACATAGAAAAATTGGAGAAAATTGTATGAAAAAGCCACACTGAGTCTACTTTGGCGCTGGAAACCCGACTGATTCGAGCGCGTGCGGCCGCAAAGCGTGTCGAGATGCAGTTGCGGACCGAAATTTGGCCCAGAAAAGCACAGTATGTAGTGCCCCAATAGTCTCCCCGGTGTGCCCCAATTTGCTCGCTGGGGCGGCTAGGGCACATCGAGAAAGACTTCTGGGGCATGATATCCGTGTCTTGACTTGTAACCAACTACGATAGACGTGTCCTATCCTGTAAGCATCAGCGATCTTCAAAGGCGCCGACTGCACAGTATACTTAGTATCCGAATCACTCCTTTTCGGATATCCGGCCGGATATCCGAGACTCAGATAATTCAATATCCGAAAATTCGAAAAAACGCATTATCTGAATCGAACCAATATCCGGAAAATTTAAAATTGGCGTTATCCGAATCGATCCATTATCCGAAAAATTTTCTTCGGATAACAAGTATACTGCAAAGCCTCTGCCCCAACGATCGCGTTCTTGCATACGGCCCCAGGGAGTGTGGGTGGTTCTACAGCTAATGAACACAGGTCGTTGACATAACCACCAAACTTGTCAGTACTCATGACACGTCATCGATCGATAATCAACATTATCGATTTTCGCGCTTTTCTGCAGAAAATGCGGCATGGAGTGGTGATTATTGATGTCCTTGATTTTCTTGGTTGAGAAATTTTGCTCATCGGTAATTATCGATTAATACCAATCAATAATATCAATGTTTAGCTTGTTGCACGAAATTTCGCAATGATTTTTGACTGTCGATGGCTCCAAGTTACTTGCTTG
Organism: Aplectana chamaeleonis; assembly: GCA_029168955.1. Classification (NCBI taxonomy): domain Eukaryota; kingdom Metazoa; phylum Nematoda; class Chromadorea; order Rhabditida; family Cosmocercidae; genus Aplectana; species Aplectana chamaeleonis. Next base: position 1,360,411 of record JAPDOI010000013.1, on the reverse strand, counting down.
GGTCATTCTTCTCATCATGCAAAATCGAATATTAATGATCAATATTATCGATTTTTCACATGTTGCGCAGAATGCGATTTTTATGGTCGTAGGCCATAAGTTCAAAAAATTGCACTCATACCCACCGCTAGATGTTTCATCATTCCAAAATGGAAGTCGTGGAGCGGAATTCAAGTCAAAAAGGGAACCTTAGGCAAAAGTATGTGAAATTTCTGGAAGTTCGGCTTCCTGGCAGAAGTAACGATTTGGCAATATCATTCAAAAGTCAAAAAAAGTTTCAAAAATATCTCGAAATATTTTAAAAATTATTTGGCGTAAAAGAGCCCGGAGTACCAAAAAAGCTAGGAAATGAAGTGAAATAACCGAAAATACGATTTGGTGGTCGATCATTTCACAAGCTTCTCTGGTTAACTTATCAAAGCGAAATCAAGTGCGCAACGGAAACATTAAGCCATTTTTGAAAGCTGTAATTAAGAAATCGGCATAGGTCAAGTCAGGTGAACGCGACGCTCCAATCCATATTGTGCTTGATTTTTCTTTGATAATTTTAACGGAGAAGCTTGTGAAATGATCGACCAACAAATCGTATTTATGGTTATTTCACTTCATTTCCTAACTTTTTATTACTACAGGATAATTTAGGCCAAATCATTTTCATGAATATTTCAATATATTTCTGGAACTTTTTTTGAATTCTTAATGATATTGCCAAATCGTTACTTCTGCAAGGAAGCTAAATCTTTCTTTTGGAATTGAACTAAACGGTCGAATAGGTAAGCAAAGAAACCATTTCCAAGACGGTTGGCTATAACAGAGAAAATGCGAATACGTACGTATATGCGACAAATAATAGAAACAACTGCTTCTCATCACTTTTCCAATAGGAATTAATTCAAAATAATAATTCGAGCACCGGTTTCACAAACAGATTCTCTGAAAAAGTATGGATGTATAACAATGTCAATAATATAAAAAAGACATCGAGCAATATTAGTCTTCCGATATACAAAATTTATGCAGACCAACTCTAAACGTTTAGAGACCGAATTCACTCTTGTGTTGACCCTCGCTTCTCCGACTCGGGTTGGGTTTCACGCGTGCACAAACGGGCTAATTTTGACGCTGAACATAACCCAAATTCACAAACCCAGAATTAACTCAAATGGTGAATCCGGCCTCTGAGGTGCCGCGCGGCACGCCACCGCAGGACGTTCAGAGTTTGTCTGCATACATTTTGTAAAAGACACCGCACGCGTCCGCCTGAGATAAGCAGACGGAGAGGCGTCCGCTCGGCGGCGATGGTGCTGAAAGGAAGGAAAATCTCCCGCAATTAGACTTGGGAACGATAAGTCGGTCGGGTAAAGTTAAATTAACCTTGGGATATTGATGTTCTATAATCCAGAGAAACACAGTTACCTCTGTTGAAACTAATCGATGTCCATGAATTTATGGCTTATTCAAAATAACATGGAAACAACATTGAATTTCACAAGGTAGCCGAGTTGAACCTTAGGATCCTTCTCGCCTATCATTTCACTGTGGAAAGTCAACGAGGATGATCATCGTGAACGCTGCCTTTAAATCTGGTTTTGAATTTCGAAACGTTTACAGGCCATAAAACGGCCAAAGTCTCACCGTCGACTGCGTACCACTCGATGTGCGACAGCACGCGCGTCGGAAGCAGACGAGTTTTGACCGCCGCGCGACGAGTTCCGGCCACCGCGCGACGTTTCGGGCTCCGCGCGGCGGCCAAAACTCGTCGCGCGGCGGCCAAAACTCGTATGCTTCCGACGCGCGTGCGGTCGCGCAGCGCGTGGTACGCAGTCGACGGTGAGACTTTGGCCGTTTTATGGCCTGTAGGTAGGCAACGCTAGCTTGAAGGCATTATGCCTACCGTAACAAACGGTAAACTAACTAGGGACTGATCTATACTTTCTGTGGCGATTTCGAAACCCATGTTGATGTTGTTGTTGTTGTTATCCATTAGGGAATTGCAAGATTTTTTTTTGCAATTGCTTCTCGACACGCTTTGCGGCCGCACCACTCGAGTTTCCTGCGCCAAAGCAGACTCGGTATGGCTTTTCTATAGTTTTCGCCAACTTTGTTTAGTTTCCAGTTTCTAAAACCCACCTAGACTCAACAGATCGGCGGCTGCGGCGCTGGAAACTCTTCAATTCGATCGCGCGCGGCCGCAAAGCGTGTGGAGACGCAATTGCGGACCGGAATTCGGCCCAGAGAAGCACAGTACTTCATTTATTGAGAACGAGGGCATTGTGTTGGTCACCTAGGGAAACAACCTAAAATGCGAATGCGTTTGTCCTTATGATGACAGAGATGGTAAGGCGAGAATAATGGCTTGGGAACTTTTGGAAAAATCGGAAGGAAAGACAGTGGGTTGCGACATAAGAAAAGGAGGGACCGAAGGGGTCGGAAATTTGGGATAGGGGCTCTCTACACACCGAGGGAGGAGTTGTTCCGTTTTTGCAGTTCGAAATGTCACGCCACTCAACGCGAGCAAAGTGGTCCCGTGTGGAATTAGAGCCGCAAAAGGCGGGACAACTCCTCCCTCGGTATGTAGAGAGCCCTCCGGAAATTTGATGCCGTTAGTAACCGATGGCTTCTTAGGTCTTGCGTTTTGATCTCACGTTTTCATACCCCACGCCCTGCTGTGAAGGTCCGGCAGCCAGGAGAGTCCATACGGAACTTGCGGGTAGACGGAAGTCAGCCGACACCGTTTTGACAAACTAATCTGCCACAAGAAGTTGGCGCATGGCAGTTTCTTGGAGCGAAAACTTCGCTAGGTCTCGCTAGTACCAAACCTATAGCAAACCAATGCACTGCGAACGTGGCCGTGCTTTGGTTTGCGGTAATCGATTTTGGTATCCTGTTGGTTGGCGGTTGATAACTACCCCGTTTTTTGATATCGAACTCATAACAGCGAATGTCTGAGTAGGTATCACGTTCTGGTGAGAGATTGTTGAGCTTTCATTTTAAAATTCCGTTAGACCGCAAACCTATTTCTGAAAGTGTGGCTTTCCGATGTGTACCGCTTCATCGTTAGAGTATATGTAGGCTCTCACGCCTTCCCCCACACCAACCTTATGATTAACATTTTTTTCAGATAGAAGATGTACACTCATGGTTCATCAGAAAAGCTTCCCATCAGACCAGGTATGTTTCCTCTGCTGTTTTCATTGTTTTCTTTATTCACTTCAAATTCACCGAAAAAGTAATGATGTGTGGCGTGCTATGCCGAACGGGGGTGTTGAAAGACCACAGACAGCCTTTTAGGTGGGCGAGATTTCGAAAGTTTCCGGCTCAGAAAGACCCGAAAAAGGGTAACTTATTGCAAATGGATTTCTAATTTGTTTGTTATTGTTCTGCATTCTTAGAACAGCAGCTTGTGACTTCATCAGCGGCAGAAGTCAAAAAGGAACACTTACCTGCAGAAGGAAATGTAAAGGTAAGGAAGATATTACTTATCCGAGCGGGAATCTGCTCAGATTGGTCAGGAACAATTCGAGCTATTCCAGATTGAGTCGAACTCCAATACCGCGGCCAGCAGCTCGGAAAGCGAGGATGTACGATTTGGTACAAGTCGCCGTATTCAACTTCTAACTCGTGAGTTTCTATATTAACAGAGCAACAGGGTCTGTAATCCTAGCATACGGATAGCATGATCAATCGGTATCCGTTGAGTGGGCAAGGGAGGAACGTGAACATAAGCAAAAAAAACAATTTGGGCAGGGTACAGCTGAGTTGAGACCGTGCAAAATGGGGGTGGGCGGGATGTTCACGATGAAAAATATGTTTAAGTTTTCTATCCTATCTTAAAAACGGTTCCACACTGATTCCAATGATGTCTCTGGAATCGTACAAGACCTGGGAACGGAGTTATGGTCCCTCAAAGATTGAGCTGGGGAAACATGATAGACAAGTTGCCCGTGGCCGGTAACTTTTTCCTTTTGCAGCCGATGTATGCGAGTTGACCTGAGTAAAGAGAGAAGTTGAGAATGAAGGGACCAAACAATCCCATTTTCGGGCCGAACTCGAGTGCGATATTCATCGTGAACACCTTAAAAAGACACTGTTCGCGATAAACTTCATCGTCGAATTTTTCATGACAAACGCTTCTCGTGGCTCTCAGAAGCAAAACAGCGTCGAAAACACGGGACGAAAAGCTACCCAGGAGCCGCAAAACGGCTTAGGAGAATGGGCAAGTCCTGCCCCTTTCCGCCCCTCGACGTGAACAATGGAACACTCGAGATCGAGAGATGCGCAATGGTTTCCTATCAAAAGCCCCGTTCTTCCCTTCATTCTCAACTTCTCTCTTTACTCAGGTAAACTCGCATACATCGGCTGCAAAAGACGGAAAGTACAAGCCTCGGACAACTCGCCCACCATGCTTCCCTAGCTGAATTTTTGAGGGACCATAACTCCATTCCCAGAAGGTCTTGTACGATTCCAGAAGCATCATTGGAATCAGATGGGACCGGTTTCAAGATAGACAAAAAACAGAAAAGCGATTTTTATCGCGAACAGTGCCTTTAAGGGGTACATGGAGCTTAAATTCTTTCCAAATTTTGAAATTTTAGAAGGAAAATGTTCTCCAATGTGTCGGAGAGAAAGGAGGGGAGATCGCCGGTGTTTGATTGAACGCCGCTGAAGCGAAGAGCGGTGTAGGAGCGCTATGACCTACAATAATCGGCGCGGCGGGGAGAGCGCGGTTGCGTGGCGGCCAGAGCCGTATTTAAGGAGAGGTTTGCTGTCCTGAGGGACAGCCGTTCCAGCCATAGCCTTCTAGGCTATTTTCTTCCTATTTGTGTTGTGTGGGGTCTTGTTAGCCTGGGTGGCGTAGGGATTCCTACCGGAACATTCCATCTGGCCTGTGTGGCCAACTCTTAGTGTTCTCTTCTCCGTGGGCCTTAGTGGCCAATTCTTCTGTGGGGTTTTTGGGTGCCTTCGTGGCAATCCTAATGGAATTCTTGAGGGCTCCGGTGCCAGTTATTTGCTGAGTGGCTAGGGTGGAACTAAGTAGGCCGAGTCCACCGTCCGGGGAGTCAAATCCATTCACTGCTGGTCCTCGTTTCTCCGTGCCTGTCGATCGTCTGGATCAACCCCTCCACTCTCATCACGTACATCTCCAGTGATACTTTTTCTAGGCTCATTGTTGAATTTTGTGTTTTAAATAAATCATTGTAATTTTCTCTTTTCGTTCATTTGTGCCGCTAAACGGTGGATATTGATCAGTGTGTGCCTAACCTTTTATCATTACCCCACACATGTTCTCTTTTATTGAGAGTTCCATAGCATTTTTTTTCGCATATCCGTGAAAATATCGAATCTCCGACGATTATGCCAGACCATCGTTGCGTAATCGCACTGCATATGCGTCCAAATTCATTTATATATAAATTTCTATAGCAAAAAAGCGCTGAAAGGTTACTTAACATTGTTCAGAAAATTTCATGGGAGCTCCGCAAAATATTCCCTTAAATTCACAGGATAAAGGCTCAAAATTCCGTGCAGATCAGTCTTGGTTGAATACATCTGTGCGGTATATCGATAACGGCATCGATTCCTCATTTGTCGGCCATTTCGTTGACGGTGCTGGCGCTGTTGCAACTATACTTTGACGGTGATTTTTTTTCGATTTCTTAGGGATTCATGGGTATTTGTATGTAATCACGGTGCAGTGTCTCGGATCTTTGTTGGCATTCAAAGGCAGGAATTATGAAAAACAAGACAGGATCAGGGGCAAGTTAGGAACTAAGAAGATAGGCCGTTGAAAAAACGGCTAGATTGTCTCCAAAATTATGTAAAATGATTTCATGAGATGGTTTTTTCCTTATTTATTCATTAAGTGAATAATTATAAATTTCTTACTTTTGCAGTATCTACTCGTTTACTCGTTTGTTTAATTATTCATCTGATAAATTTATTCATTCATCCATCTATTTGTTCAGTTACTAATTTCATGATTAGTCTTCAATCATGTATTTATTTGCTGAATCATCGATGAAGTTATCTATAAGTTTTTTTTGAAATGATTTTTTTTTCGTTTCATCGAAATACTTATTCATTTAAATTTGATAGTATTAATTTTTTCACACTTTCGTATCATTTTGTTTTGTTCTGTTTTTGAATCTCGGTAAAGATTTGTCTTGTTTTCCGCTTTTTTCTGTTCAGATTCATAGTTACTAACTCATTGAACCTTTTTTCTCTTTGTAGCAACTATTTCTCTTTTATCAATGGTTTACATCTACCACATCTTCTTATTCATGTATTTTTATTATTTCAATCTTTGACCTATCTTTTACTGTGATAATAAATAATAAAAAAATTAGAAGAATAACATATGGCACATGCAAACTTTCAGTAAAATGTATCTTTCTGTAAACAAGTATTTCGGTCATTCAACAGAAATAAGTTCGTTCAACGACCGAGAAAGTTCTTGTAGAAAAAGGTTAATCATCTAACGGCGTCCGACCAGGGATGTGCAGAAGTTCTTAGGAAACGAAAGACCGATAAACAAACTGTCAATCTCCTTTTTTCGGACGGCGCTCACGATCTCGGAGCAGCACTTTCCTTCGAGCAACGGAGCTCATTCTCTGGTAGAGTGCTGAAAAAAAGTGTGGGACTCATATGGAAGAGCGCCGGACGCCGTAGAAGGTGTGCGGGAAATTTGTGGTAGTAGGCATGACGCTTGAGAAGTGCCCAGGAGGTACGGGACGTGCCCCAAATTTGGGTAATTGAATCGGTGAAAATCTTTTTTCATCACACAGGACGGAGCATCATAGTTGACGCGGGTCCGCAGATGCATCCTCGCGGAGGCGGTGCGATTCCAACACCGGACGGCTGCATTACTATCCCGGCAATACCGCGGCGTTGTCGAGGCTAGAGGCACTGTAACAGAATCGCCCTGGCGCAGTGATGATCGGGGAGCCGCCGAGAAATTGGGTACGTACGCATTTGTGCGTGTTAGCCCAGCGTTCGCGCAGCGTTCACACCTAAATACCTGTGCGACGCGATTTTTCAAGAGATGCATTTGAAGAATCCGGGCTATTTATCCGCCGCAATTAATTGAACTATTTCAGCTCACGCATCCAATTCGACGCTACATCTGCCTACACATACCTTCCCCGAACAATCGAACTTTTACCAGGTAAGGGAATAAACAAGTGTATTCTATTCATTTATTTTGTCATTCCTTTACAAACTATTGGGTTGGCAACTTAGTAATTGCGAATTTTTTCTAGAAAATAAAAGACAATTTTTTCCGTGGACAAAATAACCTTATTCTGTGACGTATTTTGAGCAATGACCTTTCGCCATCTTTCATGCAGCATCACGTTCAAAAAACTTCTGGTTTTTATCAGTAAAAAACTGAACCAGGTACGATTAGACATTATAATCATTCATGCGTGGATTTGAAGCTCGACTGCTCAGAGATTGATCTTCTTCGACCTCTTTATTGTGACGTTTCGGGTCGTAGACCCTTCGTCAGGCTGCAATTTATTACAGTACCATTATGCAAAATCAGTCAAATGAATTGTTATCAGAAACTGATAAGGAAAAGGCAGGAGTGAGAAGATGGCCTAATCGGGTTGATGTCTTTCGGATACACTGGTTGGAGACCACGGGTGTGCGGAAATTTCTTTTTTTCTGATTTCTGTTTTCTGAAAAATCTGCAAAAAAACAAAAAAAAACCAGAAAAAATGAACGAAATCCGGATCTGTGGAACAGCGCAGCTTATTTAGTCCTTTACGAGGTACTATTTGTGTTCAATGTACGATTGCTGTTATGTGCAGCGTTCGCGATAAAAAAGTTAATTGTCTTTTTGAGAAGGTAGGCCTGGTCATCACAAAAGTGAAAATAAGTGGAAAGTCGGAGAAAAAACGCTCAAAAACAAGCTATTGCTGGGTCTCAGCCCACTCCCAATTAACTATATTTCTACAATTGCTTGTTTTTTCGTCTTTGATTCTGCACTTAAAGTAGCTGCTAGACACCGAGAGACTACTAACTTTTTAAGCGGCAAAATAGAAGGCGGAAAATACGCATTTATAAAAAACCTGTTAGTTGGGGGTGTGCGCACACCCACCATATAGCCGTTCTGACTTGCTTTTGTGCGTTTTCCATGCAACTTGTCACTTATTTTTAGTTTTGTGATGAGCAGACCTGCATTCTTATAAAGAATATTCAACAATTGTTTTTACCGCGAACCCTGCTAACGCACTCGTAGGGTAGTACTTTGGCTCAATAGGGGTAGCATCCCAGGGCAGAGCACGAATTCAACTTCCCCTTGTGAGCAGTTGTTCGCAGCAGCTGCTGCACACAGCGAGGGTCTGAACCCGATGTCTGTCCTAGGATGCAACCCTTATATTATACTGACGTTCTACCATACGAGTGAGTTCCCTGAGAGTTTTGTCCGAGCCATAGCCGATAAATTACTACAAAATGCCTTATTTTCGCGTAATAGTCGAGAACAAGGTCGTGTTCAGAAAATAGCTGGTTGCCGCGAAATAGGCGTCAAATAATGGTCGTCGAGAAAGAATGCTCTCAAAGGGGAGTGTAAGACGCATTTGTGTAAGACCTACCCACTTCCACTTCCTCTTCCTTTTCCTCTTCTTCCTCCCCTCCTTCTTCTTCTCCTTCTTACTCTTATTCTTACTCTTACTCTTACGCTTACTCTTACGCTTACTCTTACTCTTACTCTTACTCTTACTCTTACTCTTACTCTTAGATATAGGAGGGAGCCAACCTGGGGCGCCTACACCAGGAAGCCACTTTGGCACGCCCCTTTCACGATTTTTCGAGCTCAACAGTGGAGAAATGAGCGATTACTTTCGATCAATAGCCCCGATCTTCCCTTCATTCTCAACCCCTTTCTTCATCCAGGTCAGCTCGTAACCATCGGTTGCAAATGAAGGAAGTTGCAAGCCTCGGACAACTCGTCCACCATGCTTCCGAAGCCCAATTTTTGAGGGGCCATAACTCCGTTCCCCGGGGTCTTGTACTAATTCAGAGAAGTCATTGGAATCAGCGTGGGACCGTTTTCAAGATAGGCAGGAGAACAGAGGAACGATTCTGAGGTTGGACTGTGCCTTTAACTCATTGAATTTCAGGCACCATCAAGAATGACAGGATCAGTACTGACACAGGAAGTTCCCCAGTACCCAACCTACAGCGGAAATCTGACGCAACCGAATCAAAATCCATTCGTTAGCCACGTGGTTAGAATAATAGTCATTTGAACAGAAAATAGTTCAGATAAATCAGAGGGAAACTCTAGCTCTTTCAGACGTCCCGCAGACTGACACCACAACAACTTCAAATGCGTGAGTTTTTATAATGTTTTATCATCATTGTTTTATCACTTCATCACTATCATTATTTTTATCATTCCTCTTCCTATTTCTGTTCCTATTTCTATTCCTCTTCCTCTTCTTCCGCTTCCTCTCTACCGCTTCCTCTTCTCCCGCTCCCTCTCTCCCCCTTCCTCTCCACTCCTTCCTCTCCCCCCCTTCCTCTCCACCGCTTCCTCTCCACCGCTTCCTCTCCACCGCTTCCTCTCCACCGCTTCCTCTCCACCGCTTCCTCTCCACCGCTTCCTCTCTACTGCTTCCTCTCCACCGCTTCCTCTCCACCGCTTCCCTCTTCCACTCTTCCACCGCTTCCTTTCTCCACCGCTTCCTTTCTCCACCGCTTCCTCTCCACCGCTTCCTCTCCACCGCTTCCTCTCTCCACCGCTTCCTCTCCACTGCTTCCTCTCCACCGCTTCCTCTCCACCGCTTCCTCTCTCCACCGCTTCCTCTCCACCGCTTCCTCTCCACCGCTTCCTCTCCACCGCTTCCTCTCCACCGCTTCCTCTCCACCGCTTCCGCTCTACCGCTTCCGCTCTACCGCTTCCGCTCTACCGCTTCCGCTCTACCGCTTCCTCTCTACCGCTTCCTCTCTACCGCTTCCTCTCTACCGCTTCCTCTCTACCGCTTCCTCTCTACCGCTTCCTCTCTACCGCTTCCTCTCTACCGCTTCCTCTCTCTACCGCTTCCTCTTCTTTCGCTTCCTCTTCTTCCGCTTCCTTCCTCTTCCTCTTCCTCTTCTTCCTCTTTCTTCCCGCTTCCTCTTCCTCCGCTTCCTCTTCTTCCGCTTCCTCTTTTCCTTCTTCCTTCTTCTTCTGTTCTAGCGTAACACCACACTACATAACTAACTGTACGTTCTAGACAATACCATTCGCGTGAAGCTGGAGATGCTCAATAATGAGGCCTTGGTGGATCACATTCAGAATACATGGTTATCCCAGCTATGCGATTTCTTCGCGAAACAATCCGAACCCGCTCCTTCAACGCAGAATTCGGCAACTTCGAACCGAAGTGAATAATGAGTCGTCTGATAATGTGTGGAGTACTCAGAACTTTTTAGAGAATTTGTTCCCCAATTACTGAATAGCTGGTGCTAAGGCAGATGGTTGAGGTGCTAGATTGAAATATTAGGGACCTCCAATTAAGTTTAGTACTGAAGGCAACCCTCGAAAATCCATTATGGAGTTTGGAAAGCAACAGGCCGTGGTGGAAGCGTATAAGCAGAAGAAAGCGGACATTTCAACTGTCCAAACGCACTGATTTTTTTCGATCCCCCGATAAACTGGCTTTACCTACCTTAAAATGTCGAAAATCAAAAAAATGGTCCTCAAATTCGTGTTCGGCGCCCCAAATAACACCCGCAGAGAAATTGTGAGCCAAATCTGAGACTGACCAAGCTACCGTATACCCACCGTAACCTACCGTAATCTATCAGAAATCGATAAACGGATTGCAAATTCTTGTTAAGCACTCCAAATAACCCTAAGAGCAACAATTTGAGCCATATCTATCGTAGCACTCCGGAAATCGGCAAACGTCGCGATTTGCCATCAAAATCCCCCCGATGGGAAGGTTTGAACGAATCAACTCGAAAAGCTCGGGAAATCGTCAAAACGTTTCTGTTAACCCCTTTCAGAGCAAAGTAAATGGTTTACATAAGCGCCCAATCAAGAATCCGCACAAGTCCAAAACGCTATAAGTTTGTGCAAAGTTTGGACAATGTCCTTCACCCAAAATTTGCTCAACGGGTAGTTTTGGGCGCTGAACACAAGCATGAGGTCCGTTTCCGGATTTCGCAAACCCTAATGCACATTCTTTAATAATAAAACAAAGACTGGAAATATACGATATACGATGATTGATTTCTCTCGTTTAAGGATCGTGTCTCAGCTTTTCGTTTTATATTTTCTTCTCCATCTTATCATATTTCCCTAACTTAGGACACTACAATATGTTTCAAAACCCAAACGAGAATCCCGAAAACATCTACATATTTTTTATAATTTTTTTAGCGTCCTTTCTCAGTTGTTTTCTTTGTTATATTTTTTGCGTGTCATCATTGTAGTCTTAATGATTGTTTTGTCTGTATGACCGTTTATTTATTTGCTTTTTGTATGACCATTCATTTAGAAATCATTCATTTGCTCCTATTAAAATGGTCGTGTTACTCTATTCGTTCTTTCCTTTTCGACAACTGGTCTTGTTGGACCTTCTCTCTCTTCCAAAACGTGATAATTCTGTGAGCAACAGTAGATTATTGTATAGGTCCTTGAATCACCCCGCCCCTATCTTTTGACGGCTCATCAGTATGTACAGGAAGAACTGTAGGTCCCTCCGGACTCTTGAATGTTAATCAGGCTGTACAAGACAATACCCACTAGTGGGAAAGTCCACGAAAATGCGGAGGGAATTACCCTCGATACAACTGTGGAAACTCCCCCGAATCGGGGGGAGGCGAAATGAACCCCCAACAGCAGTGTGATGGGGAGCGTTCCTTTAGTCGTTTTTCCCTATGAGAGGTTTAACCAAGAAATAGCCCACCAGGCTCCACAGCGGCTCCTGGTGAGCTATTCCTCGCTCATTTCTCGGCTTTTAACGAAATAACCAAAAAATAACGAGAAAAACCAGAAATAACAGAAACGGCCTGCGCACCAATGCGCGACCGTCGCCGGCTCGCTGAGCCGCCATCCGGGGTCGCCAGCGGTTGAGCGGGGCCTTCAGAGAATGAACGTGGTCCAAGTACCTCAAACTTGGGTAATTGAACATAAGGAGGTGTTGACATCTGAATCATGACTCAAGATTATGACTATAATTGCCTGGAGAACACTGTTTCTGGTATATTTCTAGGCTATTTCGGGGCGAGCATTATTTGGCGGCTATTTCCCGGCTATCACGCGGCAAGCAGGCATTCCGGAACTATTTAACGGCCAACACTTTTAGCGGCAACACCCACTGCTCATCAATTGAACAAAAATCAGTTAGCCAAAGCTCGCAGTTTTCGAAACTGAACTAAGTGCAAAACAAATGACCTCTTACTTCAGGTTGTAAAAAAATAAATCGAATAGCATTCCAAAATTTCGCAATCACAACTGCACTACGTACACGTGTAGAAAGCACACATCGTTTGTCTGCGGCTGTGAACCTTTATGAATCCACCTCCTCCACCAACGCGTAGTCAGATGCCTCACACGGAAACCAGAGATGCCCAGGGTTTCGGAGGCATCTAGTCTGATTTTGACACGAGAATTTACGTAAGTTACTGAAAGTTTAGCCTCAGTTGGTGAAATTTTAGCTACAGCGCCCGCATATTCTACGTAAATTCTCGGTACAGCACCCGCATATTCTACGCTTATTCTCCTTGCAGCACTCGATCGATCGACCCACCCAGGGTTGATCCGTACTAGAAAGACGATCCCCGCTGCGATCGAGCGCATCGCCGTTTCTTCCCCACGGCTTGCAGCATCCCAGCCAGGGATGTGCGGCAAACGATATTGAGATTTCGGCAAACGGCATCGGCAAGAAAATCCCAAAAAACGGCCGGCAAACGGCAAAAAACCTCATCCGTTAGATTGGCCCAAAAGTTATTCAAATGTGCCGTTCTACTTTTTTCCCCTTTTTTTCCAATAGTTATGACAACATTTTAATAATTCTAATTCAAGGGAGTAGTTTCATTTGAAGACATCAGATGAACAAAAACAAGACATAGAGGGACCTTATGGAAATCAAAGAAATCGCCGCTGCGGCTTCGGCTCCTACAGGCGCCGAAGCAATGTCGTGGCGGCCCCGCGGTAGTGCCGCTGCGGCTCCGCGATCGGTAGCCGCGCTCTGACAAAACTAGAACAGGCTGCGAGTAACTCATATGAAATGAGTCATAATACAACTGGGTGGTGATCTCGCGTTAAGTTCGCGCAAAACTGCAACATAACGAGAGCTGAGAGAGAAAATGGAAATAGATTATGAATGAAGAAAAAGATGGGTAGCTTAAGAAAAAGTTCTGGAGGACTTTTTCAAAAACTATCCATCTTTCTCCTCATTCACACACTAGTTCCAATGTCTCTGTCAGGTCGCGTTAAGTTGAAGTTTTGCGCGAACTTACTGCGAGCTGGAAAAGTTCGAAAAATCTCCAGAAATTTATTTCTAAATTAATATTTTTTCCAAAAAAGACAGAATGAATCATTGTTATGGGGGAATTTTGTTTATACTACATACGCGTATCTAGTGTCTCATAAGGTGGCATGCGAGTGCGTAGTTTCAGCAATGTCCGGTCCCTTTCCTAGAAATCTTCCAATAAAAAGCTCGCGTTCAGCTGCAGTTTACCGCGAACTTATCGCAAACATAACGCGAGTTAACTCGCGTTTTCAAACAGATTTACTTCCACCCCAGATAGCTCAAAACCCCGTATAACGGTTAAACGAAATTTGGATAATCGGATAACCCCTAGTGCCCATATAGCCGCGAGCATTTCCTTCCAATGTTTTGCCAAGTTTTGCCGGAAAAATAGCAAAAATTTCGGCAAACGACAAACGGCAATTGCCGCACATCCCTGGTCACAGCGGCAAAAATTGTTCCTAGCAAGGTCTTCCAGAGAGCGACACGGGGTCACCCTCCACGACCACCCACAGAGTGTCAAGTAATCACTCCGTGAGTTGACTGGGCCAACACTGTTCCAACAGCATAGTACCTGCGTTATGCGTAGCCAACGCGGATTTGAGATTGCATTTCAACACAGACTGTCGCTAAATCCGTAGATCCTCGCTACAAAACTATACCGATAATACAAGGGTTTAGCGTCAGAGAGAGCAATGGTTCGAATTTAGCCTTCGTTTTTACGGAGAATACGCGCAGAATTTGCACCCTTGTAGCCTCGAAACAAGAATATGCGGGTTTTAGCTATCGTAGCCAAAACCCGCAGTTTACCGCTACATGGAATGGGGCGGCGTTTCAGGCTGCGCCCTCGGAGGCATCTAGCTACGCGTTGGCAGAGTCGAAGCAATTTTTGAGTTTCTCATAAGCATCCGTTGAATTTTCGGGAAAATTTACGCTTTCCTTCAGCATTTTGTCAACAAAGTCTTCAGCTTTTCTTAATTTGGAAACTCGGATCTTTTACATAGAACACTTTCTTCCGCGTCTCCGCTTCCACAACAACCTGGTGGTTCCTGGACTTCTTAGCAGGAAATTCCAATTGAATACAACAGAATTCAATTTCTTTCGCAAAAATTCATGTTTCCAAAGGAAGCGGCTCTTCTAGACTTGCCTGAGCAGAAATGTTAGGGTTAAAACTTGTGGCCGAGATTTCCTGCACAAGACTCCCTGCCAAATCAAAATACATAAAAATGTGATATACAGTCATTAAGTTTTTTCTCATGACGGCGCCTCTCCACACGCTCAACACGCAGAACACAAATCGTTGTTCAGCTGATTCTACATGAGAGAAACTGCAGCTGGTGAGAATGTGGTCGACATAAACCGATGTAATACAAGAGTTTCGAAGCTGAGGCCACCTCAAAATCTCAGAAGATAGAAATTTCACTTAGACAGCAGAATCGCCTGGAATCAGTAATAGACGGTTTTGAATCAAGAACAGAGGAGTTGAATTCCGTGGTAAACTGAAGAAAATGGAAGAGGAAAAGTGAACAACACGTGGCTCTTAGATTCCTGATGCGATGGCCCTCGTGACAGTTGCGAAACCTGAGGAAGTTGCGGTACAATAGATTACTCTCCCGCGAGCCCTCTGTCAATGACTCATGCCCAGAAAATTTAGAACGCTGACATTTTTCCGGTTCACCAATTTCGGAGTATTAAGATTAATTACCTCTGTGGTATAGGTGTTTTTTTCCGCGAAAAATCAAGTTTTCGAAAGAAGCGGCGGTTCAAGACTGGCCCCAAAATTGTTAGGATAGAGACTTGTGGCCGAGGTTACCTGCACACGACTCCCTGCCAAACTGAAATACATAAACATGTGATATACATTCAGTGAGCATCTTTTCCATGACGGCGCCACTCCACACGCTCGACACGCGCAACCCCGAATGCGACGCGGCTGCTCGCCTTCTAGAGAACGACTATACACGAAGCGCTGTTTTGTTGATTTCACTCGAGAGAAACAGCAGCTGGTCAGCACGTGATCAACAGAAACCGATGCAATTCAAGCGAGTATCGAAGCTGATGCCGCCTCAAAATCCCAAAAAAATGTCAGCATGGGCGGAGACGCTAAAAAAGAAGGGAAGAACCAAGTTGTTTGGTTGGCTAGCCACTGTTGTGCACTATGGGTCGTCAAAGGGGCGTGTCAGAGTGGCTTCCTATTCGCTTATTCGTAGCAATCGAGAACTCGCTTGTGGCAGGTGTCATACAGGGAGGGCTTACCTACCTCACATTTGTATGAAAATCTCAGAATCCGTCCCAGAAGTTTGACTTCGCCTTTGAGAACTCCGGCAAAAGAGCGCGGCACTCCATCAGTCACGCACCACAACTTCTCTCACGTCATCCATTACTGGAGAGATCGCTTGCGATTTAACGCAACGGTTCGAAAAAATCAGTTTGGCACAATGCCCGAAATATCTGGAATGGGCGGCGCTTTCCAAACCAAGCCGTTATGCGAAAAATTGCCATCGGTTTGCTCTTCCGTACCCATTCTTAGAGACACAGTCACAGTGGGCAACCTCTTCAATCATACTTTAAAACATCACAACATGGAGTATAAAACGTTAGTGGAGAATATCAAAAGAGCTTCGGCCACTCGTCGTGATATATTTTGAATCAAGAAGGTGGATACTGATGAGACTTTGAATAAATCAGAGGAAACCAACCGTCCAAGGCTCCGCAGTACATTAAAAGTAGCGTTATCAAAATGGGTTGTCTTAGAGTTTTAACTATAAAATGTAATGTAAGCAAGGACTGGAGAGGGCAGTATTGAACAAATAACATAAATCGAGGCAGGAATGACGAAAAACAGCATAGAACTGGCAAGGTGGAGTATATTCGCATACAGTAACGAACAATTTTTTTGCAGAAAAAGCGGTTAGGGGTGTTTTTGAGCGCTCACAAAGCGCCGCATCGTCTTAGCTCACGCCGAAATTGACGAAATGAGTTTTTTCAGTTAGTTTTTGTGATCCTCTCAGTGAGGCGACCGGAATGGTATGTAAAAAAAGTCTTTTATGTTCGATTTTTAGTCTAGCAATGTGTTTTACCTTCTTAAACTCACATCGACCACAGGTCAAAACATGACAGATTCCTACTATCATGACCGCCTGATCAGTTCATTGCGAGGAATTCCATGGTACAAATATTCATTTTTCGATAATTACTGGAGTTGAATGTATTATTTTGTAGCACTATCGTATACAACGCAATCACAGCAATCCATAAACGACCTCAAAGTTGAAATCGGATCGCTTTGAAGCAAGTTGGGGCAATGCGGCGCTTTGTGAGCGCAAAAAAACGCCGCAAAACGCTTTCTTTGCAGAGAATTTGCTCGGTACTGTACTCTGGAGGAATGGTTCAATTTAGGAACAATTTTTTTCTGCTTTCGCTTGAGATTTCTTGAGTTTTTTTTTCGTTCGTACGAGATTTCTTGAATGATTTTTTCAATTTTTTCAGATTTTCAGATTTAGGTCGCCCAGAATCTGAATATTCGGAATCTTTTCGGGATTTCGTAGAATTTTTTGGACACTTCCTGAACGGTGTTTTATTCTCAGGCAATGTCTTGCTAGTAGCCGAATAGAATAGCAGCAGTAACCTTGAAGTTGTCCGGCTATCCCCAGAAATCTAATTTTTGTTGCCACTACTGTTGCTAATCTCGCCACAGCTGTTCGGCTGGTAACTATCATACTTGTTATCCGAAGATAATTCTTCGGATAATGGATCGATTCGGATAATGCCGATTTAAAATTTTCCGGATATTGGTTCGATTCAGATAATGCGCTTTTTAAAATTTGCGAATAATGGATCGATTCAGATAATGCAATTTTTCCAATGATTTGGATACGGATATCCGGTCGGATAATCCTACTAACTATACGCTGCTTCGTGTGTGTGACCTTCTGTATGTGTATGTGTGTGTGTGTGTGTGTGTGTGTGTGTGTGTGTGTGTGTGTGTGTGTGTGTGTGTGTGTGTGTGTGCGTGTGTGTGTGTGCGTGTGTGCGTGTGTGTGTGCGTGTGTGTGTGTGTGTGTGTGTGTGTGTGTGTGTGTGTGTGTGTGTGTGTGTGTGTGCGTGTGTGTGTGTGTGTGTGTGTGTGTGTGTGTATGTGTGTGTGTGTGTGTGTGTGTGTGTGTGTGTGTGTGTGTGTGTGTGTGTGTGTGTGTGTGTGTGTGTGTGTGTGTGTGTGTGTGTGTGTGTGTGTGTGTGTGTGTGTGTGTGTGTGTGTGACAATTAACGGAAATTAGTCATCGTCACCCGTCGTTAACAATTGACACCCGGTTGTCACACACTGTCCACGCATGCAGTCATGGTGATTGACCTCCCGTGTCAATGAGAAAACGAAAACATTCTACTGCATATATTAGGAATAATGTGTGCCTATTGCTTCAACTGCTCCTTTCTGCGATGAGTTCAAGAACTGAACATTAATCTAAACCGAAATGCTCACCAATCCATGGAGAAGTGTGTCATAACTTCCTCCGTAGATTCTCTTCTTTCGAATCTGTGTCAGACTGTAAAGGGTTATGCACTGCATTGCGAAAGTTCCCTGCGTGAAGTTGATTGAGCAAAGTGTAACTGATTTCCGTGAAAACATACAGTAGCGCACAAGTCCTTTTTCTGCAGAAGGGGCTTTTTGTGATGAATTTTGCTCATACAACTCTGAGAAATATTGCCGCGACTCCGCCGCAACTCCTTCGACTTGGCGCCTGCTGGAGGAGTCGCGGGGGAGATGCGGGGCAGAACCGCGGACTATTCTTTATTCACCGAATCGCGGTAGGGTCGCGGAAAAGTCTTGAGGGAGTCGCGGTAGATTTGCGAACGCTTGACACACGAAGAAGTCGCGGCAAAGCCGCGGAAGAGTTAAGGGTCGCTGGGGGGTTGCGGGACAGTCCGGGATCACGGTGGAGTCGCGGGGCAGTGGCGGAAGAGTCGCGGCAATATTACTCAGAGAAAGCGCCACATCGCCATATCTCGCTTCGAAATTGACGAAATGAATTTTAGGGGTAGTTTTCGTGGTCCTCTCAGTGAGGCGAATGTAGAGAGCCATTGCAACTTCCGTAGTTATGAGGTTGGAATGGGTTAAAGATGAGGATTCGCCACCAGTTCTCACCAGCCATCTAGCACTTATCATCCAAATTTGCACAGCAGAAGCTTTTTATTTTCTAGTGATTTTGGTAGAAGAAAGGCAAAACAAATTTTCTCACCTAGAATGTTTAAAGCGTGAAACCACTTCAGACGTTCAGAAAAACTTATTGCACTGGACTCACCGAATTCCACGGAGGGGGTGGAAAATCAACTTTTCAAAAAGTCGCGTTTATCCAAATCAGGACTTTTTTGGGTTTTCTTTACTATTATGGCTTACCTCAAGAGCTTGCCTACTCAAAAACATAGAAAAATAAGACACCGTTTTCTGCGCGTACGATGCCTTCAAGGCTGTTGAGCACAGCGAGGCACCGCCCTGCAATTTAAATAATCCATAGATCCTAAAGCACGACCACAAGTACGCCGCGAAGCGGCGTGGGTGTGCACCTTGTTTAGGATATTTTCAGAACAAAGTTGAGACAAAACGGTGAAAAATAAACCAGGCACTCAAGGCAAGCCTATGAAAACATCCATTATTGAGCAAACAGTAGTACTTCATCGCATTTGCAACATGTTCACATACAAACTTCAATCTTCATGTATGCATATTAATAAAAATATGAAAACCAATCTTCATTTACCCTATCGTCGTTGGGAGGCACCCTACCTATTATCCACACACAGGTTTTTCAGAACAACTAGCAAGTGAAAAGTATGCAAAGCGACTATACAAAAAACTTCTACACTGAATAACTAGCCACTTGGTCATCTCACTTGACCACGCCCATTTTTCGGCGCCGCAACGACTCTTCCGATTTCGGAAGGAGGGGAAAACGCGAAACATTTTTGAAGGTATGACTTGGTTTCTCCCAGAACTCCTTTTCTCTCCTAATCCCTTTTTCTCTTCCCTTTCTCTATTACTTTCCTCTTACAGACAGGAAGAATCCTTTTGTTCTCCGAGTGGTGCACTGGAGCGCTGACCACCCAGGTTATTGAGGGAGCGGCAGGCGCACCAGTGAAGTTAGCTAAAGTCGGGCTTCATGATCAACGCGGTCTGAAGCGTCCAACACGCTTAGCAAATGCGCGACAGGGTCCAGGCGGCGCGAAACTCCTGGAGCTCAGATCTTTGCTGCAGCTTCTCCGGAGATTCGCGGCACTCAGGAGTTACGCGATACGTACGCGGCAAATTCCACTAGAATACGCCTCACACTCTCGGGGAAATTCTGGTCCGGTGTAAGTTTTCGGTGAATTCAGGCAATTCCTTGCGGAGCTATTGTCAAACGAGATCGAAATCTTTCTGGGTTTTGGCCTTCCGCGGTATCAAAGGGCTTTCACTCGAGCTCACAATTTCAAAATCGGTCGAAATTAGCATAAGCCTTGGTGCTACCCTAAATCTTGCGACGTTCGGCAGTGACAGTGCCTCTCGTCCTTATTGATTTTCGAGTGATATGAATGATAAGCAGAATGTCGGTTCGCTTGTCGGAAGAAGTATACACTAGAGTTCCGTGATGATCGCACTACTCTTACATTTTTGACCGCCGCTGTCTGCCGACCATCCTGCGATAGTTGTTTACGGAAGGATCACAGCAAAAGTGATATTCGGAAAGTTTTGAAAAGGGACCAAATACCACTTGTGATATATCACGATATATTGTCTTTTACTCTCGACCGATGTAATCGCCTATCGCCCCGAATGGCCTGGGATCGGTGATAGGATGACGATCAAGAGCAATTCGGCACAGGCACAAAACAATTCGAATCAGAAATTTGTCTCATATTTTACCAGATTTTCTGGAAATTTCCGGTTTTGCACGCTCTATATTAAGAAGGGTAATGCTGGCCATGTTGGTCATCATTCAGCATTTTGATTTCAGTTAGTCATCACAACTACTCAGGCGATCCGAGATCGGACCGCTTTCCGAAGCCTATAACGAATTCGGTCTTTATTCCTCAGGTATTTACTCACCGACAAGAGTCGAACATCGGCGAGAGCAAGCTACGTGAACTTCAACGCCTCTGCTGCATTCCGAAAATTTCCCCCTGAGGAATGCTTTGAACTAAATCGGCCAAAATCTCTTGAAATTAGCGAAATGAACCTCAGGAATAGTCTGCCCCAACAGCGACCACTAGAAAAAAGTTTTGAGTCGAATCCGGAGCAATTTTGCTGAACATCCTAAAAATCGTAATTGGGATACTCCCTTTCACATCGCAAAAATAAGAGAATGCCCTCTTCAGGAAACCTTGAGGCATCAAAAGATTTTTGGACACGGACCATTGATACACAGGATTGTATCTAGGGAATCGAGAAGATGACTTGCTAGAACAACTGCGGTATACCATTTTCAATCTCAAGCTGATGTGAATGTCCCTCGAAATCATCTTTCTATAAAAAACCGTCCTGAAACGGGGAATTCTAGAATTTTTTTGGTGTCAGGAGGAAGCCCTTTTTCTCAAACGCATTGGTGTATGGGCTCAACTGCGCACTTCGAAACTTTAATCCTGTCTACTAAGCTTATCGGAACAAAATTGGGGAACTTTGGACTTGAACTCGGAAATTTGAGCTCTCTTCGATTTCCTTGCTTTCAGCAAACTCTGCTAGTTCAAAAATCGCGTACTGAAATTCAGTGGAAATCTTCTATACCGACTATATGTGATACTTTGAACGACTTTCTATAGAACCCACCATACCTGCCGATTTTAATTGAACTGTCTGACTCAGTTATTAAGGCGTGCCGACCGCGTGCCAATGTCGTACCAAGCCCGCGCGAGCGGTCGATACGCTGCCTGACCTGCGCACCAACTACTCGCAAGTTCTCGTGGGTGCTAATCGACCGATCGTTCGAATGTTTCAGATTTTCGCCGTATTCGCTGCACTGCTTGAAAACTAGTAGTCAATTTTTTGCAGACCAAAGCATTTCAATGAATTCAGAATTGAGTTCGAAAACCATAACGCGCTTTTTAGGGTAAAATGGATCATTAGGCACAAAAATATTTGTACATTCTAACCAGAATCTACCAACGGATTGCGCAATAATGCGAAAGTATGGTTAGATCAGTGACCTATTACCTCAAGAAAAAAAACGTGTACATTCAAACCGCGGCTGGCGTGGCGGCTTAAATCTCAATCTGTGAGAATTAAACCGCCGCGCCAGCCGCGGTTTGAATTTAAACGTTTTTTCTTGAGGAAACAGGCCACGGACCTAACTATAAATGTTTTCCGAAAGTTCGAAGGATGACCGCCAATCGGTGAAAACTTCCCTGTTTCATGATGGCTTCATATACGTTGACAACTAGCCATCCATGTTTACAATCGAAAAGACAGAAACTTTGAAAAAAAATTTGAGCGGTGAAAAAATTTCATTGCAACGGAAGAGTCAATTGTGCGGCTGGATATTTCCACTGAAAATAGTGCAGTTAGCGCCACAATCGACGACAAACTTGTATTCTTCGTGAACTTTGAAAACACCGGAAACTTTGAGAAACGATGAACCTCCCCCCCCCCCCCCCCACCCACCACCCCAACCAACACTCCTTAAAGGCACAGTACACCCTCAGATATGAATTTTGAGATTTTCATGTATTTGTGTAGAAGAGCCCTCCTGTATAGCACGTGCAAAATGCCAGATCTCATTTCCTCCAAATAAGCGAGATATAAGCGACCACCACAGGCCCGACCCCCTTCGCTCACCACCACAGGCCCGACCCCCTCACAGATTTTCGAACTCGATAGCGGCTCGATGGATGGATGAATTCAAACAAGTCGTCGTTCTTCAGTCCATTGCCGGTCTATCTCCCCATCCTGTTTCGCTCTCGTGTAGCGATTGCGAATGAAGAGAAATACAGGCCTGAGACAACTCGTCCACCAATTTTTCACTCTCAGAATCTAGGCATCTTTGAAGAGCCATAACTCTGTTCGAAGGGGGTTTTGGACGATTTCAGAGATACCACTGTGATCAGCGTGTGACTGTCTCCAAGATAAGCACGAAATCTGAAAATTAATTTTCTGGGTGTCCTGTGCCTTTAAAGGCATCGTACACGATGAAAACCGTTTTCCAGTTTTTGCGTTTAATCGGACTAGTGGGTCTTCACAAAGTCATTCACGAACTTTGGAGTTCTGAAATTGCCTTCGAATGAAGTTGTCGCCACCTCGAAACGGCTTCCTGGGTTTGGAGGCCGGCTTCTGGGTCGATCCCTTGTTACAAAGAAGAAAGAAAAACAACCGGTTATCAAAAGAATTAATCACGTTTATCACGTTTATTACATTGAACAGTTCACTCCTCCGAACCGGTCAATTCTTCTAATGCCAGAAATGGAACGTCACAAAAGCGATCCTGTTTTGGTAGAGAAAAGCGGTTTTCGGGCATTTTTCGCTGCTCTTTCTGGCACAGTTGTCTCAGTAGGCCTCTGACCTGCCATATTCAACGGAAAACTCGACAACCATATTTCATCGTGGACGATGCCTGTAAAGGCATAGAACACCCGGATAATTATTTTTATGGTTCTAAGCTGATATAGGAGAGAATCACAAGCTGATCACAATTTTATCTCTAAAATTGTTCAAAAACCCATATGAACAGAGTAATGGCTCCATAAAGAACACCCAGAACGCAAAAACCGCACCCAGAACTCTAAAAAAAAGCTAAAGTTTTACTCCTGGGTTCGTTATTTAGTCACTGATCCTTGAATGTACAAAGCTGCGTAAACAAATTTTGGTATTTTTTCCTTTTCATCATGTTTGGGTCTGCCAACCATATTTTCTGCACTCTTTTCTTTCTTCTTCTTCGTTATTATTTCCATTTTTTCATGTTTTCGTTCCTCAACCATATTTTCTCCACTTTCATTTCCGAAGTCCTACGGCATGCACTTCCGAAAAATCTTGTATTCGAAGGTTCAACAAAATTTTACTATTCACCGAATTCTCCGACTAACCCAAACATTCTCTTACATTCTCAATATTAGCGGTTCCGATTGACAACCTAGCTTAGAGAAAGAGTGGACGAACGTTTCAGATCGTTTTTCCTGCTACAAATACCGTAAGTGAAACAGGTTTTTTTCAGAAAGTTCATTGTCCAAAAATCATTTCCGTCAACTTCTTTCGGAGTCCTTCTTTCCGCAATACGCAATTTTTTCTTCGCAGACGCATCTTCTCTTTCGAACATTGCCACCCACCTATGTCTATAGCTGCTGATTGCCATTATTCCGTTTTTATAAAGAAGTAAAATTTAAAATCCGAAAAAAAAAGAAACGGAGCAAAATTTTATTTTATCTCTTTTTCTGGCGACTTATTATTGATTTACCTGACTTAATCGGCTGACTCCGGCCTGACGCGGTCAATCCGCATCTTCGCCGTGGGGTAAGGGACCTAGAAATCAGAATGTTTGAGGATCCCGCTTATCCATTAGTTTGAAAAAAATTTTAATTTACACTTCGTTTTTTTTCTAAAAAAATCCTATATTTTACGGGTTCTATAATTTGGGAGCCTTCTCCAATTTACCGCAAATGCAGATTTTGAGAAAATTTTCGAGGCCGAATTAACAGCGCCCTCTCGCTGCCTACGTCGATATCTTCGCGCAGAGATTATCGAGTCTTTGGAAGAAGAGCCTGGGCAATCGGGCACAGAATAAGATCCGAATAGACGATAGATAGGTAAAAGCCACTCTGGATCGCCCAGGAGCCACTTTGCCACGCCCCCTTAAAGACCAATAGTGGCGAGATGAGTGATTGGTTTCGATCAATACCCCTCCCCCGTCTTTTCCTTTTATTTCAGCATGCCTCTTTACGGGCTCCGCTCCCACACATCAATCGCAAATGATGGAAGTCACAAGTCCCGGATCTCGTCTTTGACCGCTCAACTTCAGGCAATTTTCGAGGTTCCGTGAGTTTGTACCAATGCAGTCCGGGACATAACGCAATTTTGACCCATTCTCGATATGTATAGTACCCTTGAAACAGGGAATTATAAACAAGTTAGACTTGAATTGGAGGATATTTAATTGATTCGCTATTACATCGTCTTTTGTTCTAAATCGATTCGATCCCACATACATAGTCCCGAGAAAACCTTCGGTCCAAATCTTATCGCCATTAGAGTTCAAGTCGCGTTCGACACCATATAAGCTCGCAGGAATATCATTAAATTGGTTGGTATAACGATTTTCTTAAAGGCAGTGTTCACGATGAAAATCGTTATTCTGTTTTCCGCCCCCTCTTGAAAAGGGTCCTATGCTGATTCCAGTGATGTCTCTGAAATCGTTCAAGACCTTCTGGGAACGGAGTTATGGGCCTTCAAAGGTTGAGCTAAAGAAACATGGTGGACGAGTTGTCCGAGGCTTGTAACTTCCGTCTTTTGCAGCCGATGTATGCGAGCTGACCTGAGTAAAGGGAGAAGTTGAGAATGAAGGGAAGAACGGGGCTAATGATTGGAAATGATCGCTCATCTCACGATCTCGAGCATTCATTAGTTTACGTCGGTGGGCGTGTATTGCGCTTTTGGGGTTTGCCTTGCGCTCGAAGTGGCAACTTCGGGCTCTTTTGGAGCTCTTCCTGGCTCGTTTTCATGCGTTATTTCGACGCCAACGTTACAGTGTGCCCTTCCACTACCCATTCCTAGTGGAAACTGGGACACATTTTTCATCGTGAACACTGCCTTTGAAAGCACCGTCTAACCTCAGAGACGAATTCTGAGATGCGGCAAGCCTTCAGAAATTTCTACCTGCGGGTACACCAGAAAATCCAGATCAACTGCTAAATCTGGATTCCGTGTGTGAACACACGCTACGGAACAGAAAAATTTTAGAATTTTTTTTGTCAGAATTTATCAAATTGCTGGAGATTTCCCCGCCAATACTTCTGCTTTTCGTGAAAGCCTCTCATGTCTCTTGGGTGGCTGCTGAAATCGGAGTACAGACGCAGAGGGAGCTGTCTACAAATAGTATTATTCAACAAAACGGAGGCGTGAAAAGTCTCAGATCTGGTAGAAATAACATCTGGAAAGTAGACGTATGAAATATAATCGTAATTCAAACTCTTAACTAGTTTTCCAACCTTTCTCTACCCTGTCTGCGCTCTACCCTTTGGCCTAAACGTCCCGCACCCCTTTTTTATATGGTGAAGGGGGGACCTAATACCTTCCTCTCCCTCTTTTTTGAACATGTAGTAGTCATTCATTTGCTTCGTGTTTCGAATTCACCGCACATACATATCGTGCAATCCAAGTTAAGAGGGTGAGCACTCGACATTTATTTAAAGGAATGATGAGCTCAATGTAGTCCTACTTAGGTGATTATGTTCTAACGAGCGTGGCAGCCATTTCTCTTCTCTGGTATAAATGCCGCTGCGGCTCCGCGATAAAGCCACACCGGCCCCTACAGGCACCACATCGGCTCCGTCCGCGAAAGTGCCGCTGCGGCGAACTTGTTTTTACTTTTACTTTTCTTGATTTTCACCTTTTCATCGAGTATATTTCTAGTTAGGTCTAAATTGCATTGGAAAGAGCGCAAAAAGTTGATAATCATGTCCAAAAATGGTTTAGAATGGTTTCCTAAGATTTGAAAAAAAATGTGAAAAACCGCGAGTTTTCTCTGTTGATATCCTTTTTCTCAGACGGCCTTCACGATCTTGTTGGTACAGAAATAACAAGAAAGAGTAAATTTTTCTCGGTGATTTCCTTTTTTTTGTAATTTTTAATGTTTCTTGTGATTTTTGTCTATATCCATGGTAAAGGCTTTAGGTATATCAATGTTTGAGTGAGGGGTTTTTCACATTTTCAACGTTCCTGACGATTTTAATTCAAAATGCAGGAAGAAATCATAGGTGAAGGTAACCAGGAGGCTGTTTCGAACATTGATGAAGCACGATTCTACCAATAATTCATTTAAGGAGGCACTTTTCTGTTTTTAGATTTGACAGACCAATTTCGGCTTTATCAATACACATATCCACAGATAGGTCTTCCAGCTAGAACTTGTGAACCACAAAATATTTCGGAACAAAAAGAAGCGAAACTCTGCCTTAGCCGGCTTAAAATAGCGATAGCATGTGAATCGCAGAACGTTTCGGGGCTTTTTATTATAAATATGGAAAATACCAAATGATAATTCTTCTTCCAATTTAAAGAAAAATAAGGACCAAAAGTGCCGAGACCAATGTTTTTTGACGAGTCATAGCTTTCCAGCAGAAGCGGGCGCATATTGCTCACGACGCAACACGCGGTTCGGGGAGCAAACATTGCTCACCCATGCGTGTGCGTCGCGGTTGGTCAGCGTCGCGCGGGGCAAAATTGACGGCTACGCAAAATTGACGCTTTTCGTGTACTAACATCCGTGAAAACGCATTGCGACGCGGTCGGTACGCAATGCCACGCGATTAGTACGGATCGCCGCGCGGTCGGTGCATACTGCCATGCTATGGTGTACCCCCCCCGCACAATTTCGATGCTTTTAAAATATTCACTATGGGCAAATGCAAGAATAACACAAATAACTGAAAGAAACAGAAAACCCATACCCGATAAAAATAATCAGCTGTTCATCATCGATCATAGCTAACTTGGAGTCGAGCCAGCCACGACTACAGTCCGCTCAGTAAAAATACGATATACGAGAATATGATTTTTTGATTATTTGCAGCATTTCCAGATCTAATTTTTTGAGAAAGAAATTCCTTTTGCGGCTCTAGAGGTGAAGGACCGGTGCATATATTGTATACTCTGTTTATCTTGAATTGCACAAAACACGGTCCGCCAATAGTCCTCTAATTGGCCCGCTAGTACCGTAGTGTACGTCCACGACGCGTTCTCGGCAGACCCGGGTGTGCACCCAGTGTGCAGAGCAATCGATTCGTCAATGCCGTCACTCGGCCACCCACCCTGCCACCCGGTGTCTGCTGCGAACGCGTCGTGGACGTATACTACGGTACTAGCGGGCCAATTAGAGGACTAATGGCGGACCGTGTTTTGTGCAATTCAAGATAAACAGAGTATATTTCTTTGTGGGATTTCCTACCAAGCCTAGGTTTCATTTTTCTATGGCTCGGAAACGCCTCAGGGAAAACTGCGAAGTATTCAACGTCTCAGCAGCTGCACTGCACATTATATACCATAGATGCAATGAAACACTAAATATTCACAACAGAAGAACACTGCACGCTAAAAATTCGTGCCGGAGGAATTCTAAAATCGCAAGATGACAAAGAGAGTGATTTTGAGTAGGATAAATCCCCAAAAATGGAGTATCACCCAAGCGGCAGGCTCCCGACAAATTTTACGATTTCGCAAAATTTACATGTGTATATGTAGAAAATTGTAATTCCGAGCATATTGGTGATATTCCTCAAACCTTATAGAGTTGCAATCGTGAAATATACACCGATGGCGATGGAATGACGACCGCTAGGCTATTCGGGTCAATATGCGATCTCATTGGTCGAGACCAGGGATGAGCGGATTTCCGACTTCCGTTTTCCAAGCTCCGATATCCGCAGGTTTTTAGGCCGCGGAATTGCGCTTTTCGATTTCCGAAAAATGGGTGCGGAAATCGGAAGAAAATACGGAAATGATCTGAACCTGTATCCGCTGACAGAATCTTACGTGTTGAGACTCGCCCACTTTGTCAAGACCTGTTAAAGGGACTTATTTTCTAGGGATCCAGGTAAATGCATAATTAAACTCTGTATTTTGTTAGTCGTTCAACGAGCCAAAAACCTCGTTAATCGTTATACTTTATCAGTTAGTCCTTAGAGATCCAAACATTCACAATAGACACTGCGAAAGCCAAAAAAAACAAGATTGAAAAAGAAAGGAGGCATGGATAGCTGCATGTATTACTAAAATTTCATATACATATTTGATAGAGAACAAAGTTTAAATTTTTCGATTTATATGTAATTCAGGGCTTTTATTAAGAGTCCACTGTCCAGGGTATTGCGTTTTTCGGTTTTTGTGCCTCTGACAAAAGTAGCCATTATCGAGAAAAATTGAAAAAGTGTAGGATTTTTCGATTTCAAAAAGCGTGCGATCAACCGAATGATTATTGTGACCTGCAGGCAGTCCTCTACATTGAAGAGTTCATTGCGAACTTCACAAAACGCAATATGTAGTGTATGCTTTGCTTCACCGGATGTGGATGCAGTGCAGGCGACTTCTAGACACTTCGATCCGTTACAGACCGACTCAGACCAAACGCCGCTTAAAAGTCGGCGTCGTCAGCGGGATAGTGGCCGTGGAGCCCAAAATTCGAAGTTTCGTCTCCCGCAGTAGTGACTGTCCAGGTTTCGCGATAAAACGGTTGTTGGGCTATCCTCATGAGAATGCAGATATGGCCTTCACAAATGCGAAAATAAGTGAAAAGTCATTTAGCACAAATCGCGGCGGGACCAGAATAGGAACAACGGCACTGGCCGTCGTAGAAACAGTTGTCGCGTGAATGTCGCAGCGACGTGTCGCGGAGAGCTGACATACTGCAAATCTTCCTATGCCTGTCGTTGCCACTTCTGTCGCTGTGCGACCGCGACAAATCTGCAGGGCGGAAGCTTCGCGACTGTCGGTCGCTGTCGCTGTGCAGAGCGGCTGCAACGCTACCCTTTGTATTGACATGGTGCGTATTGACATGGTGTGAATATGAATTTTAGTCGCAATTACGCACATCCCTGATGAGATCCCCATGGAATCAGGCACCTAACTCATAGCGGTTTAGTGCCAAGGATGGATATGTAAGTATCTGGGGAATGCTACTTCGATGATTGCGACGCTTTCAGATCCGAGGTTCGAGAACATACTTTCCGATTCCAGCAGCGACTATACCTTGTTCCGTTTTCCAACTTCCGCAGATTTTGGGCCTCGGAATTCCGCTTTCCGATTTACGAAAATTTGAAACTTGTTTCGATTTCCGAAATTTTAATTTAGTTTCTATTTCCGAAATTTTAATTTTGTTCCGATTTCCGTTTTCCGAAATTCAAAATTTCTATTCTGCTCATCCCTGGTCGAGACGATATTGCAGCAAAAAAGCGATGGCTGACCCTTGGCACGTTTTCCTCGAGATCTTATAAAACTTTGCTGTTTCAACGTAGCTATATCAAGAAGTCAAGATGAAAATGTCGATTCGCTCGGAAACTGAAACATCCACAGAGAAGCCAAAAAGGAAGGAAAGATCAACGACGTTGGTTGACTAGCCACTGTTGAGCTCTATGGGTCGTCAGAGGGGCGTGTCAGAGTGGCTTCTAATTCGCTTATTAAAGGCAGCGTTCACGATGATCATCCTCGTTGACTTTCCACAGTGAAATGATAGGCGAGAAGGATATGTAGGTTTCCTTTTTCTATGGCTCAGAAACCCCTAAGTATATAAGGTCTCAGCAGCTGCACTGCACTTTATGTAGATGCAATGAAACAGTAAATATTAAGAACAGAAGAACACTGCGCGCTGAAATTTCATGCCGGAGGAATTCTAAAATCCTGTCAAAACTTCAGACAAGTGGTTTAGGGTAGGATTAATCCCAAAAAATGGAGAATCACCAAAGCGGCAGGCTCTCGACAACCTTTACGATTTCGCAAATTTGTGGGATCACCCGGGTACCAAAGGCAAAAGCCGCCCGGGTGATCCCACTTCCCTGTCTGAGGATACTCGCAACCGCGCCGCAGCACGCTTTCGCAATCAGCTATCACGTTGCGGACTGAACGGCATCGCGGAGCTGAACTGTATGTGGGTCCATAGCTTTATCTATCCCAACTCTCGTAGATAGGAAATGAGCAGCCAATACGCGGATAGGAGAGTTTTGCCTAGTAACCAAACTCATATAGCAGTTAAAGAAACATTTCAAACAACGATTTCGAGTAATTTCTTGTTTTTTGAGTTAGTAGATATAGGGGACAGTAGCTGATAAATTTGGGCGATATAGTTGCACAAATAATAAACCCGGATCGGCGTATAATCACCGAAAATTCGCTTTTGTGAGCCGTGAAGGGTAACTCGTAAGGCCGGGATCATACTACCGTCGCGGCGATGCGTGGGAAAGAGCAGTATCGATCAATCGCGGCGATTTTGCGCTTTGGAGGGAATAGATTGCTTTCATATGCATAGAGGCAGTTCTTCGAGTCGATTAGAAAGAGATATTGATCGGAGAATGGTTGACACCCCTGTTTCTACCCACATTACCGAAATTCTTAGCAAATATGAATATCGCCGCGATTTCATCTCAACGCTGCCCAAAGGAGAGCGGCTCCGATATCATCGCGGCGATATGCATTTTTGCCCGATATCTCGAAAATGTGATTAAAAATGAAGCATTCAACCGATCTCCGATGAAGATATCATACCATTTCACCCAGCAGGTTGTTGTTTGGCTCGCCAAAACAATCGATGCCCTCAGAAGCGCAGTATCGCCGCGATTGATCGATACCGTTCTTTCTCACACATCGCCGCGACGGTAGTATGATCCGGGCTTAAAGCGTTCGTCGTTATGTGCATTGTCAAGCTTTTCAGGGGCGGCATGCATGAACGCTTCGAAGGTCAGGGAGCCGCTCCGCGCCCTATGCGCGCAGCGTCGAGCCACGGGACGGTTCCGAAGTGCATGGCGTATATTAGTATATCGCGGATGTGAATGCACTTTCCACTGCAAACTCTACACGCGCTCTTTCTTTCACCCCTGACGCGTTTGCTTCCAATTATTGAGATGCAAGGGTTGACAAAAAATGCCAGAAAGCGACTAGGATGACCAAAAAATGCCGCTAGTCGTAGAATTTGACAGTTTGCTGTAGAGAGTGTATTTACGTCCGCGACACACGAATATACGCCATGCACCTCGGGGCCGTCCGTCGTGGCTCGACACTGCGCGCATAAGACGCGGAGCGGCTCCCTGACCATCATCGCAGCTTTCATACATGCCGCCCCAGTACTCGCTGCCAGTGCTCTCCATTGGTCAGTGCGGGGTCGACGTATTCACCCAAGAGTGTAGAAATATTAGGGGTACCGGAAAGTATTGTCGTTTCTGCGCATGTCAATACTTGATTGACATTTATCAGCTCATTTTTCTGTTCAGAGGCGTGAAAAAGAGATTGTGAGTTTATATTGACTTCTTTACTTATAGACAATTGAATTACATTTTTTCTGTAATCTTGGGTAAAGTTGCCAGCCAAATACCAGGTGAAGTACACATTTGGCAGTCCATGCTTTGCGGAAGTGTAGGCAAATCCGTGTCAGACGATCGAGGATTTATCAAATTTTCTTTAACCAACATTGGCCGACCATCCCAGAACATTTGATGCAGATTGCGATGGGAAGCAGAGCACTGTGTGTTTGTACTTAGCGTAAAAAAACGACCTTACTTTCCGGTCCCCTGATAATAGTGGCGTATTGGCGAACTGAAGTCGTTGCTCCAGCTGTGGACATCCTCTTCTGTGCCATAAGGACAGAAGTTTCTCTGCTTGCATCCACTACGCTTCCCTGAGCCAAATTCCGGTCCGCAATTGCGTCTCGACACGTTCGCGGTCGCACGCGCTCGAGTCAGTCGAACTTCCAGCGCTAAAGCCAACCCGATATGGCTTTTTTATACAGTTTTCTCCAATTTTGTTCACTTTCCAGTTTCGGAAACCCACCTAGAGTCAACAGATCGGCGGCTGAGGTGCTGGAAACTCTTCCGACTTGGAAGCGCGCGGCCGCAACGCGTGTCGAGACGCAATTGCGGACCGGAATTTGGCCCAGAGAGGCTCAGTACCTTGAGGACTTCACAGTTTTCCTATTTCGTCCGGTTCTTGTAGAGTACTCAGTCGTAGAATATTGATTCTATCGCGTGAACTAGATTTGTGGTCGTTTTCTTGTTCTGCCAATTGACCGTAAGGTGTGTCTTTCAAGCAATTGCAAGCTAGAGTTAGGCCCGTGGCTTGGCTCCTCAAGAAAAAAACATTTATATCTCACTCGCGGCTGGCGAAGGCGGTCGCGTGCCTCTGCCCGCTAATCGATTTAGGTTGAGAGAAGAGCGCAGCTGAGCAGCTTGCCGTAGCGCCAGCCACCGGTGAGATCTAAACCGCCCGCGCCGGCCGTGAGTGTGATTTAAATGTTTTTTTTTTTCTTGAGGAGGCAAGCCACAGACCTAACTGTACTACCTAACGGGACCCATTTTGGACTACGACCAGGTCAACTAGCCATAAAGAGGCATGATATTGATGCCAATGCCAATATACAACGACAAACAACTTAAGATTATTATAAATAAATTTATATCTATACTTATACATATATAACACATAACAACGGGATATCGATTATCACAGGAATGTCGTCACAAACATCGTATGATTTCGGCACGCGGTCAGTCGTTTCTCGAGGATTCGGTTCTCCTGCAATCAATCGCTTGATTATTGATATATCGATTAGTCTATATATACATACATACAGCCGTCTTCATGGGGATGGCAGAGCTGCAGGTCACCAGCAGGCAGCGCAAGTGGTGGCAATGGCGCGCACGCGACCGCCCGCGCTGCCCTCCGGTGACTTGCAGATCTGTCGGTACCCATGGAGAGCACTGTGCAGGCCATAAAACGGCCAATGTCTCACCGTCGATTGCGTACCACGCGCTGCGCGACCGCACGTGCGTCGGAAGCAGACGAGTTTTGGCCGCCGCGCGACAAGTTTCGGTCGCCGCGCGGCGGCCGAAACGTCGCGCGGCGGCTAAAACTCGTCGCGCGGCGGCCAAAACCCGTCTGCTTCCGACGCGCGCGCGGTCGCGCAGCGCGTGGTACGCAGTCGACGGTGAGACATTGGCCGTTTTATGGCCTATACGTGGCCACTACGTATGCGACCCACTAGCGCTAAAGCTCACCAACCACCACGATTGTCACAGTAACCCTACCGTAATTAGGTTTTTCTTTCCCAATACATGTTAAGCCCGATCAGGCTTTCTGAATAGGAGGTAACTGACTGCGCGAGAGGGTAACAGAGAAGGATGGATACTTATGCACTCACGCACTCGTAGTTACGTTCCGCCAGAACGTATTTGTTAGCGGTTGTCTCGGGGCAAACGCCGGGCTTTCGGGTGGAACAGAAGGTGTTTCATAGAAGACCAGATGTTAACAAAAGCGCCGAAGAGCGATGTTTTGGGACAGACGGCCGACAACTAACTCGGCCTTTATGCGGCAGCGGTCTGGCGGAAGACAACTACGAGTGTCTGAGCAGGAGCAGTGGCCACATATGTAGCCTTCAGCTAGTCAATATGTTTCCGCCTCTTACCTGCTTCAAGGTGTCCACCAATGTCGCCTGGCTGATACCGGTTGTTTTGGAGTCGTGGCATATAGCCCTGAAAAATAAAACCAATAGTCATTAGATTTATATTTCAAAAATAATCGATAACCGATCGATACCTGGCATCATCCACCTGTCCTATAATGGCCTTCGCCTCTTGCAGCTCCTTTCGCAGCCGCCTCTGCTGTTCCCGAAGCGTATCCGCCTCTCGGCCAAGTCCTAACCTCTGAAGCGGAAAGGTTAACTCTAGAACCAAGAGATTCACAGGGCGCATGTGCAGGGCATTGTTGGGCGCTGCCCAATCGATAACCGCATCCGATCTGATGCAGTTATCGATTGATGCAGCGCCCAACAACTCCCGCGTTAGCGCCCAAACAACCTACCTTATCTACGGCTTTCCGCTGGTCTATACGAGAATCTTTGCGCAGATCTGAAACAAAGAGTTACATTGCTAATCGATCAAACACGGTATCATGCATTGCAACTTCCCCGTTTTCCGTCGCACGCGGAGCGTTAGGCCGGGATCCTACTTCCCGCGACCAGCGACGGCGACAGAGCATATCAGGTATATCGATTTTCGGTCGATATGGATGGTAAACATCGCATCGCGTCGCTCGTCGCTGGAAGTATGATCCCGGCCTTGCGCCTGCATTGCGACGTTTACAGCTCAGATGGCAGCAGCGACACTGCGCGACATTGGAAAGTATGAACGGCGCCACAATACTCACAGTATGCAGAGTGATAGTCTCCAGCTGCGGACTCGTAACCAGAAGACGCCGAATAGCTCTGACGCTTCTTCTCGCGGCACTGCGACGCGGCATCGTCCGACCCGCGGCCGCTGCTCGGCGGACCATCGACAAGGCGCGGATCCGTGACCTGGAAATCAATAAATCAATAGAAATAAATGCAATGCCTACCTAGTCACACATCATTATTACAACTCATATATGCTCTTTCGAGATCTTTTCATGGGTGTGCCGGACGAAGAAAATTTTATTTAATTTTTCATTGAAATAAATCGAGGTCTACCTTCCTCCGCCCTTAATGAGAAAATGAAACATCCTGAATGCAGCTGCTAACAGCAGGATGTGGACAGGCGGGTGTTTCGGGGCAATACGGTGTTGTTTCAGTTGCAGACCAAGTGGGGTGATATCATATCGTCAAAAACATATGGTGTCTGACGTTTCTGAACTATATAACTCCCCTTTAGCTGAGATTTCAGAAAAGCTTCGAGAAAAATCACCAGCAAGCAATTTTTTCTTCAGTTATCGACAATAACCGATTTTCTTCGAATCGATTTTTTTCGCTTTTTCGGAAGTTTACCGGTTTTGCATGTACTGTATTAAGAGCTGGTCACTATAGTCAGGTTTGTCACGATGTGCTGGATTAGGACTTGAAGTCACCATAGTACGGCTTGTACAACTGAAAAAAGAAACCATAATAAAGCTATAAGAGCGATAGGATGTGGATCGCAGGGTATTTCGGGGCAATACGCAATATTCTAGACAACTAAAAATGGTACTTAATAACTAACTTGATTCGTTTTCGCCGGACGAAATTTTATCAAATTTCGTTCGTTCGAAATTTTTTTAAACGAAAATTTTTCAATTTTCGTTCGTTCGAAATCGGATTTTTGAAAAATTTTTCGAAATTCGTTCGTTCGGAATTTTTTCGAGCAAATTTCGAACAAAAATTTCGAATTTTCCGACAAATTTCGAAACTTTCGACGAGTTTCGAAAGAATGCGAAATTCCGAAAAAAAAATCGAAACTTCGATTAGTTTCGAATTTCGTTCATTCGACCTCCGAAATTTCGAAAGTTTTTCGAAAATCGTTCATTCGAATTTTTTTCGATCGAAAATTTTTTGATTTTCGCTCGTTAAAAATTTTTTCGAACAAAATTTTTTCATTTTTCGATCGTTTGAAGAGATTTCGACCGAAAAATTTTCGATTTTCGTTCGTTTGACATTTTTTTCGAAATCGTACAACTATACTTTCTACCCGTAAAATTAATCTGCTGACAATGAATTGTGGACCGCACGGTGCCTCGGTACAATGCGCTGTATGTCCAGGTGTAAAAGATGAATCATAATAGTTTAGTCGCAGCAAATTTTTGCTAACATTTTTTTCATGCATTGCAGAGAGATTCATCATTTCGCATGCGCAAAATATTTAAAGATCTTTCGGGACATTGTGAAATGAATTGTGAACCGCAGAGTGTTTCGTGACAATATGGAAACATTCCCGCTGCAAAACGAAAGATAACACGGCTATACAAGAAAACTTCAACCTCAGAAAAAAAAATTTGGTACTTTTCCGGAATTGAAAATTTCGGTTTCAAGTGTTCTATATCAAGGACAAGTGATGCTGTTAATGTTTATAATTATAAAACAGGGCAATTGGTCGAACTTTGTTGGCGATATAATGTGAACAGCAGGGCGTTTCGCAGCAATATGCAAATGCTTTGACTCGGAACAGAGGACTTTCCTTCAGTAACAAAACGTGATTCCAAAAAACCTAGTTTGCAAAATTTGTCTGCTTTATATGATTAAAACTCTAAATGAACCTTGCCAGATATATGGTGTGGACCGCGGAGTATTTCGGGACAATAAGCGATTGTTCGGGACGAAATAAAAGTTTATATTCGTAAAGTAGCTATCCTGAAGATATTGGTAATACATATTCCAGAAGGTTCATAAAATAGCGGTCACAAATCACCTTCATAGGAAGCGCCACGCGGACGTGGACCAGCAGGTTTTTCGGGGCAATATAAGACCACTTTGGTCCGGAGCGAAAGGTGATAACAGTACTGGAAAATAGGCACGTTCCTGTGTTAAATAGAAGTCGAAATAGTGACAATAACATCAAAAGGCTCAGTTTTCCGAGGAGGGACTTATTTGCGAGCAACAGAGTGTGGACCGCAAGATGCTTCGGAACAATCAGGACGTGTTTCGAGATAGAACGAAAAACAATGAGTAGCAATTCGAATTCGTCTTCTTTCCATGTCTCAGAAAATTATGTAGTTAAACACCAATGTCTCGGGGCAATGAGCGAGTGTTGTAGATTGTTCCAGGGGGTTGTATGGAGGTCAACACGATGTGAACATCCCACAGCTCTGCGGTCGACAAAAAATATTCTCTGGGTTTACTGGTGCCGTTTTAATGCATAAAAAATATCAGAAAGTGAAAAAAAAAACAATCGATACCTTTGAATAAGGAGACGGAATCGCGGTCTTCTCCTTCCGACCCTCTTCTGACGATCTTCGCTCGCGTCGATCCCGTGGTTTACTGTAAAACCTAGAGTTACCCCACAGTTAACCCTAAGTATACCCATCACCTACCTGCTCCGCCTCACATGCATTCCATCGACCCACTGGGCTTTAATAACCCCATTCTTCATTTGGTGAGACGGTGACGGCAACGCTGCCGAAGGTGCGGCACAGTTTGTCAACGACGGGGTCCTGCAGGGAATTACAGTACTTACATAGGCTACCAGCCTCTGTCCACTATAAGGTGAGTAAGTGAAGACTGAGTCACCTACCTGACCGGTGGGGCTAACTGCTTCTTGTGGATAGTCGGCGTTGTGGGCAAGGAATCCGACGGGGCACGTATCTTTTGACTGGAATCAGCCCAAGAATATACCGTGAATTCGAATGGAACAATTTTTTGGTTGGCAACTCACGTCGGTTTCGCTCCCAGTGTGATTCCTTGGAGCTGCTGCGTAATTTGTCGAGCTATCGCCAGCGGCAAGGAACGACCATTCAACTCCTTAAAAAATAGTTTAGGTTTACGATGGGGGTTTTTGGATTATTTTAGGGAAAAACTATGATATTCGGCAAGCCTAACAATGCCGCGGTAACTCCGCGACATCGCCGCGAGCCTCGACTGTGTCGTGATATCTCCGCTGCGACTTCGCTGGAACTCCGCGTTGTTGCCGCAACGACATTAGGCCGGCTCCGTCCTCCTACTGATCTATCGCTGAGCCGCGGCACTGCAGCGCTAGCGCCGGTTAGGCACCCACAGACTGCCCCGAAATCTACAAAAGAAACAGCTTGGAACCGACCTTCCTACAGAAACCTGCCGCGACAATCCAGAATTAGAACCGCAAGTTCTAGCGTATGCCGCGATAACTCCGCGACAGTACCGCGAGGCCTTAAACTCCCGACAGCGACGAGATAAGGCCATATTCGTGTCGCAACTACAGCGCAACTGTACCTCTTTTACCGCGCTACCGCTGTTCCGACCATTGTAGATACCAGTCCAGTGTGATCGCGGAGTCGCAGCGGCAAATCCTATTTCACTGCGGGAGATAATACGGGCTCTAAGTCGTTGGATTTCACTGCAGTAAAAGTAAACAGTCCCGAGATATCGCCGCGATAGGACCTTTCCTGTTTCGAGGACAAGGTATATCACGAAACCATAGTACCGTTGCACAAGCGTCGACCTGACACAATCGAGGAGCTGTTGCGGCATCAGAGAGGCCGACTATTCTGAAGGGTCAGCCTGGGTTATAGGTACACAGAACGAAACACACTAGTGAATTGGATCAACTAGGAAGAAGTCTGACAAAAACACCGACAGTGCCATGTTGGCTCCGTAATCCTCGACTGTGCCGCGATATTTCATCGACGGTGCCGCGCCATTGCCATCATGCGATCGTTTTGTAGTAGCGCAGAGACGGCCTATCATGCCAGACCTGACACTGTCGCGACAAAAGCGTTTCGAGACCGTCAAAATTGACAAGCTATTACCCCTAAGTCCTCGTGGCCCACCAGCCTCGACTTTACCGCGCTGCAACCTCGCGCTACATGCAACTATAGAGCCACCGCGGTAGTTTTTGTCAGTATCCCCTTTTCTGTCTAGTAGGACGACAATGAGTGTATCCTCGGTTTCGGAGTGAAATTCATTTCCGTTCATCGCGTGCGTCTGCGCGCGTATGCTCCTTGTTCCCACACTTTCTCGTTGCCTCTGCCCTCGCTCCGCACGAGCGCGCAAAGGAAAAAATTAAATTCGGCTCCGAACCAGAGGATGTATGTAGAGGTCATAAGACAAGCAAAAGATTAGCGAGAGGTCAAATTAGACATTTTTAACCTAACTGCACAAATCTAAAATCAGTGATCTAAAAAATCGATAACAAAAACCTTATCGATTTGCTCCTTCTGTCGGCGTATCTCTTCAGCTTCGAGTTTCAGCTCTTCCCGCCGTTTGCGCAACTCAGTCTTCCGCTTCTCCAAATCTTCCTTCTCCTGTTCCGCAGTCCTGCAACTTTCAACATAAAAATTTTCAAACCGTTTTAAAAAAACAATAAATCAATTAATCGATTAGATATACCTGCGCTTTTCGATAGCATTCCAGTCGACGACCGTGCTCCCTGATGACATCATTGAGTTTTGGCAGCAAATCAAAATCATTTTCGTTTTCTTCCTCTTCATTTTTTCATCATCCAATTCCTTAAAAATCTTAATTTTGGTATTTTTGGGTCTCAAAAAGGTGCAAAGTACAGAGACATGACAACTTGTTGTAATGTTGATGACCGAGGAAACACACTTGCTGCTTGACGAGGAACATCTGCTCGGAAGAAACACAGCACTTTTCTGCCCACTGACATGTATACGGCAAACGCCGATCAATTATCGATCGATTTTTAGCTCAGCAGGAGTGCTTTAAGTTGGTATATCCCCATAATGGCATAGTTTTCTGTCCATAGAGAGCAGAACGAACGGAGAGAAAAAATTGTGGAAATATTAAGCCAATATTGAAAAAAAAAGAAAAAAATCGAAGGCCACAGAATCAATAACAAAAATCACCTTGACTTTCTCTGAAGCATAGTGCTCCAGTTGACTAGCCCGCCGATAGAGATCCATTTCACTAGGTGTGGTCGTTGACGTCACCGTAACCGTCAGGGAAATGTCTTTCTGGAAATGATCAATAAATCGATTATGGATTATTTTGTCTGCCACTCCTTTTAAAAACCTTTGCACAATATTTTGACCTCACAGACTTTGTCCCTTTAGTAGTGCTCCCTCTATCTTGTCGCGCAAGGCGCTGGTGAGATATCGAAACGCCTACGCTCCACGCGATGAAGCTAAAGTCCGTCCGAATGATACTATTCGTCCACGCGGTCTGCGTGCGTGTCTAGCGGTCCCCGCGAAGGTATTGTTCTCGAACGAGCCTTTCCACGCCTAAAAGCGGCTAACAGGGCTGTTATTGACCCTTTGTCTAATGTTCCTGCTGATCGACTGGCACGACCGAAAATGCCTTTTCGACGGGCGCTCGACACGCACGCCGACCTCGCTGACGGACAGTCTCATTCGGGCGGACTTACTTTACCATGAACGAAGTCTCACAGTTTTTTTTAGCCCAGCCGCAGCGCGGCGCGATATTCAGGTGTGGATTGACGCCTCCCATATGCCCACAGGGGGTGCACTATCGCATCGCGAAGCGAAGGAACATCGAAAAACGGTCTTAGGCTAAGTTCAGACTTCTCGAGACGAGCGACTCTGCGCGACAATGTATTAGTCCTAGAAATCGATTGAAATCAATATGACCTCATGATCATTGAGACATCGGCGGCCACAAGATGCGATTTTATGAATCTGACTATACGCTGTTTCGGCCCCCAATTTACTCTGTTCCTACGCGCGCTTGTGCGAAGCAAAGTTACAGTCGCCGAGAAACTGCAGGAAGAAGGAGACGCAGCATGCTCGTGCAGAAGGACGCGATGATTGGAAATGAATTCCTTTAAGATACCTCATTCCAGCACGTTGCATTGGAAGTAGTATCGCGTCTGAGGATGAATGAGGTCATGGTTGTGTACATCGCGAGCGGTCGCGTCGCGGCACGAATGCATTCATTCTCAGGGAGAAATGGGAGGTTTGGCGGGCTTGCCTAGTCTGTTTCTAAAAAAGTGGAATATGCGTGCCGCGACGCGATCGCTCGCACTCGCACATATGTATACACACCTATGTATAAACGCGGTTGATCTAGCTAATAGTAAAGAAAACTAACCGCGAGCGAATGCAGGTTGTCAACCTGTCCACCTAGTGCATACTCCCCGCGACGCGCGACCGCGACAATGCATATCAGCATTATCGATTTTCGGTAGATATAGATGAAACAAACACTATATCGCCACGCTCGTCGCGGGAAGTATGCACTAGGCCGTAGAAAGGTATGGTTGTTTCGGTTAATTTAGTCAAGTGAATGGACAGAGTCACACTGCTCGCAGCGAATGGTCGCGTCCCTTTCACTTGCTAGACTAGATTCCGCGATAGGCCAATACGTCGAACCGTTTTTCGCTCTCAGTCTTGAACACTATAATAAGTTCAAAAGGGTTATCAAATTGCCACCGCGCTGAATTAGTGAAATTTCAACATGTTCACTGTTTCTTGCATGTTTTTCACATGTCCGTCAAGTTTCCGGTCAACGTGTCACCACAGGCAGTCTGGTGTGAGCGTGTCAAAACACCAGTAGTTTACCGCGGTGGCAATCGGATAACCTTTTTGAACTTATAATCGACTTCAGTCCTGTTGAAGGGAATTCCAAAACAAGTATATGGGAATTCAATATGAAATTACTAAATCAGCAGACTAACCGACATGCTATGGAATGCGAACCAGTGAGATAAACCCTTCTTCTTTTCCCCAATCTCTATCCCAAAACCTCCCTTCTCCCCTCAATCTCCTACCGTCGTCAATCACTCGCTACACCTTTGCCGTTTATTTTCTCTCATCAAGTATTCGATGGATCAAGTTGCAAGTTGTATTTGATGATGATTGTTTATTCGATGACATTGAATACTCAGGCAAAAGCTGCATAATGAGAATGAGCCTTAGAACACTGAGAGTGTTACTGCTCGGTGGTTTTCTTTTCTTGCGAAAAAAAGTAAAATTGATGAAATGCCTGTGGAAAAGTGATAGCAAAGAGTAAGGAACAAGAGCATGTGGTGTTGCGGAAATTTCATGCTAACAAAGTTCATTCGGCGGAACTTCCGTGTTACAAGGGAACACTTAATTGAGCCCTACACTACGAAAATGGGACCCCATGGGGCTCCACTTTGAGAGTTTAGCCGAGAATTAGCCACGAAATACCTGCTTCCCGCGTAATAGCCGAGAAATGGCCGAGAAACAGCTAGTTACCGCAGAGTCAAGCGGTTGCTGTCCCGGAGGACAACGGGGGTGGCCTGAAATTTTGTTGGAAATTCGGAATTTCGGGGAGGGTGACGTTAAAACCTCAGATCAAAAATGAAAACTTTTTCTGACTCTTGTCATTGAAGGCATCGTACGCGCTGAAATCCACTTCCCATTTTTAATGCTCGATCCCTTCCTCGGGTCCTTGTGAGAACGTACAACGAGCTTGGCTGCTCAAAAACGTACCATTGTGAGCATAGAGGAAGTGGAAAGTAAGGAATTCCGTCAAAAGGGGCCGGCCTTTCCGTCAGTCATTTGGCACTTTCGCAATATTTGAGCAGAACGTCGCGTCGCCAAGTACAGGGCATGCCTCTGTACGCTGACGCACCGTCGGACGAAAGTGGCATTATCGACTGGAAATTTCTCGTCACACAACGAGAGAGGACGATGTGCAGGGCCCAGGTGAGTATTTTTGTTAGTCAGTGCAAGTCAGTGCAGTCAGTGCATTGTAGTCGTCGGCGAATTGTTTCCAACGCTGCGCCAATGGACAAATTGTAGAACTGCTCCTTGCGCCATCCGCATAACTATCCCGAGTCGATGGCGGCGCGAGTTTCAAACGATTTGCAGAAGGTTTTTAAATGGTTCTTTCTTGAAAAGTTAACGTTTTCGAGGGGGCTTTTCGCTAACTTTAGTTACTATAGGGGTGTAACAGCTCAAAAACGCGCAAAAACGAGACATGGTTTTCAGCGCGTACGATGCCTTTTAGTTATTGTTAATTGAAGAAAATGTAGTGCAGCATGGACTGTGAAAAAATTAAATAAAAATTACAAAAAAATTATCTGTAAAATTTCAGACTTAACTTTGGAAAAAAGTCCATCTTGGGAGACGTAAAATTTTTAGCTTTTTTCCAAACACTTTGCTCACCAAGGAGGGAGACGCATCCTTGTCGAGATCCGGGACAACGGTCTGCCTGG